>OX439038.1:36196445-37419778 GCA_949317995.1 Acholoe squamosa | reverse complement strand
AAAAATATATTTATTTGGGGGTTAATTTCTGGATATGATGACAAACCAGGGCTTATTTTCCCTATTTTGCTACCAAACACAGAAAATATTATACTGGGAGACAGGGATATGATCTGTGGGGCACAGGTTAATCGAGATCCCTAAGAGAATTTATGGAATAGTTCTAAATCAAGCTGGATCCTTTTACGGGCATTCTACTGTTCATTGAAGTGTAATTTTGATGCAAAAAAAGGGGGTCCAGTGCCACAATATATATGGCACAATTCCCCCCGTCCGGTAATCAAAGAAATTTTTTCAACGGAGCTTAGGATGGGGGTACAGTTCTGATTTAGGACACTGATCTAGTAGTTCGGTGCATCTATTAGATTCAGTCCATAGGGGACCTGGGTACGGAGTTTCAATATCCAGTTCCTCTCTAATTTGTTGCGCAGTTTCTCCGCATATTCGGAGTGTGGGTTCTTGTTTATGAATTCCACAATGTGAACTTTCACATCATTGAGGCCTAGGTGACCATCGGAATTAAAGTGGGCGCCCATGTCAGTGCCCATCCGTTTCTTCACGATGTTACCTATATGTGGGTAGAAACGTTGTCTCAGAGTTTGCATTGTTTGGCCAACGTATTGTTTGCCACAACGTGTGCACGACAAGCAATAGATGACATTTGAACACAGGCAAGATATGTTCATCTTTGCCGGGTATGTCTGCTTGGTATGGCCAGAAGTTATCTGGCCAGTTCTGTCCAATAGGGGACAGCATTTGCAGCTAGGGTTAGTGCATTCTTTTGATGCCTTACCGCTTATGGCTGCCTTATGTTTACCCTTCTGCTCAGGATGGTAGTTGACCTTGGCCCTCACCAATGATTTTCTTAATGAGGGAGGTTTTCGTAGTCCCACAATCAATCTTGTTTCATGTAGGTGTCTGGTGCATGCTGATGTAGCCAGTATGTCCCAGTTTGTCTTCACAATTTTTTGTAGGTTGTTGAATGAGGGGTGGTATGTGGTAACCAAGATGCAAGTGTCACCTGTGTCCCTCTTCTTAGGTCGCAGACCATAATCCAGTGGATTAGGTCTCGGATATGAGAGGGCACGTACCAGGGCCTCCGCAACTAGTCGTTTCGGATAGCCCCTACATACAAAGTGTGAGGCTTTGATCAAACTTTGCTTGATGAAGTCATCAGTGTTCGTACAGATTCTGCAGATGCGCAGAAATTGCCCGTACAGGATTCCATTTTTGCAATGCCATGGGTGTGCGGATAGGTAGTGGAGATAGTTGTGGGCGTCTGTCACCTTGTTGTGCAGGTCAAACACCAGCCTATTATCCACCTTTTTCACAAGGGTATCTAGAAATGCTATTTCATATTTTGAGTACTCATGTGTGAATTTGATGGTATCATGTACCTCGTTCAGGTATTTTATGAAGTTCACCAATCTCTCTTCTCCGTGGTCCCAGAGAAGGAATATGTCATCAATAAATCGTACCCACAGTGTTGGTTGGTACGGATATTCATTGACTAGCCTCTCCTCAAAGTCGGCCATGAACAGGTTTGCAAAAGTGGGTGCTACCCGGGTGCCCATTGCGGTACCCCCCACTTGCAAATAGTGTTCCCCATTGAATTCAAAATTATTGAATTCTAGGACCATTTTGAGTAGACTGAGGACACTAGAGTTAGTTGGTTCTCCAGGTGAGAGGCTACTGTCTGGACGGTGTCTTATTAGCCACCTTGCAATTGCCCTCCTTCCTTCCTCGTTTGGGATGTTTGTGTAGAGGGCACTTACATCTAAAGTGCAAAGGATGGTAGATTCACTTACCTTGTCCTGAGTTTCCTCAACACGTTTCAGGAAATGTCCTGTGTCCTTGATGTAGGACTTGGTGAGGGGTACTATCGGTCTTAGGATGATGTCCACTAAGGCTGATATACGTTCAGTGGCACAACCATTGGCTGACACTATTGGTCTACCAGGCGGGTTTCTACCTGGTTTATGGATTTTGGGGAGGAGGTAAAAACTGGAGGTTCTGCACTCCTCCGTTAGCACCTTTTTAGGAATTCGTGAATGTAATTCAAGTTTATGGTGTAGTTCTTTCAAGAATATATTGACTCTTTGAGTATGTTCTTCAGTGAGATCAGTTTCGATCTTTCTGTAGAACTTGGTGTCACTGAGTTGTCTAAGACCTTCGGCGATATAGTCATTAGTGTTCATAATGACTATAGCGCCGCCCTTGTCAGCTGGTTTAATGATGATTTCATTATTCTCTGCTAATTTAGCTATTGCTATCTTTTCACTTAAATCCATGTTATGGTATTTTGGGCTGACTGTTTTCACTTTTGCTATTTCTAACTCATTAAGTGTGATTAGGGTTTCTAATCTTGAACCTCCTGTTGGGGCTCTGGGACCGTCCTTGTTCCGAAAGGCTTTAGCACTTTGTACCATTTGGAGAAGAGTTGGGTTATTATTATTCCCTACTGTTGCTCTATTCGCTTCCCTCTCTGATGTTTCTAATCTTCTTTTTTTGGGGGAGTCGAACTTATATTTCCATCTGAGGGTATTGTGGAAGCGTTCTAGATTGTCATATTTGTCACCTAGACTAGGTGGACCAGGAGTGGGACAAAAGTTTAAGCCTTTGGCTAGGGTTGTTTTCTCAATGTCAGTTAATTCTAGATTCGAGAGATTAACTACCGTATTCTTGCGTTCTACTTTGTATGCTGAAAGGAAACGGACAATAGAATTGACATATTCAATTTTATTTGACTCAGGTATCAAGGATGTTGCATTGATGTCAGTGTTTGTTTGATCAGTTAAAGCATTGCTTGCATTTGGCGGGATGTCACTGTCTGAGTTTGTGGCTTCGTTTGAGCCTGATGGTAATGAATCGTTGTTATTACTATCGTTAGAGTTAGAATTAGGTGATGCTGTGTACCCGATAATTTTATCGAGTGGGATTGATGATGGTCCCGGAATATAGTTCATGGTGCAAATATTTACATCATAACTGGTTTTTGTGTCAATTTTGGAAATAAACAAGTTTTTAACTAGTTCAGTATTTTGTAACACATGGGCATGATCGAGAGTTTCTCTTGTTGTTTTATTCGGCTGGTTTGTTGTTTGTTTTTCCGGAACACCATTGTTTTTAGGATTTATTGGTCTGATTGGTCCCTGAAAGCACGGAGCAGGGCTCTCTCCCTGTCGGTGAGATCCGTGTCTTGGTTGTTGTAGGACCTTGTCCTGGACCGGGATCTGGAACGGCCCTGGTTCTGTGGTTGGTTCTGTGTTACTGGACCCTGTCGCGGTCTGCGGCGTCTCTCTCTGGTGTTCTGTTGTTGGCCCTGGGATTGTTGACCCTGGTACTGGGCACGTTGTGCGCGGTTCCTGGGTCCATCTCCAAAATCCCTTGGGTTACGAGCAGAATTCCCACTGGCTAGGCGCATTATGGCTGACAGGATGTTCTGGTTCTGGTTGTAGTTTGTTGCATTCTGGTTGTTGCCAGTAGCTCTACCTTGGGTGCGTGCACGGCTCCGGCTTCGGCCACGTCCTGGGTTGTTGCCCCTTCCCTGATTGTTGGTGCTAGGGGGGTTGTTGTTGCGTACACCCTCTGCTTGATTGGCTCTGGTGTCGTTGCTCTGGCCAGGGATGGGGTCTATCCCCGTGTTGGCCCTGTTGGGGACACGGGCGATATGGATCCATTGGTCATCTGTCAGTTGCTGGCTTCTGAGTGCTATTCTGCGATATCCAAGGTCAGATATGAGCCGTGCCTTGGCCCGGCCTACCATACCGCTGGTGGCGTTAATGGCGTTCTGGAATGCCTGGGGATTATCGCGCGAGAGTTGCTCTACAGTGTTTAGTAGGGTATAGCCATGGCTCTTTTGCCTAATGGCTAGCTGGTCTAGGTAGTCTGCGGTGATCCGGTGGACTTCCTTGGCTGCATGTCTGCGTATTTCACATATCTGATTCAGGAGGGCTGTTTCTTCACTCAGATACTGAGGGATGTCAGCCTTGCCTGTCGCCCATTGGCTAAGGATGTTCTCCTCACCCGTTTGGCGGTACCAATCGGCGCGCACTTCGGCTCTTGTGCCTGTCATGAGGGCTGTTTTGGCCTGACGCCAGATAGAGGCTTGTGATTCTGGTAGGCGTGCATCCTCTACTGGGGGCTGCTGTTGTGCCTGCAAAGGAACAGAAAGGTTTTCAGGTTCTTTGAATACATGTGTCACTTTGTTCACATTAACAATATGGGCATAACTCGGTTGAGTTAAAGTGGTAGTTGGAGTGGGGTGAATGTTGAGGACCCGTTGGTTTCCATCCATGTCAATGTGTGTCATGGTGGTAGTGGTGGTGGTAGCGTTGGTGGTGGTGATACCGAGGGTGGTGCCAGGGGTTGTTACGGGGGGTTCACTGAACACTGTTTTGTTTCGAGTGAGAGATGAGTCCCCGTTTTTGGTTTTGGTTATAGAGGACCTTGGTTCAGCGGAGGAGGCTGATGGGGTGGGGTTCTCATTGTTAGGTGTGACTTGCTTTTTTGATGTGGTTGCAAGTCGGGCCCCAATAAAGTCATTGACAGTGGGATTACTAGGCTGTCTCCGGCCCCAAGACGGTTTCTTGGTTATTGGAGTTGAAAATAATGTGGTTTGAGATCCGGCTATTGGTGGTAGCCGATGTCGGACCAGGGGCGGCTGTTTTAGACAGAGTTTTGTCCTGTGCAAAAGTCACAGATTTACTTTTGGTTAGGAGAAATTGGGCTCTGGGTACCTCTGGTTCCACAGTCCCCACATTTTTTGGGGTGGGGGCCGGGGGCGGAGGAGTTATGGGAGGAGGCGGGGGGGGGGGGCAGAGGTATAGGTGGGTGTAAATCTTTGTCTGCCTTGCCCGCATTTAATTGTGCCCGTCGAATTGCAGACCGAGTTGTCATTTTTGTGACAGCGATGGGGTTACTGTTCTTCCGGGTGGGCGGTTTTCCCAGGGCCGGTTTGATTCTAGGGACGGGGGCCGCAGGGTCGGGATTGAGGCTGAAGTCAAAACCTGTATTTGGGGTGTCTAATTCACGGCGCAAATCTATCAGCATTGTTTCAGTGCGGATGAGATCTTTCTCCCCAATGTTGTATCGAGCTCTTGCAGTCGTTAGATTTTCCGCAAGATCAGGTAGGGGAGTGTCCGGCCTCCTGGGGATCGGGGTGGAGGTTCTATCTCTCGCAAGTGTTTTCGATAAGTTAAGTGTTTCATTAAGTTCAAATTTGCGATTGGACTCTCTAATGAGGTCCAGGGCAATAGTGTCAATCTGTTGTAGGAGGGGGCGGTGGTGGGACATAGTGGGTGTGGTGTGCACTACTGACAGACCATCGTTGTCAAGGCAACTGTCTGGATTAATGGGGTTCACACTTGTGTCTTCATTAGAAAAAAAAAAAAAAAAAAAACAATTTCCCTAGAGTTTCAATAAGATATAAATGATGCACAGAGTCAAATGCCTTTCTAAGGTCAATATAAAATGGGATGGTAGCAAAGAGCATGCCTTGCGGTTACTCAAGGAAAAGTATGGTAAAAAGTAATTGCAGCATTGTATGTTAAGATTCTTATATTAGAATCCAAGTAATGTATTTGACTAGGTATTGAACTTACCTGAATTCATCGAATCTTAGTATTAACTTCTATAAGTTAATGCCGAATGTTCCTAAGATCCTGATCCTGACGCAGATGTAATACACCTCTCCAGTGATTGATTAATTTGCTGATCCGGAATATGTGATAGAGTATCCGAACAAGATAAAAGCATTGCACATCCATCCAGATATTCCTGTACACCTCGAAATATTTTTTCATATATACTGTGGACGATTTAAGATACATAAAGCATAACCGAGGATATTGCTCTTAAGTTATCCGAAACATCGATATATATTATTCCTGGACTTAAGCACTACGCAGAAGATCAGGGTAGCTGAACAACCCAGAGATATTTTTATTACAAGTCATCATCCAACCATCTCATTATTCGTATAATATTACGGGTATTGTCTTTAATCAGTATTAATATGACTAAGTCAAACCAAACTGTGATCATAGGTAGATATCTTTACAGATCTGCGATCCGGATAGTTTCATAATTTATCTACAACATGACCAAGTCACTATTGTTAATATACTGTTTGCATATTCTATTAAAAAAAAAAAAAACCTTAGCTAGTAATATGTGTAGGGGCTCGTGGAGCATTGTATATAGTGTTTGCTCCCTATTCGAGAGGGCAGGTCGATCGGTGCGGTTACCACCGGTAGGACCAGAGGTCGCTTCGATCTCTGGCCACTGCGGGGTGGTGGCAGCACTAGTGTTCGCTGCTCCAGCCCTACCTGGGACCGCGTAGGGAGCTCAGTTGGTTTCTGGCTGCAGCCAGGACAACACCTGAATAGAAGCGAGCTATACCTATAGCACCACTCTCGTAACTCCAAATAAACATGTGCCGGTTGCACTAACCCGAGCTAACTTGTCTGGTTTTGTTTGATATTGACCTCTCTCGAACTAGATCGAAGTTAGATAAGAACGCGAACCATTACATATGTGATATATACTAAAATGTTCTATACGAAATAGGATAATTTCGAGTTGTTAAGTATTCCCAAAACCTTATTCAGGCCTTTAGGCAGTTGTGTGCAAATAAATTACAGAAAAACATAGAATTCACTGTTTCACATGTACCGACGTTTCGGGCTTTGCAGCCCTTCTTCAGGGTATGAATCTTTATTCAAGAAATTGGCAGTGATATGCTGTTGGAGTCATATCCCCAGGAGTCATACATTGGGGTTGTATATACAGTAACTAGGGTAACCACAGAGGTTAATAAATATAACATGGTGATTGGATGAATATAACTACAGTAGGAATAAATTAATTTCCAATAAATGTGAAATATCGTATTCCACATTAAACATTGAACAGGATTCATAACGTGAATAGATATCAGAATTGTGGAATATTATAGAAAAAAAAATATAGTGTTAATATAGTTTGAAAGGTAACATAAAACCATAGTAAGTTATACCTCTATGATATGTCGGATAGATATAACTATTGGATAACCCCATTGTTGGTTTAATAGTTCAACCCCTAGTTTTATCTAGTGGGGGTAATGTAGAGGTACGGTATGTCCTATATATATCATGGTTCTTTGGCGCGGTGGGTGAGTCAGCCAGCCGGGTTGAGCCCTCCACTTGTCGGATAGGTGGCAGCACTGATCTGGGAGGTGAGAGGGTAACATGGTGTGGCGCCACTGTTCCTACCTATAAAAGGACAGGGGCTCAGCTGCTGCGTCAGAGATGGCTTGGCCGTCTCTGTATTAACAACTAAAGGTTCCAGAAGCATTCGGAACTCATTGAGAACACCTTTCGCTACCTCCGTGTAGATGCTACTTGTATGTAGAATAAATCTTGTTTGGCATACATCCGAACCACCTTTCGTTGACTCATCCGTTAAGCGAAACCGAATCCACCACAGAAGCAATTGGTGAAAGATAGGTATTTGAAGGATCCTGCAGGTTCACTACATACAAATGGCAATGGGGTTTAGAAGTATGAACTGAAACCTCGGGCCTCCCTAGCCCACTTAAAGGGGTCTATTTCTCCTCTTTCCTATCCCCTCAGGATGTGTGTGGTGCACATATGGGCGGGCACCGACATATTCCTCTGCGAAATTGTGTAATATAGTTCTCGCCATGAATATGACCTTAGCTGTCGAAATGGCGTTAAACATCTATTACTCACTCACTCCAAACTGAAACCAAATGTTCCCTACCTCTCTGCTTCAACTAACGGCAAGCCGTGAGAATAAATCTGCCATAGTAATCCCCTATATATAAAAATCTTAGGTTATCATGTCATTGACTCGAGTCAATGGCATAATTATATGTATGATAACTGGACCCCGATTCTGCAACAATAGAACATAGAGGAAAATTACACACTTGTATGGGCAGTAACTACATTTGTAGATGGTGTGCAGTTTGGCTATCACAGGGAAATTAGAATATAGTGAAATGCTCAGTGTGTGTTTCATGTAGTCTAACAAGTTTGGCCCATGAAGAGGTATGTAACATGACTGGGAGTGTTTACCATAGCTGTCATTATGGTATAGCACAAAGAAATATGCGAGGAGGATTAGTTCCAGGTTGCTGACCTTAATCCTTTAAGAGCCAAAAGTGCATAAATTCCCATTTGTTATCCAACTCATGCAGCAATGACATAGGACATAGACAATGACATAGAACATAAATGTCAATGACAACATAGGCCAACTTAACCTTCATTACTATGCCAGCTTAGCTTCCTATGTGATTAAAAGGGTCCTTATCTGGCAAACCGAATGATAAATAGTGATGTGGTGCTCCTGAATAACAGATCCACACAGCATAAAGGCTTCAGGTGGTCCAAGGCAAGCAGGGAGAGTGGAGGGCAGGGGCAGAGGAGGCAGGGAGAGGTGAACAGAGACTGGGAGAGGGAGGAAAATAGGGCAAGGCTTTAGGAGATTATTGCCACCATTCTCATGAAGGGTAAAACATTTTACCCCTTCCGTACTAAATGTGCTCTTTTTAGACCCGAGGTTTGACCTTGTAGTCTACTCACCTTTTTGAAAGGTTTTTGCCGAAAAGAGTAATGTGACCCATAAATTGACCATTGTGGTTTGCTTTGGAGTGAGCGACTGATTTGCAATGGTATTGTTAATCAGGCACTTTGTGTCCTGATTAACTTGAAAAATCGCTATAGAAGCCTATAAAAAATTCCAATAACTAACCGCTATTTCTTCATATTCCTCAAATTCTTCACACATTATTTAGACAAATGTCATCTCTAGCTCCCTTAAATCTGTAATTGGTCTAAATGATAGGACTCAAAGCTTCATAAAGCCGAAAGAATTCTGAAAATATTCCTAATAGAAGTTGAATATTGCCTCTGAGAGGGACTTTATATAGATTTGCTTATTCTGACCAGGCTTATATTCGGGGCCTGGCTTCTATTTCACTCAGTAGCCCATTGGACCAGGCTTAAAAACAGGGTAGCCTTATATTTGGGCCCCGGCTTATAATCGAGGATATACGGTATTTCTAAATTCACAGCACAATGATAGGGTACTAGTAATACTCACCATGCCAGTTTTATATACCCCTTCTCTACAACATGTATACAATATTCGTTATCTTGACGTCCATTAGGATCTAGTCCTTTAGAGTGCAATTGCCTGAATAGATGACAGAAACTTTATGTGTTTATGCTCGATATCACATTTCTTACTACTAGATCTTTAATCCACGATTTTTTCTTTTTCAGCCGCAGGATGCCATCACCGAGAATGATATAAAGTTGTTCTGTAAGTAAGCTAAATTATATGATCATTAGAAGATTTGCCTATCTTGGTTGACTGAAAAATCAGTGATTGCCATAAATTCCCATGTATACCATATTTGTTAACTCGAAAAGAGTTATAGGAGATGACTAGGGTCCCCTCATTTTCAGTCATTTTGGTGGTGCGAATAATTTTTAAAAAAGATGGAAATTTTATATTGACTCGTCGAAGCTCTGGGAAAGGATAAACAAGTCGCCGCTTTCGTTTAGCCGGCTTTCATGGAATATGTGGGCTTAATTTCTCTGAGGGCGATAAATTTCATGTATGCTGCAGGTAGGACATGGCGGTTAACTGGGGGTTGTTGGCCAGCAATAAACTCTGAAGCACATTAAGCATACCATATATTAGTTACCTGTAACTCATCTCGTCATAGGATTTATCCGTAGGAATGTGGTAATCAGGACGTAATCTTAGACCTTTTCCTCTTAGTTTCTACACTAGCTGCATGTAAGGGAGTGGTCATTATTTATCAACAGGGGGGGTGGTGGGTTTTCACCCGGGTGATCTATTTGGACCATATAAGAGGCAGAATTACTAAATGAATTTGTAGTGCCATTGAAGGAGATGTAGGGGTCTTGCAGGAAAAGGTATTTCAGTACCAACTATTTTTCTTAGACAGACCATAGAATAGTTACAAGAACCATGTTCACCGATGTTGAATCGCCCTTCTAGTGTAGACTTGCTAAGTCAAATCTATAGCCTAGCCACATATTGCCCTTTTTTACTCATAGGATTACACAGGGACCAACTTATCCTTTTAATATTGGCTGTTAGTGCTTGGACAAAGAAAGTCTACTCACCCTGGATATAGCCGTGAAAACCCATTTTAACCCTTTAATGCACTGGTGTCTGTTTCTATAGGGGTATACATAGGACAGTGCATAGGGTTTAATATGCATTGATTCACACTGTGATCCTTAGAGGATTAGCAGGCTGTCCAGGGACTGCACATACTTCCCTATGGCCACCAGGCTGTATGTTAGTGACCATTGGGACACCTCAAAATGCCCCCATAATAAGCCGACTTTTGATTGTCCATGCTGTATATTATCATATACCATTTTATTATTCCATAAATTGTAACATATTATTGTATTAATCAAAGAATGTATAAGAAATTAATACATAGGTTGGTTATAAGAGCCATAAGAGCGCTCAAACTTTATATAAGAGCCTTCATGCCCCACTGCACACCAGCTATATCAAATATACACAAGTTACATCACCCAGTGCACAATATAATAACTTGTAAGTGAATGCAAACGGCCGTTAGGGGTGTCTGGGCACCGCTGACGCCGTCACACTGAACAATAGATTACATAAGTCACGACGCCATAACCTTCCGGTCGCTCCTGAGCGACCTAGGTCAAATATCAAAGCATTTATGGAAAGCCCATAATTAGACGGTCAAAATGAGCCCATGAACAAGGCGGAACTCCTATTATTAAGGAAGTTACGCCATGTAGACTAATTCGACCTCAGAATGCGCTACAGACGAACCAGCGCGAGTTAAGTGCCCAGAAAGCGGGCGTTGACAACTTCACATATTCAAGTCCGCGCATGCGCAAAATGGCGGTTATAGCGGCGTAAACGACCGAGATATGAGGGTCTGAAGTTGCAAAACCGACCAAGACAATGGGAGACATGGAGGCATCCATGGGGGTCCTTTGTGCACCCAGTGACACATGAAAGACTCCCCTCAAACAATTGCAGAGTTAGGCAGATGCCACTGGCTCCAGTCAGTCTGAGGAGCAAAGCCAAGAAATGGTACAAATAGCACTGGCTGCTCCTCCTAGAAATCAGAATCTCCAGCACCACTCTAGAGGTAACATCTCCAGTCATCACTCCTGCTACCTGCTATAGCTCCACACTATGCTGGGTTAGGCTATGCCAGAACAGGCATGGGTCTGAACCACTAGTGGCCAGAGTATACCTCGGGCCTCCCTAGCCCACTTAAAAGGGTCTATTTCTTCTCTTTCCTATCCCCTCGGGATGTGTGTGGTGCACATATGCGCGGGCACTGACACATTCCCCTGTGAAATTGTGTAATGTAGTTCTCGCCATGAATATGACCTTAGCTGTCGAAATGGCGTTAAACATCTATTACTCACTCACTCACTCCAGAGTATACCTGCTACAAGACACCTACCAGAGGGTAAAGTTGAACACTATTATATTATTCCTCTAAGCAGCAGGTCAGGAGCTAGGTGTGGGAACCCACCTAGAAGTATACTGGACATTGTATTATTATTATTATCTCACAGGTGGAGTGGAACAGAACATTATACTTTATGAACAATTGTATATTCACTGTATGTGGAAATTACCTGCATATTAACATAGGTGTGATTGATATTTCTTACATGTTGCCTAAAGCTGAATAAACCAGTGATAACTGGAATCAACACAATTTATGAGAGCTTGATGGTCTTACACTCTATATACCACTAGTCATATGATATTTCTCATATGACAACTTGATCATGCACAATTACTAGTATGACAAAGTGGTTGAGAACATCCTACTAAGATCCCAAATTTCACAGGCTCTCATAAAAATTAAGCTGGCACCAATACTAAAAACAATCACACACACAGTAAATCCCACTCCACCCACCTAGTGACCTTGACACCATGTTCAATAAGGTCACCAGTGAGATCCCCCACATGTCAGCGAGATCTCCCACACGTCAGAGAGGTCTCCCACACGTCAGAAAGGTCTCCCACACGTCAGTGAGGTCTCCCACACGTCAGTGAGGTCTCCCACACGTCAGTGAGGTCTCCCACACGTCAGTGAGGTCTCCCACACGTCCGTGAGGTCTCCCCACACATCAAGTTCTTATCAGTCAAGCTGGCAGAACAACATACAAAGACCTTACGTAGTCAGGGACCTGCTGAAGAGGTCTCCCTTCCACCTAGATCTAGGAGACCCACAGGGGGCAACTCAGCCTCCAATACAGCAGAGCCACACTCAGTAGACCCCACACCACCCACCCTGTCTACTCAGGGAACAACCAGTTCTCAGGGATCCAACATCTCCCAGGGATCTCTACAGGACGCCCAGCTCACGCTATCTACCTCTGAGGAAGAAGGATCTACCTCAGGGGGTAGATCCATACCCTCATCTAGATCTTCCACCCCAGCACCTGCCTCTGATAGCCACTCCTCCAGAGACACATCTCCCACACCCTCCACCATGGACACCGATGAAGGCCCCCAACCTAATCAGACAGCTGAGAAGATAAGGGCCTATGAGGAGGCCATCCAAGATGCAGTTACTGCCCTAGAGACCAACAAGTCCCAACAAGAGGAGAGGGAGAGGATCCTCAACCAACAATTGGCAGAGAGGAATGCGGCGATAGACACCCAGCAGAAGGCCATGGAAGACCAGCAGAAGGCCATGGAAGACCAGCGGAAGGCCCTAGAGAGACAACAACAACAGATAGCAGATCTCATGAAGATGGTATCATCCCAGACCTCACAGCCTCCCACACCCACCACCACACCTGTTGTCACACCATCTGCCTCTGGATCCAAGGATGACATCATAATCTCCATGGTGTCCAACGTGACCAAGCTCATAGACAGACAACAACATGACGACAGAAAGATCAGGCAACATGAGGTAACAAAACCCAAAACTTTTTCTCACCCATCACCACTCATGTCAACAGCATTATTTATTGATCACAAATTCCCAGAATATCTGAAGGACAAGTACAAAGTAACAGACAGTGACACCATGGTAACATATTTACCCAAGTACCTTGAAGGACAAGCACTAGCTTGGTTTGAATCCTTCAGGGAAAGTGCCACACCTGACATGTTGACATGGACCAATGTAGTGTATAAACTGAAAGAGTATTTTGCTACTCGAGACAATATCATCTCCAGGACTGCACTCCGTGCACAAAGGATAGATGAACCTGTCCTAGACTATGCATGCCATCTCAGAAAAGTGTGTAATGCCCAACGCCAAAACAATGAAACCTTAAGTAAAGCATTCACCCAAGGCATGAGGCCCTGGATCTCTGTAGCTCTTGAAAACAAGAAAATAGACTCTTTTGACCAAGCCCTAGACCTAGCCTTAGAGGTTCAGACCCAAGAAAGATCTAGGAAAACAAGGGAGGCAGAGTCTAATCCACAGCCTACTAAGAAAAAGGTCCAGGAAATCACCACTAGTTCAGATGAAGATGTTAACCTAATGTCTAGTGCCCATGTAAGGCAACAGGAAGCTAAGGCTGCATCCAAAGACCCTACCGGTAGATATAGAGGAAATAACTATGACCCCAACTACCGCTCCAGTAGAGGTAGAGGTAGAGGGGGTAACAGCAACAACCGGGGGGGTCACAACAGCAGAAAAGACAACAGCTCATCCAACTCCAACAATGGTAACTCTTCATACAGTGATAGGAGAGACAGAACCCCAAGTAATGGCAGATCCTATGATAACCAAGGATCCAACAGTAGGAGCCATAGTCCACATAGGAACTACAACAACGGTTCCTACAACAACCAGGGTTCCAACAACTTTGGATCCTATAGTCAAGGATCCAACAGTAGGAACCATAGTCCACATAGGAACTACAGCAATGGATCCTACAACAACAATGGTTCCTACAACAACAACCAGGGTTCCAACAACTCTGGATCCTATAGTCAAGGATCCAACGGTAGGAGCCATAGTCCACATAGGAACTACAACAACGGCAATCAGGGATCCAACAACTCTGGATCCTACAGCAACCAGGGTTCTAATAACTCTGGGCAATACAGCAACTCTGGTCAATATAACCAGGGTTCCAACTCACATCAGGAGGATTACAAACCCAACACAAGAGGTTACCAGGGGAACCAACACAGTAACCCCCAAACAATACCTCAAGTGATGGACCAACTCTCCAAGCTCCTGGTGGCAAGCATCGCAACCGCCCCACAGAACCAGGAAAACTAGGATGTCACAGTGCCGATGGGCCAGTGCATTGTGACACCCCACATACAAACAATCAATCAGGATTAACAAAGATCCAACCAGAGACAATCGCTAGTGCCAATCTACCATCTAACAGACAGAGACGTCCATCAGTGATACACATCACCCCACCAGATGCATCATCAAAGGATACAGGTGAGAGTACCAAGCTTTCTATTGTACTTCTTCAAAATGGCTGTATCAATGCAAATCTGTATGATGTTTCAGATGTACAATGTTTGGTTGATACAGGTGCTACTATCACCTGTGTCAGACAAGCATTCCTCATGGATCTCCAAAAGAGATTCCATATCCAACTAAAGAAGTCAAAAATCAACATCCATTTGGCAGATGGATCGGTGTGTCATGTTAGACATTCAGCTATGCTGAATTTTAGAATCCAAGGTGTCAGATTCCAATACCAATTTGCTGTAATACCCAACCTCACACAGCCCGTTGTTCTCGGCACAGATTTCTTAAGCACTACAAAATCTCAAATTGAATTCAATGTTGATCCTGAACAAATTCTCAAACCCATTAGGGCAGTGAGGGATTTTACCATCCCTCCATTCTCTGAACTTGCAGTATTGGGTAAAGTCACATCTACTCAATCACTGCAAGGCAAAACTGGAGTAGTAGATAACCTCCAAAGAAATAACAATGCCCCATATCTAGTTCAAAGGGCAGCAGTAACCCCCAGGGAAAATAACAAACACCCCCTAGTGTTACTCAACACCAGCAGGCGCCCACATAAAATCAAAAAGGGTGCCATCATAGCTCTATTTCAGGAAGTCAAGGAATCTGATTTAGAAAAACCACAACAGGTATCAGACACTACCCCACACACTGATCAATCCATCTCAGTCATACGGCCTGAAGATGAACCTCCATTCAGTGACACAGACTCAGACTGTGAGTCTACATATGCTGACCCTGAACCTAACTCAATCAGACTCTCTGAAATAGCAGCTATACACAGTGAGGCACATGACCTCGAGCCAGAATTGGAAGAGAATGTTCCACCAAAATCTGTGCTCACATTAAAAGATCAGCATGATAGGTTAGAATCATTGCTGACAAAGTATGACGATATATTTGTAGGAAAAGATGGAGACATTGGTGCCACACACCTGTATACCCACTCTATACATGTAAAACCTGAAGCAGTACCATGTCATTTCCTACCATATAGACAAACACCAGAAAAACAGGCCGCAATAGGGGAAGAATGCGAAAGGCTAGTACAGCAGGGCATTCTAAGAGAATGTGCCGAGGGCCCCTGGGCATCCAGATCCTTTTTAGTACAAAAAGCATCAGGAGGCCATAGGCTCGTAACAGATTTTCGTCATTTGAACCAGAATACGATCAATCAAGCCTTATCAACACCCCGGGCCGATGACACTCTAGACATGATAGGGTCACTCAGACCAAGAGTATTCAGTAAGCTGGATGCCCAACAGGGATTTTTTCAAATTCCTATAAGAGAGGAGGACCAGCATAAAACCGCATTCATAGCAAATGACAAAAAATATGTCTACCAAAGGATGCCGATGGGATTAGCGACCGCCCCGGCGGGGTTTTGCCATCTAGTAACATTGATTCTGAACAAACTCAAATACAAATGTGCCCTACCATACCTAGATGACATATTGGTATTATCACCATCGATCGAACAACACTTCCATGACCTGGAAGATGTTTTCAACAGCTTAAGAGTTGGTAAACTCAAATTGAAGAAATCTAAATGTGAATACTTCATAGACAGAATAGACTTCTTGGGAATGAGAGTCACACCCATGGGATTGCAACCATCTCCCACAAAGGTGGAATCAATCAAAACTTTCCCAACACCAAAATCAGTCAAAAATGTCAGATCCTTCACAGGACTATGCCAATACTTCAAAAAGTTTATCAAAGGTTATGCCCAAATTGCCAGACCACTGTATGATCTACAGACACATCTCAAAGCATTTGTCTGGACAGAGGATGCAGATAATGCTTTCAAAACATTAAAGCATGCCCTCTGTACCAATGCTCTTCTCAGATATCCAAACTATGAGAAAGAGTTCAGTTTGGCAACTGATGCTTCCAATGTGAGTTTAGGAGCTGTACTCTCACAGAGAGATAATGAAGGAGTGCTCAGACAAGTAGCCTTTGCAGGTAGAACCCTCTCCAAACATGAGAGAAATTACAATACCACAGAGAGAGAACTACTGGGAGTAGTGTATGGAGTATTACACTTCAGACACTACCTAGAAACTAGACACTTCCAATTATACACAGACCATGCAGCCCTAATCCCACTATTAACCATTACAGGACTCACACATAGATGGGCCAGATGGGCTCTAGACATACAGCAATTCTCATTCACCATTCAACATGTGAAGGGTGATGATAACATACCACCAGATGCTATGTCTAGAAGGGAATACCCTGATTCTGGGCCCATGACTAACCCTCCACCCCCACCAAGGAGAGTTAGAGCAGCCAGTAGAACCAAGTTTGCAAAAGTAACAAAGAAAGTACCATTCAAAAGGGATGATCCACCCAACACCATCGAAAGGCCAGAGACACCCATTAGGGGTATCTTGAAGCAATCTACACACTATGTGTTTTGCCATTGTGAGAGAGAATACTCACAACTCTTTCCAGATAATGACTTCGAGCCTATTGAATTCTCATCACTCAACCAGATGCTGAAGGCAACTCCTAAGGAGCCACCCTTCACCCCACCTGACTCAGATGATGAAGATTCAGAAAACACATTATATGCTATCACTCAAGCAACTTCCAAATCAGTCAGATTCTTTGAATCAATGCATGGAGAGGAAACATCAAACCATTTGTGTCCTATGACCACACGCTCAAAGACTAGAGAAATGATTCAGGAGGGCACACCAAAACCCCCCACACAATCACAAACTATTCTAAATGAGCAAAAGGTCACAGGAAACAAACTGACCAAAATCCCACCTGCCAGGAAAAATGTCACAAAAGACACTGCATCTACTAAATCAAAGAACTCTGAGACAAAGAAGAATGACAAAAAGCAAAGTGTGCCTTTAAAGAAAAAGGTTGCCACTCCCATCAAGGCAAGAATAGGCCCTCCAAAGGAGCCTACACACCAAAACAAGAGTGACACACCCCAACAAAAGGCACAAGATAGGCCAATAGTCGATGAAAAAGAAAAAGAAAGAGACAGAATAAAACAACATGTGCTAGATATAAATCAATTACTGGATCAGATTCCCGACACATCCATCTCAGGTACAAACCTTGGCTTGGAACAAAGGAAGGACAAGGAACTATTGCCCCTCATACAATATCTTGAGGATGGGACCTTGCCTGCACCAAAAGCACAAGGAAATAGAATCATCAACCAAGGCCAGACATACACCTTGGTAAATGGTACACTAGTCCATATATGCCCCATAAATTGGAGAAAAACCAATACTGTACCACTTCAAATTGTTATACCACAGCAATGGGTAACAAGTACACTACAGTATTTCCATGACTCACCTACTGGTGGCCATCTTGGTTCAAGTAGGATGCTGTCAGCACTCCGACCTAGGGTATATTGGAAGTCTATGCTAGCAGACACAACAAAATATATTTCCACCTGCCACACATGCCTCACAGCAAAAAGGCAAGTACACTCACACAAAACACCAATGACAGTGAGAGAGTACATGGCTTCACCAATGAAGTTCTAAACCTCGACGTGGTGGGACCACTTCCCACAACTGCAGTTTCAAGAAATTAGAAACATATTGAGATACCTAAAGAAGATTTTCAAAATTTATTACAAATTCTCTTCATCCACACACAGGCATGTGTGGCTGATAATGAATTACTTATATATATAAAGCCATCAAATTTGTAGACATATCAGTAGGTTATTGCCACTGAATGGTCAAAGACTGGGACCCTCCAAGTAAAGCAGACATGAAGTCTAAGAAGAGTAAGGGTAACACAATGGAGTGTCTAAAGCCTAACCCCCACATGAAAGAGCGCGCTATGCCAACATAGCAGTCTATAGAGATCAATTGACCTTATAAGCTAAGTCTAAGAAGAGTAAGGGTAACACAATGGAGTGTCTAAAGCCTAATCCCCACATGAAAGAGCGCGCTATGCCAACATAGCAGTCTATAGAGATCAATTGACCTTATAAGCTACCCTCAGACAACTGTCTAGACGGTCATGAATGGCTGTCCTGGATGACAGGAGGAGCTAATTACCAGTTCACAGATTACACAATAAACCCCCACAGTTGCAGACACTGGAGATCAATGCATTGACTCCAGAGAAACAATACTAGGCCCACAATGGATGTGGGTAGGGTAGGCTACATAAGAAGCACTGTGGACCATAGCCCACCATCAGTCTTCATCCAGCTGCAGTCTGGAACACAAGTCTACAGGACCCCACTTGGGAATTAGCCAGCCCACTTCTCCATTAGGAGAGACTGCACTAGGATAAAGAACACACCTACTTCACCTTCAACCTGACCTTACCATTTACTGGTCAATCTCTATAGACTCACCGGACATATTGCCAAGACAGCTCAATCTTGCAAAGGTACAGTTTGAACCACTCCATTTAAAGTGTTACACCATACACTTAGACTTTACCAGCACCAAATTACTACAAATTTGACAAGACTTTAAACAGCAAATTTGCTTTACACAAGCACCATGGGAAGACTGAGAGTTGCACCCATACTGCTAACTATGCTGTTATTATATATTATAGAACCACTTACTGCAGGATACACACCTGTGGTGAGACAAAACATAGGAGTAGTATTCAAACCTAGCCCTCAACCTTTGGTCAATGGACATACAACCACAACACTGTTGCTAGCTATCCCCTACAAGATACCTCGGGCACCCGTTACCCAAGGATCCATAAGGGATAGAATACTCCAATTGACCACTCCTACTCTACAAGATCACACCTCTGGTCAAATTATCCAACAAGCCAAGGAGCTTGACACCTTGCTGGAAATTGCAGACAAGGAGATAAATGAAACCTTAGCCTCCATCAAATTGTTTTTATCAAACCCCATAAATACATTAGACAAGGCCAAAAGAGAGGCCATACTGGGCTTTCTAGCACCCCTGTTTCGCGGTGTGCTAGGTCTAGCCACAGTAGAAGATGTAAACCAAGTTATGGGACAGCTTAAAAACATAGATGAAATACTAAGAATATTTGCTAAGCAAGATCAGGAAGCAGCTAATCTCATTGAAAAGATCACAGACAAACAAGATAAGTTTGTTAAAGCATACATCCAAGATAAGAAGGTACTGGACAGTACCATCAACACCATAGGTGACACCGTCAACCTATGGGCCTCTAACATGTCCAGGTCTCTTGACTCATATTCAAGGCACGAGAAAACTCAAAGGGAGAAAAAGCAAGTATTAAATGATGCATTAATCATTATAGCAGCAAGAATGAATACAGTTCAATCACTGCAAAGAACCAATGCAGCCCTGAGGATGCTATCATCAGGAATCCTAACCCCTGATATAGTACCACCCTCAGACCTTGCTAGATACTTAATTGACATTAACAACAAACTTAGGATTACACACCCTGGAGCACAAGTTGCAATTAATGACTTAGATTTCTATTATTCACAGAAGCTGACCTCATACACTTACTCAGCTCACCATATATATATTCATCTGGACATTATAATTCAATCTACTACCTCTACCTTCAAACTGTACCAAATGATTACATCACCCATGCCTATAGACACACAGGAGACCCCCACCAGAGGAGTCACCAGATTGCAAACCACAACTGAGTTTCTAGCAGTATCTTACGACGAATCATTATTCATCGAATTGGACTCAGCTGATATGCAGGCATGTGAAGGTACTACAGTAAAGGTATGCAGAGATGTAAATGGTAGAATTTATAAGCACAGGCCTACATGCCCTGTAGCCATTTTTACTAACCAGGCTCAACAGATCAAGGAACATTGCAAGTTTACAGTTTCACCACTGCAAGCACCTACCACCCATGCTATTTCCATTTCTGAAGATGAGTATCTGGTCACTACTAATGAACCCCATTACTTTATCAACTGCCATGGTAGAACGTCTGAAAAGCGAAAAGCCCAGTCCTACTCAATCATAGGTGTACCCTGTGGGTGCACAATTAGTGTAGGAGAATTTTCTCTTCCAAACACAAGGTTGCCCTGTAACTCAACCTTATCATTTCATTACATTCTTAAGACAATTAACTTACCATTCATGGCAGCACTTAACCAAATTTCTGAAACCAAACCAGATGAAAGAGAGAATCTTCCAAATTTCCCAGTAGTAAACCTTTCTAGAACCTTAGACAAACTACAGGAAAATCCAATCATGGATGATATTACTCAACTAAATCTAGAGCCCTTTGCCAAAACATTATTAAATGATGCCTCCAACCTTGATAAGGCAATGGAAACGCACTACGTAGAATCACACCTACGACGAGTTACAGAGCATCCAATTTTCAAAAGCTTAGGACTCATCCTAGGGATATCAGCTCACATTTTTATAGTATACATACTCCTCAAACTGTACAGACTAGGAGGGACTGTAGCCTACCTGCCTACAGCCAAAGCATTTAGACTAGTCACCGAGCTGCCCCTACACAAATTGCTCCCAGATAAGAATCCTACCAAAGTTACCCCTACAGAGGAAACCCACACCCCTTTCCTCACAATTCAGGAAACCCACACCCTGATAATTGCTATATTATTCACCCTGACCATCTACTCAGCCTACAGAATAATGAAGTACCTTAAGAAATTTGCACAGACACACTGTGGCAAGAAAAATGGGGCCAAGCGCACAAATCCCACAATATATTTTAAAATATATTGTGGAGACTCAAACTTCGCGCTACCCTTGAGGCCAATACCACATGAATTTGATGAGATTAAATCAGCAGCGGCCCCGACCTATAAGGATATAGTGGTTAAAACCTTTCCACTACCTAAGGCTATATTTACCTGGAATGGACCAGCAGTTATAACAACACAGAGAGGAGAATTTGCTTATCACCTCCCTCAGGTGATACACCTACCTTGGCGCACTAGGTTCAGTACCATACCAGCCCTTAAAAACAACGGACTGTACTACTCCATGCTTCTCCAGAATGATTGTGGCACCAGCCCGGTGACCATGACAGCACTGGAAAATACAGATATAATTATTGATGAACATCAGGAGGAGACCACAAGGTCAAACATGCAGACTATTACTAATTTTCTAAACCACCAGCCCTCCCCGGTGACTGTGGAAACAGCCTAGACTGCCCACAGCCTAGACTGCCCCCAGTCCACCACCAGGAGATAGCATACCAGAGTCAGAATTCAGAACTTTTCCGACAATTTGCCGGCCCTGAAAAGGGCCTTTGGGATGGCGGGTTTTTACACCCTAGGGTTCAGTCAGCCGGTTTCACCAAAGAGCCTCGGGCTCGACGACGGCGGGATGGCAGGGGTCCGTTCCATACATGTGGCCGTGATCACGATCCCACTCAAGAAGTCGGGCCTCCAGTGATCCCAGTCCATATTCAGCAGCCGCAGAGGGGTCCCCGGACACAGCAAAATCAAATAGGGAGACTGCCATAAGGTAGTCCCACAACACCCGCTCACATGGCCCAAGGTTGGTATTCATGGGCCAGGACCCTATATCAGTCAAGGCCCGGGCCAAAAGGGCCACGGTGGCCCCCCGGCGTAAAACAGATCCTAAAAAGTACCGGCAGGAATACAGGCTGACCAGCACATCACCGTGCCCACAGATCTCTCTGTGGTTCCTCACAATGTATCCATAATGTAGGGTCTGGCTGGCCTCCACCCGGGCCCTAGCTGGACTCCCCACCACCATCACCTGGGATACAGGCAATTCAAGGATAGCTTGAAAGTGGCCCATGATGTAGCAGCAGAGGATTCCAGTGAAACACTGATATTCCAATACCAGCCACTCCCTCCTTTTATGGACACACACACCCCCCCCCCCCACCCTGAACTGTCCACTGACACCAAGCTAGGCACTGCCACAGACACGTCAAAATCTGGCACCTAACACCTCAGAATGCCACCACTGCATGAGCACATCAGGGAAGAGATTCACATCTCATTCCTGACACACCTCCACTGTCAATGAAATTATCTAAGTATTGAAAAATTGATTTAGAAAAAAAAATGTATACACAGCCACTTGTTGATGTATAATATGAAAATCTATGGTATTCTCACAGAAATCGATGATTAATGCGCGCAAATTGCAAATTGTAAATTATACAAATCTAACATTAATATACATGATTGCAAGGTAGATAACTAAGACAGTTTTTGTACCACATTAGCACTTGTATACTATACCAAGGTTTACTTAAAGTAGCACACTCTAGGTAACCAAGAAATTGTTGGAAAAAAAAATGAATTGAGAAAATTGTTGACATGAAAATATTTACTTAAGATACTCACCAAATGATCTCTTTCAGGGACACATACTCAAATGGCTAGGGAAAAGTCAATTAAAGCAGCGGCCCACTGCCGAAATTGCCAATTAATACACCCATATAGCAAATTACAGAGTAACTCAGAGACAAATGAGCCTCTTGTACATAAAGTACCTTGTTTTTCCGGCCCTCGGAAAAATTTGTCTCAAGGAAAATCCCAAAATTGTATGTTGCACACCAGATTGTACATTTGTACTCAACTGCACACTAAATTGTATGTTTGCACATCAAATTGTACGTTTGTACCCAATTTGCACACTAAATTGTATGATGCACACTAGATTGTACGTTTGTACCCAATTTGCACACTAAATTGTATGTTGCACACTAGATTGTACGTTTGTACCCAATTTGCAAACTAAATTATACGTTTGCACACTAGATTGTATGTTTGTACCCAATTTGCACACTAAATTGTATGTTTGCACACTAGATTGTACGTTTGTACCCAATTTGCACACTAAAATGTATGTTACACATTAGATTGTACGTTTGTACCCAATTCGCACACTAAATTGGATATTTTGCAAATTGATATTATCATTTGTGACCAATTACACGCGAAATTATATATTTGCAAACTAAAATTATCATGTGTGACCAATTACACGCGAAATTGTATATTTGCAAACTAAGATTGTCATTTGAACGCAATTACACGCAAAATTGTATATTTGCAAACTAAAATTGTCACTTGAACGCAATTACACGCGAAATTGTATATTTGCACACTAAAATTGTCATTTATGCTCAATTTACACACATTTAATGCCAAAATTGCATGCCACAATTATATGATATTTGCCAAATTGTATGTTGTACATAAAATTGGAAATTTGTACCCAAAATTGAGAATTACGGAAATGTATTTTTACCCAGAAAAAAAAAATGTTATATATACTGACAAAGCTCTACCACAAAAATTGTATTTGAAGCACTCCCTATTACTTCAAATCCTCTTACAAACAGTATATAACTTCAAATAAGGTAAAAATATATTCCCTCGGCGAAATGACAGAGTTTCGCATTTTTTCGGGGGAGACGGAGTATTCTATCATATACCATTTTATTATTCCATAAATTGTAACATATTATTGTATTAATCAAAGAATGTATAAGAAATTAATACATAGGTTGGTTATAAGAGCCATAAGAGCGCTCAAACTTTATATAAGAGCGTTCATGCCCCACTGCACACCAGCTATATCAAATATACACAAGTTACATCACCCAGTGCACAATATAATAACTTGTAAGTGAATGCAAACGGCCGTTAGGGGTGCCTGGGCACCGCTGATGCCGTCATGGGTGTCTGAGCACCCAAACACTGAACAATAGATTACATAAGTCACGACACTATAACCTTCCGGTCGCTCTAGCGTCGCTCCTGAGCGACCTAGGTCAAATATCAAAGCATTTATGGAAAGCCCATAATTAGACGGTCAAAATGAGCCCATGAACAAGGCGGAACTCCTATTATTAAGGAATTTACGCCATGTAGACTAATTCGACCTCAGAATGCGCTACAGACGAACCAGCGCGAGTTAAGCGCCCAGAAAGCGGGCGTTGACAACTTCACATATTCAAGTCCGCGCATGCGCAAAATGGCGGTTATAGCGGCGTAAACGACTGAGATATGAGGGTCTGAAGTTGTAAAACCAACCAAGACAATGGGAGACATGGAGGCATCCATGGGGGTCCTTTGTGCACCCAGTGACACATGAAAGACTCCCCTCAAACAATTGCAGAGGGAGGCAGATGCCACTGGCTCCAGTCAGTCTGAGGAGCAAAGCCAAGAAATGGTACAAATAGCACTGGCTGCTCCTCCTAGAAATCAGAATCTCCAGCACCACTCTAGAGGTAACATCTCCAGTCATCACTCCTGCTACCTGCTATAGCTCTACACTATGCTGGGTTAGGCTATGCCAGAACAGGCATGGGTCTGAACCACTAGTGGCCAGAGTATACCTGCTACAAGACACCTACCAGAGGGTAAAGTTGAACACTATTATAGGTCAGGAGCTAGGTGTGGGAACCCACCTAGAAGTATACTGGACATTGTATTATTATTATTATCTCACAGGTGGAGTGGAACAGAACATTATACTTTATGAACAATTGTATATTCACTGTATGTGGAAATTACCTGCATATTAACATATGTGTGATTGATATTTCTTACATGTTGCCTAAAGCTGAATAAACCAGTGATAACTGGAATCAACACAATTTATGAGAGCTTGATGGTCTTACACTCTATATACCACTAGTCATATGATATTTCTCATATGACAACTTGATCATGCACAATTACTAGTATGACAATATAACACCTCAGACGCCCTACCCACTCAGATCTCACTTACAGAGACGCTACAGCTTGCTCTCCCTGCCTACAGTTCCAACCTGTGTCCACTAGCCCCTTTAGCACCAGTAGAGACACCCAATACCCCCCCCTCTCTAGGGCGTGTTTTATTTGTGTTTTCCACACCTTCCAGAGCTCACATTACCTGTAGAGGCATCCAAAGCCACGAAAACGCGGCCCTTACACTTCCCATTGCTATTATATAACTCCCAGAGCCCACATTACCTGTAGAGGCGTCCAAAGCCTTGAAAATGCGGCCCTTATATGTCCCATTGCTATTAGATAACTCTTAGAGCCCACAGTACATGCAGTGCTGTCCTGAGCCATGAAAACACTGTATATTACCGTAAATCCCCGGTCATAAGCCGGATTTTTTTTTCTATTTTGGGCCCAAACTGGCTTCTAAATTTTTCCCAAAGTCCCCCCAGCTTATGACTGGTTTTTTTTTTACTATAGAATAAAGAGAAAATGGTCAAAATTTGACCCAAAAACCGGCTTTTATTTTTTTCCTGAACTCACCCCCCGGCTTATGACCGGGGATTTACGGTATGTTTGATACACCCCTACAACATTGTATTTGGCCATGAAATAAATTATTTGTCCTGAAAAAATCACTAAATAGGCCTACAGTATCGCTAAGTTGGTATTATAGACCCTAAACATCTTTTATTAGCCAAGAGATCCTTGGATCACCTCTCATTTTATTCCATAAGGTCAGCTTGATGCTCCAATGCATTTATTTGTCCTTAAAATATCGCTAAGTTGACTAAAATTATCAATAACTTGTGCAGATTTGAAAATAACACCATGATGATCGCCCCTCGAGATACCCTTAAATCATAGGTCACACTATGGGAAAACTCCTGTATGAGGTTTTTGACTACCCCCTGCACCCCTTTTGCCAGTCCTGCACTGGCATGTAACCCCCCCCCCTCAAAAAACCCTTTTTTGACCTCTTCCTGCCTTAAACATAGCCTTTTTTTTCGCCAGTTGAGCGCGAAACAGGTATCTTTTGGCAGAAGGTAGTGCGCGTCCACACCATGGTAAGGGCACAGGTGGACCGGCTGGGGCCGAAAAGTCTTCTAGTCAAAAAAATTATTTTGCTTATTCTTTTTCGAAACCGATTTTTTAGGGGGGCATGTTTTTTTGGGGGATGAAACACCCCAGATTCATACCGAACACTCCATATCCACGCATATTATTTGCATAATTAGCATAATTATGCAGTGTCCTGGTACTTTTCAATTTATATAATGTGCCATTGCTCCCTTATAGAATTCATATGCTTGCAAGGATAAACTCCTGACACCTAGTGACTAAGTATTGACATTAAAAAGATTAATGGCATTTTATTCATTTGTGCATCATGCCCAGATTGGCATGATGCACAAAATAGTCAAAATATGCCAGAAATAATGCACGATTTGTCAGCAATTAGTCAATATATGTTAGTCATTACTCACTATTTGTCAACAATTAGTCAATATACATTAGTACTTAGTCACTGAATATCAGCAATTATCAATACATGTCATTTTTTACTCACAATCTGTCAGCATTTAGTCAATATATAACAGAGAAATAGCCATTGATTCAATTGTGCATCTTGCCTTGACTGGTATTTGTCAAAATATGTCAGTATCTATGGATTATTTTTCAGCAATTAGTTAATATATGTTAGTAATTATTCACTATTTATCAACAATTAGTCAATACATGGTAGTAGTTACTTACATTTTATCAGCATTTAGTCAATATATGTTAGTGATTGCTCACTATTTGTCAGCAATTAGTCTATATGTCAGTAATTGCTCACTATTTGTCAGCAATCATTCAATATATATTAGTAATTACTTACTATTTGTCAGCAATTAGTCAATACATCGTAGTAGTTACTTACATTTTATCAGCATTTAGTCAATATATGTTAACTAATAATTGCTCACTATTTTATCAGCATTTAGTCAATATATGTTAGTAATTGCTCACTATTTGTCAGCAATTATTCAATATTTTTTAGTAATTACTCACAATTTGTCAGCAATTAACCAATATATGTCAGTACTTAGTCACTCTATATCAGCAATTATCAATAAATGTCAGTATTTACTCACAATCTGTCAGCAATTAGTCAACATATAACAGAGAAATAGCCATTGATTCAATTGTGCATCCTCCCTCGACTGGTATTTGTCAAAATATGTCAGTATCTATGGACTTGTAGTGGTTCGTCTCGTTAAGTTAGATTAAATCATAACGAAGAGAGAGAAAAGTTTCCGGGTAGGCAACCGAGCTTTTATTTCATAGCTTATGTTACATACGATCACAGCCTCAGAGGACTACATGCTACTAGGCCATTCGGTTACCCTTTCGGGTAACGACCTGGTTGAGCAGTGGGTAAACCACTACTGAAGAACATGGGCTAGGACCAGCCTTATATAGGGGAAAAGCCCGCAAAACTCAGACCGGCCATGTGACGTGTGGCGGACGAGTGGTAGACCCCCTGGTGTAATGGATACGAACCCAGAGGCAGGTGCTGCCACCTGCCATCCGGATTACCCCACTACACCCGAAGGACCTAGGTCTGAGTCTCACGGGTACATGAACGTAAAGTGTAAATACCATACCCCTACACTGCCCCCCTTAGACAATAACTTGGGGGTAATTAAACCGCAGTGTATTAATAACCTAGTAAGTGATTGTTTACAATACTAAAAAGGGGTATTAATTACACTTGCTCAATGTGAAATAGGCTATAGTATAAGACTATCCTATTTCTGAAAAATTATACAATAATAGCATCGAGTGTCGTTCATTTCATTTCCACCAGTAGCTTATAACAACCACAAATGATAATTATACAATTACCGTAATCTCTCGCGTAGAAGGCGCAGCCCGCGTAGAAGGCGCACCCCCAACTCAGGGAAGGTTGGTTCACGTAGAAGGCGCACCTATCTCCCCTGAATTGGTATTATGAAAAAACCCGCTTATAAGGCGCACCCCCAACTCAAGGAGGTCTGGTCCGCGTACAAGGCGCACCTAGGCATGACCTGCCTACAAGGGTCTCCTTGTAGTTGGGGATAGCCTTAGTTAAGGTTGAAATCAGGTTGGATATGATGCTGAACATATATTTTTTTTAATGCCACAAATGAGGTGTGACCAGAAGTAGAACTTATCTCTAACATTTTATCATCAATTCTTTTGATTTCTCTCCCTACAGTCATGCATTCTATCAATGTTGTAGCATGTTAGGGAATGAATTTAAATCAAAACATTATCTAAACATAGTTTGAGCATCTATTCTTAAGTCAAACACATAGCATGTGTATATAAATGGTATACTGGCTCCATCTGGTGGCACTTCTAGGAATCATTCCTATTGAATACAGGATTATAAGTGATCATGGTCAAGATATAGTTTGCATTATTATTATGTGTTAGATTGTATTCCCAGTACTTTAGTTGTAAATGGATTTTAGGTTATCCATGCTTAGATCACTGTTTTACATGATACATTTCATGTTATCATGTCAATAGGTCCTCATGATGTGGTTGATTTGTCAAAACTGTGTCAGAAGATAGTATTCAATTGAAATTTACCTCAAACTGTACCTTAATCATGATCATTTATAATCATGTATTCAATAGGAATGATTCCTAGAAGTGCCACCAGATGGAGCCAGTATATACACTTGCTATGTGTTTGACTTAAGAATAGATGTTCAAACTATGTTTAGATAATGTTTTGATTTAAATTCATTCTCTACCATGCTATAACATTGATAATATGCATGAATGTAGGAAGAGAAATCAAAAGAGCTGATGATACAATGTTAGAGATAAGTTCTACTTCTGGTCACACCTCATTTGTGGCATAAAAAAAAAACATATGTTCAGCATCATACCCAACTTGATCACAATTGAGATATGGGAAAAACCCGCGTATAAGGCGCACCCCCAACTCAAGGCAGCCTGCCTCCCGCGTATAAGACCCATTCACGGTCTGATTCGCGTATAAGACGCGCCTTATACGCGGGAGATTACGGTATCACAGATTTATAGTAACGTTTTGACAACAGTAGGGTCCTGAAAAGGACCGGTTGTTGTAAATAATGATCGTATTACAGTTATTAAACCCGGGAAAAAAATTTTCGACTTTTTAAATTAACAACTCTGTCCACTTTATAAAGTGAATTGAATATTAATGATCAGATATGAACAATTAATCTGATACTATATGAACACAATTAGGTATTAACCTGAGTAATACAATACTAAGTTTAGAGAAATCCGTTGGACCTTCTCTTATTTTATAGAAAAATATTTATACTTTTGAGACGTAGCTCAGTTTATACCTTAGTGTTTTATATTTACAAGTTACAGAAGAAGTATAGTCTCTTAATATATTGAGACCAGGAATGACCTATATAGACAGTTATAGGTCTAGGATTACCTTAAACAACTTTTAGGATTCGCAGATCCAGTATATTTATAGGTAAGTACCCTTATATAATAATATATCTTTATAAAAGATATTTTATAGATATAAATACAATTTTACATACAATATGATATTATCAACAAAGTTACTTGTTTTCATGATTGGAGGATGTAACAGGAGTCGGATGCTGCTGATGTCTTGGTATGGGCGAGCTGAACCCTGATGCCTGAAGTGCTATAGTAAAACTTGTTGGTGGGTGTAGCTAAACCCTGATGCCTGTAGTGCTAGCTAACTTGGAGATAATAAGAGGTCCATTTGTAGATTATTGAAGAACTTTATGGGCGTAGCTAAACCCTGATGCCTGTAGTGCTAGCTAACTGGAGGTAATAGTAGATCCAGTTGTAGACTGTTGATGGACTTTATGGGCGTAGCTAAACCCTGATGCCTGTAGTGCTAGCTCACAAATAGTAGTGGTGTAGTAGTAAATCCGGTTTGTAGTTCAAAAGTCCATATTAGCGTAAATTGTCCATGACTTTATAATGGGCACAGTCATTATATTATAGCACGGTACAATTATGGTGTTTACAGCATTCGTACTCCTCCTCCAGAGTGACTTGTTTGTTTCTTCTTCTGTTTTCAGTTTCCGGATTAGGGTACAGTTTGGTACCCGAATCAATACGGGTTGGATAAAAAATGGTTTCCTATCCAACAATACATAGGTAATAGCACCCCGGGACACACAATTATGTCCGATCTTCATGCAACAGTTTTCACTGTTCCATGTTCTCCTCGGGTGGCTGGTTTGGACCCGGTTGTTGAGCCTGTGGCTGAACGGGGGGGTCCACACCGGCTCCATCCGTAGGTGCCAATGCGGGGACAGCAGGTGTTAGTTTCACCTTTTGGCGTGCTTCGAACAGGTTCAAAGCATGCTCAGGTGTGCCGTCCCAGTTATCCATGATAACTCCAAAAACCTTGAAGAACTTTTGCTGGTTCTTCATGTTCGTTGCTCGTTCTAGGTCGAGCATCTGAGAAGCTGTTTCCTTCTCGGATAAGGCCTCCTGCCGCAGATTAGCAGCTTCCTGCTTATCTTTGGCAACATCCGCCTTTATCTGAGTCGAGATCTCTGACTTCTGGATCGCGTCAATGCACTGGAGAGTGCTCGACACGGTCCGACGATACATATCCAGGTGGAGGTTTTCCAGATGGTGCTGTAACGTCTCAAATTGCTTGCTCTGAATATTGCAAGACAATTTGTCCTCCTTCTTGAAGAAGGTCTCCACTGTCTGGATCAGCTTAGGCCGATGAACCACAGCACCAGGTGGGGGTACCTGACCCTGAGGCTTCGGCTGTGCTCCAGACCCACTCGCAGTGACAGCTACACGCGTATGCGAAGAAGCAACCGCAGTAGTAGCCACACTAGCAGTGGTCAAAGAAGGGCCTTGAGTTGGTAATCCCTGAGCTAGGAGCAACCGCGACAATTCCCTTCTAAGGTCTTTGGCTGTCAACAATGGCGCGGGTGGACGTTGTCTCACCACAGCACTCATTGTTGGTCGGGGAGCTTGACCTCCTACTGTCGGCAGTTCCTGCTTGACCCTCCCGTACTGATCAAAGATTTGCATCTCTGGTCCGGGTGGGCCCATAGCATTCAAAGGCGCGTGTTTCCGGGAGGACTGGCCACCCGGTCCACTGACACCAAAGAATGTCGGGTTCTGTGCACCTAGTGGGGTTGGTGCTCGTCCATAATGGGAAGGAGTTCCAGTAGGAGATGGAAGATGTGGCTTCTTCCTTCCCCCATTCCTCTGTCTCTCCAGCGCCTCCAGTGGTGACCTGGCTCGGCTTGGAGATTCAGACGCCTGTCTCTTCCTATCTGCCGCGGAGGGTCCCTGGCGGTAATCCCTGCGGCTTCGGACCTGTTCTCCGGATGGAGTTACATAAGCCCCACCACGGCGGCAGGCCTCGTTGCTCCTCCATTCGTTCAACAGATCATACTCCTCCTGAGCGTACTCTAGTTTGCCGGACCCGGGAGTCTGGGCAAACCGAGCCTTTAGTTTCTGGTTAGTACCAGGAACCGTAGGCGCAAACTGCTTCGTACTCGGTGTGAGGGAAGCCAACTTCTCTGCATTGAGTCCCTTAAGGTTACCATAGAGTTCAGAGTGAATTTTCATCACCCGATCTATGGCTGCCTCCAGGCCCTCTCCATGCGAAGTCACATAGTGCCGGACCATGTCTCCGCGTCGGGGGGTGACACATCCTGTGCATTTAGCACATTTCTTGCCAACCTCCCGGTCACAGACATATTCCGGCCTCTGGTGCATATGAACCTCCACGAGATGACGAAGGAACTCGTCTTTCTCGATGAAGAATTCAACCTCACCCTCACTTTGAGTACAACGTTGGAAGGGACAATCCTTACGATCCTCCCCGTAGTACTCATCCAGAGCAAACTTGAGCTTGCCCTTCTGGTCGTAATTGTACAGACCATTGGGCGAATTCTTAACGAATTCCCAATAGATCCAGTACATATTGGCCGGCTTTCTATCGGAGAGCTTCTTGCGAAGCCACTCCTCCATATCTTCACGCTTCTCACAGGTGATCCGAGGGGGCAGTCTCCATACGGATTTACTCCCCTTCAGGTGTCCCCTGTGTAGAGGAATGAAGTCGGCAAAGTTGCTATTGGCGTTAGCCCAGATAGCAGCCTCTTGCTCGTCAGTCGGAGTGGCATCCACAACTGGGTCAACCGGCTCCTCTCCCTCCGGGTCGGATGGTACATCCACAGCTAGGTATTATGGAGTTTATGGATAGCATAAGCATATCCACCGGATTATCCGTCCAAAACCATGGGTACATTGTCATAGGACCTTTTCCAGAAACTCATGACCGGCTCAAATATACATTGAACTAGGTCACAACATATAACAGTACACAGTACAGGACAACACACTCGTTGTGTTAACAGGCTAGGTTACGGCAGTCTTTAGCAACCTTGGACTGCGTCTAAGAGGTTTTGAGGCCTCTTTTATTGACCTGGTATCCATAAGAGCCTTTTCCAAGGTCTTCTTAGCCTTAGAAGGACCTTTCCTCTTATTTTTACCTGCGCCTGCCGAGACTTTTTGTATCTTCCCCTGTTTTCCGGATGTTACGACAGGGGGCACCACCCTCTTCGGGTCTGCAACCTTCCGTGGCCGCCCGGGTCCTCGCTTTCGGGTCGGTACCACTTCGAGTTGCTTAACAAGACTCTGTTCCATTACATTCAATAGACCATCGCCATACATTTCGGTGGAGGTATCCCTCCCTCTCCATGGGCGTAGTCTCGCTACATTTGACTTGTAACATTTACCAAGCTGTGATTTAATAATCACTGTGCAATCACTAATAACCTGAGTTATAGTGAAAGGTCCATCCCAATTGCTGGCTAATTTCAGGTTGGCTAGAGGTTGGTGTAGACGCAGTACTTTATCCCCTAGATTAAAAAATCTAGCTTTTAGACCTGTGTCATAGCCAACTTTCTGCCAACGCGCAGTTTTCTGCAACTCGTCTCTAACCCTCTCATAGGCTTGTTTGAAATTATCCCGTAGGGATTCTACAAACATCACCTGGCAAGGGGTTTCCGGATTCATTTTTATTACGCCAAACACCAAATCTGCTGGCATAATCAAATCCTCTCCAAAAACGAGGAGATTAGGAGAACAGTTTGTGCTCGAATGTACAGTGCCATTATAGGCATGTACCACGAATTCACATTGTTCATCCCAATCATCCATCTGCTCATTTACTAGAGACTTCAATACTTGGATCAAAGTCCTATTGAATCTCTCTACCTGTCCATTGCTCTGTGGCCTATAGGGATTAGTTCTTGTCTTGCAGATCGCCAGACAATTACACATCTCTTGCCACAGACTAGACTCAAATTCTCTGCCTTGGTCACTATGTAACATGAGTGGGACACCTAGGTGCAGCACCCACCCTTTTACAAAGGCCATAGCACAAGTAACAGCCTTATGATCCGGTAGAGGAAACACTCGGGTGTACTTGGTATAATAATCAGACACGACCATCATACACGTGTTGCCACTAGGAGTGGGGGGAATCCCACTAATAATGTCAACAGCTATTCTAGCAAACCTTACACCAAACAGTTCCTGGGATAATGGCAGTTTGCCTAACCCGGGTCCTGGTTTGTTCTTACAGCACTCGGGACAGGTCTCCACCCATCGGGTGAGATCTGTACTCATGCCGGGCCAATAGTATCGTCTGGTTAGACGTTCTAGAGACCGTTTCTTTCCAAAGTGTCCACTAGTTCTATGTCCATGACAGAAATACATAATATCTCGTCGCATAGCACTAGGTATGACAACTTGCAAGGTTTTCTTCCTATTAGAATGGTTCTTCCATCGAAACAGAAAACCATCCCAGACTTCTAGCTTGGCCCATTGAGCTAAGAATCGTCTCATCTCTCTGTTTTCCAATGACACTTCGGGTCTTGGAGGACAGATACCCTGATTAAGGAACTTAATCAAACGTGATGTGACTGCATCAGACTCCTGGAACTGCTGGATGGTCTCCAAGGACCAATTCAAGACATGTTCCGGATGGTGCTCCACAATCAGTGCACTCAGCATTTGCACATTTCCTCACTGGGATTCTAGACAAAGCATCTGCATTCAAATGCTTTGCCCTGGCTCGGTGTTCAATCTGGCTGTGATTTAGACCGAATTCGGATAGGTGCGCTAACCAGCAACCTATCATCCCCTCTGCATCTTTGAAGTTCAATAACCATCTGAGGGAAGAGTGGTCAGTCCGTAGAGTGAAATCACTCCCCCACAAAAAGTGCTTGAACTTCTTCGTATAGACCACCACAGCCAACAACTCACGTTTAGTGGTACAATAGTTTCTTTGAGATTTACTCAACGTGTTACTAGCGAAGGCTATAGGATCTTCAACCCCATCCTGGACCTGAGAAAGGGCGGCTCCTATGCTTTCATTACTAGCATCAGTATCTAGAATGAAATGATCATTCTCCGTAGGGTACTTCAACACAGGTGTACTTGCAAACAAATCCTTTATTTTCATAAAGGCCTCGTCTTGCTCGGATCCCCAAGGGAATCGTTCCTTTCTCACCCCGTGTGTCCAGTGGGACAAACTCTGGATAGGAAAGGCAACCCTTGAATATCCTGGGATAAAGTCCCAGTAGTAGGAACAGAATCCGAGGAAGGATCTGACTTCTTTCGCATTCGTGGGTGCCTGCCAATTTGACACGGCATCCAGTTTCTCCGGATCGGCTTTAATCCCTTCATTCGAGATTATTCGCCCCAAGTAATTAATAGATCTTTTAAAAAGATCGCATTTCTTGGGCTTCAGCTTCAAACCATTAGTTATGATCCTTTCCAGAACCATACCTAAATTTTCCAAGCATTCCTCGTATGTCTTCCCAAAGACAATCACATCATCTAGATAGACGAGACATTTTTTCCATAATAGGTCACTTAATAAAGTTTCCATCATGGCTTCAAATGTCGCCGGCGCATTGCACAATCCAAACGGCATCACATTATATTGGAATAACCCAACATGACTGGAAAAAGCCGTCTTCTCCATGTCTTTCGGATGCATACCCACTTGCCAGTACCCGGATTGTAAGTCTAGAGAGCAATACCATTGCTTACCTCCAAGGGAGTCTATAGTCTCATCAATCCGTGGTAAGGGATATGAATTCTTCTTGGTCATACCATTCAATTTCCGGTAATCTATGCAGAAACGGATGGTACCATCTTTCTTAGTCACCATGCACACAGGGCTAGACCAAGGACTGGTTGATGGAATTATTACATCCTGTTCAAGCATTTTAGCTATCTCCTCCTCAGCTACCCTTTTTTTGGCTAGTGGGAGTCTTCTATAAGGAATCTTAAAAGGTTCATTCTCACCAGTGTCAATCGTATGCAGTACCTTATGGGTACGCCCCAATTATTCACTTGGTGCTGCAAAAGCTTTACGGTACTTGTATAACAAGTCAGTTAGAGCTTCACATTGTTCATCACTTTCTACATGGCTTTCGGCTACTAGAGTGTCTAGTTCCGGGCTCCTTTCGGGTGAGGAAGGGGCTCCGGGTGCCGAAACATGTTTACAGTCTTCTACCAATTCAGACAGGACAACCGACCCGAGGATCATATCCTTCTGTACGTAGACAGTCTTATTACCGGTATTGGATATAGGAACCACCGTCCAAGCAGCGTTAGCTACTAGAACGTCGGCGGATTCCAATCCGATACTTGACAACTCCAGTTTTTCCTGAAAACTGTCTGTCCGCTCGACATAAGACATCACAGGCTGTGCCCGGTGGTATCTTAACAGTCTGGGCTACACTGGCTACACTGCTTACTTGCCTAAGTACACATTGTACTTCGAGATGATACGGGTCTCTCACTTCCAATATTCCCCTCTGGGAATCTAACCTTGCTCCATATAATGCAGCAAAATCCAGACCAAGTATACCATCATCCGCGATGTTCGCCACAGTAGGAGTAAGGATGAAGTCCTTATCTTCCTGTAGACTGAACCTCATACATGTTCTACCGAACGTTTGTATCATGCTACCGTCGGCCGTACGAGCATTTCCTTCCGTTGTGAAAGTTTCATGATTCGTAGGCGTAGAATCTCTTAGCAATACAGGAGTGGCTAGCACCCGTATCGACAAGAAACTCAGCGGATCTACCACTCACAGATACAACTGCGTACCACCTCCTACCTTTCAAGTAGGTAGGACTACTTGCGTACTTAGCAAGTTCCGTCTTAGCGCTGAGGTCAAATCCACATCCCTTCAAAAACTCGAGACAAGGATGACCCGGGGGGAACTGGGCACACCCCACCCTGGCCAACTCGTTGGCCGCTCCCTCTGGACTGATATCGGGTTTCCCCTCTGTGTTCTTCTGCCGGTTCTTGACACCTGGTGTACTATCAGTCTCCCCAGCCTGATGAGTAAGGAACTGATCAGGCTCCTTAGCTTCACTAATGGGCGAAATCGCTAGAGGATTCTCACCAGTACCGCAAGCGGCGATAGGCTGGCAGTCATGGCAATCACTCATTCGGGGGGTAATCCGGTTGCCTTCATGGACACCCCCTCTCAGTTTTCCTTCTTCACTGAGTCCTCCTTACCCGGATTGTTCCGGTAACGAGTGTTCCCCTGATTCGGATGAATCGGTTTCGGGTATTCCTTCCGGGATTATCATTGCTGACATCTGTTGAGGTACCTTCCTGGCAAAGATACGGGCCTTTCGATCATAATGATCTAGGGACTGGAACAAATCTGTCAGAGAGGCATCATTCTTCCAAGCTTCACAGGCTACTGTCCTGTGTTCCTGATTCCGCAATCCTTCAATGAATTGTTTAAACATTTCATCTAGGAAGCATTCATCATCTAGTCTCCATTGAGGTCTGGCTTTATGCAACAGTTGTTGACATTCTAAGCCGAACACTTTGGCAGATTCCTTAGGCTTCTGCGTTCTTTTAGTGAACGTCAGCCAAGGGTCTTCTCCAACTATATTCTCATATAGATATGAAGCAATCTCTATGAGTTCATCATATTTCATATGGGCCGAGAGTCCTACTATTTGAGAATCTCTCCATTGTTCCACGGCTCCTTTTCCGTCGCCTTCCTTTAAGCAGCATACTAGATAAGGGAGAGCTTCCGCTTTGCCCCATCCATTGCAGTTAAAGACATCCGCGCAGCCTTGATACTCCTCCTTCCAAGGGTTCTTGGCATTAAAAGGGGTAGGTATCTTAGCTACTCTACGAGCCGGATTCGTGGATCCAGTAAGGGTTAAACCCTTACTCCATTCCATGATCTCCGTATCGTCCAGACCTTGATTGTAACAATCAACACCTAAGTTAGCAATCGCTGCATTAGAGTCATGCAGCGCTTGTAACCCTGGAGAAAGAGATACTCGGCGACTGAGTCTCTTTTTCCTTGGAGGATTCGTACCATAAGTACCTCCAAAGCCTCCGGACGGTGGTCCTCCTCCACCCCCTGATCCCCCTGCTCCGTATGGAGGCACCTGTGAGAAGGTGTATCCGCCGGTTTGAGGAGTTGGCCCTGGATTATTGGTGGGTTGTGTATTTCCACCAAAGCTAAAGAAACCACTATTGGGATTAGTGTTTCCTCCTGTTCCATACGACTGATTTCCATTATTGGAACCAGTCCCACCGGCAGAGGGTCTGCTTCTGGAACGATCTCCTGAAGGTCCGGATCCTTGGTCACATCCGGATTGCCCTCCAGCTGGACTGGAATTCCCGGATGATTGTCCGGTTGTTCCTCCGGACATGTTCCGGGTGTTACCATTGGACGGATTCGCTCCTGTTTGGGACTGACTCCATCCATACTGGGCATATGGGCCATTTGGTCCCCCTAAAGGTGACTGTTGTGGCCATCCGCCGTCAAAGGTGGAGGTTTTTGCCGAGTGGCTTTGTTTAGCTCCACTCGCAGAGTCACCCCCACTACTTCCCGTACCTAAACCAAGTGGTTTGAAGGTATTATCCGTAAATCTAACCTGATGACTCTTTACTCCTTCATAACGAGGTACAGTTGTCTCTGTTACGCCGTCATCGCCCCTCAAAGAGTTCATCTGTTTACTCGTCGTGTTTAGGGCAATTCCTGAAACAGTGAAGTTTGATTCAAGAGTGCCTACTGCACGACCAGTATCTTCTAGATACTTTGACATCTGGATAGCTTTAGCTTCCAGTTCGGAATAATCATCCATCATCTTTGTCTGTTTGGCAGCCAAATCTGTGGATTCACGTATCCATTGACCTTTGAGTTTTTCATGCTCATCGGTTTGTTTTTGATACGTTTTCTGAGCATCCTTGAAGGCTGATTCAATTTTCATCAGCTCTTCTTGGTACTTACCATAGGCCGATTGAGTTGAATACAACTCTTGTTTAGTTCTATTCAACTCATCACACGAGGCTCTGTATTCCAGATCCGCCGTGTATAGTGCATCACGATACTGTTCGTGCTGGAGTTGAAAATCTTGTTTTTCTTTCTCCATCTGATCCAATAACAATTGTTGTTGGCGTCTACAACTTTGATCGTAATCAAGACGTTCTGATATCAACTGTTTGTTTTCAGTCAGAATCTTGTCTCGGGTTCCGGTCAGTGTAATAAGATCCTTCTGGATCTTCTCGTATTCAGCTCTCATGTCTTCAAGCTCGTCCATTTTGTTCCTTTCGAATCCACATTTCTGGTGTTTAATTCGAGAACTATATGGAGTTTCAAACATTCCTGCACTAGGCTTTGGTACCTCAAATGGTAGTTTACCAAATTGAGCAGTACTTTTATGCATTGGTGCAGGTTTCGAAGTACCTCCTGGCATGAATAAGGAGTCTCCAAATTCATCCAGTTCATCATGTAAGTTTTTTCTTACATCCTCTAACCCATCAGGGTAGTGTTCCAGTGGATCTCTCCACTCTGTACCTTGGGGTGGTGACTTGATTTCACCATCCTCCATCGGGGAGTTTAGCTCATGATTTGGGCCATTTCCCCTAACTGGGCTCAGCTCAGTCATTTCTGACTGCGCTTACCCGAAGACCACCTGGTCACGGCACCAGTGTAGTGGTTCGTCTCGTTAAGTTAGATTAAATCATAACGAAGAGAGAGAAAAGTTTCCGGGTAGGCAACCGAGCTTTTATTTCATAGCTTATGTTACATACGATCACAGCCTCAGAGGACTACATGCTACTAGGGCATTCGGTTACCCTTTCGGGTAACGACCTGGTTGAGCAGTGGGTAAACCACTACTGAAGAACATGGGCTAGGACCAGCCTTATATAGGGGAAAAGCCCGCGAAACTCAGACCGGCCACGTGACGTGTGGCGGACGAGTGGTAGGCCCCCTGGTGTAATGGATACGAACCCAGAGGCAGGTGCTGCCACCTGCCATCCGGATTCCCCCACTACACCCGAAGGACCTAGGTCTGAGTCTCACGGGTACATGAACGTAAAGTGTAAATACCATACCCCTACAGACTATTTGTCAGCAATTAGTTAATATATGTTAATAATTATTCCTTATTTGTCAGCAATTAGTCAATACATGGTAGTAGTTACTTATATTTTATCAGCAGTTAGTCAATATATGTTAGTAATTGCTCACTATTTGTCAGCAATTAGTCAATATATGTCAGTAATTGCTCACAATGTGTCAGGAATTGGTCAATATATGTCAGTGATTATTCACTATTTATCAGCAATTAGTCAATACATGTCAGTATTTACTCAGAATTCACCAGCAATTAGTCAATATATGTTAGTAATTGCTTACTATTTGTCAGCAATTAGTCAATATACGTTAGTTATTACTCACAATTTGTCAGCAATTAGTCAATATATATTTCAGGTCTTTCAATAGTGGAGGTTTTTCCATTTCTTCATTCTCTGGTGTTTAGACTAATCACTGACAAATTAGTCGAAATATATCAGTAATTACTCACTATTAGTCAGCAATTGGTCCATATATGTCAGTAATTACTCACTATATATCAGAAATAGTCAACACATGTCAGTATTTACAAACAATTTGTCCGCAATTAGTCAATATATGTTATTATTTACTCACTTTTTGTCAACAATCAGTCAATATATGCCAGTACTTCCTCCTATGTCGGTAATAATGCAGTATTTGTCAGCAACTATTCAATATATGTCAGTAATTACTCACTATTTGTCAGCAATTAGTTAAAGCATAGTTTAGCATAGCACATAGAACACAGTTGCCCATAGATCATTTTAGGGCAATGCCCTATCCTTACACATTTTTTCATATTCACATTCATAGCTCAACAGTACAGGATCAATTACTCCACTCATCCAAACAAAAAAAAAAAAAGCTTTTCACTTTTCGAGTTATCAGCAATTTACATTGCTGCATTATATTTTTCTAATAAGGGCACCATTGCGGAAAACAATTGTTAAATGTGTAGAGGTATCATATTGTACCATATATCCAGGTGTCGTCTGGCGTGGCGGGTGAGTCCAGTCTCTGGGTGTTCCTAAGGTTCCGGATAGGTGGCAGCACCGATCCGGGCCTATGGGACATCTAGCGACAAACACCAGGGTCCCTATATAAAGACCGGGGCTCAGCCGCTACGTCAGAGGCCCTCCAGGCCTCCGAGCTTAAAGGTATTCTTTAAATAAGACTAGCTGCCCTACTATCACGGGTAGCCGCTGAGTTATCTTAATAAAACCATTGGCATACACTCAAATCACTGCCTTGCTTTCTTCTTTTCTAATCGTAAGGCCCGAACCACCAAACTGGTAAAACAAACCATTACATTGGTGCCATGACCAGTTAATTCTGGTGTATAGCCCGGATGTAATAACGTCTGAACGGCTAGTACATGGGTTAGACGACCTCAGGGAAGCTAACCCTGATGGACAATTAATTGTCCAAGAGATTGGCAATGGGACATTAACTGTCCAAACCCATTCGAACCCACAGGATGTAGATGCTGCATCCTGGAGGGAACCCGGACCTCATTATACTCTGGATAGTGAGGAAAATATACCTGACTCTGTACGGAGAGAACAATCCATACAGAGAAGGAGTACCTTAATAGGTCAACAATCACTTGTTGACAAATTAAGCAATTCGATGTTCAAGATTGGTGGTAGCACTAACCCAGAACATCCGGAACCAATACCAAAAAGGGTAACATTCGGAGAACTACCATATAGTGTACCCAGACCAGGCCTATTTTGTATTACAGCGCCATCGATGTTGATGTAACATATGCAGTACCAGAAGGTGAGGAATTGAAACAACCGGATGTCCTGTTGTTAAATGAGACCTATATGACTTTCAATGAGAATTTGAATGTCTTAGTCAAAGCAAAAGATGAAGTGGCTATTGAAAAACTACATCTTGAGGATGATCTTGTTGGTATGCGAGCCGAATTCGAAACCAGGAAGAATGAATATATGAAAGAACTACAAACAGAAAAGATGAAACTCCAAGAAATGAGGAAATCATTCAATAAGGAGTACGACAACATACACACTCATATTCAAACCTACATTGATACGAACGATCAGCTTTGTCATGATAAGGTCAACTATGAAGCAGATATAAGTCACTATCAGAGTGAGTTAGAAAAATTGAAACTCCAGTGTAACAAACAAGCTGAAGACAATGAAACAATCCGGACAGGTATTATAGCATATAATAAACAACTGGAAGAAGCTCACTAATGAGCTACAGGAGTTTCAAAGTACTGCACTGACTAGACAAATATGTAGAGGCTGCTCAATTGACTATAGGTAATATAGATCTGACCGTTGTGTCTACAATGTTAGTAAATACGGGTCAATCCATTACGCTCAGCAGGTATAATCCATTTGTTACTGATGGGGCAGATAATGTGAATTCTGGTATCTATAAGAAACCAGATCAATCTGCATCTGGGGGAGTGGTTGATTCGAACAGTATAACTGTACAAGTCAGTTTAAGCCAAACCTCCGTAAGTAGTGCTCCTACACCAAATGTTCCTAAACAGGACCCGGTAGTAGGTCCAGCACCACCGATTTCTGATCTGAGTCATAAAATTAATCCGACTCAGATTAATGTAGCGGTAAATACACCAAATAAAACACCGCCACCCCAACCTCGCGTACCGGGACCAATAAGAAACACCTCCTTCTTATTTTGCTCAGCCCGGGCATAGCACTCCAGCAGAACCAAGATTGCCTAATCCCAATCCTGGTCCCGGTAATATACCAGCACCCGGGCTGGGTCCCAGTCTGGCACCACCACAACCTAATGTGGTAGGGGGTACTTATGTCCCTAGACAAGCTCCTCAAGGATATAATTATAATAATTATTATTCTGGGGGAGGAGTGTATTCCTATTCAGGAAATCCTAATACCCAGGGAGGGAATCTTGCTCTTATACAGCAAGACAGTTGACACATAGGGATAAATTGTTTAGAAGAAATGATGAAAAGAGGGTATATTACCTAGGGAATTCAGATGTTTTACATGATTCAGGTAAAACAATATAATAGTGTAATGGTTTAGTCTTACGGACTTGGTGATTCGGGCCTTACTAATCGGGAAAGAAGGAGCAAGGCGGTGATTCAAGTGTATGCCAATGGATGATTTATTGCATGAACACTCACTGCTACCCGGTAGATGGTACAAGGGCAGCTAATGGATAAAGATATTTACATGATCAGAGGCCAGGAGGGCCTCTGACATAGCGGCTGAGCCCCGGTCTTTATATATGGACCTAGGTGTTCGTCGTCAGATGTCCCCACAGACCCGGATCGGTGCTGCCACCTATCCGGAACCTGAGGAACACCCAACGACTGGACTCACCCGCCACGCCAGACGGTACCCACCACTATGGTTTATATTAACGTACCTCTACAATAGTATGGAAAATTTGTAAATTAAACTATCATGTTCACAAGCAGTATTGTATATAACTAACTACCGTAAACTCCCACGTATAAGACGCGTCCTCTACGCCAAACAAATCCCTGGTGCGTCTTATAGGATTTTTTCAAGTTTGGGGTGCGTCTTATACGGGGGGTAATTTTACTATAGAAATGTACTGAATTTACAAAATTGGTACCTAAGAGGTGCGTCTTATACGCGAAAATGCATGTGCTAAGTTTGGGGTGCGTCTTATATGCGCAGCGCGTCTTCTACGCGGGAGATTACGGTAATAAGCTATAAAAAGGGGAGAAAAATTTCAATACATAGTGCGCTATGGACTAACATAGGGGAAGAGATCTGCCAAGTACCTTTTGGATTCAGTTTTAAACTGAACCAGGCTAGGGGCATTTCTCCTACCCGCTGTTAGTGCATTCCAGCTTATAGCACCCAGATATTCTACACTCCTTGCATACATCAAACAGTTTGGTGTTAATACTGTCAGAGTAGGACCATCCTGTAGTCTGGTTCTAATTGGTCTATTGTCTAGAAAAATTTGTCATAAGTGCTCATAATACATATATCAGCGAATTCCATATATGGTAAAATAGTGGTTTTGTAGATCCTTATTGCAAGTTTTACATCTAGATATTTGCGTAATAAACGCAGTTTATACATTTTATAAGCAATTGTTTTGGTCTGGTTTGTTAAATGAAGATTATAATGAAGTAGTGGGTCGAGTAATACACCAAGGTATTTGTAGCTAGGTACAACTTGTAGTATATGATCATTTAGCATAATATCAGCTGTAAGGGTGTTCAATTTTCTTGAGCTTGATGAAAAGATCATTATTTTCGTTTTAGCAACATTTATAGAAAGTTTGTTTTGAACACACCAGGTATGGTAGATTTCAAGGTCTTCTTGTAGCTCACTTTTAGCATTATTGAAATTACTCTGTGCAGAGTAGATCACAGTATCATCTGCGTATAGCTTGATTTTACATTTTTTTATACAATTTATTACATCATTTATATATAATAAGAATAGAAGTGGGCCTAAAATAGAGCCCTGTGGTACCCCACAGACCACCCTCTCCTTCTCAGACTGTATTCTGTTCGCTACGGTTAATTGATATCTATTGTTAAGGTAGCTTTTAAACCAATGGTAGTTGTCTGATCTTATGCCATAGTGATTCAGTTTAATAAGAAGGATAGAGTGGTCGACAGTGTCAAAAGCCTTATGCAGATCTATAAAGGCTGCTACGGTAGATTTACCCACATTTAAATTTCTTTTGATATCATCAGTGAACCTTGCTAGGGTATCAATCATACTATGACCAGGTCTAAAACCACCCTGGTGGGTAGTTAAGATATTTTCTTTCAGTAGGAAGCCATAAACTCTGTTGTGAACAATTTTCTCTATTAGTTTACAGGGCAGAGGTAGTAGGGAAATAGGCCTATAATTACCGTAATCTCCCGCGTAGAAGACGCTCCCCAAACTCAGGGTATGCTGGTTCGCGTAGAAGACGCATCCAACCCCTCTGAATCGATTTGTAAAAAAAAACACGTACAAGACGCACCCCCCCCACCCAAAAATTTAAAAGAAATGTTGAGTCTATGCTGTCGTCGGTACATACATGCCAACACTCCCGGATTGGCCGGGAGACTCCCGGATTTTGACAATTTTTTATGGTTTCTCCCGGATTGAAGTTCTCCCCTTAAATCTCCCGGATTTTCACACTTCTCCCGGATTTTGACAGGTTTATGCACTTTAAACATATAAATCTCCCGGATTTTGATATGCCTTGGGATTTTCAGGCTGAGAAAGGCATCCAAAGGATACCAAAAATTGTGAAAATGCTTGATAAACTTTGTATAGCCTATCGGGCATTTGGGAAATTCCCGGGGTCTCCCGGTTTTTTCCCCTGAAATGTTGGCATGTATGTCGGTACACGGTCGGCGTATTGTCCGCTGAGCGCCTGTACACCGACCGGGCTGCCGCGCTGCTGGCTATATGAGTTCAAGCTGTCATCGGCACACGGTCGGCGTCAAACCCGCCGAGCAAATCTACAGCGACCGGTGGCGCTCTGAGTCGATGCTGTCATCGGTACACGGTCGGCGTATTGTCCGCTGAGCGCCTGTACACCGACGGGGCTGCCGCGCTGCTGGCTATATGAGTTCAAGCTGTCATCGGCACACGGTCGGCGTCAAACCCACCGAGCAAATCTACAGTGACCGGTCTGCTGCGGTGCTGGCGCTATGAGTTCAAGCTGTCATCAGCGCATTTTCCCAAATGAGATGTTGGAAAACCCGCGTATAAGACGCACCCCCAACTTGAGGAAATCCTATAAGACGCACCAGCCATTTGTTTGGCGTAGAGGACGCGTCTTGTACGCGGGAGATTACGATATTTACTAGTTGCAGATTACCAGTTTTCAGGATGGGGGTAACTCTAGATACCTTCCATGAATCAGGTACCGTATTGGTTTGAAAAAACAGGTTAAATAATCGAACTAGTTTACCAGGATCATGTTTAAAAACCTTTTTTAGAATAGTTGTAGATATATTATTAATAGCAGAGGACTTAAATACCTGGATATCATTTATAAGCTTTGTAACTTCTTGGAGATTTGTGCTAAAAGGTTCAATTTTATCTTCTATACACTCATCATAAGGTTTCCAAGGGATATTCAAATCTTTAGCTAGGGTGGGTCCAATATTGACAAAGTATTGGTTAATACAATCAGGAGATAGGGAGATATCTTTCGGGCGGTTAGGTTGGCCAGGTAGTAAGTTGTTTATCACTCGCCAAAATTTTCTATGATCATTTTTATGCGATTCCAATTGTTCTTTGAAAAAGTTTTTGCAGGCCTTATTAATAATTTTATTTGCTTTATTATGGGAATTTGATGAGATTGTCCAATCAATATCTCTACCGGTACGTCTAGCTTTCCACAATTTGGCATTTTTATCTCTAATTATCTCAAAGATATTTTGGGTCATCCATGGATCCCTATGTTTGGATACTAAGAATTTATGGACAGGACAGTGTCTATCAAGAATGTCACGTATTGCCTTTTCGTAATGGAGCCAAGCATGGTTTACATCATTAGTGTTGTTGAAGGTATTCCAATTATAATTGTCAAACTCATTGAATAGTATATCCTCAGTTAGCCGTGAGTACGAGCGACCAGTAATATATACCTTTTCATCTATGATCCTCCATTTTTTTCTGATCAGGTAAATGGGTATATGGTCAGTAATAAAATTATTGGCTACCCCTGATTTGATAAAGTTAGGTCTAATGTTAGTAAAAACCGTGGGTCTATATACATTGAATAATAATAATATGGGTTTCATATGTTCCTTAGTAATTAATACATTCTGTATTTCAATATGCTTGTCAGATTGATTATGGAGCGAAAACATTATCATAGTCATGTGACAGCCCATGTTTTACAAAAATACATACCCCACCACCAATTTTTGTATTACCTTTAACATCGAGAACTTGTCTATCTAGTCTAAAACGAGTGTAACCATAGAATTGATAATTCATTTCATCATCTTCATTTTTCAGCGAGAATGAAAAAATTTCTAAGTTGGCTGGGTATATCGCTGCACATATTGAAGCATAATTTGCTTTAAAAATACGAGCATTGTTTAGATTTTAGAGCATTGTTTAGATTTTAGATATAACATCAGGTGAGAAAACCTTTTGGGATACAGGATAGTATTGGCACTCAAATAAACCGTTGGTATAGGTTTAGATTAATAGAATTAACTGATTAATACAAAGTTGAGATTCAGTTTTAGGTATTGACAGGGTCAGACCTCTCGGAGTTAATCTCCTTAGGAAGTTGCATTTTCTAGTCTAATTTCCTCTGCTGTGGGTAGGGGTTTCTCATTTGTGTGTTGGATGCGAATGTTCATCAGCATTTCCTCCAGCTTGTTAGCACACTCATGTTCATTTGTAGATACATTCTTGATGGTTATGGAGTCTTTCAGGCCGAGATGAAACCCAGATCCATATGTCTTGTTCAAGGTGGCTTCATATAGATATTTGCCCTGTGTTTGGGTTAGTTCATGAAGCATCGCAGGTTGGGAGAATTTTATTTCTAGAAGTTTCTTCATTACATCTTCATCCTCATCGTACCATTCATTGGTTAGCTTGCATGATTTGGCAGCAAACATTCTGTCAATGGGTGATTTAGCCATGTTCACTCGTCTCAAGATGTGTATTTGATTACATACTACAGCTTTCTTGGCTTGGTATGCTCATTCAACTGAATCATAAGAGTGGCCTTCGAATTGTATATCACATTTGTAGAGGTTTGGGAGAACCGAGTGTTCACCCTGGAAAGCTATGCCATCTGGTGTAGCGACAGTTTTAGCATGTTTCAGTGACAGGTCCATAGGCAAATTTCCAATGTCTTTATATGAGTAGAGATGGTCTTGGATTATGCTTTGAGTGCCCCTGACTGAATATTCAATACCTCTACTCTTCGCTAGAGCTTGTATAGATCTAAGGTTTTTCTGCATCAATCTTTCCTCAGGACTGATATCATCTGTTAGGTGAATGCCTTTCCATGCATTATTTCCTTGTAAGTTCTTGATTTTAGAGAAGATCTGCATCTTATAGTGAGCTGAAGAGAAGATAATCACTACTGGTCTCTTACGAGGTCTAAAGTTAGGATTCTTTTTCTGACTATCACTTAAGGGTTGCTTTTTTCCTCTCCTATACAGTGCTTCTGCCACCGCATTGTTGAAGTCTAAGCCTAGGTCATTGGTCAGTTGGTCTAGAATGTCTCGAAGGCTTCCAGGACGATCTTCGTCTAATCCCTCCATAATCAGGATTCTTTTCTTCCTCTCTCCTCCAAGCTTGGTGAATTGATCAGTATATTTTTCAGATAATCCACATAACTTGGAAGCGTCTGAGTTGGACTTTTCTATTTTATCATCATGTTGAGATAGTGTCACCTCATGTTCACCTACTTTTTGTTCAAGATCTGGTATAGTGGCAGTCATGGTTTGTGGAACTCCATTTGGACCAAACAGTCTCTTTTCCATACCGTTGAGGAGATTTATTGTTCTCCTTGTAATGCTTTCCTGGGCCTTGAGTCTAGTGTCCAACTCGTTGATCTTGTCAATTATAGCCTTGGGAGGAGCTTTATACTTCAGTGCGGGTAAATATTGTATTTCCTCTCCGTCAGAATCACTAAATTCCTCTTGTAAAGTGACATTTTTTCTAAAATGGAAGTAGCCATCTTGATTGACCTTGACCCTGGTGAGTTAGGCATAGAATTTGGGGAGCGCTGCGTATTTCTAGTTGTATGGTTCAGCGTCTATTTTCGTAATTGTTGAAAATGACTTATTAATTATAATTTGTGTAATTCTCATTTACAAGGACGTGTAATTATTGTAGATTAACAGTTTGTAATATGATAAAGGTCTTGTATCTAGGGTAGATTCCTAAAATACAGGTTACAAACATGTTCGATCCGGTGTTGTCATGGGCGGCGCCATCTTGGAAAAATTTCTTCTTGTCGATGTGTCAAAAACTTAGGACTCCCTTTGTAGGTTTCAGGTAAGAGATATACTGTTTTGTCTGACCTCTGTCTATTGAAGGTTTATAAATTCTTCAGTACCAGCAAATGTGGCGTAGCAATTGTATAGCGCTCAAAAACCAACATATCCTGTCCTCGAGGTTCCCCTCCGTTGTTAACCTTGTGCCATTGTTTCCTGAAGTCCTGGTATCTATCAACCCGGTACTCCCTCATCTCTCCGAATTGTTCGTTAGTAATTCTTAACCTTCCCGGAGTGTAGTTTAGTTGAAACGCCACCTCCAGTTTGGAGTTGACATGCGTCTCAACTTCACACAACCTACTTACTTTCGAATTCAGACTCCGGAAGTTGGTCTTCTTCCAGGAATCCCACTTATCAATCAGAAGCTTGTGCAGATCCAGGGCTGCCTTCAGAGCTGACTTTACACCGACCTGGTGTTCCTCCTTCAGATATCGTACCAGCTCACTTTTCTGGAACGTAGTGAGTCCCGAACAGATAGAGCTGTTCCTACCCGGATGATGGTGCATATGCTCCTCAACTATGTGTTGGATAAATCTCATGTGAGAGCTGAACTTTTCAGGTTCGTCACTCCCACGAGCACAGATAATGAAGGGACAGGTGGTGTTTTTGTCGATAGCCCATTTTATTTTACACTAGGCATTGAAATCGTAATACTCCCTATTCTGGTTGTCGGCGGTCTGTTCAACGCAATTTACAAAGTAATTCGGATTCGGGTCCTGACGCGTGTACCTCATCCACTCTTCATCATCCTGCTCCCCATCCATGTTTATGAACGGAGGGCAACTGTAATACCTAGTATTACGCTTACACTCCTCCAGACATTTGGGAATCATTTGCATGAATCCGCTACTGACATTAATCCAGATCTTTTTCTCATCGGGAGTTGGTGCTCCTTCATCATCATATAATTCGGGATGGTCTATATCTGTAGACCAATCCCAAGTTACGGATTCCGGCGTCTCTTGGGTGCCAGAAGCCACAGGTTTCAGATCGTTACTCGGACTCGGAACGATGGCAGCCGCGGCCTGAGTTGCCCCGCTTTCGGCTTGCTCATCTTTCTTCTTATCCATCTTTTCCTTCTTCTCCAATTTCTCCTCCTCTTTTTCCTTCTTCTTAACCAAGGCTTTCGCCTTTTTACTTAAACTTTGCTTCCATCCCTCCTTTTCCTTAACAGTACCCTTAGTTGTGACCCTAGCCTGCATCCGGGCTTTGGTGTCTTCTACTGACGCACTCAGCCCGGCACTTATCTGGGGCAACTGTTCCCATTGGCTTCCTCTTGCTGTTCGAGTTTCTCCTCGGCTTCTGACTGCCTCCTTACGGCCTCTTTCTCAATCCGACTGTCTTCGGCCTGAAGTTCAGTTTCAGATAGTGTGTCGGATAAGGTGGAGGCTATCTGAGGGACAGGCTTGACGGTAGCCTCTCCCCCAGTGTCAGCATCCTCATCGACTTCCATCTGGTCTGACCCGGAATTGATCTTAGCAGGGCTCGGAGGATTCCAGGATGGCTGCATCCCGTACCAATACAGGGACGCGTGCTCCTCAATTGTGGCTTCCGGGTGTTCCCGGTCCCACTTGTCCTTAACGTAAGCTACCATTCGGTAGAACTCCTGGTTCACACTCATACCAGTTGCGAAGTCCATATAGTTTAATAACCATATGTCTGGAATTGACAAATCTTCTGGGATAGCTTTCTTAATCAAGTCTGTCCATAGTTTTGGAACCTTCTCCGGTTTAGATGTTTTCGGATTCCAGATATTATCCTTCTCGAGGAAGATCATATCTCCATTTGGCCATACTATGCTGCCTATGGAGTAATCAATTTTACCATGAGTCTCCGGAAGATCCATCATGGTTGCAGTTGATTGATTGATTGATTTGTGTTTTACAGCACTTTAGCGGCACTAAGTGGCTATCCAGTGCTTCACAGGTTGATAATTTAAGAGGAATGTGTCAGTGCCCGCGCATATGTGCACCACACACATCCTGAGGGGATAGGAAAGAGGAGATATAGACCCTTTTAAGTGGGCTAGGGAAGCCCGATGGTTGCAGTTGGTTCAGACTTTGCAGGTGAAGGCGGTGGAGGCATTTCCAATGCATCCGCTCCACTGGTATTCTGATCCAAACATACAAGCGTGCTTGCTGCTTCCCTATCCTCCAGAGCCGCATCTTTGTCAGGATGCACCGGGCTCAGTCGGAATGGTCGTGGATGTCGACCTCCATACTCCCTTCAGATAACATCTTTTCCGCCATTACGGCGTAACTTCCAAACTATGGGTAAAGTCTAACAATACGCCAACATACTCTGATCCTTTCTCAATGCAATAGGTGTTCGTATTTATCAGAATTCTATGCTATACAGCAGGAAAAACCACCGGGACAAATCAAGCACGTCGAGTCTCCCCGGCGTAAACGCTTGATTAAACAAGATGGCGGCAAGTTGCGCGAGAAACCCCAAAACCGGGTCAAAGGTCAATGACCCTCGTTTCGGGTAATTGGGTCACGCAGTGCCAAGTGCTTTTCATGCATCCGTAAACAAAACGACCTATTAGAGTACTTATTGTCTTCTCGACTCGATATCATCAGGAGTACACATGGAGAATACAATAGCATTTTGCTGATACGTTGGATAAATCCTTCCACTACCCACGGGAACCTCGAGGAGCTGACAACAGAGCAGGTTAGAGCGGTTTCATTTCAAACTGACGGGTCTCCCGAAGCTGCTGTCAACATGGTTGACACCACTTCTGTCATAACGAGTAACATCACAAACATGTAAAAGTGTAAACATACAAAAAAAAACAGGACTATACATCGTTGTGTTCAGGATTCAGTACTTATTAGAATCTATGGGCGGGCTTATTTAGGTGACACCACTTCTCTGAGCAATCCTAGCAGTACGGCGAACACCCTCCTCATTAGATCTATTCTTAGTACTGGGGGACTCCACTCTGTTTCCGAGATCCAATCTAGTCCTTGGGTTCCCGGTACGCTTTGTCTTCCCTACTCCTGCCGAGACTTTTTTTATTCTTAACACCATTCTCAGTTGATTCAATTATATTTTTTTTTTCGTCTTTTCCGTTTCCGAGTGCCCAGCATAGGCATCTTCCTCGGTTTCTTCTTTTTTTCTTTCAGGTACACCGTCAAGAGGTGTTTCCGAATCCCCATCCCGATCGTCCATTTCAGGTGGGTGACTCAATTATGGCAAATCTGTAATTTCCGGCAGTTCCATAACATTCGGACCTACTCCATACATCTCTTCAGCTAACTCCCTACCCCTGTATGGTCTCAACACTTCTATGTTGCATCTTCTTACATTGCCATACAGGTCCTTTATGAAGCAGGTAGTTTCCGAAATAATCCGAGTTATGGCATGTGGGCCGTCCCAACTGGATAGAACCTTTAGTCTGTCTAGGGGTTTATAGAATCTAAGGACCCTATCCCCCACCCTGAAGAATCTAGGTTTTAATCCAGTGTCATAACCTACCTTCTGCCATCTCGCTGACTTTTCTAATTGATTCCTGACTAATTCATAAGCTTTCTTAAAATTATCTCTCAAAGATTCCACGAACATAATGGAACATGGGGTTTCAGGACTGATTCCTATTACCCCGAATACCAAATCCGCCGGCATTATGATGTCTTCACCATAGACCAGCGTGTTCGGAGTGCAATTGGTGGAAGCATGCACCGTAGTATTGTATGCATGCACCACAAAATCACACTGGATATCCCAATCATCCTGGAACTTATTTACTAATGGTTTCAGCACTTGTAGTAGGGTTCTGTTGAACCGTTCTACTAACCCATCCGACTGAGGACGGTACGGATTCGTACGTGTCTTACAGATTGCTAAACACAACTCTGACTTGAATTCCCTTCCTTGATCGCTGTAAAGCGCTAGGGGAACCCCACATTGCAACACCCAAACCCTCACGCACAAGTGATAGCTTTGTGATCCTTCAAAGGGAATACTTTCGTATAGTAGTCGCAGATGACCATTATACAAGTGTTACCCCTAGGGGTTGTATTAAACCCGCTAATGATATCAATTGCAATTCTGGCAAAGCGCACTCCAAATAGTTCTTGAACCAATGGATTCTTCCCCAACCCGTCTCCGGGTTTATTCTTACAGCATTCGGGACAAGTGGTGATCCACCTTAACAGATCCCCGCTCATTCCCGGCCAGTAGTGTCTCCGGGAAAGTCTTTCCAGAGACCTACTTTTTCCGAAATGACCACTTGTCACGTGGCCATGACAGTAATACATAATGTCCCGGCGCGTAGCGTTCGGGATGACAATCTGAAGAATCTTATTAGTTGGACTAATTTTCCACCTACATAAGATTACCTCTCTGACCTCTAGCTGGGCCCATTGTGCCAGAAATCTTCTCATTTCCCTATTCTCCATACTGATAGCAGGGCGAACAGGTTTAATTACGGATGGAACTGTTTCCAAGAGTCTCTTGGTGGTAGGGTCCTTACCCTGGAACTCGCGGATGATCTCAGGTGACCATTCTATCAAAGTCCCCGGATAATCCCTATATGGCATATGCGTGCCAGCAATTACCGCGTTATGCTGCCCGCAATCGCCACAGTTCTCCCGGCCACATTTCCTGATTGGGTTCCTAGACAGGGCGTCTGCGTTGGTATGCTTAGCCCCTGACCTATGTTGGATCTGGCTGTGCTCCAACCCAAATTCCGAAAGGTGTGCCAACCATCTGCCTATCATCCCTTCGGCATCCTTAAAGTTAAGGAGCCAACGGAGGGATGAATGGTCGGTCCTTAGTGTGAAATCAGATCCCCACAAAAAATGTTTAAATTTCTTAGTGTACACCACCACACCCAAGAGTTCCCTCTTAGTGGTGCAATAATTCCGTTGGGCCTTATTCAGAGTGTTGCTAGCAAAAGCAGTCGGGACTTCCATGCCATTCTGGACCTGGGATAGTGCGGCGCCAATGCTGTCATTACTAGCGTCCATATCTAATATAAAGTGATCTGAAGGTGTTGGGTATTTCAACACCCGTGTATGCGTAAACAGAGCTTTTAATTTCTTAAAAGACTCCTCCTGATCTCTCCCCCACGGAAATGGTTCCCAGGTGTCCAGTGTGCGATACTCTGCAGAGGAAAACTCACTCGAGAGTATCCCGGAATGAAGTCTCTGTAGTAACTACAGAAACCAAGAAAAGATCGCACCTGTTTAGCAGTTGCTGGTCTTTCCCAATCTCGGACACTTTCCACCTTTTCCGGATCAGCTTTAATCCCATCCGTGGATATAATCCTACCTAGGTACGTAATTGATTTCTTAAACAATTCACATTTCTTTGGTTTCAGGCGTAATCCATTGGATACTATCCGTTTGATCACCTCCTCCAAATTAATCAAACATTCTCGGAATGTCTTTCCGAAGACAATCACATCGTCCAAGTATACTAGACATTTCTTCCACAACAGATCACTCAGCAGAGTCTCCATCATGGCTTCAAATGTTGCAGGCACATTACATAGCCCAAAGGGCATAACCATATATTCGAATAGGCCTAAATGACTGGAAAACGCAGTCTTCTCTATATCCTTAGGCTCCATTCCGATCTGCCAATACCCGGACTGGAGGTCCAGGGTACAGAACCAATTATCCCCCCTAGGGCATCTAAAGTTTCATTGACCCTCGGTAGAGGGTACGAGTTTTTCTTAGTTAATCCATTTAGTTTCCTGTAATCCACACAAAAACGGATGCTTCCGTCCTTTTTAGTGGTCATGACGACAGGACTAGACCAGGGACTGGTACTAGGCACTATCGCTCCTTTTTCCAACTGATCCAATATTTCGTTTTCACATATAATCTTAAGCGGTAATCGGCGATACAGAATCTTAAAGGGCTCTGCCTCCCCGGTATTGATGTGGTGTAGTACCTTATCATTCCGACCCAAAGGGCCACCAGAGAAGCCAAAGGCATCCTCATATTTCCGTATCAGGTTCCGAACTTCCATCTTCTGATAGCTGTTTTCCAGAGAGGAATCCTCCACCAGTCTGTCCAACTCCGTATTCATCTTTTCTTTCCCTAGCAATCTAGGCTTGGGTTTCTGTATGTCTTCCAGTACCTCATTTACCAACGTCATGGACCCAAGCCTGGATCCCTTCTGTAGATAGATGGTCTTATCGCCTCGAATACATTAATGGCAGTACATTCCAGAAGGGATTTCCTACCAGAGTGTCTACTGATTCTAACCCAATGCTAGATAATTGAACCACGTTGGGTTCAAATACCCCCTCTTGTTCTTTCAATTTCCAATCTGAAGTACACAGTACATCACAGGAGACACCCGGGGGTATCTTTACTGTATCCACTACGCTGACAACTGCACTTATCTGTCTTAATACACATTTCACTTGAATATCATAGGGCTTCCGGATCTTTAGCATTCCACTACACGGATTCAGCTCAGCCTCAAACAGACTCGCAAAGTCCAATCCAAGTGTCCCGTCATCATTCATATTGGCTATGGTGGGTGAGAGTACAAACTCTTTTCCACCAACTGAACCTGCATATGGGTCCCATCGGCCGTACAAGCGTTTACCCCCTTTATGAGGTTCTCACTCTTGTCTGGCAAGAGGCTGTAAAATTTATTGGAGATCATGGAGTGACTAGCCCCTGTATCAACCAAAAACTCCCCAGTCCTACCTTGGGTCGTAACAGATACATACCATCTTCTGCCTCCCAGAGGAGAGGGGTTTCCGGTAAACCTATCAAAATCTTCCGAAATGCCGAGATCCAATCCATGGTCTTTCAGATGCTCCAGACATGGATGGTTCGGGGGAAGGTGTGCCGCACATACATGTGTGAATACCTCTATCCACCCTTCCTCTTCTCCAACGCGGGTACTCTCATTTTCTAATGACTCATTGTTCTTCCTTATGTTGGAGTCCCTGGCCGTAGGAGGGGCGAGGAGATCAATCTCGGATCCCTCCTCCCTGGGTGTAATCATTTCAGATTCATCAGACGGTTTATCAGGGACAGTACTCCGGCATACATAAGGTCTCCGGGTTGAGCAGTCTGCCACGTCCTCAACCCTCCTTAATTTTCCGAATTAGGTTCAATTTCTTCAACTGCCGACATATTCCTGGGAACTGGCTCAGCAGCCCGGCACTCATAGGCTACAAGTTCTGAAACCATCTTCTGACAACGGTAACATGTGATTCGGGACTTATCATATCTAGGCCTACTATATCGGTGACTCTCGATGTCTTCCCGGAAGGACTTCAGCATACTTTCCATCATAGTTTTCATGTCTAAGTTTCCAGATGGCCTACTCTCGTTTTTCTTAACTACGGTTTCCTTAGATTCGGAAATATTTTTATCTCTACTTTCGGAGCTCCCCCGCCTTGGTTGCATAGTCAAACTCCTTCTGGGAATGAATTTCTTAGCGTTCTTAGGAAATCTTGATCCATCTTCTTCCTCGTATTCCACCACCTCGTATTCAGTTTCACCCTCCGAGACAGCGGCTGCTGCAGTAGGGATCACTTGTTTCCGATCAGGTAGCACCATGCTAGCTGTCTCCTGAGGGACAAATCCAGAAAGGAAAGTCTTCTTTTTATTCAAATTAGCTATGGCATCGCACAGCGTCTTCATAGTTGCACCCGGACCCCATGCCCTATAGGCACAGTCCTGGTGATCCTTCTCCTGCAATCCTCGTACAAAATGTGAGATTAGCTCATCACTTACATAGTCATCATCCATTACCAGATTAGGCCTCGCCTTTTGTAATAATATCTGAAGCTCTAAGCCATATACCTGAACTGACTAGCCCGGCTTCTGGATTCTCTTCCTATATTGTGTCATTGGATCTTCAGACACTATACTTCCGAGGTAGGAACTACAAATCTCAACTAGCTGAGTGTACGTTCCCCTATTCCTATACTGCTCTCTCCAGTGGTCCACAGCGATTCTACCCGGACCCTTTTTCAAACATCTCACCAATATAGGTAAGGATTCATCTTCATCATAACCATCTACTTCATGGTCATCCATGAAATTGGAAAACCAATCCCTCCATGGTTCTGAACCATCGAAAGGCTTAGTCTCAATCTGATTCTTTTTAGCTGAACTATTCCTATACTGCTCCCTCCAGTGGTCCACAGCGATTCTACCCGGACCCTTTTTCAAACATCTCACCAATATAGGTAAGGATTCATCTTCATCATAACCATCTACTTCATGGTCATCCGTGAAATTGGAAAACCAATGCCTCAATGGTTCTGAACCATCGAAAGGCTTAGTCTCAATCTGATTCTTTTTAGCTGAACTTTCCCTACTCTTCAACCTTATTACTGCTGGGGATCATGAGTGAGTAGTCGCGCTGGATTTCGCTCGCTGGGTTCTTGGTATTTTTGGACTGATTGAAGGCAAGGATTACTATAGGAACTGTCACAGAGTGATATGAACTATCTGTGAACCCGCTGGTACATGTGGATTTATTGATTATATTACGGGTTGGTCATAATTCTATAGTTTTTGCTGAGTTTCTTGGTTTTCTGTAACATGAAAGTAGTGCCAACTGCTTGTGGAGTCAACATGGATTACCTAACTGATACACCAACTAGATGCCATCATATGGAAGGGACACCTAATGCTAGGAAGAGGAAGTACTCTAGAGATTCTTCTGGTAAGGAGAGTCCAACACAAGGACAATTATCTAAAAAAATCAGCTTGGATGATACTCCTACATCGGTCCAATGGGACTATTTCCTGAATGGAGGTGTGTTAATGGGTAACCAGGGAGTAAAAAGGTCTACTGTTTTTGAACAACTACCTCCCCCACCAACTACCAGAGGTGAGAAAAGCTCAGTTGGCTCTAGCAGCCTAGAGAATGTAAATACCATAAGTGCTCTAGCTAAAATGATTGCTGAAATGAACACCAATCTAACCAATAGTATCAATGACTTGAGTACTAACTTGAGGCAACATAAAGCACTAGTAGCAAGCAATACAAACCGTTTAAACATACATGAACAGCAGATTAACACCCTACAGGGAGAGGTGAAATCAATAAAGGCTGAGTGTAAGAGTAGATATGAATATGCTACAAATGTGAGTGGGCAATTAACTGGTTATAAGGAGGAGGTGAAAAAAGACATGCAAAAGTATTCTGAAACACAAAAAGGCCTTCTGGCACAATTAAGTGTGCCAGAAGTGGGTCAATCTACTACAGGCCTGAGTACTAAAGAGGAGACCAGGAATGTGTTAAGTATGTGTGCAGGTGTAGTCAAACAGCTTAGTTGTGTAAAGCATACACAGCCTACTCTAGAAAGGAACATCATTATTAAAGGTATACACTACCAATTTGGTGAAAACTTGTATGCTACCTTTGATGGACTATGTGTCGCTATGGGTGTTAGTTATGACCCTTGGAACGATATCTTAGACATTAAACGTACTGGAAATGGCTGGAGATCGCCAATTAAAGTGTGTTTTTCTAACATGAAGATCAAAAGGGTTGTGTTAGATAACAAGTGGAAGTTGAAAACACCAGTAAAGGAAGACCAAGTGTGGATACAGCATGATGAGCCCAAAGAAGTGCGTGATCATAAAAGAAGAGTATGTGGGCTTGCAGTAAAAATGGGTTTTAGACCAAAGCTGGTTGAATCTGGAGTAATTATTGACGGAAGCTACTTCCCAAACTCAAGGCTACATGAGGTCAATGACTCACTGACCTTACCTGACATCTCAAATATGAACAGTACGCCTATCCTCAATAATAGCACAGATAAATCTGACAATTCTGTGAAAGAGAGGCATGAAGATGTCAAATTAACACCAGCAAAATCTGACCCTAAACCAGGTACTAGTGCTGCCACTGAGGCTGAAATGAAATTGCCTGGTTCCATAAGCACTGATGATGAGGATGAAGATGATGATGAAGATAATAGCACTGAAACTCATCAAAGGAAAACAAGGGCTGGATTAGTTTACAGAGGAAAGAACAGCTTCCTAAGTAACTGGTATCCATGTTCTTTTGAGGCACATGTCTTAGGTCAGACAATGAAGTTCAACAGTGTCGAACAGGGTTATTTCTTTTGTAAACTCAAAGAATTGGGCTATCATAGGCTAGCCGATGACATCATGAAAACCACAAGTGCTAGAAAAATTAAAAGCAAATGCAAGTTCTATAAAGCACCACCTGGTCACTATTGGCATAGTGTATCCGTAACCTACATGAGCACCCTGATCAGTGCTAAATTCAATTAGTGTGAAGGGCCTAGAAGGAGCCTACGGGAAACAGGGTCTATTGCCCTGGTGGAAGGTTGTAGAGACTTGATCTGGGGTGGAGGGTTTGTATATCACTCAGACTGTTATGACCAGGGAAGAATTAAAGGGCAAAATCTGCATGGAAAAATTACTATGCGCATCAGGGATAGCATTAGAGATTATGAGAGGAGCAGACCACTGATTGTATTATAAGTAGTGTTGCAACGTTAATCTTATGGCATCAAAAATTGAGCTGTCGCCATATGTACAGCATTGCGCTGCCCGCGAAATGGACGCAATGATATCTTTAATTTTGAGAAATGATACCCTTATTAGACCATGCGTTAAGTGCATATACTGAGTCAGAGCCATTTTTCCATTTTTTCTTTTTCTTTTCTTGTTATATCTTCAGAGGGGAGTGTATACCCTTAAGAAAGTAATTGACCATAGTAGCACACATGTATAGTGCTTAGGTATAATAGTCTTGTGCAGCTAGGAAGTGAGTCACATAGAACAGAGCCATGGAACTACAAATGTGGTACAGGGTTGGTATTCTATTGGTTGGAGATTCCAGGATTGTACTAACAGCGTTTTTTTTTATTATTATCAATACACTTATCTTGTACTATGATATCTTAATACTCTGTATGAAACATTCTTAACCTCATTCTTTCTTTTCTTAATTTTTATTAAACAAAATATATTTGTCTTCTATATCTATCCAAAAATCCCATCAACCCTTGCAATACCCAATCATAATAAAACAAAGTCCTATAACTATAATTAGGGTGGGTGGGTTTTCCTCTGTGCTGTGTATAGCTGAAATTAAGTAGGCTCACAGACCAGTCTCCTCTTCCACGAGGTTAATTTTGTGGAAAGGAATACACTGTATTATTTATGTACATATTGATTTGAATTCATTGTTTATTTGTCTTGTTATTAAATATCATTTGTGTACATTTTTCATTTTCTATTACTGTATTCAACTCATGGTCTGTTTGATTAGCAAATTCAGAGAGAAGAGGGGGCTGGTTTTCTCTTCTATTAATTGTAGGAGCTTTGAAGACAAGTATAGTGAGGTATATAAGATATTAGATAGGAGTGACATTATCTGCTTATGAGTGAGTGAGTAATGGATGTTTAACGCCATTTCGACAATATCTGCTTATGTGATACCTGGCTAAAACCAGGGTCTCCTGAGGGTTTGATAAATAAAGATGATAGGCTATTATATAGACAAGACAGAATAGGTAAAAATTGTGGAGGTGTGGGTCTCAGTGTGAAATCTGGTTTAGGTCAATACATTAAGATCATACCTGAATTCACTGTTCAAACAATTGATTATGAAAGTATAGCGTGTATGTTATGTGTGCCTGGTGAGAAAGATATATTTCTTATCTCTATATACAGAATTCCTAATACAAATGTCCCTAATTTTATTGCGTTTTTAAGGAAAATTGCAGGTTTTGAATTTAACGGTAATAGAGGTAGACATGAGACATGGATCTTAGGTGACATAAACTTAAATATGTATGATGATACTGATGTGGGTTGTGAAAGTTTCAGATCCTTGTGTAAAGATATTGGTTGGAAAATTCTGATAAATGAAATAACCCGACCCTTCAGTGGAACCTGTATTGATAATATAATTACCAATAGCCTTAATGTTATAGATTCAGGTACTATTTCGGCTTTGATTTCAGATCATGTGCCTGTTTATGTTTGCAGAGGGCATAACAATTTTACATATGAAAAATCGGTGTATAAGGGAAGGGATTATAGAAATTTTTCAGAAGATAATTTCAAAGATTTTTTAAATGCCTGTGATTATGAAACACCATGAGACAGGGATTGATATTGCTTCTGATGTAGCATGTGAGTATGTGAATGAGTACTTTTGTAATATTGGAAGAGAGCTACATATTGCAGCGGTTGGTGATGATCAATGTAAACTTGATAATGATCAAAGTATTGAAAATGTACTCATAAATGGAAACTTCACTGAAACAAACATTAAGGTGAATAAATGGGATGTTCATTACGCTATAAAAGAAATGGACAAAAATAAATCATCTGGGATTGAAGGCATAAGGGGTGATATATTACAATGTGCATTGCTATGCCTTATACATCAATCTACCCACCTGATTCAGACTAGTTTAGATAAAGGTATATTTCCAAGAGACTGGGCCTCTGCCCTAGTAAAACCATTACCTAAGGATGGAGATTTATCACAGGTCAAAAACTGGAGGCCTATTTCCCTCCTACCAATGCCATCAAAGATTATTGAAAAAATTATGTATTATCATTTAAGTGAAAGTATGAAAAGAAATAACACCTTTTGTGACAATCAATATGGTTATAAAAAAGGTACTGGAACAGGTGATGCTACCTTTGATCTCGTAAATGAATTGTTTGAGAATAGAAATAATGGGTACATAACAGGGGCCCTTTTCATTGATTTCACTAAAGCCTTTGATAGTGTAATTCACTCAAAATTGCTGGTCAAACTTAGTAAGCTTGGGCTAAGTAGGACAAATTTTATGTGGTTCAAAAGTTATTTAGAAAACAGGCAACAGAGAACGAGTTATGGTAATAAAATATCTAAAAAGAAATGTATAAAGTATGGTGTACCACAAGGCTCAGTTCTGGGCCCCCTGTTGTTTGTTTTATATATAGATGATGTTGTTAATGTGTTACAATCGTGTAAGATAAAATTGTATGCTGATGATATAGTAATCTATTGTGCTGCAAAGGACTCGGAGACCATTAAGAATATGATGTATAATGATGTTCAACGTTTCAAAGCATGGGTTCTAGAAAACAGACTAACAGTAAATCCAAATAAGACCAAATTTATGTGGTTATGTAGTGTATTTAAATTAAAGTACTGTCCTGATCCAAAAATAGAATTCAATGAGAGTACTGTTCAAACAGTGACCTTCTTCCCTTATTTGGGAGTCCACATTGATAGCAAACTGAGCTTTGACAAGCAAATTAAAATAGTTAAAAGAAATGTATGTTATAAATTATTTCGTTTTGCCAAATTAAGAAAATTTCTGACTCAAGATCAGAGTGTAAAGATATATTGTAGTACAATAAGACCAATTATAGAATATTGTTCCTTCATTTCAACTAGCTGTAATGAGGAAGGTTTGAAAGCTTTACAACGCTTACAAAATAGAGCCTTAAGGATATGTCTAAATGCAACATTAGAAAATACAATGTTAAAGAATTACATATGCTGTGTGATATAACTCTATTGGAAAAAAAGGTTTGATATGCTTCTATTGTGTCTGATGTACAAAAAATCTAAAGATATAGAGCAAAGGCCACATGCACATAATACACGGTCACAAAATAAAATTGTTTTTGAATTACCAAGAAAAATTTCCAGGCATTACAAGAGATCTCCATGGTATAGAGGGGTGGCGCTCTGGAATGTCCTACCTGAGAACATCCAGAAAGCCACCACTAAAGTCAAATTTAAAACTGAAATACTGAAGATAGATAATTTGAGGCAGAAATTGAAAATTGGTTACAACTAGTATATGAAGCAGGTGTAGTTACCGCGCCGCTTCAAGATAATTGTGTTGAATCCTAATTACCATTATGTTACTGCCTAATACACTAACATGAATGTCAAATGTTATGTAAACCTTAGCTACTATACCAGTACATTATATCTTATACTATCTTATAACAAAAATGCATGTGTGTATGTTACTATGATCAGTCAACCAGCTCCTGAACTCTCCAATGTTGTTGATCTTGTACAAATTGACTATTGTCATGTTTTGTGTTTTGTAGTTGCTGTTCCTTATTTTGTTGTTGAAAAATCTAATAAAACTTGGTCTGCTCTATAGCTTCACTTAAATGAACATAACAGTTCATTGATGCAATGAGCGAGTCCAAAAAAAAACAAAAAAACATTGTTCCAGATCTAATCTAACATCTTCTGATCCTTACTCTTCTTACCACCCCCACCAGATCCATTCGATCCTGGACCACCGGATCCCGAATGGTTGTTATTCGAACTATTCCAAAAAGTAAATCCATACCCTGTATTCATACTGGGTTGGGATCCTGTACCCCCAGGGGCCTGAGCACTGCTAGGGTGGGTCCCACTACCGCAAGGGGTAGCATTATTGTTCTGATTGATATTAGGTGGGTCACACTTCTGATTGTCTACCCTATAGGTCTGATTGTTCAGAATGGACTGACTGTTGTCTCCCAGTTGGTCAGATATTATCCTCCAACCCCCCAGCGCCCCCTGAAGAGGTGTGGTCCAAGTGATTAGAGGATGGGGCCTGCCCCCTGGTGTCGATATACTGATATTCGCCATCAGTGGTGAAGGTGGTGTCCTTCTGGCCCACACTAAACCGAACATTCTTATCATTGCCGGGAACATATCTGTCCCCTACAACATTCCGGGTGGCCTGACTATTCACAAAAGGATCATACCCTTTCTTCAGAATGGGTTTCGGAGTAGAGGTGGTATACTTCCTTCCCCGTCATCCCGTTGGAGACAACCGAGGTCGGGCTCCTCCGATTCTTCTTCACTCTCATCCACCTCGTCGCGGTCCGGTTCTTCCTCATCAGAGACCTCGGACCCTTCCTGTAGGATTCTTAGTTTTGTAATCTCGTATATAAGATCATCTCTTTCCTGATACAACTCTCGATTGTTATCCTGTATGTCAGTGATTAATCGATCATTCTCCTGAATGTGCTGCTCTCGAAGGGCCACATGTTCTTTTTGTTTCTCTATAGTCTTCTTATTTTTTTCATAAATCTCATGTTGGGCTTCGACTTGCTTTTCCAAGTCAGCAAGGCGCATGCTAGCTATGTCCAGCCCCATTCGGTAGTGTCCTAAGGTCTCGTCTTGCTCGGAAGTCTTAGTTTCTAGGGTGGAGGTAACCAGACTCAACTGCACCCTGATCTCCTCAACATTCTTCTCATTTATTCCATACTCGGCTTTCTTACCCTGAATCCTAGCCTCGATCTCTCGGAATCGAGTATGGTGGGCATCCGCCTCCTGTGCTAAGGTTTCAGTGGTGCGTTCCAGCAATCCCTTATTCTTATTCAGATCTCCGATCTCATCCAGGAGCTCCTCGATCTCTCTTTCTAGCTCCTTTATCTTATTTTGTTTCCGCTCACTCTCTTTTCTCTGATATTCCAGTAGTTTTTCACCTCTGGGTTTCTCCTGATCACTCATCCGCCTCCATCCCTGCTAACCCCTCTCATAGGAGCCGGGTGGCTGGATCCTCCGGGATTGAAAATGGATTCAGAAAGGAGGGCCGTACTTAGTTGGTTCAGAAAAACTCCTTGACCGGCTAAGGGCACAAGGTGAATTGGGTCTTACCCCCGTCCTCGTGGTTCACTACCAGGTACTTGAGCCAAAAGGATGGGACTACTGAAGTTTTCATCTCTCAACAAATCCGACGATCTTATGTTAGGCGCGGTCTGGTTAGCCGGCGCTAACGGATGGTCGTCAACAGTGACATCAAACCCTACCGTAGAGACCTCACTTTCGGAATCCAGTGCTTCGGCCTCATTCTGAGATGGATCCCTATACTCCTGATAGGCTATGCCCGGGGCATCATGGTTTCCCGGGAACTCGCCTTCCGGATACTGATTCTCTTCTTGTTCAGACAGGGCTGCACGCTTCTTAAAACTGAATCCTGGTCATGGCACCAGTGTTATATATGACCGTCGATGGGTTCGGAAAGGATCACGAATACAAGGATATCCGGTTCAGAAGGCAACAAGTTTTATTCAATATCCTAGAGTACAGGAAGCTAACGGTATTCCAGATAGGTACAGTGAAACTTGGTTATAACAAACTTCCTTATAACGAAATTTGGTTATAACAAACAAAAATACCATATCACAAACCTCTCTCATACATTTCTATAGTAATAAAACTTGGTAAGAATGAAGTGCTTTTGATAGGAACTTGTTTATTACGAAGTTATTCTGAACCCCAGGTTGAAAGAAAGTGAGATAAAAGTTGATGTGTGGCCAGTGCAGAAGCCCTAACACCTCTCAGATCACTCAGACCGCTACTGTAGCTAGGGGTTCAATACAGCCACACACAGAAGCCCTATCACACACCCTTACACCTCTCAGATCTCTCAGACCGCTACTGTAGCTAGGAGTTCAATACAACCGCACACGGAAGCCCTATCACACACCCTTACACCTCTCAGATCACTCAGACCGCTACTGTAGCTAGGGGTTTAATACAGCCGGCTTGAGACCCATTATAATAAAAAAATTATGAAAATACTTAAGAATTTAGGAAAATGAAGATTCATTATAAAAAAGAAAGGACAAAAATACTTAGAATTCTGAACTATTAACAAAATGTGCAGGGTGCAATAAAGGTTGGTAGAGATGCCCTAGCACACCCCTGAGACCTCAGCAACCCCCACCCCCACCCCACCCAAGATGCTGAACTTGGTTATAACGAAATTTGGTTACAACGATCTTTTTAACCTGGAAACAAGAGGTTCGTTGTAACCAAGTTTTACTGTATAAGGTCGTTCGGATAGCTCTGATTTACGACTACCAGGTAAGGCTTCGGAGTCAGTAAGTTCTAATATTATTCCTACAGAATCCGGGAGGATTCTGTCCCTAGGTTCCGACCCGGCTATTATATAGCCACAGGGGTTGGGTGGCGACCTCTCGTGTTTGACCCGAGCAGCCTGGGGGCGGTGCTGCCACCACCTGTCAGGCGCACCAGGTCTCCAACCCGAAAGGCTGCTCCACTCGGAACCTGGTCAACCCGTAAGCCATGGGCGCTACTACTAAACCGTGCCCCTACACTATGAAGAAAAGGCCTCCCTAACCGGAAGGTTAGGGAGGGCGATATACCAGGTGCCCAGGGAGCACAGGGGAAACCCAGTATCGGTAACGAGGTAGGCGGCTTTTTTAGCCAGGGTTGGTAGTGCCCACCTACCCCCGGGTCATCCTTGTCTGGAATTCTTAAAAGGATGTGGATTGACTCCTGGTGTGAACAATGACGTTCCGATTGTCACGGACACGCCCTCCTTACTGAATGGAAGGCCATGGTATGTTTGCCTCACTGTTAACGGAAGATCTGCTGAATTTCTCGTTGATACGGGTGCTAGCCACTCCTGTATCTCCAAGAGGTTCTACGATCTTATACCGGATGAACACGATACTCTCATATTGGGAAGAAATGCTCAGACGGCCGATGGCAGTACTATGCAAACGTATGGTAGAACTTGTGTGAAATTGCAATTGGATGGAATACATGACTATGTCATGAGTGCCACCATTGCGGATATATCGGATGAGGGGATACTCGGGTTGGATTTCGCATCCCTGTATGGTGTGGTTTTCGAACCACAATCAGGAGTGTTGAGTGTGAAATACCCGTATCCTGTAAAGGTGAGATGTGTAATGAGACAAGTAAGTAGTATGGCTAGTGTGGCACACACTGTCCGAATTTCCACAGGTGTAGCCTGTGATTTGCTCTTAAGGAGCGATCCTGTCATGCTGAACAAGACTGCAGTGATAGAACCGGATGTAGTTGTCCTGTCAAGTATCGGATTAACTTCCGTAGACACTATGGTAGCAAACGCATCCTGGGCAGTAGTACCGGTCTCCAATATGGGGAACTCTACTACCTACTTGAAAAAGGGACAAGTCTTCGGAAATGTCACACTTTCGGAAACAGTTACGGATAGTAACCTAGAGTAACGGATACAGATGATATCTCAGATGACTTACTAAAGTTGTATGAAGATACTTCATTAGAAAATCTGGAACATCGGAAAGAATTCTATTAATTGCTCCATCAGTATAGGACTGCCTTTGCAAAACCCGGTGAAAAATTGGGTAAGACAACTAAGGTAGTGCATAAGATAGATACTGGAGAAGCAGAACCGTTTAAAATAGGCGATTACATTTAGCGAAGAAAAGAGTAGCTGAAGAGGAAATAAATAAGATGTTGGAACAAGACGTAATAGTCCCATCCAATAGTCCATGGAGTAGTCCTGTGTGTATGGTAACCAAAAAAGAAAGCTAAATGGAGTAACGAAAAAGAATTCGTATCCATTGCCACGAATAGATGAAACAATTGACTCTTTAGGAGGTAATAGTTGGTTTTCCCACCTTTAATTTGTGATGACTCACATCTCTCATGGTCCCCACTTCTGGTGACCCCCTGATTGATGGCCTCCACTTCTGGTGGCCTCATGATTGGTGGCCCTCACTTCTGCGGGTCCCATGATCAGTCACTCCTGCCTCTGATGCCTGCTTCTGATGACCCCATGATTGGTGGCCCCCATTTCTTGTGGCCCCATGATTGATGGCCCGACTTATGGTAGCCCCACGATTGGTGGCCCTCACTTCTGCTGTCGTGATTGGTCACCCCTGCCTCTGATGGCCTCCGCTTCTGATGACCCCATGATTGGTGGTCCCCACTTAAAGTGGCCCCATAATTGGTGGCCCCTCACTTATAGTGGCCCCCATGATTAATGGCCCTCTTCTGGTGGCCCCATGATTGGTGGCCCCACTTCTGGTGGCCCCCCCCCAAAGAGGCATAATCTAGTATAAGAGATCCCACTCCGCCATATTGGGTGACGAGAGATTGAGCTCCTGAACCGCGTTAATCATAGGAGATAGGGCCAGCTTGCACCAGGGTGTAAACGCGAGGGCTTCCATAGAGCGCAATGTTAAACATTGCAAGTTGATCGGCAATTTTGAAATGGAAATCTTTGGAATTAAAAAATAATTCTGGTATGTGTAGATAGCTATTGGCATGAACTAAATCAGTATGAAGATCATTTAAAAGAAAAATGAGATGTGCAGCGATCAGCGAAGGACACTTTGGACAATTTGACCCCTCTTTGCTAGGCCTTTCCTCTCATGAAGCACAGAGTGCTCAGATGCGTGACTTCACTTTCCACTGTCAGTGTGGTTAAATTGAGCCAATAAATAAAAATCTAAGTACATACGATTTATATTTAGGTCATTTTCTGTCATATACTATGATATGGAAGTTGTGGAAGGAATACAAATAATTATTTTGATAGGGTGAACATGGGTTGTTTTCATGTGTTTCCGTAGAAAATGCCCAAAATTGACAAGTTGCGTGGGCTATCCAAGGTTCCCCCGACAAGACAGTTCACATAAATAATATCTAAACCTAAGAATAAACATCTTTGAGTCCTGCCCTTTCACCCAGTGGTCGAATTATCTCAATATTCCAAGGAATAGTATTTTTAAATAACTTTTCAAAATGTGTTGTTTAACATTGCGCTCTATGGGAGCCCACAATTCTACACCCCGGCTGCACACTGGCGACCTGTGCAGCATACGCAGCTCCAAGACTCCCGTCACAGCGTTAAACCTATGGCAGGCAGCGGGAGAGCTCCGTCTTACTAACCCTAATATTCATCCGTCGGTCTTTGGCCCCCCCTTCTGGTGGCCCCATGATCGGTGGCCTCCACTTCTGGTGGCCCTAACTCTGATGTTTACAATAGACATAGGGAAAAGTTAATGTCAACATTGCCACTATGACATGGAGAACATTCACAAATAACTTTTTTAATTAGATGAGGAAAGTTCACAAATGATTTGCGATTGACCCTAAGACATGACAAAGGTTCAAAAAGTATTTCATCATTGACACAATAACCAAAGGGCATTCACAAAGATACACTATGATAGGGAGAACTGGAGGACACATAGGTAGACACATGGGCACATGGATTGACACATAGGCAGATTATGGACATATGGAGAGGCAGAAGGGTCTGTTCTATGAAATTAAGGTGGAAAAACACGTTCTTTTATTATACAAGATGTTACTAAACCTATGCTATAGATACAAATTGCTTTTGAGGGGAATCATACATTCTATAAGATCAAAGCACATAACTCCACTCTTTTAGTATACACGATGTTACTATGGACTGGCTATAAATTTAAAATTTTGGATTTTCAACAAGGACACCTGCCATAACATGATTCTTATTCACATCAGGCATACATTTGTAAGCAAGATCTTCTATGTTGCAGGTAAGAATGCAGCTTTCCTCCGGATCGTGCAATGTGACCCATTAGCAGAGGAATATGTATATCCCAGTGACAAGGCACAGCAACTTGGTAGGTACTACATTTACATGATAAATGTTTATGTTCACCGTAACAGGCAGTATATTATGATAGTCGCAGAAAGTGCTATGTCCAATTATTGTCATGATGCATTCACATGACCCTGATGAAAAACTTGCCGGTGCTATATTTATGCACCATGTGAACCACAAAGGTTGCAGGCTGTCAATCAATTCTTATTTTTCCTGTTCTTTTTGGCTAAAATTCCTAGTATTCAAATTTTCCAGTTTTTGGTCCTCTTATACTTATATTTTGGGGATCAAACCCCTTTTATATTTTTGGAGATCTGTAGCATTTTTTGTGATGTTTTAGACAATGGTGGGACCATGAAAGAAAAAAGCCTGCGCAAAGACTGGGTAATAAACTATGCATGAAAAACGGGAGGAAACAGGGGAGGAAAATTTCACTTGGTCCTCCTAGAATGTCACCACCTCTTCCTCTTTGAAAGTCTTTCACTCCCTAAAGCCTTTTTTTAAAACAAATATGTGTATATTATATCCCTTATATTTTTTATTCCTTTTTTTTTCGTCTTAGGAATTCCTATTTTCCAATTTCACGGATTCTCAACATTGGGACACGCAGCCATGGGAGGGTGTGAAAAGCTGAAACCTTTATAGCATCTATATTCACCCCTAGTGAAAAGAGGGGGGCAGTTAGCACCCCGGATTGGTACCTTTTTGCCTTTGTTTTATCAGTTGCACTGCTTGGGGTGTGGCCTTTTTTGGGGCATTTCCCAATTGATATTTCTGTTGACCTCACATATACGGTGCACCTCCAACTTGATTTTATAAGGTGTACCCCAGACGCGCCTTATACACGGGAGATAAAAGTATGTCAAATATGGTATACTGACTAACTGCTGACATATATTGGATAAGTACTGACAAATAGTGACTACGTGCTGTCAGATATTGAATAAATCACTCACTGACAAATAGCAGTCTTTGCGAAAGGTTTTTCACCATGCAGGACATTCGGTCCTGCAAATTTCTAATTCTGCAGGCCTGGTTCAATTCTCTTAGGACCGAAACATAACGACTATCTGGGCATTTTCTGGGAATGAATAAATATCATAAAACAAGGATGTACATTCTATTTTTATCATGAAATCAATTAGGATTGATGAAGTTCTGAGAAAAAAAATCATAATATATTAATGCTTTTTGATTTATGCTGTAAAAACCTTAATAATGGTTCAATTTGAGTGCTGTAAAAAATGGCATGTAGCCTAAGGTCTGTGGATGACAGCCAGACATTTGGTCCTGCAGTCTGACAATTTCTGTCGGCCCGGGAGCCATTCAGACGGCTATAGCCAGTGTCCGACGGGATTTGGCAAAGCCTGAAATGGGGCTTAATTAGTAAAAAAAAAAGAAATTGGGTGCAGCTGGTACCCATTGTGATGGCTATCATCAAATCTTATCTCACCAGGTGACAACTGGTCAGGGATGGACTAAAATTGTAGTCACTTTTTTACAGGTGATTGGTTTGGTTTGGACAGGTGACAACTGGTGAGGGATAGACTATATTTTGTATTCATGTAAACAAACTAGTCAGGGATGGTCTTTTTGTGGATTTTATTTTTTCAGGTTCCCTTGTCAGGGATGGAATATACTCCATAGTCATGTGTTCAGGTGAATAGTTGTCAGGGATGGACTATAGGTTCGGGTGTCTGCTCTCAGTTACAGTTCCCAGTTTGTTTCGCTAAAGGTTGGGACCAGGGAACCTGTGACCTACTACAATGTAATTGGCCAAATGCTGATCCTGCAGCCAAAACCCTCCTAATGTGGAAATGCCACATGATCTAATGTAATAGTGCAGTTATTCAGGTTTTTGGGTTTTTTTATGTTAACTGACAGGAGGGGATTAGTGGTGACATTGATATGTCTCAATTAATTTTTTTAATTTTCCCAAATAAAATCATTTGTGTAAATTAAATTTCCTTTAAATCAATAGATTTATGGGAACGAATTGTGACAATAGTAACAAGCCTTGTCACAGCCTCTAGCAATGCTCTGGGGATCCCTCATCAAAGATTTTGGGAAGATTTTTAGGTTATGACCCCCATGACCTGGAAGTGATCAATTCGAAATGCCACATGATCTGATGTAATAGTGCAGTTATTCAGGTTTTTGGGTTTTTTTATGTTAACTGACAGGAGGGGATTAGTGGTGACATTGATATGTCTCAATTAATTTTTTTAATTTTCCCAAATAAAATCATTTGTGTAAATTAAATTTCCTTTAAATCAATAGATTTATGGGAACGAATTGTGACAATAGTAACAAGCCTTGTCACAGCCTCTAGCAATGCTCTGGGGATCCCTCATCAAAGATTTTGGGAAGATTTTTAGGTTATGACCCCCATGACCTGGAAGTGATCAATTCGATCAGCTTCCTATTTGACATAGCAACCCAGTAAACTATCACAATGTTTGCCATGAGACACAACTACAGCGGTTGGATACGGCCACGGTTGCCACAAGGTAGCTCTGGCAGTGGTAAAAAGGGCATACACATCGTCCAGTCAAAGTTTTTGGGTTTTTTTGGTACAAATCCTTTATTGCAGTAATATATACAAGGTTGGAGGGTCAATTAAAGACAGAAGAGCACCATATATATGCACTAAGCACTTACTTGCTCTCCTGAAAAATAGTCTTCCCCTCAATAGGTTGTAGATTGTACATTTTAAGTATGTTGTTGTTAGATGTCTAAGGACTCTGAAAACCATGATATAGAACTGTTGCTGTTTGTAATGGGAATGTTCATAATTTGCTTGGACTGATTATCTACCAGTATACAGTTTAATTACGTAATGTAACATTAAAGTATTTTTTCTTTTTGTCTTTTTTTTTTCTTCTGTAAAGCCATGCGTCTTGAGGATGAGGATGATGACACAGTACATTACATCATGCTGCGGGCAGTGCAACGCTTCTACAACGAGTTCAGTTGCTACCCAGGGCAGGAGACAGAAACCATTGAGATAGATATCCCCAAACTCAAGGTTAGTGTGCGTTACATGTCCCCAACATTAACACATTCTAATTAAAGAAAGAACTGGTAGAAAGGAGGATTGGGAGGATATAAAATATATCGTATGTTTATACATTTTATCACAGATGAATTAGGCAATAGCCCTATTTCAGGCTTTCAGGGTTTTTTAACAAAAAAAATGTCAAAATTCCCCACCCCCCAAAAAAAAAAAAATTCCATAACGGCCATATGTACAGTAGTCTAGTGTAACTCATTATTAGGAATAACTGGTACCAACATGACTGCAACATTGACTGCCCTTCAACAGAGCACAACCCACTGTAACTAAGTGTGTCCTCACAGACTCCCACAGCCCTTCCCAACTTCAGACCTATTAGGTCAACAGGTCTCCTACCCTACCCTCTCTATAAGGGTAGTCAGAGGTGTTCATACCCAACAGGTCTAGGAAGGCTTGAAAAAGATTTTGTTTTGTTTCACCTAACCTCAACTTCTGTAGTAAAACAATTGATGTAGACCTTAGAATTTGCCTATTTTCAGAGCTTTACAAACAAAGTGTTATTAAACCAACATTTTGACCCATTTTCTCAGAATTGAAAAAAAAAAATTAAAAAAAAAATGGAAAAAAATGCTTTGGTCAAATCAACTGTCAGATTGTAATTGAACTGGTCTAGTTCACAATTGTATTACTGGATAAGCAAGATGTGGCTTCAACTTATGGCTCCAACTTGCAGTATACAGCCAAATGATATCATGATTTCCCTTGGCTTTAAGACACACCACATCCCCATCTCTGCAATCTAATATCAGCACCACACTACCCCCACCCAAACTCACAAACCAGACCACCCTTATTACCCCTACCTCTCCCACATACACATACATGAACAGGGTGGGGTGCCTATTCTGGTTTAGTTACTCTTACACAAAATAATGTATTGTGTAGTACATATTTATGATGCAAACTGGCTATTTAACACTGGGTAAGCAATTAGGTATACTTGCACAGATATTTAGAACTATTCCATGTAACTAAATGATAATATAGAAATTGGGAGCACAAATATATGATAGGGAAGGGGGGACTTATTCAAGTTTAGGTTTGCTCCTTGACCTTGTAGAGTGCAGGCATTGGCAAACACATACATACATATATGGGGGTCACTATATAATAGTATTTCATTAGGTTTATTCAGATTACATGGACAATACAGCTTATCACCTATTTGAAGAACAATTATAGAAGGAATACAAACAAGGATTGCTGAATTGAGATATGTAGGATTGTGTGGTAAAGATCAAGAGCTATAAGTGTGGTACAGAAAGGAAGGTGTGAGGTTCCCATTCAAAGACTAAGAAGTGTTATATCAGACTATACATCTCATAAGTGTGCAGGTGTACAGAGGACTTCTTCAGTATGCTATACATTATAGATTTACTGCATGGTCCAACACCCTCCCCATTGGCTCTTTCACTCACACACTCATTCACTCACCAAGATTGTATCCCAAAATTACTTGAAATACCAATACATATCTCTAATTATAAACTTGTCTTGGGAGGGCATGGCTACAAATCCCCACTGACTGCATCTTATCTAACCTCAAAATTGTGTATCAAGGTGATCTAAAACACACCAATTCCTGTCTGTGATTCCAAATTTTTCTTGGGGGGGCATGCCCCCAAACCCCCCTAATGGGGTTGCTGCGCTTTGCTTGCGACACACGATGATGCCCACAAGGCCTCCGCGAAGTTCAGGCTTTTTTTCTAGACCTCACTGTCATCCCTGCTTGTCGTATTGTGAGTTCTATGTAGTCTGGCGATAGAATGACATTGCCTCTTGCGAGGTGGCACATAGGGGAGAATGAGTTGGTGCTCTGTTGATTACTTCGCTTTTCCTGATTGCCACATGATATATCACTGGTATTGCGGTCCTTGTTATGCAAAACACATGTGTGTCCTCCAAACCCAGGAGCACTGTTCTCTGGAGTCTCTGACCCAAGGTCAGTGGCTGAGAGGCCTGAATCTCCGGTGAGGCCGAGCGGCATCTATGACATGTGTTGGGGGTAATTCCAAGGTGAGTGCTGGTTCTGCGAGGAGCTAGTGTCTGTTGATATATGCAGTATAGGTGAGACTCTTGGTGAGATGCCTCCAGGGCCTGGGTCTGCTGTTCTAAGTGTTGAAGAGTCCTCTTGTATACGTCCATGGCATCCATATTGGAGGGGCCCGGCTGTGGCTGTTTTGCTTTAGTTTTGGCCTTTGTAGCATGGGGTGAAACCAGAGACACTGTCGGCATATCTCCCAGGTCCCTCAGTATTATAGTTTGATAAAACTGTGTAATAAGATATACATGTGTATAATAAAAGAATTCGGGTTAGCTGAGGTAAGAGAGTATAATATATTTGACCGAACTGGAGTGTCGCATGGTCACTGTGAGAGTGGGTGGGAAATTAGACAAAGAGACCGAGCCGGGAGATGCAGAACTTTTTTGGTAGGGGGCGCCAATGACTGCCCATAGATCTAACCAATCAATGGGTACACGATTATCCTTGGTGTCCTGATGCATGATTGAGTGACATGTCAAGTAATAAAATATAAGCCCTCCTAGCTTTAAAGCCAGACCTGGTCACAAGCTGAGCAAACTTCCTAATTGAACCCAGTATTAGCCCGGGCTTATTTAATATAGATTCACAGGGGCGTAGGAAGCAAATTTTTATTGGGGGGGCCCAGGGGTCTCGGTTGGGGGGGCCCCGCTATATTTTTATATAGGCTTATATAGGGAACCTCTTCATTATTGGGGGGCCCTGGCCCCCCCTTTTCCTACGCCCCTGATTCATCAAGGCAACCTTTCCCGCCCTGATCCTTTGTGACTAGACTCTTAACTGTCTTTCTCTCTTCTCCTAACGTGTTCTATCCAAAATAGCTCTGTGACAAGTTACAGTGCTGATCAATGATTGCTTGACAGTGTCATTTGCAATTCTGGCCAATGAGAGACATGCTGACCGGTCTCAGCCTTCAATCCATTATCTTATCTAGATGGATAATGCACTCCCTGCACTCCAGGAATTATATTGTGGGCCATTCTGTACTGAATCGGTGTACCTTCGTGCCACCCTTTACTGCTTTAATGGGAGATCATTGTGGGTCCAAATCCCCAAGCTGCCCCCGCCCCCACCCCGAGACCACTACCATGAGTTGTTGTTGACTTTACAGTAGGTATCGAACAAACGTTTGCAAAGTGTACCTTAATTATTATTCCCAGTCCCTTGCAGCCAAACAAATTAAGATACAGAAATAGCAGGCCCCATGTTAAAAAGGTATGATTCTGCTCTATCCAACCAATTGTATGATACTCTGACATTATGAGACCATGAATTGGTTGTGTTTTACAAGGCTAATTTCAGCACCTTACTTATTTTTCTATGGAGGGGCCTTGCAAAATCGCCATGGTACATACATGCACAATGTTACAATATTAAATTGCTTAACAACTAAACTTTCATTTGATTCAGCCCCATGAGGTGTAAGAGCCTTTGGACGTTAAAGAAACAAATCAATCAATCAACCTTCATTAATTTTGATACCTTGAGTTGGACTATCTCACATATTAAATCTTTCCCATTTTACCTGCAATTTCAATAACTTACAATCTTTAAAAACACAATATCTCTGAAAATGAGGCCTAAAGGGTCTCTGGGATCCACATATAAAAGGACCTAAGCACTTTTATTACGGGGGACCGTCAGTGTAATGTTGCATCTATTGATAGCATATGACGTCGTCCCCCATTTTATGAGAGGGCTTGGCAAGAAAAAGGAGTAATCACTCAAATGGCATTTGTGATAAAACTGGTCAATAGAAGTTAATTAAAATTTACTGGAGTGTACAGAAGTGTTGTCTAATTATGTTGTTTATTTTTTAGTTAAATCCTGGAGAGGGAAAGTAGAAGTTTTTGTTTTTAGACTTCCATAGTAAAATTATCTCAAAAACTAAGGCCACACCAAAAAAATAAGTTGGTCTACGGATTTCCCTCTCCATATTTTCGGAAATACAAATTTATAAAAAAATATATATATATACATATTGCTCGCTCGCACCATTTTTTCAAAACCAAAATCCGTAGACAGACTTATTTTTTTGGTGTGGCCTAATGAAGCTTTTAAACTTCAAGTTTGTGTGGCAGTAGGGAGTTGATAGAGAAGTAAACCGAGAATAAGAGCAAAATCTTATGGTTAGAACAAAGATGTTTTGCTAGTTGTAGTATGAATAGTTCTAAAAGATAGTAAGGCAGGCAGTGGTCAGAGTGGAGACATTGCAATTAGGACTGTACAGCCAGCCAATCACACTCAGTATTGATTGGTATAGACATACCCATCAAACCCAGACAATTGGTGATTATGAGTTGTCAACATTGAGAAAGACATTGCATCAGATGTAGGATTGGTGATATGCCTAGTGATAGTTTATTGGATAGAGTGTGGTGTCAATAGTGGACATTGCATCAGATTTCACAATTTCTAACTACGGTCCCCCATACAAGTACTAATATGTTACATATTCTTTTCCTCTATCACTTAATTGCTATCTAGTTGATGGTTAAACCGTGAGAGCCCACCAACGTAGGGATGTCACAGTCCCATTACAGGGTGTAGGGCAGCATTTGGATCTGGTCAAAGGGCAAACAATAGGCCCTATTAAAGGGTAAATTCCATCATTAAATACCAGTAGGCTAACTTACGTGACAATGTAGATATATGTAATACTTCTGTAAAACCTTCCTCAGAAGCCAATCAAAATTTGGGAAATGAGTCCAAATTCGGCTTATAGCATTTATTCAAAGTGGAGGGTCGGCTTATGAGGGAGGTTTTAAATCAAAGCCTTTCGGCATCTGTAGCCAGTCTAGATGATGCCCATGCATGTCCTTGGTGCCCTATTGTCTAAAAAAAAAAATATCCACAACATAGTTGATACCTTCCATTTTTCATAGAAATTCGGATTTTATTTCAGTCAGTGCTGAACAAAGTGCTCCAAGAAATGGGTGTATCATCGAATATCAAGGACGAATACGTTCATGAATAGTAAGTATATCAATGAGCACCTTATCTTATATGCGTATCAATATGTGCCTTATATATGGGGTAAGGAGAAATCCCAATATGGGAATAACATACAATCACTAAACTCACATTACCTAAGGCTAGATTCCATTCCACTAATTAACAGGGATGAAAGTCTTCAGGGAATTCCCTGATTTCAGGAATTTCAAGGGCCCTATACATTCATATACAAACCCAGGCTTTTGGGGCGAATATTCGACCATTTCAGGGATTTTCTTGTTCTGTAACTTTCATCCCTGAATTAAAGAAATCCCCAAAAGTGTGAAATGCCGCGTTAACACCCCCCCCACACACACACACACACACACACACACACACACACACACACACACACACACACACACACACACACACACACACACTTCCTGGCATATATGTATACATTATATAGTATAATTGTGAAAGTGCAAGCCAAAAAGGTGTGAATTGTGACGGTAAAACACCCCACCCCGGTGATTTGGGGTGAAATGTGACACTAACACTCTCCCCTCCATGACCATGTAGCGGTAAGACCCTCCCCCCACACACACGCACACACCTGTATTCAGTGAAGGATGAGGAGAGGGAAGGGCGCCTTATACACGAAACACACCTCAGGAGTTTGGGGTGCATTGTATTACTGTACAAGAGATTTGAATTGACATATTTATATTTTGCCAGTTGTAGGTACGGTGTAGCAGAGCTTCATTCTGTAGCAGCCTACATGGGAGGAGTGGCTGCTCAGGAAGTTATCAAAGTGCTTACCCAGCAGTTTGTACCTATTAACGACACATACATCTACAACGCCATGAAGCAAACCTCCACCACTCTGCAGTTGTAAACAAGCACCATAGCAGCTCCAGACACCAAATGTATTGACTGCACACGACAATGATTGTAGAAGTGTTAGTGGCATGTGGTGGAATAATTTGATGTTATCAAACATTTAAAAGGAGTAAGACACCTATATGTACGTGTTCATGGTAGAGTTTAAATAAGAATCATTCTCATATGGCAATATTTCTTGTGGATACTTCAACTATATCAATATATTTACCAAAAATTATCTGAAAGACCTTAGAGTTGAGATACTATGTTTCCTGGTTTACCAGGAATTCCTGATTTTTCTTTAGCTAGGTCTGTATCGAATCATATCAATTAATTCATGGTTGTCAACCTGACTCATTTTGTCCATCGTTTATTGCTGGGATGGGGGGTGTTTTTCATTAGCCGAGATGCATACATGCCTCTTCGGCTACATAACAACTCCCACCACACTACCTTATGTGTTGCGTATTCGTCGTCACAAAATAGATTGTTTTTTTCTGTACTATAGATCAGCTACTGAAATCAATGGATTGGACTGATCTCGGTCACTGCGACAATTTTTTTTTTGTGTTGTTGATAGAATAGCGATAGTATTAAATACCTAGATATCATTGAACTGTAAGATTAATACATGAGGACATGTGGGGTAAGTGGTATCTGTTGCAAAATATTCTTTTACATAAGTAGAATATCAATACTATCAAGTACATAAATATTCTTAACTTGTAGGAATAATAAATTAGGACATCTGCAAGTCTATGTTGTTTGTGTCTTATATTAGAGACGCCTGCTGTAAGAGCGTGCATACCCACATATGAAATTACGTAATATATCACCGAGTTACCTTAGCATGCGACCAGCGGCATGCGGGCGGCTTTTACAGCTTTCATACGCATTCTATTCATTCAGAGTGGTCGTCACGGTTCAACTTAGTGCAGTGAGTTCATTTCAATGAATCATTTCCTTTTCCTTGGTCTTCTTAGTCAGCTTGTGTGGCTTTAACTAATTATAGGGAATTAATTTCAACTTTTGTTTGTAGGCACTCATGACGACATCACATAGAACTCCCTTATAAAAGACAGCAAGTACATATATCCTTCAGTCAGTTGTGGTAACTGGCTTTGTGAGTGCACAGTATATTAGAGCTATTTGTCATTCAAAGAGACAAGCTTTTTATATTCAGGTACTCTGTCTACTCTTGAGTGTATGACTTTAACAGATTCTATTTCAATTTCTCTCCTTGTTCTGAGAGATAGAAAAAGATTCTAAGGTTTAATACACTAACAACTTAACTGTTATTTTACCACGGGAATACCTCGGGTATTTCCGGAACCGATGAGATACGACCGAAGCCGGTCACGTGACGACAGTTTGGATCGAGCGTCCGTGTTTGGCAGACGGTTTGAAAATTCCAGGTGAGTTTTTTATCGTTTTCCCCCATTTTACTGCCCATTTTTGGGCAGTTTTTGCCCTATTTCAAGGGTTTTTGTTCTCGTTTGCTTCTAGCCAGGGTTACGCCGTTGGGGTACCCTTTTAGTGCTAGAAAATAAAGTTTTCTCTCAAAGACGGTCGTCGTGTCGGCGGGCCGTAGAGAGAATTTACATTTTTACAAATTCCTGGAGGAATTCCGCTGGAATTCTCTCGATACAGGGATCTAACAGGGTTTTTTGAGCATTCCCTGATGTTTGGCCCCCTTTTGGCCTTCAGTTTGCACTTTTTCGGGCAGTTTTTGACGATACCGATCGAAAAATTGTCCGTTGGGGCTCGCCGAGCACCAGCGCTGTTGTACCTGCGTACTTAGAGTAGGACAACGCGAGAGCTACCTGAAGTATACCTCTAAGTACATAGCGCTCGGCGAGTTTCGCCGTTGCCGCTAAGCGGGTCTGCTCCAGGTACACGGTTCTAGTCCTCCTCTAAGTACATAGCGCTCGGCGAGTTTCGCCGTTGCCGCTAAGCGGGTCTGCTCCAGGTACACGGTTCTAGTCCTCCTCTAAGTACATAGCGCTCGGCGAGTTTCGCCGTTGCCGCTAAGCGGGTCTGCTCCAGGTACACGGTTCTAGTCCTCCTCTAAGTACATAGCGCTCGGCGAGTTTCGCCGTTGCCGCTAAGCGGGTCTGCTCCAGGTACATGGTCTAGTCCTGCTCTAGGTACATAGCGCTCGGCGAGTTTCGCCGTTGCCGCTAAGCGGGTCTGCTCCAGGTACATGTATCTTGTCCTGCTCTAAGTACATATCGATTGGCAGCTAGTATATAATCTTATTTCTGGTCTTTTTCCAGGATGGCAAGTACATCTCAGTCCAGTCCCACTGCTGTGGAGAAGGGGAAGAAGTCACATAAGAACTCAAGTTCCAGCTCTGCTAGATCTTCATCTAGGCATTCTAAGGATAAGGGTGCTGAGAAAGACACGGTGAGTTCAGTAAACTCTGAGAAGGAGCCTGAAGTTCAAACTACTGAGACTCCCAGTGCTCCTGTGCTGTTGGTCCAGCAGCCACCTCAAAGATGGGCTCCTCCTATGCCCTACTACCAGCAGGGTTATGATTACTATCAGGACCCTTATCAGCCGATGGATTATGCCTATGGTATGGATCACATGGCCTACCAGTGTGAACCAGTAGAGGAGGAAGGTCAGGGTTATGTGGTACTAGGCCCACATGGACAGGCACATGCTATGTCAGTAGTGGATGATGAGGAGGAAGTGGCTTCTGTGCAAGGTGATTTTGAGGCACAGTCGTCAAAGGCTAAGCCACCTCCAATAGACCATCTCAAGGGGCTAACTGGAAGCCTAGCTGAGAGTATCCAGTCCTACAGACGGGAAAAAGCGGAACTAACCAAGGAAGGCCCCTCCGTACATGAAGCCCTCTCCGATGCCATCAATTCCTATTTTGAAGAGACTTATATTGCCCAGGACTTGGAGAAAGCGGCTAAAGATTTTCCTAGGCCTTCAAATGTGCAGAGACTGGTAGCACCTAAGTTAGAGGAAGCAATTTTCAACTCTGAGGCACTTTCCAAGAATGCGGCAGTCCGTATGCTGGATGTATCTCTTCAGACCCTGCAGAAAGGGGTGGTCTCGGCCATTGCAGCTATGGCACCGTTAGGCTCGATGATGTTGGAGAAAGGGCCTGAGGACCAACAACTGGATGCCTTTGGAAGGGATTTTAATAAGGCAACCAGACTACTGGTCAATGTATGCAATGGGCTATCGGTGAAGAGGAGGGACTTGCTAAAACCTTTCCTTGCTAAGCCCTATGCTAAGGCGCTCACTAAGACCAACATTGATAGGGACCCACAATGGCTTTTTGGGGGCAACCTGGAGGCTCGTATTAAACAAGCTGAGGAGGACAAGAAGATCTCAGACAAGGTTCTAGCGTCCAAACGCCCGGGGCCGCAGGATTCTCATTCCCAGTCTAAGAGGCAGAAGGTCATGGGCACAGCACCTGCTCAAGCCTGGGGGCCTAGACACCCTTATGGACAGAACCACTACTATGGCCAGGGCCCTAGGGGCCGCTACCCTGCTCCGCGCCATCAATACGCTCAGCCGAGATTTCAAGTGGCTCATGGCTACAGGCAGACTTACTCTCAGAATTACCAGACACAAGGCCAGGGTTACCGCTTCAAAGCACCTCGTCCGCAGGGCCAAGGTCAGCAGCAGCAAGCCCAACAGGGTTTTTCCAAGAAGGGGCCCAAGTAGGGCAGGTGAGTCCCTTCCCACTACATAACACTGTCCAATCCTTTCAAGGGGGTAACATTCTGAAGTGTGCTGATGCTTGGTTTAAACTCACCAAGGACCCTTGGATCTTAGCCATGTCTCAGGGTGTCACCATTGACTTTAATGCCTTACCATCCCAGGACTGGGTGCCTCCTCCATATAAACTTGATCCGGTAGAGGTGGCCTTTATGGATAAGGAAGTAGATAAAATGGTAGCTAGGGGTATTATTGAGTTTACAGTACATGAACAGGGCGAATTCATCTCCAATGTTTTCCTGCGTCCCAAGCCCAATGGAGATTACAGGCTTATATTGGATTTGACAGATATGAACAAGCAGGTCATTTATGAGCATTTTAAGATGGCCTCCCTACAAACTGCTGTGGACCTTGTCACCCCTAATTGTTTTATGGGGAGTGTAGATTTAAAGGATGCCTATTACTCTATTCCTGTACGAGAAGATTATCGTAAATTTCTGAAGTTCAGGTGGAATGGGGTCCTCTACCAGTTTGTAGGGATGCCAAACGGTCTTTCATGTGCACCAAGAGTATTCACTAAGTTGCTCACTCCCCCCTTCGCAAAGCTAAGGGAGGAGGGACACATCTGTTTCCCCTACATTGACGATTCTTTTATTATGCATGAGTCAAAAGAAGGTTGTGAGCAATCTATCAGAAGAGTGTGTGAAACCCTGGATGGGTTAGGCTTTGTAATTCACCCAGATAAGTCAGCCTTTGTAGCCTCGCAAAGGGTGATCTTCTTGGGTTTTTGGATTGACTCTGTGGATATGTCTATATATCCAACTCAGGAGAAGGTAGACAAATTCATGTCAGATTCCTACTTGCTGCTGGGGAAAGTCAAGCCAAAAATCAGGGAGGTTGCATCTCTCATAGGTCTTATGGTAGCTTACTCGGCAGGAGTTCAATATGGGCCTGCACATATTAAAGGACTTGAGAAATGCAAGAATGAATGGTTAGCCTACCGAAAAGGGAATTTTGATGCAAAAATGGTACTTTCCAAGGATGCTATACAGGACATACTATGGTGGCGAGCCAGCATACCAACTGCTAAGAAGGCACTGGATGTAGGTCCACCAGAGTTTGAATTGTATACGGATGCATCGGATGACGGCTGGGGTGCACACAGGGGGAACGTCAGAACTAATGGCAGATGGCTTCCCTCTGAGGTGGACTTCCACACCAACATCCACGAGACCATGGCAATAGAATATGGGCTAAAATCGTTGTGTAAAGTGAGAGGGGCTCATATTAGGGTCATGACAGATAATACCACGGCACTTGCATATGTGAGACATATGGGAGGGCTGCAGTCTCCAATGTGTAATCTGGTATCAAGAAACATCTGGAACTGGTGTGAGTCTAGAGGTATCTGGTTGACAGCGGCTCATGTGCCGGGAGTGGATAATGTCATCGCTGATCATGAGTCACGCCATTTCCAAGATGAGACTGAGTGGGAGATAAATGAATCAATTTTTGAAATCATTTGTGAAAGGTTTGGGAGGCCTCAGGTGGACATGTTCGCTTCTAGAACAAATTGTAAAGTTCAATGTTTTGTGTCACGTAGGCCAGAACCAGAAGCATGGAAAGTTGACTCTTTCTCATTCACATGGCCTAATAAGCTCTTATATTGTTTTCCTCCGTTCAGCATTGCAGGCCGGGTGCTTCAACGCATATTGAGGGCAGGAGCAAGGGCAATCCTCGTGATGCCGGATTGGGAGAGTCAACCCTGGAAGGCAAAAGCCCACAAGTATGCGGTGGACTACGTACGGTTCCGCAAGAGAAAGAACAACCTACTACCTCATGGGGCCCCTACAAGCCTACAGTTCATAGGAAGTCTACCAATTATAGCTTTCCTTTTCTGAGGCGACGCCTCCAAAAGGAAGGGTATGACAAGGCTTCCATTGACCTTATGATAAAAGCTTGGAGACCATCTACAAGGAAACTTTATACGACTTACATAAACAAATGGATAGTTTTCTGTGTTGAACGGGGTTATAACTGGATGAAGGGCACTATGCCACAAGTGTGTAAATTTATGAGAACTTTGTATGACTCGGGAGTAGGTCACGGAGTTATGAATGTGGCACGATGTGCTTTGGGAACCCTGTTACCACAGGTAGATGGGGCGCCTATTGGGCAACATCCAAACATTTGCCATATGGTGAAGGGTACATACGAAGATAGACCTAGTGGACCAAGGTATGACACGTTTTGGGACGTTACAAAGGTATTCAAGTTGTTCAAAAGTTGGGGGGATAACAGTTCTTTGTCACTTAAGAAGTTATCGTTAAAACTAGCGGTCTTAATTTTGCTTGTCACATCTCAAAGAGGGCAGACAATCTTAGCGTTAAGGACAGATGAACTGTCTTGGGAAGACAGAAATGCTGTCTTCAGACTCAGTACTCTGTTAAAGTCTAACAGAGTCGGTGACCCTTTAAACACTGTGGTCTTGCGACCCTACATCCTGAATGAAAAACTCTGTGTGGTCAGCACCCTCAAAGCATATCTCACTAGGAGGCAAAAGGTCCGTGAAAAGTCTGAACGACTTAGGAGGAAGCTGAACCTCCCACCTCTTGAAAATCCACTGCAGCTCCTTATGAGTTACATTTCGCCTCATGACGGAATCAGTAGGGATACCCTGGCCAGGTGGACCATTGCCACTCTAGACATGGCTAAGATTGACACTTCACGCTGGAAGGCCCACTCTACTTGTGGGGCTTCAGCTTCAGCTTCCACCAAGGTAGGATCCTGCTTGAATGCCGTAATGCGCCTGGCAGGGTGGAAGTCAGCTGACTCATATCGGAAATTCTACAACAAGCCCATCGAGGTGGATACAGAGCATGTAGCTACAAACTTGCTGAGACTAGCAGATTAGTTTCCTTGAACGTTCAAATGTATGGGTTATCTGGTGTATGAATTGCATTGGTTGGTTATTTGACTACTCCAGATTACTAGTGTATTGTGCTTTAACCAAGTTGGTTATGATAAAGGTCAGAAAATTAAAGCTGTTGAATTGATTCGGTTTTGGTCTTGGTCAATTATAAAATTGATAATAATTGAGAATTATTGATAATAGCCAAAAATCTTTATGACTAGAAAAACACATTGGCTTTCAACATCTCATCGGTTCCGGAAATACCCGAGGTATTCCCGAGGTAAAATTTTGGAATTTTGGGAAACTTACCGTAGGGTACCGGAGGGAAGTTGAAGTAAAACTTCTTATTTTACCGAGGGAATACGGGGTATTGGAGGAACAGATGCCCTTCCCACCCTACCCGTATTCTTTCGAGGTCATTATTATTATATGAAAAATTGAAATGTCTAATCTGGTTGTTTCCAGAAAATTGTGTGTGTTTTTCTACTCATAGATTTTAGGTTTTCAAGTCTGTCGTCACGTGACCGGCTTCGGTCGTATCTCATCTGTTCCTCCAATACCCCGTATTCCCTCGGTAAAATAAGAAGTTTTACTTCAACTTCCCTCCGGTACCCTACGGTAAGTTTCCCAAAATTCCAAAATATCAGATTTATCTGAAGAAACAGAACATACCTATTACCCAATTACTCAATACATAGATTCAATTAATATTAATATATCAGAAGATAAAATTACACGAGCTGTATGGTCACAATCATGATCTAGATATATATATTGTGGCGGAGACGGAGGGGCCGTTGGCGGAGCCGAAACCATCCTGGTGTGGGGGCGGCGAGGCCAGCGGTCCTGAAGTAACGCGGTTACGTCGGCAATAGTAGTCGGCGGAGGAGATCCTCCGACGCTGGCCTGCCGTAAAGCGGGCCGGGGTCGGAGTATCTGCCTATGTATAAATAAGGGAGTTGTTACTCCGATTAGTTAGTTCCGAGTTGCAGACAGAGAGGAGCAGAACTCGAAAAGGCTTATCTCCGGATTAATATATACGATATAAGACTTAGATGGTGTGGCGAGGACTGCCAGGAAATAAAAGACACTGAAGTCAAGCTGTCGGAGTTGTGTAATTCTTTATTAACCATAGAGTCGGAAAACGCTACATTGGTGACAGCGGTGTTTGAAGACCCACGAGAGAAAGAAGATGGCGGAGGCTTCAGAAACGATAAACTTACCTGTGGAGAAGAGGGATACGGAGGAGATTAAGCGGGAAAAAGGGGTTTTGCTGGAAGTGGTGGACGAGGAAGTGACGTTACGGCAGAGAGGGGTGGTGAGGCCGGAAGAGATGAATCCGGAGAGACAAGCAGAACCCGCCGATAGAGCATCCCGGGAGGAGGTACCGGACACGGGATATGAGGAACCACGCGTTAAAGAAAAGGAGCCCTACCTGTGGCCATGGGAGAGGGAGGAGAAACCGGCGGCCTGGAGGTTGAGGCACCCTAAAGGAAAACTGGGTGATGCAAATGCCTGGCTGGGGTTCAACCCGGGAAGGGACGATGGCGGAAAGGTGCTTTGGTGGCCGGAGGAGCAGGCGGAGATGAATAACCCAAGGAAGGGGAGCAAGCGGGCACCGGCCGAGGTTCGCCCCGAAACCGGGAGATGTGCGGAGGAGGCGGATAAGGACGAAGTAGGGGAAGGTGGAGATCTCCGGCAGGGTAGAGGAGTTATGGGTCGTCCGGAGGACGGCTGGAGAGGAGGTGCCGATGGGGAGAAGGAGGCAAAGGGTAAGCCAGTGGTGAAACCCGCTAAATATGATGGCACCACAGACCTATCTGACTACCTCAACCACTTCGACCTGTGCGTCAAAGTAAACGGATGGAAGCCGGAGGAGGCGGGTATGTTCCTAGGCCTGAGTCTGTCGGGGGCAGCCCGGAGATTGTTGACGGGAAGGAAACCAGCCACGCCGGAGGGGTATGAGGAGTTAAGAAGGGCACTCGTGGAAAGGTTTGAGCCTACTAATCAGGAAGAGATCTACAAAGCGTTCCTCCGCACTAGGGTCCGGCGAAAGGGGGAGGGACTGCAAGAGTTACAGGAAGAACTGAAAAAGTACACTAAGTTAGCATATCCGGAGGCAGACGCCCGGACGACAGACACCTTAGCTCTCGATAGATTCCTATTGTGCCTCGACAATCCACTCAGGCAGTGGGTGTATCAGTCAACACCGAAAGATTTACAATCCGCAGTAATGACGGCGGTGGGAGCGGAGGCGTACTTACAAGTGGAGCAGGAGAATATCCACAAAGTGCGGGCGGCGGATGCGTCAGTAAATGAACACCTCAAGTCCAACAAGGAGGAAATGAGCAAAATGGCGGAGTTGATGGAGCGGTTAGTTCAAAGGCTGGATGATCCGGCGGTGTTGGGGAGGAAGAAAAAGCCAAGCAATGGTGCTTGCTTCGGATGCGGACAGGAAGGCCATTTCAAGCGAGAATGCCCAAATATCAAGGCCAAGGAGGCATCCAGGCCGGTGAGCGAACAGGCTAGTCCGGCGGCGGGAAACTAGAATCGACCTATACTAAAGGCCAAGTACAGGTCGAGGGAAGTGGGCCTATCAATGTGATACAGGGCCGCCGAGAGAGGGGCGGAGGAGGATTGATAGTAGAGGGTCGGCTGGCAGGGGCCCCCATCCAATTGCTGGTGGACACTGGTGCGTCGCTTAATCTGGTCTCCGAAGGATGGTGGAGCAGGTGGGGCGGACGGGAACGCCTGGGGGAAACGGCGGAGAAGATCTACTCCGTCGATGGGCGGCCTATGGACATAAAAGGGGAAGTGTACACAGAGCTGGAAATCGGGAGGCGCACTATCAATGTGCGTTTCGTAGTCAGCGACACCGGGACGGAGGGAATCCTGGGGGCGGAGTTCCTCCGCACCAACAAACTAATGGTCGACGTAGCAAAAGGGCGCCTAGTGTGGACAGAGGAGGATTCTGTGTGCCGAATCGTCAGCACCCGAGCGGCGGTGCTGGGATCCGGACAGGAGGCCATGCTAGAGGGAACTCTAGCCGGACCCTGGCAACAGGGGGACGACGGGATGATTGAAGGGATGGCCGGACACAAGGGTGAACCGAGCTTCCTGGTGGGGCGGGGGCTGGTATGCCCCGAGGGGAGGGCAACTTGGGTCAGGGTGCTCAATCCCGGTCCTGAGCCAGTGGTGATATATAGAGACATGACTCTAGGGGCCATTCAACGAGTGGAGTGCAGAGGCGGAGGCGAGACAGTGGCCGGAGAGGGATGGTGCCGGATGGTGGAGAGAGGTGAGCCGGAGGAACTAAAGCGTTTGGTGGACGGGTTAGTGAGCGGGACGGAGGCTCACCGTAGAAAGGAGCTTGCACGGCTTATAAGGAAACACCTGGGGGCATTTCAGAGGCATAAGGGCGACAAAGGGCACACTCAATTGGCCAAGCATAGGATTGATACGGGGGTACATCCACCTATCAAACAACCGCCGAGGCGATTGGCACCCCATAGACGAGAGGCGGTAGAAGAGGAGGTGGAGAAGATGTTGGAAGCCGGAGTGATTGAGCCATCCACTAGCCCGTGGGCTTCTCCGGTGGTCCTAGTAAGAAAAAAAGATGGTACCACTCGCTTCTGCGTGGACTACCGGAGGCTCAACGCCGCCACCGTGAAGGATGCTTATCCCCTGCCTAGAGTGGAAGATTGTCTCGATACCATGGCGGGGGCCGCGTGGTTTTCGTCAGTGGATCTGGCCAGCGGCTACTGGCAGTTGGATATAGAGGAGGGGGATAAAGAGAAAACAGCATTCACGACACACCGGGGGCTGTTCCAATTCCGGAGAATGCCCTTCGGTTTGTGCAATGCGCCAGGCACCTTCGAGAGGGTGATGGAAGTGGCCATGAGGGGACTACAGTGGAAAACTTGTTTGGTCTATCTAGACGACATAGTCGTATTCTCCGCCACCTTCGAGGAACATGTTGGCCGGCTTGGGGAGGTACTTCAAAGGCTGGAGGATGCTGGGCTTAAAATCAAGCCCTCCAAATGCCAGTTGGCTCGCCGCAGAGTGTTATTCCTGGGCCACCAAGTGAGTGAGGCGGGGGTAGAGACAGATCCGGAAAAGATAGAGGCGGTGCAGTCGTGGCCCACTCCGACCACGGTGACGGAGGTCCGGAGTTTTCTGGGGCTAGCCGGCTACTACAGGACCTTCGTTCCTGAGTTCTCTACGAGGGCTAAGCCACTGAGCGCGCTGGCCGAGAAAGGGAGGACGTTCCGGTGGTCGGAGGAATGCGAGGCCTCATTCCAAGACCTAAAAAGGAGACTAACCGAGGCCCCTATCCTGGCTTTCCCCCAGGCGGAGGGACAGCTTACCTTAGACACCGACGCCAGTGACACAGGCCTCGGAGTGGTACTGTCCCAGGAGCAGACGGGGGTAGAGAGGGTCCTAGCCTATGGCAGCCGCACTCTCAGCAGGCCGGAGCGTAACTATTGCGTTACAAGGAGGGAGCTGCTGGCTATAGTCTTTGGCCTCAGGAAATTCAAGCATTACCTAATAGGGAGGAGGGTGGTAGTCCGAACAGATCATGCCTCCCTGTGGTGGCTGTTGGAGTTCAAGGAGCCGGAGGGCCAGCTGGCTCGATGGCTGCAGATTATAAGTACTTACGACATAGTGGTGCAGCATAGGCCGGGGAAACTACATGGGAATGCGGATGGGCTGTCCAGGAAGCCCTGCAAGCAATGTGGACGAGAGGATGAGGAGGAGCTACTGCATTGCCGGGTTTTCACAAGGTCTCAACGCCAGGAGATGGTTCGGGGGGTGCCTCCGGCGGCGGGGGACTCCACTCCGCCGGCAGGGAGAGAGTGGGGCACACTCCAAGCGGAGGACGCTGTGCTGACTCGGGTCAGAGCATGGGTGAACGGGGAGGCGACCACCACAGAGGAGGAAAGAAGGACCTGGGGCTATGAGCTGAGAGCCTGGCATGCCCAATTGGGGCGCATGAGTATAGAAAAAGGGATACTGGGCCGGTGGTGGGAAGGTGCGGCGGGGGAACGATGCTTCCAAATTGCTGTACCCACCCTGAGCAGGAATGATGTGCTCAGGGAGGTCCACAGAGAACCCTTGGCGGGGCATCTGGGCCGCAATAAAACCATCCGGCGCCTCCAGACAGGTTACTACTGGCCTGACTTCAGGAGGGAGGTGACCCTGTGGTGCGCCAGCTGTGAACCCTGTGTCCGGAGGAAGGCGGCTCCACCTCCGCACCGGGCACCAATGGGACATGTGGGTGCCGGACTACCCCTACAGAGGATAGCTCTAGACGTGATGGGTCCATTGCCCTTGTCCTCCGCCGGGAACCAATATATTTTGGTGGCGGCGGACTACTTCACTAAATGGACGGAAGCGTACGCTTTACCCAACCAGGAGGCACCCACGGTGGCCAGGGCTGTGGTGGAGGAGTTCATCTGTAGATTTGGAGCCCCGGCGGAGGTGCACACAGATCAGGGCAAGAACTTCCAGTCGGGACTATTCAGGGAAATGGTGGCCTTACTGGAAGTCAGGCAGACCAGAACCTGTTCCTTTAGGCCCCAAAGCGATGGGATGGTGGAGCGGGCCAACCGAACAATTGAAATGCTGCTGGCGACTGTGGTGGCGGAGGACCAACGGGACTGGGACCGGCGGCTGCCATTTGTAATGGCGGCGTATCGCTCCTCCGCACACGCCTCCACGGGATTGTCCCCCAATCTTCTGATGTTGGGGCGGGAAACGGTCATCCCCCTGGATTTGGTTTACCCGCTGGAGCCCAATGTAGGGGGAGGAGTCGGTTATGTGGCCGAATTACAAACCACCATGGCAAAAGCATACTCCGTCGCTAGGGAGGCCCTTGGAAGGTCCCTCTGCAGGCAACAGAGGAACTATGATGCAAGAGCCTCGGCAGGCGAATTCGCTGTCGGGGGCAGGGTCTTCTACTACCACCCTCTCCGGAAGAGGGGACTGACACCAGAGTTATTGGACAGGCCCATGGGAGATAGTGGGGCGCTTAGGGGAGGCGGTGTATAAAATTAAAAAGGGTAAAACTACCAGGGTAGTCCATTACGACGCCCTAAAACTGGCCCCAGCGCGGGCCACGGCGGAGGATGTTCCCATGGAGGATGAAACAAGGGAGGCCGAGCCCCTATCTTCGGACAATTCAGACGAGGAGGAAGGAGGATCCGGAGGGGGCACCATCCGGCTGGTTCAGGTGACCCCGGGGACTGGAGCTGACCGGGAGGCGAAACTGCTGACCTGCAAAGAGAAAAAGAGACATCAAATAACTGAAACCTGTAAGGGAGGGGCAGCGGATAATGGAAATCGGAAAGAAGGTCTGCGGAGGAGTGCACCGAAGCCTGCCGGAACCAGCGCAGCCCGGGCCGTCAGACTGGCGCCTCAACTGGATACTTACCTTGGGGCGGAGTGGAGGAGCTGCAAAAGCAAGATGAGTCAAGAAGGCCGCGACTGGTGCGATGTATGGCTGGAAAATGAAAAAAGGTTGAAGAAAGAAGCCGAAATGTCACATTGGAGGGGGGTAGAACCAGAGGAGGACCCTCCCTACGAGGAATGGTCCCTCCCCGAGATGGGCGAGTCGGATGAAGAGGGGGTGAGTGATGAGAGTGAGTTGGCCCGCAGAAGGCGGAACCATGGCCAAAACGAGGAAATCAGGGCAGAAAGATTAAGGAGGGCGGCGGATCCTGGCCGGAGGAGAATCAGGGAGAAGCATAGGGAAAGATGGTTTATTTACGAAATGATTGAGGAAGCCATCTACAACAACCATGAAAACGAAGAGAGGGAAGCCAGGAGGGTTGGATGCTGCAGAACAGCCATGACGAAGGGGAGGTCGGGAGGCCAGGCTCCAAATTCCTCGACGGCGGGCGGTGAGGCCGGAGCGCCGCCTAGCGGAGCAGGGCCGGAGAGGCGGGAGTCACTAAGCAACCCTCATAACAAGTTCTCCCCAATAAAAGGCGGGGGAAGGACCGTTAACGGTCAGTCTACAATGCAGGCCGGAGATGACACGCGGTTGGTGGTTCTAAGAGGGACAAGGCCCGAGGGTGAATCGAGTCGGGGTAGAAATGCTGGTGGAGGGTCAAAGAAAGTGTCTTCCACAGTGTCCAGCCACTCCCGGGAGGGCTCCACACGCTCAAGACACAGGGAGAGTCGGCGGAGGAGGAGGGAGAGAGAAAGATCTTCCGGCCACTCCTCCTCTAGCCGCTCCACTAGTGGCCACAGAAGGGACGGAGTGTCTGCCCGGACGGAGGCAGCCAGACATGGGAGGAGGGACTCGGAGAGCCGGAGTCGGAGTGGGAGCTATCGTAGGCGGAGGTCCTCGGCTGACCGTGGATCACGTTCCCACGGCTCACAGCAGGCACGTGAGAGCGGAGGCGCCACTGGCGACAACGGTGTGCGGAGTAAGGCTATGATGCAATCGGGGGTTTCCCACGGCGTGGTGACGGAGGGTGGCCTGACCCAGGGGACGGTGATTGGAGGAGTAGGAGGAGGGGGCGTGACCACCGGGGGGAATATAAGGGAGCGCTATCCGCCTCACCCTTCAATTCCTGTTAGCCTATGGACAACGCCACAACTAGTAATGCCTGTCTTCAAAAACAGAGACCAGAAGCCGGTCCCCACGGAGTGGGTGGACGGGGTGGAGCTGCCGAAGTATCGGTGCGAGATCTGCCGGAAAAGGGGGGACTCCAAGCAGTGGTACTTCATGAGATCCGATGGGATGAACCGCCATCTCCGCACTCACGACGAGATGCAAGAGGGCTACCAGTGCCCTAAGTGTGAGTACATGGTAGCCAAGATCCGGGTGGATGATCTCCGGCGACACATCACGCGTATCCACCCAGAGCTGGAGGACTGGCAGCCGCCGGAGGAGTGCAGGATGCTACCGGTGGGCCGGGCAACGGAGGCGGGAGGATCCTCGGTGGACAGTAGCCTCGTGGCCGCCCCAGCTAGCCCGGAGGAAGCTGTCAGGCTCACCACCACAAAGAGGAAGAGGGGGAGTGCGGTGGCCAAGAAAAAGAAACCGGTAAACGCCGCCTCCAAGCCCGTGGTCCCCCCGTCGCAGCAGGGCACCTCGGCGGGTGGAGGGGGTGCGGGGGACAGCCCCAGTGGATCTACATTCAGCGGCATGGCGTCGCCGGGAATAACGTTGGAGGAGGAGACAGAGGCTGCTGTCGCCTCCAAATACTTGGAGCAATTGCTGGGATTCCACGTGGAGGGGACCAGCACACCCCAGAGTTGTCTCTCCGTCAGGTCCACCCGGAGTATGTCAGGGAAGGGGGTCAAGAGGGCCTTCGAGCCAGAGGGGGGGGAGGAATCGGCGGAAAAGAGGAAGAGACAATCCCCACGGGGTAAGGAGCGGCAGGCGGAGGAGGAAGCGGGACCCTCCACCCCGCCACTGGCCACGGGGATACCCGACCTGACACCTCTACTGAGCGGGGGGGAGGTGGAAATAGACGAGGAAATGGCGGGGAAACTGAAGTTCGTCATAGGATTACTGGTAGAGAGATATGGACAGGCGGGGGAGACCCCCACCAAGACTCTGTTACGAATGCAACAGGAGGTGCCTCTAGGGGAAGTCAATGTGAGAGCCCTGGAGGCGGAGTACGAGGAAACCAAGAAAGACACTCCGACCTCCCGAACCTCCATAAAGTCGGCTGCCTACGAGGACATCTCCGCCACGAGTGGGGAGGACGGAGAGAGCTTGGGACTAGGGGGAAATGGGCTGGACTCTAGCCCCGAGAAGCAGCCCCCTTACGAACTAGTCAACAAGCCCAAACCCACCCTCTCCGGTGCCAGTCCCGAGACATTGCCCTCCTATGAGGAGATGAGTAAACCTTCCCCTAGCAAACCGAAACCCATCCTGAAGACAGTTACAATCGTGACGCCTGAGCTGCCGGAGAAGGGTGAGGCGGGGGAGGTGGAAGGGGAGGATGAAACCAGCGAGGAGTCGGAGGAGGTGGCCATCCCGGCATACGTCCAATCCTGCCCTAAACTGAAAGCCCAGTTCCTGGCCGTACTCAGCGATGCCAAGGAGGAGGAGCGAAAGAAGAAAAGAGAAATTAAACGGAAAGAGAGAGAGGAGGCGGAGAGGAAGGCCAGAGAGGCTGAGGAGCGCCGGAAGGCGGAGGAGGAACAGCGGAGAAAGAAGGAGGAGGAGAGGAAGGCCAAAGAGGCGGAGAAAGAAAGACTGAGGAAAGAGATGGAAACTAAAAGTAAAAGCCCTAAAGGAAAAGGGGCGGGAAAGTCTACGAGGAAGTTCAGCCTGGAGGGAGTGTTAAAAGAGGCGGAGGAGGAGGCCATACAGAACCGATCCATGGATGAGGGTACCGCCCAATTAATGAGTAAATTTCAATCGTGTTCCGTAGGGACACCGGTGAAGGAGAAAGGACAGGCGGAGAAGAAGGTACCGAAGACCCCCCTCGTAGAGCCGGGGACCTTATTTGCTCTACCCAAGTTGGATAGGTACCCCCGATCCGTGACTGTGGGGTTGGACGGGTTAGTCCTTTGCTCGCCCAAGGGGGAATTCTTGCTGCAAGTAGAAGTGGGGGAGGAGAGTGGACGGGCGGAGACCATGGTGATGGTGCCGGAGGGGGTCGAGACGGTGGTCGGAGGGCCTGGGGATCCGGAGCCCCTACCCAACACTGAGACAGACCGAGTGATTGTAATAACCGGATTACCTATAGGAGATATGGGGGAAGGGGGAATAGCCAGCACTGAGGGGTTGGCGGGGGTAGAGGAGGTGCACCGCCTGCCGCTAGATCAACAAGGAGATAAAGCGGGTGACAATAGGGACGAGGAGGCGGAGGAGGATGGGGCTATGCCATGGCATTCGGATTTTACCGGGCCGGAGGCCCTCAAGGAACACTCTAGACGACTGGGGCAGCCTCGGACCCTAGGACCTGAGATGAGGGTTATACCCAGGGGACTGCAATCTTCCTCCATTCACACTCTCCCCAATGGGGATATTGAACTGGTCCATGTTACCCGGACCCGTTATGGCCGTGATCAGAAGGGATGCTGCAGCCGCTGCGGACAGCGGTGGCCAAAGACGTTGGCGGCGCGGACGACCAAGGCTGGAACCAATGAGGGCGGCGACAAGACAGCCTGAGGCGAACGGGCGGAGAATGTCTGCCGGATCCAGACGAAATGACGTCGTATTATTGTATAAAAGTTGTTGTTATGGTTATACTCCGCATAGGGGACGGCGGATTCGGTTTACTTAGTAGTTAATGCCGCCTACAGAGGAGGTTTAAGTAGGATTTACTGTGTGTGTGTTATGTGTAGCTATTTACTTAAACGCCCAGGGGCCATGGCGTGGCAGGATTATTCAAAATTGGAAACCCATCTGCAGGAGGGTAATATCACACTCTTTCTCCCGGTAAGGCTATAGATTAGTTGGGGAGAGTGTGGCGGAGCCGAAACCATCCTGGTGTGGGGGCGGCGAGGCAAGCGGTCCTGAAGTAACGCGGTTACGTCGGCAATAGTAGTCGGCGGAGGAGATCCTCCGACGCTGGCCTGCCGTAAAGCGGGCCGGGGTCGGAGTATCTGCCTATGTATAAATAAGGGAGTTGTTACTCCGATTAGTTAGTTCCGAGTTGCAGACAGAGAGGAGCAGAACTCTAAAAGGCTTATCTCCGGATTAATATATACGATATAAGACTTAGATGGTGTGGCGAGGACTGCCAGGAAATAAAAGACACTGAAGTCAAGCTGTCGGAGTTGTGTAATTCTTTATTAACCATAGAGTCGGAAAACGCTACTATATATATATATATATATATATATATAAATATATATATATATATATATATATATATATATGCACCTCGCAATAGGGGAAATCAATGTGTTGCCAATTCAGCGATATTCCTTTTGTTTACTCATAACGCAAACATGGAATCAATTAGTCAAACAAACTTGAATAAAGTGTTCGATTATGGAGATGAATTATATTCTCAGATAAGTTGTCAATTCTAATCACCTTCTAGTTCCTGAAATACCACAGGAGATCATAATTGATAGGAAAATCTTTGCAATTCACCCAGTGGGTTTGTTACAGACATTCCTTACTAGCAGTAGGAATTTGGTAGTTTCGCTTGAGAATGCGTTTGATTATGGGTCAGCTATTTTATTTCATCGCTCATGAACTGGCTGTAGGGATAGTACATCATGACAACAAGTTCTATTTATTTGATCCCCATACAAGTGGTAAGACGGGTAGTATTGCAGAAAAGGGTACAGCTGTTATGATTACATTCAATTCTGTGTATGAAATAGCTAATTATTTATTTGAATTTCATGCTAATCCTCAGGGATCAATTGTATATGAAATTACAGCTGTGAAATTAGAGCAGAAAAGTTATATGCAAGGTATGGTTAAGAAAAATGTGATAGCACAAGTCCAAATCCTTTACCGGTATTCAGAGATGATAGTAATAATGTTAGCTCCTCAAAGGTTATGGAAAAATCAGCAGATGCCAATGAAAGCAAATTTCCGCAATATAGAGAGTTCACAAGGGTAACTAAGAAAACTAAGAGGCACAATAAGGTTAAATCATTTTGCTACAAATGAAGAACGTCTGAAAGGTTCAACAACAAACATCGAAAAAAACAAAAATCCTCCAAAAAGTATCTGCTTAAAAAGTCCAGATTCAAATCTAAATAGCAATTCCTTTCCATCACCTCACATATCAAAACATTCGAACAATGAACTAAAGAGAAATTAACGTTCAAATCAATCACCAAAAAGGTCTATTTAGAATGTTGAAGAAATTGATTCTAAAAAAAATAAAACATACAAAAAAAGTGACAAAAAAAGTTTAAATCAAACTTTACATGACGTCACACATGATCCAAAAGGTATGAAAGAGCCAGAACGCCAACAAACAATATTCTGTCAGAAACCTAAAAAAAAAAATCATTAAACGGAGATTATGCCAAAGCACAATGGCTAAAAAAATTGTCACCGAATCATATTCTGATAGCAACATAAATAATGGATTAGGGAGTGATCATTTTTTAACAACAGGGGGGGGCCGGTGGGTTTGAGGGGGGGGTCAGAATTTTTTCAACCCCTTGACCGGGGGGGGTCAGAATTTTTTCAATACCTCTGATGGGGGGGGTCAAAATAATTTCACCTGTTTTCAGTGGAAAACCCCGCGCGTTACTATAGGCTAAAAGGGGACGTTCGCGCGCGATTTTTGTCCCTTATGGGGGGGGGTTGAAAAAATTTTACCCCCTCGAGAGGGGGGGGTCGAAATTTTTTTCGCGCGTCCGCGCGCAAACCCACCAGCCCCCCCCCCTGTTGTTAAAAAATGATCACTCCCTTAGAAAATGGCTTACAGTCACTAGGAAATGATTCAACAATATATGCTAATAGTAGTATATCTGATGATAGATATTTTGGTTTTCTTTCTAACAAACAAGATATCACAGCATGTGTTAATTTTCAACTTTTTGGAACTTTGTTAGGCTATAGTAAGTTAACTAACATGCAATTAAATGCATGTATAGATTATGGATCAGAATTGCACAGATATGTATCGAATCACTTAAACACTGAACATATTGGAACAAATCAAATTCCTGAGAAAATAGTTCTAGAAAATAGAATATTTGGACATGAAATTACTTCTAAAACGTCTACTGTTTTGAAATATGATTGTACTAACATAGGTTCAATATTCAGTGAGGCATTTCGCACTTCTAGGAAAATGTATGTGAAAGATCATCTGTTATTGCCGTTGCAGAACAGAACGATTGTTATTTCTTATTTGATCAAGTAGGCCAAGTAATGGTTAATGGAAAAAGAAAAGCTCATTTGAGTAAATTCACATCATTTGATCAACTGATTAATTATCTTCAAGAATTTTACAGAGGTCAGGGGTTACAATCAGAAATAGAAATCACATGTATGCATGTCAAGGTGAATGCAAATTATTATATTGATGTCCCCATTTACCCCATTTTAGATTCTTTCAATATTGATAAAGATATACCCTGGATCGTTCAAACAGATAAATTTGAATCGGAATGGCCATCCTTATCAGAAAACCATTCAAGAACAAACGATGACAAATCATCAGATAAGTATTATCAAAACAACCTTAATGAAACCAATAAAAGGAAATTATTTCATTTCAGTAATAATTACCAGTCTAAGCAATCTAAGCCAACTGAAGACACAGTTTACCATTCCACACAACAATCTACACCATATCATTTTTATGAAACCACAGAATCTATTAAAAAAAGAATAAAAAAATTCAAATCCAAAGTCCTACTGTAATATTTGCCATAAAAATTTCAGCAAAAATTACCTTAGAATACTGAAAGATGATGTACGTGACAAGTGTGAAACTATAATAGGATATAAATTATATTTACATAAAGACTCCAAGATATGTAAAACATGTTACTCAAATTTTGTTGATAAAAATCAAATTCCCAAAAAAGTTACATTTCTATTAAAAGAAAAAGTGGAAGTGAAATCTCTTAAACAAAAATGCAGCATATGTTTAAAAGAGTACTCTAAACGATTCTGTAGTAAAGATGAGGATCATATTCTTAAAAAAGCCGAAGCCATTATCAAGGCTGATATAGAAGTAGAAAATGAATATCGCATTTGTGAAACATGTTACAAGCATTTGCATTTATACAACAAATTGCCAGACAAATGTTCATTTTTATTCAAAGGTAATGAAATAAAGACTAATCAAAAATGTAGTATTTGTCTTTTTAAATATTCAAAAAAAATCTTTTTAGAATCGATCATGATAATATAATAGCAAAAGCTGAATGTATAATTAATCAAAATATAACAGTAGAGAAAGATTATAGAATTTGTAAAACTTGTTACAAGCATACCAACGTATACAATGAATTGTCTGATAAGTGTTCCTGGTGTAGAGGTACACTTTACTACCATAGGAGTTGGGTACCGTCTGACGTGGCGGGTGAGTCGAGTCGTCGGACGTTCCTCAGGTTCCGGATAGGTGGCAGCACCGATCCGGGTCTGTGGGGACATCTGACGACGAACACCTGGGTCCGTATATAAAGCCCAGGGCTCAGCCGCTACGTCAGAGGCCCTTCTGGCCTCCGCACTATGTAGACCACTGCTTTTTAATATTAGCTGCCTCTTTGATATCATTCGGCAGCCGTGAGTGTGCATTAAGTAATAAACCTATCCGTTGGCATACACTTGGAATACTGTCTTACTCTTTCTTTCCGAATCGTAAGACCCGAACCCCCCAGGTCCGTAAGGCCACAAACCCTTACACTGGTGCCGTGACCAGTTAATTCTGGTGTATAGCCCGGACGTTATAACGTCCGAACGGCTAGTACATGGGTTAGACACCCTTAGGGAAGCTAACCCAGCAGGGCAATCACTTGCCCAAGAGAATGGAAATGGATCGCTAATGCTCCAAGCCCATTCGGATCCACAAGATGCAGAATCAGCATCCTGGAGAGATCCCGGACCCCACTATAATGATAGTGAGGAGAATCTGCCAGACTCTGTACGACGCGAACAGTCCATACAGAGACATAGTAACTTAATAGGCCAGCATTCAATTGTTGACGAATTATGTGATTCGATGTTCGAAGTCGGTGGTAGTACTAACCCAGAACATCCGGCACCAATGCGAAAAAGGGTAACATTCGGAGAACTACCTTATAGGTTACCCAGGCCCGAATTACCAATATTAGATTATAGCGCTATAGATGGCGACTTAACCTATGCGGTACCGGAAGGTGAAGAATTAAAACGACCGGATGTCCTGTTGTTGAATGAAACTTATGTAACTTTGAACGAGAATTTAAATACCTTGGTCAAAGCTAAGGATGAAGTACTGCATGAAAAACTTCAAATGGAAGAGGACCTAACTGGCATGCGAAAGGAATTCGAAGCCAGAAGGAGCGAGTACATGAAAGAACTCGAGAGTGAAGAACTAAAACTTCAATCTATGAGAGATTCATTCAATAAAGAATATGACAATAGGCACATTCGTATCCAAACATACATAGATACGAACGACCAACTGAACCTTGATAAGACAAAATTCGAATCCGAAATTCGCCATTATCAGGAGGAGTTGGATAAATTGAAACTTCAGTGCAGTAAACAAGCTGAAGATAATGAGACCATCCGGGTAGGCATCATAGCTTACAACAAACAACTGGAGGAGGATAGACAGAAACTCACGAATGAGCTTCAGGAATTGCAGGCTACTGCAATAACTCTAGATAAATATGTAGAAGCAGCCCAGTTAACTATAGGTAATATAGACCCAGCTGTGGTATCTACAATGTTGGGAAAGACATCTAAAGATGCAACCCCAATTAGATACAGCCCATTCGTTGATGATGGGGCTGACAAGAATGTGGTATCCGGAATCTATAAGAAACCGGATAACGCTGCAGTAAATGGAACCGCATCTAAACCAGTAGTTCCAATACTGGATACGATAGGACCAGCACCACCCATACCAGATTTGAGTCACAAAATCAAAGCGACTCACGATGGTGCTACAGGGAATAATAATAATTCACCCGTGGCACAACCAAAAGCACCCGGACCAATGAGACATATGTTGACACCACCTTCATATTTCCCCCAACCCGGCCACAGTACACCAGCAGTACCAAGATTACCGAATCCACCCCCAGGTTCTGGTAATGGTCCTACTGATGGACGTTTTCCGAGACCAAATCCGCCACAAAACAATATCAACGGCGGTACGCATCAACCGAGAACATCTTCCTATGGATATAGAAATAATTATAATCCATCGGGAAGTGGCAATTATCAGAATGGTAATAGCTATAACCAGGGATGGAATCAAAATGATTCTTACCCTAGATATGCTTCTTCTGGAAACACCGGTCACAATAGTGGATACCCTGGTGGTTCATCTGGAGGCTATAATAATAATGGCCCACCAGGAGGAAACCCTCCAGGCGGCCCAGGAGGATCCGGATCCGGAGGATCAGGATCAGGAGGAGGTGGCAAGAAACCTAACAGGAGAACTTCTATGCCTGCAGGGATGCAAACCATCTTTGATAGAAGCCAATGTATACAAAACCTTGGCATTGACTGCTACCGAAAGGGAGCAGACGGCATGGAAGTCATGAACTGGAGCATGCGAGAAGCAGATAGACTACGCGGATGTAATAATCCGGCACGTAGGCAGGCACGGATACCCCCTCCATATGATTCTAATGATCCATGGAAGGACAGGTATCAAGCTTTTGTTGACGAAGTCAATTGTAGTGGCTGGACAAAAGAAGAAGCTCTGCCATATTTGATCTGTTGGTTAAATAAAGGCGGAAAAGTGGCCCTCAACCAATGGAGAGCAGCTTACGGAATATACGGTACTTATGATCAACTGGTCGAATGTGCCGCATACCTTTTCGGATCAATCGTTAGAGAAGATCCGTGGGTAAGCTTTAAGAAGAGGACACAAAAACCTAAAGAATCACACAAAGTCTTTGGTTTGGAGCTACAGGACTTGCTTTCGAAAGCACGTCCAAATTGGGCTCACGATGATGATTGTTATCTACAAGAATTGTTTATACAATTCTACAGTGGATTGCGTGATCCGGATCACAAGCAAGTGGTCTGGGACTCTTGGAAAGATGACACTTCCTTCAGTGATCTGTTCATAGCAATCGATGGACATGACATGAAGAAACGTTTGGTAGGTCTCGGACCTAATCCAGTAAGAGCAGCTCCATTCCAATATGGAGGTACACCTGCTCCGGTATACGATACTTCCCAATTAGCTCCGGTTGAATCGAATGAAGTTGATGAGAATGATGAATATGTCTCCGATGAAAACGGAGATTATATTGGTTCAGTGCATGTAGCTGGAAAGTATTACCGACAAAAGCGGTATAGGAAAGTACATTCGAGAGGGAGAGGAGGATCTGTTGCTGGTAAAACAGCTTCCGGATCAACTCAACCTGGCAGTGTAGCCTCTACGGCGAACCCAACTGTAGCAGCCACTGTTGCTCCGACTAACATGATGGAAACATTAATTGCCGGATTAACAGAAGCTCTAAAGAGACCGAGAGTTGACAAATCTCAGAGGAGATGTTTCAGATGCCAGAAACTGGGGCATTATGCTCCAGAATGTATGGCTGAAAAACCTGTCCCTCGTAGACAGGAGAGTGTCTCTGGAGTAAGTACAGAGGAAAACTAAGGAGGGGTCTCCCGAGGGGCAAAGAAGGGGATCCCAGTGACAAATCTTGCCATGATATCACCATCCGTGATGATAGTTCACATGAAGTAACAAGATCGCCTAACACCGAGGTGGTTGTAGACACCCGGAAGGTTAGGGAAGCTGATATAACAGGTGCTATGGGAGCACAGGGGAAACCCAATATCAGTAACGAGGCAGGCGGCTATTCGTTAGCCAAGGTCTGTGGTGCCCACCTGCCCCCGGGTCATCCTTGTCTGGAATTCTTAAAAGGATGTGGATTGACTCCTGGTGTGAAAAATGACGTTCCGATTGTCACGGACATGCCCTCTGTTCTAAACGGAAGGCGGTGGTATGTTTGCCTTACTGTTAACGGAAGGTCTGCCGAATTCCTTGTGGATACGGGAGCTAGCCACTCTTGTATCTCCAGGGGGTTCTACGACCTTATACCGGATGAACATGATACTCTCAAATCGGGAGGAAGTGCTCAGACGGCCGACGGCAGTACCTTGCAAACGTATGGTAGAACTTGTGTGAGACTACAGTTAGATGGTATACATGACTATGTCATGAGCGCCACCGTTGCGGATATAGCAGATGAGGGGATACTCGGGTTGGATTTCGCATCCCTGTATGGTGCTGTATTGGAACCCCAAACAGGAGTGTTGAGTGTGAGATACCCGTACCCCGTGAAGGTTAGATGTGCACTGAGACAAGTGAGCAGTATGGCTAGTGTGGCACACACTGTGCGAATCCCTCCGGGAGTAGCCTGTGATGTGCTTGTAAGAAGTGATCCTGCAATGCGTAACAAACCTGCAGTGATAGAACCGGATGTAGTTACTTTGTCAGGTATTGGATTAAATTCTGTAGACACAATAGTAGCGAATGCATCCTGGTCGGTAGTACCTGTCTCCAATACTGGAAACACTACTATCTACTTGAAAAAGGGACAAGTTTTTGGAAACGTGACCCTTTCGGAAACTGTAACGGATAGTAAGCTAAGCTTACAGAAGGTAACAGGAGATGATGAAATTTCGGAAGACTTACTTAAGTTGTATGAAGAAACTTCATTAGAAGATCCGGAACACCGGAAAGAGTTCTATGATATGCTCTGTCAGTATCATACTGCCTTTGCCAAACCTGGTGAAAAACTAGGTACGACAAATAAGGTATTACATAAAATAGATACTGGAGATGCCGAACCCTTTAAGATACCGTATAGACGGTTACCCTTAGCAAAAAAGAGAGTAGCTGAGGATGAAATAAATAAGATGTTGGAACAGGATGTAATAGTCCCTTCCAATAGCCCATGGAGTAGTCCTGTGTGTATGGTAACAAAAAAGGACGGTACTATCCGTTTCTGCATAGACTACAGGAAGTTGAATGGAATAACGAAAAAGAATTCGTATCCATTACCGAGAATAGATGAAACCATTGACTCCTTAGGAGGAAACAGTTGGTTTTGTACCCTAGACTTGCAATCAGGCTATTGGCAAGTGGGAATGAACCCTTCAGATATGGAGAAAACTGCATTTTCAAGTCATATTGGATTATTCCAATATAATGTAATGCCGTTTGGATTGTGCAATGCACCTGCAACATTTGAAGCAATGATGGAAACAATTCTAAGTGATTTATTGTGGAAAAGATGTCTTGTATATCTAGACGATGTCATTGTCTTCGGAAAAACATTCGAAGAATGTTCTAATAACCTAAAAATGGTACTAGAACGTATTATTTCAAATGGTCTCAAATTGAAACCTAAGAAATGCCACATGTTTAGAAAGTCCATAAATTATTTGGGCCGCATCATCAGTGATGAAGGAATAAAGGCTGATCCGGAAAAAATCGAATCAGTCACGAATTGGAATAGACCTAAAACACCCAAGGAAGTGAGGTCCTTTTTAGGATTCTGTTCCTATTACAGGGAATTTATTCCGAATTATTCTAGAGTCAGTTACCCATTACAAGCAATAGCTAACTGGACTCCAGGAAGTACCAAGGAAAAATTTCCTTGGACACATGAACAGGAAAACGCTTTTCGAAAGCTAAAAGACCTGTTCACGAGTACTCCCGTATTGCAATATCCGAATGAGACGGATCATTTCATACTGGATACTGATGCTAGTAATGATAGCATTGGTGCAGCTCTCTCGCAAGTCCAAAATGGGAGAGAAGTACCAATTGCCTTTGCCAGCAACACACTGAGCAAGACTCAGCGCAATTACTGCACAACCAAAAGAGAGTTGTTAGCAGTAGTCGTATATACCAAGAAGTTCAAACATTTTCTATGGGGAACGAACTTTACTTTGCGTACGGATCATTCCTCTTTAAGGTGGCTACTGAACTTCCGAGATGCTGAAGGCATGTTAGGCCGATGGCTAGCCCATTTATCCGAATATGGGCTGGAACATCAACAGATTCAGCATAGACCCGGAGTTAAGCATTTAAATGCTGATGCTTTGTCTCGAATACCAATCCGGAAATGTGATAATCCGGATTGTACTGATTGTGGAGCTCATAAGGCAGTGTTAGCAGGGATTCGAAGACCATTCGTACCCCTAGTTGCCAGTATACTGGATTGGTCTATGGATCACATACGACATTTCCAGGAAGCTGACTCGATAACTGCACAGCTACTGCAATTAGTACCAAAGGGTATACGTCCAGTTAGACCAGAGGTCTCTCTGGAAAATCGAGAAATGAGAAGGTTTCTTGCTCAATGGACCGAGCTTGAAGTCCGGAAAGGCGTGTTATACCGTTGGAAGCCATGTAATAATGGTGATAGAATCATGCAAGTGGTGATACCACATGCCATGAGACATGACATTATGTACTTCTGTCATGGACATCGGACCAGTGGTCATTTCGGAAGGAAACGCTCGCTAGCACGACTTTCCAAGAAATACTATTGGCCTGGCATGACACGGGACTTGCAAAGATGGATAACCACCTGTCCGGATTGTTGTAAAAACAAACCCGGACCCGGGATGGGCAAACTTCCCCTATCCCAAGAACTTTTCGGAGTTAGATTCGCAAGAATCGGGGTAGATATTATTAGTGGATTTAATACAACCGCTAATGATAATACCTGTATGATGGTAGTGTGTGATTATTATACGAAATACACTAAAGTATTTCCACTACCGGACCACAAAGCAATTACTTGTGCCGAAGCTTTTGTAAAAGGTTGGGTACTAAGCTTCGGTGTACCATTAATGTTACACAGTGACCAAGGCAGAGAGTTCGAATCAAATCTCTGGCAGGGTATGTGCGAATACTTGGCTATTTGCAAGACTAGAACCAATCCGTATAGACCACAAAGCGACGGATTAGTGGAAAGGTTCAATAGAACCCTCATCCAAGTCCTAAAGTCACTCGTTAATGAACATATGGATGACTGGGATGAGCAATGTCATTTTGTGACACATGCTTATAATAGTACGGTACATTCAAGTACAAATTGTTCTCCGAACCTTTTAGTATTCGGAGAGGATTTGATAATGCCTGCTGACCTAGTTTTTGGAGTCGTAGGAATGGACCCTGAACTACCTTGCCATGTAGTTTTTGTGGAATGTTTAAGAGACAGATTTAGAAAAGCATATGAGTCTGTCCGAATTGATTTGGAGAAAAGTGCCAAATGGCAGAAAGTAGGATACGATACCGATCTAAAGCATCGGAAATTCCAATCCGGAGACAGAGTCCTCAGATTACACGAACCACTTAGACACATAAAATTAGCGTCTAATTGGGACGGTCCCTTTACTATAACACAAATTATCAGTGATTGTACCGTAATTATTAAATCTGACCTTGGTCGACTCTATAAGTCAAATGTGGCTAGATTAAGGAGATGGTCTGGGAGGGAGACCTCCACAGAAATGTATGGTGAAGGTTCCGAAAGGATCCTGAATCAGAATCGCATAATAGACCAGGTAAAGAACACTACAGTGAAGCGTGGTCGAGGTAGACCCAAAAAGTGTTCCGAATCAGTGACACCCACGCCAACACCGATTAAGCGTGGGGGAGTTAAAAAAGTCTCGGCAGGTGAAGACAGAAAGAAGAGGAAAGGTGTTTCTAAGGCTAAGAAGCACCTAGAGAAAGCTCTTCAGACTGTCAGGTCCGATAAAGAACTATCCGAGAAGGGGAGATACGTTCGCCGCAGCCCCCGAATTGCCCAGAGGACTGCAGTGACCTAACCTGTATACACAACGAGTGTAATGTTTACATTTAGAGGAACGGATGACAACTGACCCTAAAGGCTTATTTGTCGCCCCCGCATGATGTACCAATGGGTAGTGGACGGATAATCCGGTGGATTTGCTTAAGCTTTCCATAATCTCCACTTAAATCCCCAGTCGAGTCATCGGGGTGAGCGATAATTACCTAAAAACAATCAGTTTGTTGATGTACCGCCTGTAGCACGTGCGTTTCCGCATGACGTCACCGTGTCCAGTCTCGGCTGACCTCTCGTGACCTCGCGGACCGCGGGGAAATGACGTCACGAAAGCTGGCCTGTCGCCATATTGTTTTTCGGTAACGTTCAAGACGGTCGAGCTCGCTCCCTTCTTGGATTTTACCGGCTAAGCAAACCCCCCGCTGCTCCTCCAGAGTCTGTCTCCTGGTAGACAGACTCCGTTTGTGCCGGCCCCGGCGCCGTAAAAGCCGGAAAAAGGAGTAGTTTACTCCCGTGATCGATTCCCCAGTCATGGCTGAGGAATCCGTAGCTGCAGCCAAGCTATCCGGTGACCCGGATAAGCTGACTCCGTCCGCAGAAGCTTTTCCGGAAGCTTTGTCGCCTGTTACACAGGAAGAGAGCGAGATGATGGACGTGGAGGAACCCACGGATCGCTCGTTCGAGGAGAAGCTGGCTTCATTCTCACTCAATGAGCCAGAGAAACTGCTATCTCCACTCCCAGCAGAGGGATCCGGAGCGACTGCGAGTGCTGAACCCGCAGCGACAGAGTCCGAAACTACCCAAGTTGACGGACAGAAGGATGAGTGGAAGCCAGCAGTGGCGGAGCCTTTTCCAGCTAGCTATGATGGTCGCTACCTGTATGTCCACCCGGAACTGCAGGCACAAGTGACCTACGCGGACGGGACACCAGTCAGGATGGACCCGAAAGTCAGGATAGCTATCGAGGGCGTCATGGCTCCCGAACAGCTGTCCAGGATGCCTCCCGAGTGGCTTCGAGACTGGCCGTGGTTCCAACGGGGACTTATGGTGGACGCTGGTTTCCGTGAAACCGTGTATGCTGCTAACCGAGCCTTCGAGCTCGGAGCGTATCCGAAGCCTGACAAGTCCCTGTGGAACGTCAAGGCTACGAACATTAACTGGGTAGGCTGTGTCTGGGATACCGATGGCCAGACCTACCCACGCCCTAGTGCTATCCGGACGCCGTGCCGGACCACTAAGGAATTCCGGGAGGCCGCTGCTAACTTCGAGCAGTGGGACGACGGTTATTACATAACCGAACAGGAATTGGTGGATGTCCAGAACAATTCACTAATCGGATTGGACCGAGCTGCAGCCCTTCGGACGGTTATTGTCCGCCGCATGACTGCCGAACAGGAGGCACAGGAAGAGGCTAAGAGGGCCGCGGAAGCACCCGCACCTCCTATCCCCGACCTGAAGCTTGCCACCAGAAGCTCCGCCAGTGCTACATCAGCTACCGGCAGCACTACTACTCCAGTAGAAGCCACGACCTCCAGCACATCCGGAACCCAGGAACCGGAGGAAGACTGGAAGGTCAGTAAGAACCGACGATCCGCTGCTCGGAAGCTCAAGAATCTCCCGGATTCTGCGAGAGCCGAGCCGAAACCCAGCACCTCAACCACTGGTAGTACTGCCATGGAGGTTGAGTCGTCTGACGAGGAGTCGGTGCACGAATCCTCGGTTGAGTATGATGAGAAGGCCACTCCATCAACTCAAACCGAGGCCGAACGTTGGGCTAACGCCAAATCCGGATTCAAAACCCGGATCCCGACGTGTTTCTCCGACTGTGCGTACGGAGTTAAGAAGGACGGCTCTACCCTCTATGCCTGTCCAGACTCAATCAATAAGAACGATGAGTCGGATGATGAAGATTGGATGCGCCTTTCGGACGAGGACCCCAATCCGAGCAAAGCCTATCGAAAGATGTGGCTTATGCTAAACCACACCGAAGGGTATTACACTTATACCCAGAGGAGGAAGCTGCGTTGGGCTTTAGAGAAGTGGTACGGTGACGATCAAAAGTCCTGTCCCTTCTCTATCTGCCAGGATGCGAGTGATGTCTCGATCCGGACCTGGAGTACTCCAGCCCGGTTCCAAAGGCATCTGGTAGAGGCCCACTTCCACCATCACCCGGTTTACATCTGTGATCCGAGTTATGGTAAGAAGGGCAAGAAGTGTACTACGAAGGTGCAATACAACCGACGTAGTGATCTGGCTAGACACCAGAAGAAATGCCACGCAGAAGGTTTGGACGGGGCCCGGAAGCGCATCATGGAGCTTCATCAGGAACTCATGAAGGAGTTCGATAGCCTGAGCGAGGATGCTTGGTCTAAGATCCGACCAGGGGACCAAGTCCTCTGCGAAGTTCCGAAGACCAAGGATTCGAAACTCCGAGCAAAGATAGTCCTGACTCCTGGAAAGGGTAAACTGGACATGCACGAGTCTCTCTGGCAGAAATGCGAGGAATCCGGAAAGGATGCAAAGAGAGCTCGTGAAAGGAGCAGGAGAGACCAGAACCGCGGCGGCAATGGTAATGGTCAGAGTACAACAAAACCGAAGGTCAGAGCAGAGGACCGTTCCAGGTCCCCTCTGACAAGGCACCCCGCAGAACAGGCTCAGGGCACTCCGGTGTTCAAGAAGCCTGAACCTGCCGGATACGCTGGAGCCGTATCTAAACCTGGGAAAGTGAGTTCTCGAAACTTTCCGTCCTTAAACCAGGGACCTGGACCTGAGAGCCAGACCTTGGTGGTAGGAAAGGATGGTCGCCTTATGCCAAAGAAGACCACCGCATCTGCTGCCGCCGGATCTGCATCCGCTCCAGCCGCCCCACCAGTTACCTTTACCCAGGAGCAGTTAAACATGTACCTGCAAATGGGACTGAAACAGAACGTACCACCTGCCTTCTGCGTACCAACGACAGGTGTGTCCGGGAGTCCTAAACCCGGAAGTGGTCCACAGGCCGCCTCGACTCCTCCCAAGGCTGTCGCGGCACCTGAGAAACCAAAGGACGCCATTACCATTAAAACTGGTAATGCGGAAGTTTGGTTTGAGAAGTCTCGCCAAGGGGAGGCAGATGTCCAGAAGGCCATCTACACCCATTGGGAGAAGACCGTTCGTGAGAAAGCGGTCGAGTTTCATCAGGGTCTCCTAAACGAAACCCTGTTATGTATGAAACAGGTGGGCGACGCTGAAAAGCAACGTCTCGAGACTCTCATCCGGGACGATGTAAAGGCCCAGGAGGAGGCTGCCTCAGCTGCTCAAGAAAAAGCAGCTATGGATGTACACGTGTTGGAAAAGCGTGTAAAGGAGGAGATCACTCGGAACACCAACCTGAACACTAAGTTCATGAGGGTGTTCGGAGTCGACTTGGACGAGTGGGACGGCACTCCCGAGTCGGCTTTAGCTCTTCTGAAGAAGAAGCATGCTAAGAAATCCGTTTAAAGCATGCTAGGGTTATTTCTTCCATAATTTTTTTCCAACACCAAATGACCAGATATAGTCTTTGCGGAACCCTAAAGGTCTGCGAATGCTTTTACTAGTGCATGAACACCTATACTATGTGTTCCGGGTTCCTTTGACCAGTCTATTATTCAGGTTGTATAACATTTATTACACCCTGAATAGCCTATTCGGATTTATAATTTCATCCATGAACAATCCGATAGTAGACTTGCTGCTGTGAGACGTATCCGGATGCCAGTTCCAGACTCCTGCTGTTACCCGTGCTAACCAATTACTAGGATGGACTTTACGATTTACCTCTACAACTCATCTGTACTCCCGAATGGACTTATATCTCTACTACTATTACTTCCGGATCAACTTATATCGGACTATTATTTTACTTATGTCAACTAAAACTTAAAAAGGATTACGTTCTCTACACAGTTGACACATCCGGACTAATATTCTACAAATCTACACCATTCGGATATACTATAAACTTTAGCACTACTAGAGGATTGTGGGTAGCTGCCCCAAATCAACTACCGTGTTCACTCAATATAAGGAAACTATAAACTTTAGCACGTCCATCCCGTGGTTAGCTGACCACACCTACCTACTAGTACCCGGAGGATACAGCAGAAGACTCCAGCAGCATTTATAATTCCTATATATTGTATATAATGTCATATTTCTATTTTTCTATAATATTATATGTATGTACATATCCACTAGATACATATTATAATACGGGTACATAGACATTTCCTGATACGGATCTCTAATCACTATTAGTATTTATATTATAAGATCCGTTAAACTTCACCAGATAACACATATTATTGTCCTGCGAGACAAAATATATAATAAGTATAATGATCTGGTGCTATAAAGGTTATTAGGTACACGGTGATAATATATTATTATATTCATTACCACACCGTGATGTTTTTTTTCTTTTTTTTCAAGTGTATGTTATAAATAATCCTATTCGTACTACTCACGGAATCCTTAACGGATTCGTATAATATTAATATACGACATGTCATTAGATAGTGATGTTACTATAACAGTCTTCTTTAAGACTACATATTCAAATGTGTTGTCAAATGACTACAAACACACATACGGATGTTATTTTGTGATATATTTTATTATCGACAGTTCCGTTACATATAGCTGTCATCATCACATGTATACGATTCATATTACTTGTCTTATTAATTATACCTGAAATATAATACAATATTATGTGGTATAATAATTAAATAGACAGTTCCGTTTCACATAACTGTCTCTTCTTCAAGTAATTCGTATAATATTTCAACATCCTAATCGTTATATGTAACTAAAATTCACTATCGAATATATATATATGACATCTGGTTCACAATTTATTTAGTGCTAATGTTATACCTATGGTTGTACCTCTATTACTAAAGGTTTAGACATGTAGAAATGTTATCCTAGTAATATTATACGTATAACACCCTCCTAAATGTCTGGGGGAGTGGTGTAGAGGTACACTTTACTACCATAGGAGTTGGGTACCGTCTGACGTGGCGGGTGAGTCGAGTCGTCGGACGTTCCTCAGGTTCCGGATAGGTGGCAGCACCGATCCGGGTCTGTGGGGACATCTGACGACGAACACCTGGGTCCGTATATAAAGCCCAGGGCTCAGCCGCTACGTCAGAGGCCCTTCTGGCCTCCGCACTATGTAGACCACTGCTTTTTAATATTAGCTGCCTCTTTGATATCATTCGGCAGCCGTGAGTGTGCATTAAGTAATAAACCTATCCGTTGGCATACACTTGGAATACTGTCTTACTCTTTCTTTCCGAATCGTAAGACCCGAACCCCCCAGGTCCGTAAGGCCACAAACCCTTACACTTTTGTCGACGGACCGTTACAAGTCATGAACATGAGCAACTCAGGAGTCCAGAGAGTACAGTTGATGAATCCACTTTATTGTAGTGTTAGGCAGGTACATGTTGGCATGGTGATGTACAATGTGTATGCTGCCCACCTGATCAAGCTAGCTCTATACCAAGGCACTGTGTGTCATAGAGACTAGGTGTGGAGAGAGGAAAGTAAAGAATAAGAGTGTCCCAAGCTAGTCCTGTATTCATATATATAGGAGCAGCTCGGGGTAGGCATGACGTCAGTCTTGGGAGAAGCATGACGTCATGCTTAGGGATTGGCAAGACCCGGCGTGCCTTGCATCATCTCACCCTGGAGGGGGGAGGGGGCTTGCCTAAAGGTGGGTCGAGCTGGCCACCTGTTGGAGGAGCAGCTCGATCCCTGATTGGCTAGGAATGGAGGTGGGTGTGAGCACACTCCCACCCTGTACCTAGGGTTAGTGGGGGTCGAGGTCATGACCCCTAGCCAGGATCCGGAGGTGAATCTGAGGTCACTGGCCAGGAGAGGCAGAGCTGGGTAGAGATACCTGGCTCTGTCAGATCCAAAGGTTTGGTATAAGGGAGCCTTATAGGCGAGCTTGATCATTCGGCTTAAAATATTTCATATAATAATAAATGAACCTTGAATACCCCATTGACACTTTTACTTTAAAGACGACATTGATGACACAAATACACCTATTATAAACAATATCAGAACAAACACTCCAAGCTAATGATGTAGATGTCTTAGACGTACAAAATCAAGATGAAAATAGGATTGACGTTCAAGATTTCTGCAATCCTAATCCACTGAAGGATCCATCTATAGACATCAATAATTTCCTTAAACTGGGTTTAGGAGGACCTGATTATAAATGTGTGCTGTGTAAGCAAATATGGTTTTTTACACAAGTTAAAACAGTTTCAAAAGAAATGGGTAAAAAACTATATTGTGTAGCTAATCTTGAAGTCAGTGATGATACACATTATATATGTGGGACATGTTCAAAAAGTATTGCTGATAAAAGACTACCAAGAATATGCCCTTCTAACGGATTTTCTTTTACCTGAACTTCCATCTGTTTTAAAAATACATCCAGAAGAAGGAAGATTAATAGCACCAAGGATAGCTTTCATACGTGTTAAACAGTTGCCCAAAGGTCAACAACATGCTATGAATGGTTCTGTAGTTAATGTACCAGAATGTAGAACCGACAATAACTCAATTACCTAGATTTGTTAATGAAAATATGATAGTTCCAATTCGTTTGAAAAAAAAAATTTTGCTTACAAAAGTGTATATTCTTCTGCAAATATCAGACTTTTGAAAGTGATGGAAGCACTTAAATGGTTGTTAGCTAACAGTCCTTTAAATCAGAGGAAAGACATATCTTTAAATGAGCAGTGGTTAGAAGAAACCATAGCTATTTTACAAAACACTAGTACTACACCTGGTGATTATGATGAACACATTGATTCAGATCATGAGGATACACACCAAGTTGATGGAGAAGATGAAATCAATGAATCTAACCAAAATAATGGAAATGAAATGAATGCAAATCCATACAATTTAATTCCTGATCAACAAATTGAAACTGAAACATTATTAGATGCTCCCAATCCAGATTATGCTTTAGAAATAGCTCCTGGTGCGAACAGTAGACCAGTGCATATGTTAATAGATGAATGTGCAGAGTTTTTTACTTTTCCTTGTGAAAATGTAGGAATTAATCCATTTGAACTCTATCCCGAGATGCGATACACTGACAGGTGTTGATTTGAGTTAAGAAATATTGACAGACAGTTTGCATCCAACATTACCATTATATATAAATATAAGAAAAATCAAATGATGACAGCAAAAAGATCTTGCAACTTCGTAATTAGAACAAATAAAGAAAAACAGAACTATACAGCAGCTCAAGTTTCAGATGTCAATACACGATTAGAAATGGTATAAATAGACGTACGACAACTCCAATCTAGTTTGGGCGAATATTTTATTGGACCTGGCCAATAAACATACATAACCAGGCCTAAGTAACACAAGAAGAAAGAAAAAAAAATCTCCAATGTGAGACCGGTGGTCCTTCCTGGGGCTAGGCAATATGGCTGACTACAAAGGCCACCAGTGAAGGAACCTGTTACATAACACCTGAATGGAAGTGGTGACATCTGGTAATACATTGGGAACTGCTACTGCCCATTTATCACCACTTATATGCGCGCATATAAGTAGCTTATAAATAGACGTACAACAACTCCAATCTAGTTTGGGCAAATATTTTATTGGACCTTGCCAATAAACATACATAACCAGGCCAACACGCCAAACAGAATGGAGAACAAAACAAAAAAAAAAACACCAGATTTTACACGAATAAGGCGTTAACCATACGCCGATCAAGATCAATACGAGCTTGTTTGGATTTTGTCAAATAATGCAAAACACTCAATGATTTCCAATCACCAATGTTTTTGATGTCCAATAGACTGAAACCTGCATCTGCCAAGGCCAATGCACCTCCTCTTCATAAAGAGTGTGAAGACAACTTATCGATGCCTGACTTGGCACACAACTTATGCAATTTGCCTAAGTACCATGAGTAACTGCCACGACACCATTGGCCATTTTTCATATACAACACTACTTGTGAGTCACTGGATGGGTAGTTCACCATAGATAACAGCAAGGTCAGGTAATAATGAAGGCAGAAGATAGAGTCATTGATGAATGTGAAGGGTATGAACAAGACCCGCTCCTTAAATGAAATAGTCTTTGTACGGCGAAGTCTGACGGAGACCCCCGAGACTTCCCAGGTCAAATCTGACAAGCAGACTGCCAGTCCTTGTTCAACCACATTGGACTTACGTAATAAGCCCCTGAAGCACATGATAACAGTGATCCAAAATGCCACATCTTCAGAACATGACATATCCAATAGTTTATAAATACGCTTTAAGTCCTGCACTGACGCTGGTCGCGCCTGGTCCACATGATCACCTAGGGTCCTTCGAATACCTCTCATAGTGATGTAGAGTTCAAATGTATTAGGGTTGACATGTGAATAACCTAGGACCTTGTGCAACACCCAAAGTCCTCCTAGGTACTGTTTAATAGAGCTGTAGCGCAGTCTCTCAGCCAAGTGTGTAACATATAACAACACAACTTCTATACTAGCGAGGAATGGAACAAGCACACCATATAATATGCAAAATTCCAAATAAGAGTTCCATTGGCTCTTCCTAGTACGCTCCGTGGCTCCAGCCATCCACTGTGACTGGTAGTTCCGTAGTTTGTGAGTCAAGACATCCCCTGCAGCAGAAGTCATTTATCAGAAATGAAGGCAATCCTTTTGCACACCTTTTATCCGTACAGCGCGACAAAAAGTCAGGAACAATATTGTCTTTAGATTTAACACGAGTAGCAACAACATGAGAATTATGTACAACTGATAACCAAAATAATTCTCTTATCCACCACATACAGCGAACACTCCGCGATCTGCCAGTATTTATCATGCGTTGGACTTGGGTATTGTCGGTTCTGACTACAACTTTTGTATCCGACCAATCATTTCCCCAACGTTGCGCTGCGGCAACCACTGGCCAGACTTCCAGTAGGTCAATGTCAGCTGTCTCATCATATTCACAAGGGGGTTCAACAGTATGATGTAATGGAAAGCGATTATACAACTGATTGTAGGCAGGTAATTTCCATGCACCTACTAACCAATCACCATTATAACATGAGCCAAAACCAGTTAGTGATGAGTCAGTGTCTACGATAGGATGATAATCAAAGGTACGTAGGATTTTGGCAGAACCATTGAATACATAACTGAACCTTTTCCACCAGCGGATGTCATCCATAAACCAATCAGGTAGTTTGACCACCGTGACACTGTCGGCCATGTATTTGAGTAGGTTAATGACTCTACGTGAAAATGTTCTGCCTCCCCAAATAACTCTACTAGCGTGTGCCAAATGACCACACAGTTCTTGTAATTCTTTTTTGGTAGCAACAGTTTTACCCAGGAACTTGTCGATCAGTACTAATAAGTTGTCTAACTTTTGTGGGGGTAAGCTGATTTCCATTTTCACTGTGTCAATTACCAGACCCAAATACTGGACTTTGGTAGCAGGGGTTAATATTGTTTTCCATACAATATGGAAACCGAGACGTCGGAGCAGATCTACCAATATCGCCTGACGCCTCGCACACTCCTCGTAGCTGTCAGCCACAATGACAAAGTCATCAAGGTAACCGAAAACATTGGAAATACCTCTACGATTCATACACCAGATCACAAACTCGGTTAGTTGAGTAAAGATAAATGGTGCACATCTAAGACCAAACGATAAGGCTTGATCTTCAAAATATTCTGGTGCACCATCCAGACTCCACACAAAACCTTGCTTGGAACGATCGTCCGGATGAACAGCCACACTGCGATAAGCAGATTGTATGTCCAATACACATAAAAACGAGCCCTCATGTATGACATCAGTAAAACTATCTACTTGAGTATAATGAAACGGTTGGCAAGTTGTGTACATAAAGTCATTGATACTTTTAAGATTATCATCGGGATCACCATGGCTGCAATCTGTTATGGGTCTTAAGCTGCCATCTGGTTTTAAAATAGCCCCCAGTGAATGTACACACTGGGGTCTACTAAGAACCCTTTTGACTTTACCATCAATTAACTCCTTCCTTACCAGATCGTCCATTTGGCATTTTACACCTTCTTTGATTATGGAATGGTAATTTTCTTGAAAATAAGAACCATTATAATCCACATCAACGATTTTGAACCCGTTACGAACACCGTCTAGGATATAAGCATAGTTACCATCAACTTCCTCAAACCCCATGCATTCATCAAAGAAGGCGTGTGGGTTGAGTTGGAGGCACATGTCATCTAAGACATGAACGGAATCACAATCCAAAGGACAAGGTCTAAACCATTCAACACCATCGACAATTCTGGAAGTGTAGATAGTAGGAGTTAATATAATGTCTTCCGTCTTTGGTAACGAATCTGAAGAAGTGACATGATTTGAACCACAAGGAATTACGAATTTGTTGACATCCCATAATAAACTATATTCAAGTTCACTGGTATCGTCAGAATCGGAAGATTTTATAATTCCACAATCTATGCCAGACTCCTCGGAGTCACTGACCCCTGAATCAGAATCCACTAAGGCCTGATATCAATCATTTGATTTTTTCACAGTGCACTTCAGTTTTGTGTGATTACCCCCACAAGAACGACATACATGTGGGTGAGGGCAATCTTTGGCGTTACAACCATTATCACCGTTAAATGCATAGCAACAGTGAATTTCATCTGACTTTTTCTTTTTGTTCTTTTTCCTCTTACTACTCGATCCCGCAACAATACCAGCACCACTTTGAGATGATGGAGGCTGGATACCAAGAACATTACATAAGTGCTCGGCACTAAGATTGTCAAGACCAACACTGTTTGAGAAGATGTCGTGATCGAAATAGCAGAATGTGTGTTCACCAAACGATTCTCCCCTTTCATGCATTGCAAGATCATACTGAATGAGAGCATCCTCATTGTAGAATGCTTTCTTGTCAGTTAGGAATTTAACATGTTTACCATAGTTTTTACATGGGAAGTTTCTAGCCAACATGCTATTCAAGAGACCCATGCTAGCAGAAATAACATCATTCAAGGCGGGTTTTTTTACTTTGTCATGCGGCATGTGCTGTTCAATGTCATAGGTCACAAACTTACTGCCACTGGCATTGTTCGGTGAAAATATCACCATTGGGGCGCCTTGAGCCTGATGTTGTAGTTGTTGGTTAGGATACCATGCTGTTGGGTTTTGTAGAATTTGAGATTGCCCAGACTGAACACCAGGAGCCTGGAACAGGGTTTGTTGATTAGGTATAATTCCTGCAGCCTGGTACTGTTGTTGTGGGTTAGGAATAACGCCAAACTGATATGAAGCCTGCTGCTGATGGGATGTTGGACTGGAACCCTATACATATGAGAAGTAGTCGGGTTACCATATACCATAGGTGTAGGTGGGAACTTTAGCCTGCCATCTGGTGCCCTAAATTGACCCACACCAGGCCAATTGACAGTCTGACTAATAGGTGTGACAGGTGGGGAATAAGGTGTGCCATCTCTGTAGAACAGCTGAGGAACAGTGTTTCCCATGGAAGGTTGGGATGGAAACAAACCCTGAGTAGCATTAGGACTACCAGAACTGTCAATACCACTAGAAATGCCTGAAGCATTGTTTTTAGGAGCTACACCACCATTTCTCCATTGTTTCCACAGTAGGAATTCCTGATAATCATTGTCTAATTCACCATGGAAATGTCTTTGACCCACTGGATAGTCAGGTTGATTGTCTCTGGGGACCGGGTGATTGTACCGGGAAGGTGGCTTGTTATCGCGGGTGAGCGACTTGTTTACTTGGGTATTCCGCTCTCCTGGAGGCAATTTTTTACACAAGTTGGGTAAATCAAACATACCTGAGCTGGTTTCAAGGCCAGATTGGCCTGCAACAGGGCCAGTAACCTTAGAATTAGGGCTTAAAGCATTGTTAGAAGCGGTTCCCCGGTTTTCCGGAAGGACAGGGCGGCCATCTTGGACTCCGCAGTGAATGTTAACATCAGCCTCTGATTGGCCAACAAAGCTGGGTTTATCAAGCACCGAAATGGCGCCTCGCCAAGCCCGCTCACCATGTTCTAATTCACGCCTATGTCCTATTATTTTCTGAACGAATACTAGCTAACTCTAATTCTAATTCTCTGCGCTTAGATAAATGAACAATTTCATTTTTACGTGAGCGTTCTGCAGCAATTTGCCTTAGCAAGTCCCCATTCTCTCCCAAATAATCGTCAGAATTATCGTCCTGCCCGTCCTGCGGGCCGGGCGGAGAGCTCTCTCCCCCGGTGGCTTGGTCCTCCTGCCCGCTAGGTAAGCTACTCGCCCCTTGCTGGTCACGGTTGGATGAATCCGATATATTATGGGATGTATCTCCCGAGTACGCTCTCCCCGGGTTTGCCACACCACAATGTGGACATTTAGAGGAATTCCCATGATATGGGGTACTACAAGCGACACACTTAGTCATATCGACGAAAAAAAAATCTCCAATGTGAGACCGGTGGTCCTTCCTGGGGCTAGGCAATATGGCCGACTACAAAGGCCACCAGTGAAGGAACCTGTTACATAACACCTGAATGGAAGTGGTGACATCTGGTAATACATTGGGAACTGCTACTGCCCATTTATCACCACTTATATGCGCGCATATAAGTAGCTTTAATTAGAATAAGGCATTTTTTTATTATAAAAAATTAAGAAACAGTCCAATGTATCTACAGAATGCAAAAAGAGAATTATTAGCAATGATCAGGCAACTCGGAATTCCCACATATGTTATGTCATTATCAGCTGCTGATTTTCATTGGAAAGAGTTATTGAGGAGTTTATCTAAGACGCAGGATGAAATTGATTTAAGTGATATTGAAATTGAAAATCTCTCATGGTTAGAGAAATGTAGGCTTATAAAAATGATCCGGTAACATGTGCTAGGTATTTTTATCATCAATTTGAAGTTTTCATGACATAGCAGTTCATTAATGCAATGAGCAAGTCCAAAAAAAAAAAAGAAAAAAAGATGACCACTGTTTTAAAAGGAGAAGGAGCTTCAATTGGTAAAGTCATTGAATTTTTCTGGCATATTGAATTTCAATTTCGGGGCTCGCCACATGTACGTTTTTTTAGTATGGATTGAAAATGCCCCTAAATATATAGATGACAGATGCTCCTGAAATTACTAAGTTCATAGACCAAAATATCTCATGTTGAATAGAGGTAACACATGCACAAGAACAATGTCTTAAATATCAAAGACACACTCATTCAATGACATGTAAGAAATGCAATAAAAACATTTGCAGATTTGGATATCCGATACCACCCATGAAAGTAACCACAGTTCTAGAACCGTACAATGTAGAAAGAAATGATGAGTATGATTATGATGGCATGTATAAATACATTAAAGATTATATAGGTACTGAGGATTGTATGAATGGCACTATAGATGAGTGAGTAATAGATGTTTAATGCCATTTCAACAGCTAAGGTCATATTCATGGCGAGAATAACATTACTACATTTTCACAGAGGAATGTGCCAGTGCCCGCGCATATGTGCACCACACACATCCTGAGGGGATAGCAAAGAGAAGATATAGACCCTTTTAAGTGGGCTAGGGAAGCCCTCACTATAGATGACATGCTTACACATCTCAAGATTGATTACAATGTTTATCTTAAAATATTTGCTTCTACTTTAAAGGAAGATAAGGTATTTTTGAAACGATCAACAAAAGAAGTTTTCATCAATCCTTATATGAAGAATTTACTTCATGTTTGGGCGGCGAATCATGACATCCAATTTGTCCAAAATCCATATGCTGTTGCATCATATATAGTGAATTACATGAATAGACAAGACAGAGGTCTCAGTCTTTTACACAGTGATATAGTTTCCACACCAGGTACAGTGCGAGCAGCATTACTAGAGTCAGGAGTATCGCGAGAACAGCGACTGGTGTCGAGTGTATCAGCTGTTCCGTCGGACACGTTGGCGGAGGGCCGTAGCATCTGATGTCTTGAGCTGTTGCGGACGATATGTTAGATGCCATGGCTGATGCTGCCAATGCCTGTTTATGTCTCCAGCACAGGCAGAGCAGTATTAAGATGAATACTGTCGTGACTGCCCATACTCCCCATGCCGCGTACTGTCCGTATCCATCTCCTTCATAGGATGGCATCGGTTTCAGGATCAGGTTCTTTTTATTTATCCAGTCTTTCAGTGGCATGCGGAATAGTTTGCCATCTGCTTCCTGTTCCATAGATTGCCTCAGTTTGTGTGGTATCGGGTCGTACACTACTTCCGGTTTTGTATCGTGAACCTCAGTGGTGGCCCAGCGAGCCATTTCCATCCCTCGTACTATGAGGTCGTTTGCGGGGTACATGATTGATTCCCTCTCATTGTGTTTCGTGCATCCCTGAAGGCTATAGGGTATCCATGACTTTTCCGTCATGAATGCACAGTCGCATCCCAAACTTATGACAGCGTAGTTGTTTATTGTCTTAATTTCCGGCGGACGATTGCCGCATATCAGCTGACCCTCGGCCTCCGATGTGATGATGAGAACGGTTTCGGAGTCCAGCTGTACCGCCATTTCCTCGAAGTGCGGTTTTATTATGTAGTCGACAATACATAACTTGTCGATTGCTGATTGGTCGTTCCTTATCAATGCCGCTATGCATTCGTCATCTGTTATTTTCTTCATGTGAGGTACGTCTGAGCATAGCATCACCGTGCTGCCATAGCAGCTGGTCAAGTCGATGACTGGGTTAGGTATGTAGTATCGCTGGCTAATCGATAGGGCTATGGCCTTGGGTACGTTGCTGACCATAGCGCCGTCTGCCTTCTGACCCGCTACCCGTACGGGTACCGGAAACTTGAGTACTTGGTACATCCGAAATAGGTGCTCTTCTAAGATGACTGGTATCTGCAGGGTGACTGTGATTACAGTCCCTTCATGCGTGCACTGCGGCCGAGCATTCTCGTTGTAGAACGCTGGGGATTTGAAGGCTGATCTAAATCTCGAGTATCTCTGTCTTAGATACTTGTCAGTGTGTGCCACGGCGTCCGTTACTACTCGTGGTGGAACGATCTTTGGCGACAATCTATGTCGCGTTAATTGGTGAATCTCTGAAGTGAAGGTCTCGAGATGTCTTAGGTTATTCACGTAATGTAATATCAGGCCAAATTTCACTTGGTTGAGGTATCCTAAGTATGTGAGGTAGGCCCTATTGGCCTCAATCTTGAGTGAGTTTCTTATGGCTCGTTTATTAATTTTCAAGGTCGCGAGCGCATTAGAGCTTGTCGCGGCCTTTATTCCTGATAATTTTAATTCTATGCTTGTAAGCATAACGTTCGTCTGCTTCACTAATTCTCTAGTTATATCCGTGACTTCGTTGTGGCTTTTGGACAGGATTTCGATCTTTTTAGCGTTATATTCGATGTCCGAAGCACGACCTGTGCCGAACATGTGGTAGCCGAACTCCAAGACTAAGTTCAGTATGGGAATTCCTGCCCGTTCTGTGCGGTTACATCCCTCGGTGTCTTCAGGTACACTTTCTAACAGTGTAGTTATCAGTTTTGAGATCAGTTCATCAAGCCATTGTTCAAACACATGAATTTGGCTGCAGACAGCCTCATATTCTTTTGTTGCATTATTGAGTCGGACCTTCTCGTGATTTAGTCGTCTCACGCATAGGCCAGTGACGTTTACATCTTCTTTTAATCCTATATCAGGGGGTATGGTGACAGTCAGCTGTTGCATCACGTGGCTAGTGTCTGCTATGGAAATCACACGTCCGGGTTTTAGTACTATCCCGAGCTTTTCCCAATGTATAGTCTCTTGGGCCGAGATGTACTGGAGCGTGAGAATCGTAAGCAGTGTTGTCAGGATTATAGTCTGTAGGGCGCTTATCCTGACGTTCATAATTGATCTAATAGCAGTGTTCCTTGAATACATTGCGATTCTGGTACCCGATAGGTACCGTCTTTGTTTTCCCATAGGTGGGGCGCTTGTGGACGTAGTCAGTAGTTTCTACGGTCCCTGCTAGGTGGTGCCAGAGTGACTGGTGAGTATTGGTTCCCAGGAAGTTCTGCAGGGGGCGCTACAGTGGGAGAGTAGCTGTAGTTCTCTTACTCGCCACTCGGCGCCTCGGCTGCAGTGGAGTGTTTTATGCCTCCAGTGCTGTGTAGATGGCGCCAGCACTGGAGCGGCTGCCCCAGGTGAGCGGCTGGTGAGTTGCTCACTGCAGTGTCTGCCTGGTGGGGTTGGTCAGCATCTGGTCACCATGTTTTATTTAAATTCGAGTCACTCGGGCCTACAAGAGATGAACACATAGGTCCCTGTAGTATATACAAATGTAGCCCTTTCCATGTGTGGGATGTAAAGTAACTTCTAATTTAGCTCAGTTCAGAAGTAGCAATCAGTCAGAGCGGTTCTTCAGAGTCTAGCTTGGCTGTCTGAATTTTACATTACAGAAAAGTTTTAGAATTATCTTACATGGAGTACGTATCAGTAGCTATTGGACAGTCATGTTGTTTGTTAGACGCAGGCTTTTTCAGTCTGGCATGGCCTACGTTCTAGTGGCTGGGGAGGAATTGGACGATCCTCTCCAGGGCTTGAGTTGTACCCTTATGCCTGCCGGGCATTGTGTTGCTGATGAGGAGTACATGGCTGGGGTATTGTCAGGAGCGTTGGTGAGGGCGGGAGCGAGTCCCTATCATCGTCAGAATGCTAGATTTGTGCTTCCGTCGACTACAACTCCAACTGCTAGACGTATAAAACCAACTATGTTGTCTGACATCCTGCGTCCTGTCGCACATGGCGGAGGAACGGCAATGTCACATGTCACTCCTAGGGCCACTCCATATAATGTCGTCAGATCCGACTGTGCGCGGTCCAGGTCGGCGGCTGTGGATGCGCGGCCCGTGATCCCGCGTTCGGTCCTGCGTGCCGTTTGTTCGGTCGCGTCCAATTCTGATGCGGTGGCACCTTCGTCAGGACGGTCCTCTGCGCCGAACAAGAACGTGGTGCGGACACCCTCCCCGAGGCAAGGTCCTCCCCGCTTAGGGCAGCGGCCGCAGTGAAGGGGGCCGGTCTCCGGTATTTGAGGTCCCTGACTGCGGACATGCAGAACATTCCACTTCCTTCGGATGCATCATCCTCGAAGTCGTCGCCTATATCTTCAGGATCTATTACGATTTCATTGGATGAGTCGTCGACGTCAAGCGGTCCCGTGAAGGCGCCCGCTGTTGCTGGGCAGAGTGTAGCGTCTCCGCGGTCTCCCAGTGGTCGGCCTGCTGTCAGCCCGGCGCCGTCAGATGGTGGACGTAGTATAGGCCAGGATCCGTCCCCCGCAGGTGTCGCTGGTTCGCCAGTGTCTGCGGTAGGGGGCGGGACATCGTCAGTCCTTCTCCAGGTGGTGATTCGGCGTCGGTGGGATTGTCGCCTGGCGGATCCCGTCAGGAGGCACCGGAGGACGTACCGGTGATCAGTCCCGACTTCAGCAGCGACTATATGGACCTATTTCCCCCTGGTACCACCATAAATATGGGTCCCTCGGCGTCATCAGGAATCGTCAATAGGTCCAGCCAATTTGTCAGAACGGACATCCCAAAGGCCACTGGTTCATCGCAGACTGACTCTGACGGTGAATAGCGCCATGAGGTCTTGGTTGTGGTACCAAAACAGGAGTTGCCCATGTTGACAGGTCCAGGTAGGGCTGAACGCTGTACAGTCACTCAATGCAGGCACCCTCTGGAGGTGAATCGGGGCGCTGTATATTGGCTGTGTGGCGCCATCTGCCGAGTATCCCAGGACTTTACCAGCAGCACAGGTCCATCCGTGCCTTGTAAATAGACTGTCCAGTTTGCTGTGAGTTTTATATTTATATATATTTATATGTACTCCTTTTGAGTATTCAAAGCCGGGTTTGACTGAGTCCAGTACTATTGTATTTTAGGCTCTTGTGAATGCATATCTCTACACATATAAATATATGTCATGTTGTCAACGGACGGTTACAAGTGGTTAAGTGAATGTACACGGAATCCAGAAAAGTTCATTTGATCCTTTTATTGCATAGCTGACATGAGTGTTTCATAAAGGTGGTAACAATGATAACACTCGCCAATATCTAAGCTCTGCCTCCGATCCTATAGCTCAACCTGTCGTAGGTTCTAGGTATAGGTGTAAGGTATAAATTGGGAGAGATGATTGGGAGCTGCTCAAGCTGCCTTTTAAATTAAGGGTTTGAGCAGCTCACAGTATTGCGAAATATTCTATACATGTGGCTCAATAAAATAGAGACACGTGTCATAGGGAGAGATTGCCACCTGTGGGTTAATCATGCTAATGAGGATTGAGAGGAGATTGTGAAATATCCTCTCATTCCAAATATGGCACCACAGGTGGATCCCACATCCTCCAGCCGGGCTGTGTAGGTGTAGATATGATTGGAATGTTATTACATCGGTGTACCTTATGTCACAGAGTCTCATGGAGGAAGTGGGTTCGTGATAACTTATGGATCCTGGTTCCTGTTGGGGAATACAGGAGGTTGTTGAGTGTGGATCGTGAGCAGAGCCTAGGTTTTATATGGCGAAGAAATTAGTAAATATGAAAAATAATAATAATACCCATAATGGTCCATTGACAAATCCCCACATTCCTACTCGTCTCTGCATGAGTGTAAAGGGAGAAAAAAATGAGTAGAAAAATAAGGCTTTTGCCAAGTCTATTGACAATTATGGGTATTATGATACAGATACCGGGTTTTTTGTGAAAACCTGATGAGTTTGACATTATATGCGGTATAAAAAAAGGTTCCTTTGTGGGATTGCAAAAATAAGGTTTTTGCGTGGATCAAGTGACTTAATGTATACATACAGGTTTTAAATGCAGGGATATGTACCACGCCTAAAAAAAATATATATTGGTTTGTCATTGTTGAAAAATGAAAGTTTTTCTGGTTTGATGACAAGGTTGGTTTTATACACTAATATGCAATTGATATATCCAGGTGAAAATTAGCTAAGTTTGGTGATTCTTGGTACTGTGGGGTCAACAACCAACACAAAGGTGATAAGTTTTTTTTCTTTGGCTCCACACTACCAAGGTTTACAACCGAACTTGTGTAGGGTTTGTTTACACAGTTGGATACAAGGTATAAGTCGAGGTGGTATTCAGTGTTTTGACAGAAACATGATAATTTCCATGAAAACATACATAAATGGGATACATAGAACTTATTGCTATAGATAACTAATTTGACTAAAACTCATAAATACATGTCATAGCTGAGTTTGAAAAACAGTGGTGAAGGTGATGAACTTTATAGCGCCTAGAGAGGTAAACCAGAAGGCCATTTGGTTTGTGTCTCATAAGGTTCATCAAAGAAAAATCTTAAACTAATATATACATTGGCCTAAGGAAAACAGGTTTTAAAGAATCCAGTGAAAGGAATTCGACATGCAAATAAAAAAGAAAAATGTTTACATTTTCAGAGGACAAGTAATATGTATAGGCATGGGGGGGGCTGTTTACAATCGTGTCTCAGTGATTTGGATTTAAAACGTGGTTGTACAATAATTGGATCTGTACAATGTCTATTTATGTGTTCTAAAATGTCGATGTGGGTGTATACTGTTGGGAGGTAGGTTTTGATGTTCTTTGATGTTGAAATTTTTTAACCTGCCCTCAGCTTTACGATGAGTCTTGGATCTGATGGGCCTGAATTTTGAGATTGTAATGTCAGAAAAGTCCAAGTACACTGATGCTAAATCACCAGCTGTGGCCACATCTGAACCGTCGTCGGAGGTGGATTCAGACTCTGTAGTGGTGGTCGGTTTAACTGGCATTGGCCTCCACATGGTTCTGGGTGTAGGTCCTTGCCTGTTGCCGCTTGGTTTAAGTTTGTCATCATAAGCACAAGGGCACAGGAACCCATTTGGTTGATGGTTACATGGTATACACAGTCTGGCAGCAGATACCTGCCCATTGCTGTGGCGGCAGTAGGTGTTGTTGTGCTTGTAGGTTGGCGGCATGGGTGTGCCAGGCCTACAGGCTGCCGACACATAGGTTCCCCTGGGTGTTAGAAGTAGTATAGTGTGAGACACAATGACATAGTTTGGTTAAGGGCAAGTTTTGAGGTGAAGGATTGGGAGTTTGGATTTGATTCAGCTATGTATGTGTAGGGAAAATGTTGAGCTATCAGAATGTGCAATAATATTTGGGGGAATATTAAAATGAATAGTGAATTTAGTGGTCCAAAGTCGCGTAATTTTTGGGTGTTTTGGTGAGATATCAGAATGTTAAAACCATCTGTGGGAACGCATTGACTGCATGGAATTACCTATGGTTTTGGGGTATGATACATTCTATGTGAATATATGTGCATGTATGTTTTTAAGTTGATTAGTTCAAAATCAATCGAGTAATGAACAAATGAGTGTAGACTGTAAATGTATGGAGTTGGAAATCCAAGATGGCCGTGGCTGGAGGCAGGTGCTGGCTTGTCCTGGGGTAGGTGGCCTACATTCACGCGTGGGGTAGCCTCGAATGCTGCTAGCTGATTGGATGGTTGTGCTCACGTGATCACTCATGTGTTCATCGGATAACACAAAGAGAATTGTGCCAGGAGTATTGCACCACCATTGCAGGTCCAGCGGCTACAGGGAAGGGTGGTTATTCCTGTTCTCAAAATAACCGGCACAAGCCAGTTCCTTTTCAGTTGCGTTCCCACCTCTGAGTCAAACATGGCTGCTACGATGGATGACTTTCCTTTCAATATTAAGCCTGTCTATGACAGGGAGCTTACTCTGGAGGAAGTGGAGCTCTTGAGGACCGTGGATTCACAACCAATGCCTTGCATTTACCTTCAAACTGTAAGTGTACATTACATTACTCGATAAGATAAGCTGTTTGTTAAGTTGTGTTTATCTCTTAGGGATCCCAAGTTACTATTATGCTGAAATTCAAGGAAGAATATAAGCTACAATATTTCTGTTTCCATCTAATCTTCAGACTGATGAGGAGGCAGAAATGAATGAGCCGGTTAGTTCTACCCAAGATGAACCTACACCTACTCCTGCTAAGAAGAAGAAAAAGGATATCACAACCCCTGTCAGGAAGAGAGCAAAGCTTCTGCCTGAAGTGAAAAAGAAGACAACTAAGACAGCCAAGCGGGGTAATTTATCCTTGCAGATACCTAAGCTAATGAACTTTGATGATGATACTGTCATGCCTGAGACACCACAGCCGGGAGCACTACCCAATTCACCTTTCACTTCTGATAAAGCCAGTGAGGGTGATAACAAGAAGACAAGCAGAGTCTGCTACCTAGATGATGCTGTGAAGCTACCATCTGTCTCATCCTTTCGGAAGGGTACAACCTATTTGTTCTCCAGTGAGTGGAGACAGAACTTAGGAGTGACAGATGCTGGGAAGCAGGAAAAGGAACAAAGCAAGCTGTGGTATGATCTGGGAAGGGGACTTTACATAGACCGCCCTCCCACCACTGCAGGGAGCACAGAAAAAGAGGAACTAAGGATCGGTCTGTGGTATACAGACTCAATAAGGAAACACCAACGTGCTGGATCCAGGTACAGTGTCACTTTGGACTTTGATGCCCTCTATCTGCTAAAGACCAATGCTAAGGATATCGAAAATGCAATGAAAATCTCGGAACGGGAGTATTTTCTAGGATACTCATGCCATCTTGGAGGACAGTATTTCATTACGGTGGAGCACGACAACTGCAGTGTTTCCATCAGGTATTGGTTTGCCTTGAAGGCCAACGAGGGAGATCCAGAGGCAGAATTATTACCTGGTCGTAAAGGATTGAAGCTGACTTATGATCAATTTGGAAAGCTCAGAGTCTTCTTGGAGAAGCACCTGGATGAATATCTCCCTAACTTTAAGAATCACATCTTTAGATGTCACAGGGAAGGTCATGATCCTGCTGAGTGTACCCTATGCTATGTCTGTGGTAGACTTCCTATGGAGAGAAATATACAGAGACTGCTTGGTGAGTATCATCCTTTCTTCATGAAATCTGTGTGCCTAATATAGTTAATGTTGACTATAGGAAAATATATGTTAAAGATTTCTAGTATGGTTAAGATATACATATTTCATTGGAGATAGTGTGTATTGCTTATCATGCACCTGACTGAACTTGAAAAATTTGATCATGCTGAATGATAGTAGGTCTCATGTGTCATTCCAGGGCTGGAGATGGGACTACCTTGAATGAGCCAGACACCAGTGTACTTGATGATGACTCCGAGAGGGGCATTAAAGCAGCAGAGCATAGGTATCCATGGAGGAAATTTGAAGAAATAGACTGTTATAGAATTGCTTCACATTTTGCGCCGGCCTGGAAAAGTGTTGCCCCTTTGTTAGGTTTCACATACTGGGAAATAGAAGCCATAGCTATGGAAAATGAAGACAGTAGTTGTGTGATGCAAGCTACTGCTATGCTTATCAAGTGGTGTCAGCTTGAGGTTGATGATGCCGATCTGAATACACTGACATATGTACTGGATCGACTTTCAATTAATACATTTCACTGAACTGTCTATAGATGTGTAGAGTAGTTGTCAACATGGTTATTGTCATATATGTGTGTCAACCGATTTCAGTGTAAACCTTTGTGTTGAAGTGTTGAGATGAATCATTTTATATAGCATGTACCTGCTAGTGATGACATATCAATTCATAAATGACCTTGTAAACTGATTTGTAATAAAATAGATATAGCTAATATTGTCTTTGTTTCAATTTTTGTGATTATTCAATAGGAATCAGGAGAGAATACAAAACACTTGAGTTCAATGATGAATCATTTTAATATCTACAAATATAATTGCTAAAATACTAGAATTTCTACAGTGATATCAATGTCTATTTCATCTTATTATACTTCTTCATCAACTTCAGGTAAGGGTATATTTTGGATTATAAAGTTTAGAATCGACATAAGATTTTCATTGACAAAATCACCATCCATGTCAGAGAATGATAGTTCCTCCTCCTCATTATAGCATGAGGGTGAGGGAGTTGAGTCAGAGAGTGGATTAGAGGAATCAAATGGGAAGGAGGAGGAGGGGCTGAAACCAAAGAAGGAGGATCCATCAGAGGGTGATGATCCCGACTCAGAGGAGGGGGACTTGACCCCTGATGATGGGGATGGGGTCCCAGAAGCAATTGAGTATGCTATAGTACTGTGGTCGTTGCTTGATTCAGGTTGTGGAGCCTCAGCCTGGGAGGTGTCAGGCTGAGGAGCCCCAGCCTGGGAGGTGTCAGGCTGGGGCTCCTCAGCCTGGGAGGTGTCAGGCTGGGGCTCCTCAGCCTGGGAGGTGTCAGGCTGGGGCTCCTCAGCCTGGGAGGTGAGAGACTGAAGCTCCTCAGCCTGGGAGGTGGAGGGCTGGGGTTCCTCAGCACTGGAGGTGGAGGGCTGGGGTTCCGCAGCACTGGAGGTGGAGGGCTGGGGTTCCTCAGCCCTGGAGCTCGAGGGCTGGGGCTCCTCAATGCGGAAGGGGCATTGAAGCTCATGGCGTCTCCGACTTGATTCTGTGACCCTCTCCTTACCACAAAATCCACACTCGTATGTATGGAAGAGATCCGGGGATGAGGGGTCATTGTCAGCAGGGGGTGGATGGTAGGGTGAAGAAGTGTTTTGAGGAGGGAGATGTGTCAGAGAAACAGAGCAGGGCCTTATCAGGGATTGAGGGGGAGGGGAGGCTTCATGAACTTTTTTTGTTTTCTTTCCTTTTCCTTTTAGGCTAAGGTTTTTTCTCTTTTTTAATAAATTATCTACATCTACCCCCTGGGGTGGGGTGGGTTCCAAAGTACACACCACATTTGATGGGGAGTGTATAGATGGAGGTGAAGGCCGAATCAGTGGTGATTGGTAGGGGGATCTGGTTTTGGTTGGTGTTGTTGTGGAGTAGGGGCGGTGCCTGAGGGTGCCAAAGGGTCGGGAAGGATTTGATGGGGGATAGTCGGAGTCAGAGTCAGAGTCAGTGGAGGAAGAAGAAGATGGTGATGTCGATGGGGATGATATAATGGATGAAGTACGACGATTGATCCTCATCACCAGCCTTCCCCTCATGGTGTTTCTGTAATTAAGCAAAAACCAAGAAAAATTAGAATATTCTTTTTAACAGATGTTTTGCAATAGCTAATACTTAATGTTTAAAGGTGAAAGCACTCTCTTTGTCTTTTTAATATCATGAATTAATATTCCAAAACCTATATGCTGCTTTAGGAGGTGTGATATCTTCATAGTTCATTGATCATCTTTAAGACACCCTTCAAAATAGTTTAGAATACTACAGGTTCCAATTCTAGACCGTGCTGTATTTATATGAGGTGGCATGTGTAGAAAAAATGCTTTAAGTGATTCAACTTATAAACTGATAGTTTCACTAACAAACTCGAAAAAGTAAAGTTGAATGAATTATATCATTTCTTACCTGTCTGTTTCCTGTGTAGGGGGTATGATTTCAGGGGACATCCCTCCATCAGATGACTGCTGGGTGTTTTTGCTGGATTCGGTTCTGTCGAAAAGCACATAAATAAAAATCATCAGTTTTGGTGTTTTTTTTTTTTTGGTTTATTTTTTTATCATGTGATGTATCAATGTATATATATATATATGCAAACGCACACTACACTACCCATTGCACTTCATTTCATGGTCTTTATGGGGGGTATAATGAATTATGCTATTCTTACCTGATGGAGAGCTGGTCATCAGAGTCGTCAGGATCGCTGTTGGTTGGACCGCTGGGTTCGATTCTGTCATAATTGCATGAATAAAAATCTATGAGGAGGGAGATCTATTTTAAAACTTTCATCATGTAAACATCAGCAATATATATATGGAAATGCACACATCACTATCCATTTTTTATCATACCATATCACATATTGGGGCTTTTTCAAATTGAATTATGATATTCGTACCTGTCAGAGGGTTGGTCATCAAAGTGTGTGGAGTCTTCAGGGTCAGCAGGGTTGGAGGCTGCAGGATGTGCATGCTCTCGATTGCGCAACACTTTGCCGGCTTTCTCCATGAAGTTGTCGAACATGGGTAAGTACACCTCGGTGTGCCTCCTGAAATCATCCAGCAGAGACACACCGGGGTAGACTGTTGCCTTGTTGGTGGCATATGTCTGCAAGGTACCCCTGAGCATTGATGCTCCTCCTACCAAGCGTTTAAAGACTTGGTGCATCATTTCGACTCCCTCCTCTAAGAGGGAGGCTTCCTCCTGATGCTGAGGGAATATCTTCACACATAGGAGGGTCATCAAGCTCATCAAAGACTTGAAGTCCCTGATGGCATGGCTGTTGAAAGAAAAAGAGAAAAGAATAAGGGTCCATGTATTTTTTCCCCTCCTACCATCATACTGGATCATAGAACTAGTAAGTAATTCAACAAGGAATCACTCATACCAACCCTGAAGGTCGTATACTGCATTTATTACAATAAGGGAGTGGTCATTATTTATCAACAGGGGGGGTGGGTTTTCGCGCGGACGCATGAAATTTTTTACGCCCCCATCAACGACAGTTAAAATTTTTTGCGCCCCCCCCATCAACGGCAGTAAAAATTTTTTGCGTCCCCCCATCAACGGCAGTAAAAATTTTTTGCGTCCCCCCCAAGCCGGAGGCGTGGAGTGTTTTTGTGCCCCTCCTTGATTTATAGTAGCTTGCGGGCTTTTTTGCTTAAAAGAGGGTGAATTTTTTTAGCCCCCCCTCACGAGGGGTCAAATTATTTTTACCCCCCCCCCTCGGGAGGGGACTGAAAATTTTACACACCCCCCCTCAAACCCACCCCCCCCCATTGATAAATAATGACCACTTCCTAAACATGTATTTCACGCGTAATAAATGCGGTGAAACGGCCTCCTGATGGGTTACTCACTATTACTCTATTGACATTTCATACATTTCTTGATTGACAGCTTGGAACATTATCTCAGAAGAAATAGGAAAAGACTGCATCATAAAACCTATGTTACATTGGTGAATCATGCTGACCTTATACATAATACACCAAACCAATAGGATACACTGAGAGTGTTACAGTACATAGATCCATGCTGTGTTTTATTCAGTCTTGATATAGGTCTAGATAGTCACACTGTTTAGAGTAGAACACATGTCTTAGACAGATGGTATACAGATAGGTGTAAACATGAAACCTAATGTCCTCATAAAATGGCATTCCTGATCCACCACTCCCTTGGAGATTCACTCATTAAGAGGATACATCAGCATCAGAACAGAACAGACTACTTCCTCAGGATACACACCAAGGATAAAAAGAAGAGGTAGGTTTTAATATCTTTCTCATACCACTTTTCTTATATCAAACCTGAGACAGACACAATGTCAGGGAATATGTGGAGGGACAGGGACAGTAGGAGAGGAGGAGAGGAGAGATACCCCCCCCCCCATGGTTTGGTCCCACTTTGCCTACAGTAGAGGCAGGGAGGGAGGTGACAGACTCCCGACAAGTTCCCAACCCTGTGTGCAACAGCCCCTCCCCCTTTTCTATTAATACACGACAGTAGATGCACGCTGACAATAGGGGACGTGTGGGGGACACGGCAGATGCTGCCCTAGGGATGCGGACGCGGTTAGACGGACACCAGCCAGAGGAGGGGGGGGGGTGTATGTATTGGAACCCACCCCATGGTGGGGGGTGGGGGTGATGCCTAGCAGAGTTCACAGGGTGAAGATGCAGGTCATGGGTTTTGCATATCTGCCAGTGGAGTATACCCCTTTGTGTTATCTCAGGGCCATGTACAGGGTATAAGAGTATGATGCTTTGTGAAAATTTTGGTAAAGTTGGAATAAATTCCTGTTATGATAGAATTGATGTATGTTTTGGTAGTGGATGTATGTGTCAATGAATCATGTGGTATTGAGATAATTTTGCTCTGATGTGCCTTTGTATCAATTCATTGATATTATTGTTACTCTCCTAAAAGGGTGGCATGATGCACTTATGTAGCACCATAGCTCATTAACCCTTTAAGGGCCGATGATGCATTAATGCATCATGCTTACTGGTCGTCATGATGCACCAATGAAGTGCTGCCGAGACTACTCACCAGCACTTCATTGGAGCATCATTGCAACCCTTTGGGAGTATATGTATCAACCCGGGAGGGTCGGCATGATGCACCAATGAAGTGCTGGCGAGACTACTCGCCAGCACTTCATTGGAGCATCATTGCAACCCTTTGGGAGTATATGTATCAACCCGGGAGGGTCGGCATGATGCTCCAATGAAGTGCTGGCGAGTAGTCTCGCCAGCACTTCATTGGTGCATCATGACGACCAATGGGCATGATGCACTCCTGCAACAGCGGCCTTTAAAGGGTTAAGTAAGATATTGGTTTCATTTGTCTGGTAGGTTATCCAACAAAAGATAGTAAAAACAAAGAATCACTCACTCTTCAGTGCATCATGGGAACTTTATGATGGTTAATCACTGTGGGTTATATCATGTTGATACTCTCACTCAGGGAATTACTCATCATTTACCATTGGGGGGGGGGTAAAATTTTTTACCCCCCCCCACCTGATAAGTGATGAACACCCTTAATAGTACCATGATACATGAATGCAGCTGAATGAGAATCACTCAATAGTAGTGCATATGTGCATCATGCTAAGTGCAATTTCTGTTGAACCTTTCATTTTGATACTCACACAAAGGGTCGGCATGATGCACTTATGCAGCACCATAGCTCATTAAGTAAGATATTGTAGAGGTACACTTTACTAAACCATAGGAGTTGGGTACCGTCTGACGTGGCGGGTGAGTCGAGTCGTCGGACGTTCCTCAGGTTCCGGATAGGTGGCAGCACCGATCCGGGTCTGTGGGGACATCTGACGACGAACACCTGGGTCCGTATATAAAGCCCAGGGCTCAGCCGCTACGTCAGAGGCCCTTCTGGCCTCCACACTATGTAAACCACTGTCTTTTAATATTAGCTGCCTCTTTGATATCATCCGGCAGCCGTGAGTGTGCATTAAGTAATAAACCTAACCGTTGGCATACACTTGGAATACTGTCTTACTCTTTCTTTCCGAACCGTAAGACCCGAACCCCCCAGGTCCGTAAGGCCACAAACCCTTACACTGGTGCCATGACCAGTTAATTCTGGTGTATAGCCCGGACGTTATAACGTCCGAACGGCTAGTACATGGGTTAGACACCCTTAGGGAAGCTAACCCAGCAGGGCAATCACTTGCCCAAGAGAATGGAAATGGATCGCTAATGCTCCAAGCCCATTCGGACTCACAAGATGCGGAATCAGCATCTTGGAGAGATCCCGGACCCCACTATAATGATAGTGAGGAGAATCTGCCAGACTCTGTACGACGCGAACAGTCCATACAGAGACATAGTAACTTAATAAGCCAGCAATCAATTGTTGACGAATTATGTGATTCGATGTTCGAAGTCGGTGGTAGTACTAACCCAGAACATCCGGCACCAATGCGAAAAAGGGTAACATTCGGAGAACTACCTTATAGGTTACCCAGGCCCGAATTACCAATATTAGATTATAGCGCTATAGATGGCGACTTAACCTATGCGGTACCGGAAGGTGAAGAATTAAAACGACCGGATGTCCTGTTGTTGAATGAAACTTATGTAACTTTGAACGAGAATTTAAATACCTTGGTCAAAGCTAAGGATGAAGTATTCCATGAAAAACTTCAGATGGAAGAGGACCTAACTGGCATGCGAAAGGAATTCGAAGCCAGAAGGAGCGAGTACATGAAAGAACTCGAGAATGAAGAACTAAAACTTCAATCTATGAGAGAATCATTCAATAAAGAATATGATAATAGGCACATTCGTATCCAAACATACATAGATACGAACGACCAACTAAAACTTGATAAGACAAAATTCGAATCCAAAATTCGCCATTATCAGGATGAGTTGGATAAATTGAAACTTCAGTGCAGTAAACAAGCTGAAGACAATGAAACCATCCGGGTAGGCATCATAGCTTACAACAAACAACTGGAGGAGGATAGACAGAAACTCACAAATGAGCTTCAGGAATTGCAGGCCACTGCAATAACTCTAGATAAATATGTAGAAGCAGCCCAGTTAACTATAGGTAATATAGACCCAGCTGTGGTATCTACAATGTTGGGAAAGACATCTAAAGATGCAACCCCAATTAGATACAGCCCATTCGTTGATGATGGGGCTGACAAGAATGTGGTATCCGGAATCTATAAGAAACCGGATAATGCTGCAGTAAATGGAACCGCATCTAAACCAGTAATTCCAATGCTGGATACGATAGGTCCGGCACCACCTATACCAGATTTGAGTCACAAAATCAAAGCGACTCACGATGGCGCTACAGGGAATAATAATAATACACCCGTGGCACAACCAAGAGCACCCGGACCAATGAGGCATATGTTGACACCACCTTCATATTTCCCCCAACCCGGCCACAGTACACCAGCAGTACCAAGATTACCGAATCCAACCCTAGGTTCTGGTAATGGTCCTACTGATGGACGTTTTCCGAGACCAAATCCGCCACGAAACAATATTAATGGCGGTACGTATCAACCGAGAACATCGTCCTATGGATATAGAAATGATTATAATCCATCGGGAAGTGGCAATTATCAGAATGGTAATAGCTATAACCAGGGATGGAATCAAAATGATTCTTACCCTAGATACGCTTCTTCTGGAAACACCGGTCACAATAGTGAATGCCCTGGTGGTTCATCTGGAGGCTACAATAATAATGGTCCACCAGGAGGAAACCCTCCAGGCGGCCCAGGAGGATCCGGATTCGGAGGATCAGGATCAGGAGGAGATGGCAGGAAACCTAACAGGAGAACTTCTATGCCTGCAGGGATGCAAACCATCTTTGATAGAAGCCAATGTATACAAAACCTTGGCATTGACTGCTACCGAAAGGGAGCGGACGGCATGGAAGTCATGAACTGGAGCATGCGAGAAGCAGATAGACTACGCGGATGTAATAATCCGGCACGTAGACAGGCACGGATACCCCCTCCATATGATTCTAATGATCCATGGAAGGACAGGTACCAGGCTTTTGTCGACGAAGTCAATTGTAGTGGATGGACAAAAGAAGAAGCTCTGCCATATTTGATTTGTTGGTTAAATAAAGGCGGAAAAGTAGCTCTCAACCAATGGAGAGCAGCTTACGGAATATATGGTACCTATGATCAATTGGTCGAATGTGCCGCATACCTTTTCGGATCAATCGTTAGAGAAGATCCGTGGGTAAGCTTTAAGAAGAGAACACAAAAACCTAAAGAATCACACAAAGTCTTTGGTTTGGAGCTACAAGACTTGCTTTCGAAAGCACGTCCAAATTGGGCTCATGATGATGATTGTTATCTACAAGAATTGTTCATACAATTCTATAGTGGATTGCGAGATCCGGATCATAAGCAAGTGGTGTGGGACTCCTGGAAAGATGACACTTCATTCAGTGATCTGTTCATAGCAATTGATGGACATGACATGAAGAAACGTTTGGTAGGTCTTGGACCTAGTCCAGTAAGAGCAGCTCCTTTCCAATACGGGGGTACACCTGCTCCAGTATACGATACTTCCCAATTAGCTCCGGTTGAATCGAATGAAGTTAATGAGGAAGATGAATATATCTCCGATGAAAACGGAGAATATATTGGTTCAGTCCATGTGGCCGGAAAGTATTACCGACAAAAGCGGTATAGGAAGGTACATTCGAGAGGGAGAGGAGGATCTGTTGCTGGTAAAACAGCTTCCGGATCAACTCAACATGGTAGTGCAGCCTCTACGGCGAACTCAACTGTAGCAGCCACAGTTGCTCCGACTAACATGATGGAAACATTAATAGCCGGATTAACAGAAGCTCTAAGGAGACCAAGAGTTGATAAATCTCAAAGGAGATGTTTCAGATGTCAGAAACTGGGGCATTTTGCTCCCGAATGTATGGCTGAAAAGCCTGTTCCACGTAAACAGGAGAGTGTCTCTGGGATAAGTACAGAGGAAAACTAGAAAGGGATCTCCCGAGGGGCAAAGAAGGGGATCCCAGTGACAAATCTTGCCATAATATCACCATCCGTGACGATAGTTCGCATTTAGTAACAAGATCGCCTAACACCGAGGTGGTTGTAGACACCCGGAAGGTTAGGGAAGCTGATATAACAGGTGCCACGGGCGCACTGGGGAAACCCAATATCAGTAACGAGGCAGGCGGCTATGAATTAGCCAAGGTCTGTGGTGCCCACCTGCCCCCGGGTCATCCTTGTCTTGAATTCTTGAAAAGATGTGGATCGACTCCTGGTGTGAAAAATGATGTTCCGATTGTCACGGACATACCCTCTGTTCTAAACGGAAGGCGGTGGTATGTTTGCCTCACTGTTAACGGAAGATCTGCCGAATTCCTTGTGGATACGGGAGCTAGCCACTCTTGTATCTCCAGGGGGTTCTACGATCTTATACCGGATGAACATGAGACTCTCAAATCGGGAGGAAGTGCTCAGACGGCCGACGGCAGTACCTTGCAAACGTATGGTAGAACTTGTGTGAAACTACAGTTGGATGGTATCCATGACTATGTCATGAGCACCACCGTTGCGGATATAGCAGATGAGGGTATACTCGGGTTGGATTTCGCATCCCTGTATGGTGCCGTGTTGGAACCCCAAACAGGAGTGTTGAGTGTGAGATACCCGTATCCCGTGAAAGTTAGATGTGTACTGAGACAAGTGAGCAGTATGGCTAGTGTGGCACACACTGTGCGAATCCCTCCAGGAGTAGCCTGTGATGTGCTTGTAAGAAGTGATCCTGCAATGCGTAATAAGCCTGCAGTGATAGAACCGGATGTAGTTACGTTATCAAGTATCGGATTAAATTCTGTAGACACGATAGTAGCGAATGCATCCTGGTCGGTAGTACCTGTCTCCAATACTGGAAACACTACTATCTACTTGAAAAAGGGACAAGTTTTTGGAAATGTGACCCTTTCGGAAACTGTAACGGATAGTAAGCTAAGCTTACAGAAGGTAACAGGGGATGATGAAATTTCGGAAGACTTATTTAAGTTGTATGAAGAAACTTCATTAGAGGATCCGGAACACCGGAAAGAGTTCTATGATATGCTCTGTCAGTATCATACTGCCTTTGCCAAACCTGGTGAAAAACTAGGTACAACAAATAAAGTATTACATAAAATAGATACTGGAGATGCCGAACCCTTTAAGATACCGTATAGACGGTTACCCTTAGCAAAAAAGAGAGTAGCTGAGGATGAAATAAATAAGATGTTGGAACAGGATGTAATAGTCCCTTCCAATAGTCCATGGAGTAGTCCTGTGTGTATGGTAACAAAAAAAGACGGTACTATCCGTTTCTGCATAGACTACAGGAAGTTGAATGGAATAACGAAAAAGAATTCGTATCCATTACCGAGAATAGATGAAACCATTGACTCCTTAGGGGGAAACAGTTGGTTTTGTACCCTAGACTTGCAATCAGGCTACTGGCAAGTGGGAATGAACCCTCCAGATATGGAGAAAACTGCATTTTCGAGTCATATTGGATTATTCCAATATAATGTAATGCCGTTTGGACTGTGCAATGCACCTGCAACATTTGAAGCAATGATGGAAACAATTCTAAGTGATTTATTGTGGAAAAGATGTCTTGTATATCTAGACGATGTCATTGTCTTCGGAAAAACATTCGAAGAATGTTCTAATAACCTGAAAATGGTCCTAGAACGTATTATTTCTAATGGTCTCAAATTGAAACCTAAGAAATGCCACATGTTTAGAAAGTCCATAAATTATTTGGGCCGCATCATCAGTGATGAAGGAATAAAGGCTGATCCGGAAAAAATCGAATCAGTTACGAATTGGAATAGACCTAAAACACCCAAGGAAGTGAGGTCCTTTTTAGGATTCTGTTCCTATTACAGGGAATTTATTCCGAATTATTCTAGAGTCAGTTACCCATTACAAGCAATAGCTAACTGGACTCCAGGAAGTACCAAGGAAAAATTTCCTTGGACACATGAACAGGAAAACGCTTTTCAAAAGCTAAAAGACCTGTTCACGAGTACTCCCGTATTGCAATATCCGAATGAGACGGATCATTTCATACTGGATACTGATGCTAGTAATGATAGCATTGGTGCAGCTCTCTCGCAAGTCCAAAATGGGAGAGAAGTACCAATTGCCTTTGCCAGCAACACACTGAGCAAGACTCAGCGCAATTACTGCACAACCAAAAGAGAGTTGTTAGCAGTAGTCGTATATACCAAGAAGTTCAAACATTTTCTATGGGGAACGAACTTTACTTTGCGTACGGATCATTCCTCTTTAAGGTGGCTACTGAACTTCCGAGATGCTGAAGGCATGTTAGGCCGATGGCTAGCCCATTTATCCGAATATGGGCTTGAACATCAACAGATTCAGCATAGACCCGGAGTTAAGCATTTAAATGCTGATGCTTTGTCTCGAATACCAATCCGGAAATGTGATAATCCGGATTGTACTGATTGTGGAGCTCATAGGGCAGTGTTAGCAGGGATTCGAAGACCATTCGTACCCCTAGTTGCCAGTATACTGGATTGGTCTATGGATCACATACGACATTTCCAGGAAGCTGACTCGATAACTGCGCAGCTACTGCAATTAGTACCAAAGGGTATACGTCCAGCTAGACCAGAGGTCTCTCTGGAAAATCGAGAAATGAGAAGGTTTCTTGCTCAATGGACCGAGCTTGAAGTCCGGAAAGGCGTGTTATACCGTTGGAAGCCATGTAATAATGGTGATAGAATCATGCAAGTGGTGATACCACATGCCATGAGACATGACATTATGTACTTCTGTCATGGACATCGGACCAGTGGTCATTTCGGAAGGAAACGCTCGCTAGCACGACTTTCCAAGAAATACTATTGGCCTGGCATGACACGGGACTTGCAAAGATGGGTAACCACCTGTCCGGATTGTTGTAAAAACAAACCCGGACCCGGGATGGGCAAACTTCCCCTATCCCAAGAACTTTTCGGAGTTAGATTCGCAAGAATCGGGGTAGATATTATTAGTGGATTTAATACAACCGCTAATGATAATACCTGTATGATGGTAGTGTGTGATTATTATACGAAATACACTAAAGTATTTCCACTACCGGACCACAAAGCAATTACTTGTGCCGAAGCTTTTGTAAAAGGTTGGGTACTAAGCTTCGGTGTACCATTAATGTTACACAGTGACCAAGGCAGAGAGTTCGAATCAAATCTCTGGCAGGGTATGTGCGAATACTTAGCTATTTGCAAGACTAGAACCAATCCGTATAGACCACAAAGCGACGGATTGGTGGAAAGGTTCAATAGAACCCTCATCCAAGTCCTAAAGTCACTCGTTAATGAACATATGGATGACTGGGATGAGCAATGTCATTTTGTGACACATGCTTATAATAGTACGGTACATTCAAGTACAAATTGTTCTCCGAACCTTTTAGTATTCGGAGAGGATTTGATAATGCCTGCTGACCTAGTTTTTGGAGTCGTAGGAATGGACCCTGAACTACCTTGCCATGTAGTTTTTGTGGAATGTTTAAGAGACAGATTTAGAAAAGCATATGAGTCTGTCCGAATTGATTTGGAGAAAAGTGCCAAATGGCAGAAAGTAGGATACGATACCGATCTAAAGCATCGGAAATTCCAATCCGGAGACAGAGTCCTCAGATTACATGAACCGCTTAGACACATAAAATTAGCGTCTAATTGGGACGGTCCCTTTACTATAACACAAATTATCAGTGATTGTACCGTAATTATTAAATCTGACCTTGGTCGACTCTATAAGTCAAATGTGGCTAGATTAAGGAGATGGTCTGGGAGGGAGACCTCCACAGAAATGTATGGTGAAGGTTCCGGAAAGATCCTGAATCAGAATCGCATAATAGACCAGGTAAAGAACACTACAGTGAAGCGTGGTCATGGTAGACCCAAAAAGTGTTCCGAATCAGTGACACCCACGCCAACACCGATTAAGCGTGGGGGAGTTAAAAAAGTCTCGGCAGGTGAAGACAAAAAGAAGAGGAAAGGTGTTTCTAAGGCTAAGAAGCACCTAGAGAAAGCTCTTCAGACTGTCAGGTCCGATAAAGAACTATCCGAGAAGGGGAGATACGTTCGCCGCAGCCCCCGAATTGCCCAGAGGACTGCAGTGACCTAACCTGTATACACAACGAGTGTAATGTTTACATTTAGAGGAACGGATGACAACTGACCCTAAAGGCTTATTTGTCGCCCCCGCATGATGTACCAATGGGTAGTGGACGGATAATCCGGTGGATTTGCTTAAGCTTTCCATAATCTCCACTTAAATCCCCAGTCGAGTCATCGGGGTGAGCGATAATTACCTAAAAACAATCAGTTTGTTGATGTACCGCCTGTAGCACGTGCGTTTCCGCATGACGTCACCGTGTCCAGTCTCGGCTGAGCTCTCGTGACCTCGCGGACCGCGGGGAAATGACGTCACGAAAGCTGGCCCATCGCCATATTGTTTTTTGGTAGCGTTTGGGACAGTCGGGTCACCCCTTCTCTCTTAAATTCTACCATCTAGCAAACCCCTTGTGCGCCCTCAGAGTCTGTCTCTCAGCAGGCAGACTCCGCTTGTGTCGGCCCCGGCGCCGTAAAAGCCGGAAAAAGGAGTATTTTACTCCCGTAGGTGATTCCCCGGTCATGGCTGAGGAATCCGTAGCTGCAGCCAAGCTATCCGGTGACCCGGATAAGCTGACTCCGTCCGCAGAAGCTTTTCCGGAAGCTTTGTCGCCTGTTACACAGGAAGAGAGCGAGATGATGGACGTGGAGGAACCCACGGATCGCTCGTTCGAGGAGAAGCTGGCTTCATTCTCACTAAATGAGCCAGAGAAACTATTATCTCCACTCCCGGCCGAGGGATCCGGAGCGACTGCGAGTGCTGAACCCGCAGCGACAGAGTCCGAAACTACCCAAGTTGACGGACAGAAGGATGAGTGGAAGCCAGCAGTGGCGGAGCCTTTTCCAGCTAGCTATGATGGTCGCTACCTGTATGTCCACCCGGAACTGCAGGCACAAGTGACCTACGCGGACGGGACACCAGTCAGGATGGACCCGAAAGTCAGGATAGCTATCGAGGGCGTCATGGCTCCCGAACAGCTGACCAGGATGCCTCCCGAGTGGCTTCGAGACTGGCCGTGGTTCCAACGGGGACTTATGGTGGACGCTGGTTTCCGTGAAACCGTGTACGCAGCTAACCGAGCCTTCGAGCTCGGAGCGTATCCGAAGCCTGACAAGTCCCTGTGGAACGTCAAGGCTACGAACATCAACTGGGTAGGCTGTGTCTGGGATACCGATGGCCAGACCTACCCACGCCCTAGTGCTATCCGGACGCCGTGCCGGACCACTAAGGAATTCCGGGAGGCCGCTGCTAACTTCGAGCAGTGGGATGACGGTTACTACATAACCGAACAGGAATTGGTGGATGTCCAGAACAATTCACTAATCGGATTGGACCGAGCTGCAGCCCTTCGGACGGTTATTGTCCGCCGTATGACTGCCGAACAGGAGGCACAGGAAGAGGCTAAGAGGGCCGCGGAAGCACCCGCACCTCCTATCCCCGACCTGAAGCTTGCCACCAGAAGCTCCGCCAGTGCTACATCAGCTACCGGCAGCACTACTACCCCAGTAGAAGCCACAACCTCCAGCACATCCGGAACCCAGGAACCGGAGGAAGACTGGAAGGTCAGTAAGAACCGACGATCCGCTGCTCGGAAGCTCAAGAATCTCCCGGATTCTGCGAGAGCCGAGCCGAAACCCAGCACCTCAACCACTGGTAGTACTGCCATGGAGGTTGAGTCGTCTGACGAGGAGTCGGTGCACGAATCCTCGGTTGAGTATGATGAGAAGGCCACTCCATCAACTCAAACCGAGGCCGAACGTTGGGCTAACGCCAAATCCGGATTCAAAACCCGGATCCCGACGTGTTTCTCCGACTGTGCGTACGGAGTTAAGAAGGACGGCTCTACCCTCTATGCCTGTCCAGACTCAATCAATAAGAACGATGAGTCGGATGATGAAGATTGGATGCGTCTTTCGGACGAGGACCCCAATCCGAGCAAAGCCTATCGAAAGATGTGGCTTATGCTAAACCACACCGAAGGGTATTACACTTATACCCAGAGGAGGAAGCTGCGTTGGGCTTTAGAGAAGTGGTACGGCGACGATCAAAAGTCCTGTCCCTTCTCTATCTGCCAGGATGCGAGTGATGTCTCGATCCGGACCTGGAGTACTCCAGCCCGGTTCCAAAGGCATCTGGTAGAAGCCCACTTCCACCATCACCCGGTTTACATTTGTGATCCGAGTTATGGTAAGAAGGGCAAGAAGTGTACTACGAAGGTGCAATACAACCGACATAGTGATCTGGCTAGACACCAGAAGAAATGCCACGCAGAAGGTTTGGACGGGGCACGGAAGCGCATCATGGAGCTTCATCAGGAACTCATGAAGGAGTTCGACAGCCTGAGCGAGGATGCTTGGTCTAAGATCCGACCAGGGGACCAAGTCCTCTGCGAAGTTCCGAAGACCAAGGATTCGAAACTCCGAGCAAAGATAGTCCTGACTCCTGGAAAGGGTAAACTGGACATGCACGAGTCTCTCTGGCAGAAATGCGAGGAATCCGGAAAGGATGCAAAGAGAGCTCGTGAAAGGAGCAGGAGAGATCAGAACCGTGGCGGCAACGGTAATGGTCAGAGCACGACTAAATCGAAAGTCAGAGCAGAGGACCGTTCCAGGTCCCCTCTGGCAAGGCACCCCGCAGAGCAGGCTCAGGGCACTCCGGTGTTCAAGAAGCCCGAACCTGCCGGATACGCTGGAGCCGTATCTAAACCTGGGAAAGTGAGTTCTCGAAACTTTCCGTCCTTAAACCAGGGACCTGGACCTGAGAGCCAGACCTTGGTGGTAGGAAAGGATGGTCGCCTTATGCCAAAGAAGACCACCGCATCTGCTGCCGCCGGATCTGCATCCGCTCCAGCCGCCCCACCAGTTACCTTTACCCAGGAGCAGTTAAACATGTACCTGCAAATGGGACTGAAACAGAATGTACCACCTGCCTTCTGTGTACCAACGACAGGTGTGTCCGGAAGTCCTAAACCCGGAAGTGGTCCACAGGCCGCCTCGACTCCTCCCAAGGCTGTCGCGGCACCTGAGAAACCAAAGGACGCTATTACCATTAAAACCGGTAATGCGGAAGTTTGGTTCGAGAAGTCTCGCCAAGGGGAGGCAGATGTCCAGAAGGCCATCTACACCCATTGGGAGAAGAGCGTTCGTGAGAAAGCGATCGAGTTTCATCAGGGTCTCCTAAATGAAACTCTGTTGTGTATGAAACAGGTGGGCGACGCTGAAAAGCAACGTCTCGAGACTCTCATCCGGGACGATGTGAAGGCCCAGGAGGAGGCTGCCGCAGCTGCCCAAGAAAAGGCAGCTATGGATGTACACGTGTTGGAAAAGCGTGTAAAGGAGGAGATCACTCGGAACACCAATCTGAACACTAAGTTCATGAGGGTGTTCGGAGTCGACTTGGACGAGTGGGACGGCACTCCCGAGTCGGCTTTAGCTCTTCTGAAGAAGAAGCATGCTAAGAAATCCGTTTAAAGCATGCTAGGGTTATTTCTTCCATAATTTTTTTTCCAACACCAAATGACCAGATATAGTGTTTGCGGAACCCTATAGGTCTGCGAATGTTTTATTCACTAGTAGTAGTATATACATGCAAACTGAGCGCAATGGATTAGCTACTAACTAGGTCATGACCTACTGGTAGACCGGAAGTGACCTAGTTTCAGCCAATCAGAGGGCTGGATTTGACAGGAAGTGACGTCATAAGGTCATGACCTAGTTTTTTCGACCAATCAGAGAGCTGGATTCCATTTGACCTAGTGACCTGACCTAGTTACATAAATTAAAAGAATTGCGCAATACCTAGAGCTGACCTACTTGCAAACCGGAAGTGACCTACTAACCTACTTGCAAAAACGTATGACCTACGTATGAGGGTGCATTGCGCAATGCTTGTAAGAATTTACACAATGTTCTGATGCAATACTTTTATGGATTTACGCAATACTTATGACTCATGCATTAAAATAAAACACAACTCATTTATTTCACATAACAGATTATATTTTTTTATTAGACACAATATTTACAGATGAAGACAGATTTTCCATTTCCGGGGCGTGCACATATACTACAAAAACATTTGTTGTGTGTGAATTTACTTGCTTGATACCAGCTTTGGCCAGTGAGACTTGTTTTCCATGTGTTGTGGAAACAATAACTGTTACAAATTGGCTATGTTAGATATAGCATGCTCGAACAAAGCCTGGGCCAGGAAGTAAGTTTGACTGTTTTTGGGTCCAGGTAAAAGACCAGATAAAAAACCATCCTTAAAGTTTACCTCAAAGGAGAAATGATTTTTCACTCCAGGTATACTTAAGGCATGAAGTTCCAGAGAGACCTGCAGACATGTGAAACAAATAGTTTTAGCAATAGCAGATACTTCCAGTTTACAATTACACTGACAAAACACTCCTACTATGGGATTACATTCTAACTCTTGGAGAGTAAGAGCAAACTTTCTTACACTTCCTAAAGTGTACCTTGTGTAGTGTCTTGGGCAGCCAGGTTCAGTGTGCAATTGATATACTCCTATACACCAATCATGCATTATCAAGTTAACTTTTTTCACTCGACAATAGTACATGCAGTTTCTGTAGGCGTCCCAAAAAGCTGAAGAGAAATATTTGTACATTTTAACACTAGTTATACAGTGGTCAACAGTGTCTGGTTCAGCTCCTCTAAAATAACCAATGTTTTTTGCAGGTATTATTTCCCAAAAGAAATTCTCTGAACATCCACATGCTACAGAACTTATATCATTGTCAGGTGTTATAGAAGAAGCTTGATTATATGAAGCAACACTTTGTAAAACTGGACGCATGTAATAGTCATAAGGTGGAGTTTCTGTGGTTTGCTCCACAAGCATAGCTTCTAAACTTTCCATGTTAAAATGGTTGCTTAAATCTAACCAGATACTAATAGTCTGGTGAACGTGACGCTATGAGTTAAGAAATCTGGTACCACTTTTTTTCTGTTCCAACTTAATTTCTTCAGCGCCGGATTTTTTATTTTTTGTCGTGAACATGTACAGCGTTCACTTTTGTGAAAAGTTTTTTTTTTTTTTTTTTTTTTGGGTGATACAGTTCACTTTTCTTACTTTTTTATTAGTTTTTTTTCATGATACAGTACACATTTTTTTATTTGAAAATTGTTCATTTGAACAAAAAATATTTTCCAGTTTAACACTGTTTTCTATGGAAAAAAATGTTCATTTGAACAAATGTTCGTTTGAACAATTGTTCAAATGAACATTTTCCAGTTTAACACTGTTTTCTATGGGAAAAAATGTTCATTTGAACAAATGTTCGTTTGAACAATTGTTCAAATGAACATTTTCCATTTTAACACTGTTTTCTATGGGGAAAAATGTTCATTTGAACAAATGTTCGTTTGAACAATTGTTCAAATGAACATTTTCCATTTTAACACTGTTTTCTATGGGGAAAAATGTTCATTTGAACAAATGTTCGTTTGAACAATTTTTCAAATGAACATTTTCCATTTTAACACTGTTTTCTATGAAGTAAATTTGTTCATTTGAACAATTTGTTTAAAACTTTTTTTTTCTTTCAACGAAATGTACAACTGGAAGTGAAACTAGAAAAAGAAACCATTTTTTATATAGAAAGGGGTAGGGTGCTTACACCGTCTTCACATACTTGTCTCTTTATGTACTGATAGGTTAGACCTTGTTTCCTTTGAGAGTAAGTCGTAACGCTGTGGTTTACTACTTTAAATCCTTTGTTGACTACCGTGACAACATTTTCACTGTCCAGTACTTCTTTGTACTTGTCAGTGGTCAGGGGGTTTTGTTTTTGAATTACACCTTTGCAACTCATTTTAACGGGCACATTTACTCCTGTGCCTATGTAACATTTGGAGTTCAAGGCAGTCATTTCGTCACCTTCCCACTCCACTTTGAATAACCCGGGGGTTCTCTTGTCAAACGCCAGACGGCTCTTACAACATGGTTGAGGCAGCCACAGCTCACCCAATACTTTGGTCTGAACATAGGTCTCTCTGTGGTGACTGTTGTCACATGATTCAGAGGGCAACCATTTGTGACGTTCTCTGAAGAAAGCTTCACGTTTTTCAGGAATAATTACGTCTTCTATTTTCTCTGCACTTAAAGCAAAGTAAAAACTGTCAGTGTCCATTTCACACATTTCAAAATCTTTCTCGTCTATGTATTCAAGGAGAAAGTCGTAATAGAAAGCCAACATTTTAAGTTTGGCATATTGGTATACCATGAACCCTATTTGAACTGGGAGATCGTAGGTGATGGAGGTGGGCAAACAGGACAGTTCTACCGTGTTGTCACTTATGTCTTGCACATCTTGCACTGACCAGTGCATGGCCAAACGTCTTGCCTTAGAGGGGTGAAGATACTTTGTTTGAACAAAGTTTTGTTTGTTGCATATGGTTTTTCCGTATGAACCATTTCCCAAAAGTTTGTACAGATCTGACAAAATCTTACAGTCTATATTTTCGTCGCCCTTCCTCCTAGCTTTGGTTACTTCGTCCATGAAGGGTAAAAAAGTCTGTTCTGGAGTGTATTCTACGAGAAGGTGTACTGTCGTAACTACCAAACCTTTCTCCAGGTACCACTTCAAGAGAGGAGTTCCCAACAAAATTCCCTCTGCGTGGTAGCTGCCTATAAGTTGGCGTTGCGGTTGTTTTAGCTTACCTGCTGCTTCCAGGTAATGTTTCATATGTTCACCTACGTCTTTTTTTCCTACTAAACAGTTTTTGAAAATAGGTGTCATTTCACTGAATTTTTCTTTCAAGTGTTCAGGTGTTTCTATGTCTACCTGGATAAGTCCAAAAGTTGTTCCTTTAGAAACCCCTCTCAGTATTTCATCCTGACTTTTTCTGCCTTGGCACAACGGTCTTTTAATTTCCCATTCACTTTTTGTTTCTCTGCACAAGTTTTCAGTTTTTTCTTTCAACCACATACACTCATACTTTTCCTCTACTTGGTAACCTAACGATTGAAGATATAGGGTAGTCAAAATGGTATTTTGGTTTTTTTCTTCTAACCATGCCTTTCCATTGGGGTCTCTCAAAACTGATTTAGTGAGGTGACATATGTGACCATGCCAGTAGCACCCGTGAAACTGGTATACTTTTTTTGAAGCTGGATCGTATCCGTCCACTTTTATTTTCCTTGAACCCAATACTACTTCCCCGTAGTTGTATTGGTGTAATATCTTGACTTTGTCTGTCACAGTTTTGTGTCGCAACCATTCTGTGGCTGAGTAGCTAATTTGTTGACTGCAAACAGCTTGAAAATCGTTTTCTTTCCTGCGCACCACATAATAACCTGTGCAGTGCTCTTCACCCATGCACTTGAGGTACAAGCTGTTAGCATCTACCCCTACTATGTGTCTGCATACTTTGCTTTGTGACCCGTATTTTTTTTGTCTTATTCTTGTTTCTCCAATTTTGTGATGTCTGTGAAAAATAATAGAGGGACCCCCTACTAAGTTGCGTCTGAGCAAGGAGTGAACATCCTTTTCTTTCTCACCAAAAAGAATGTAAGGAGTGGCATTAGGTGCAGTGTTGTTGAAAAGAAACTTCAAGGTTAAACCTGGCAAAGTTAAACCGTCTTTGAACATGTCTACCCCACGATCTATAAAAAATTTTGTGTGCTCGTTTATGGCTAAAACAAAGGGTTTAACATCCAGGTTGTTGTAATATATCAAGTAGTCCTTCATAGTTTTCATTTTGTTTTCTTTCCAGACCTTTTTACATTCAAGATAATCTTCTTTGCTTATTCCACCACCCGACAAAGAACTGTAGAAGCAGTGGCGTGGAGGAAGAGCTTTGTTGTTCAGTTTTCTTATGTTGTCCATCCACTCGTAGGGAAAAAAACCTTTTTCAGCTTTCCCTTTTAGAAAGGCTTTCAGGTAGTTTGCGTAGGAATAACCTGGTGCCAAATAGTTAAACATGTCAAGGAAAAGAAGATGGTCTGTGTACACTGCTATGTACTTGTTGCATTTTTTTATGGTTTTCATTTCTGTTTTGTCTGTGTCTATAAAAAAAGAATGAAATTCCTTTTTTATCAAATTAATGTCATACTTTCCAGAGTTGAAACCTAGAACAGGGACTCTTTCTATGTAGGTAAGAAGTTTTTCCTTCACTTCAAGAACATGGGAGATTTTTTTTTGGGGATTTTTTTTGTTCTTTGCTGGAAAAACTTTGCTAGCTTTATGTTCTAGTTCCTTTTGTTTTTCTTCTAGAGAGTCTAGTTCGTCTAAAACATCTCTAAAATTCTCTTTCACCTGTTCTCCTATCAACTGCCCCAAGTTGTTTATGTGTTCCAACACATTTTTAACCAAAGGATCGTCGTCCCTGTTGGAATTTCTGACAAAACACACTGGTTCTGTATGCCCAGGAAAATCAGAAGCTACACTGGCAGAAAGGGGTATGTGAGTTTTTTCTATCACAGTGTTAGCATTTTCTGGGGATGAATTTTCAGGTTGGACGAAATAGCTTTCAAAGTCAAAAACAATTTTATAGGGGTATATTTTTTTCTCAGGTGAACAAACTATTCCCAGTTCCTCTAAAACTTGAAAAACTGTTTTGGATGGATTGTATGCTCCACCTTTGTACCTAAAGCTGACTTTGGTGCAATCTTTTTTCACCCCATTGTGTTGTTTCAAAAGGAAGCTACGAGTGAAAACTTTATGACACTTTTCACAGGGGTACATTTTACCATACAGTCCCATGTTAGTTATTAAACTTACATGGTTTCTGTGTAAGTTCAAGTTCATGATTTTTTTGGATGAACACATGTTTGACCTTATAATTTTAGGTCGACCCTTTCTTTTACCAAAAGAGGGAAGGTAAAAGATTCTTATGTTAACTTCAAACATTTTTTCTAACCTGTCTAAATCTCTTATGTTAACGCCCTCAAAAGTCTCCTTGTTCACCCCTGGATAGGCTTCAAGGAAAAGCTCTTGAGTTTTTTCTAAAGATTCATACAGGAAGAAAGACAGACATCTAAAGAAACACAAGTTGTCCTTGTCAGCCCTTTTGGTTTTAGGGTCTCTGTGAAAGTGTTGCATTCCTCTTTGTCTTAAACCTGGTGGAACAGTTTTCATTTTACCTAAAAGATATTCTCCTCCCGTAGCCCTTATCAGTGTGATGTTGGCGTTCACGTTGCCTATTACACTCCATTTAGTAGAGGGTCTTTGAGTGTCTTCTTTAATGTTGTTTTCTATTAAATCTAAACACTCTGCAAAGTCTTTGTCGTCCCTTATAAAAATGTAAGGGTCTCTATGACTTTCACTGTCATAGAACAAAGACGAGTTGTTGGCAGAAGCATGAAAGTACATGACTTTCTCTTCTTCTTCTTCCTCCTTAGAGGAAGACAACAACCTTCCAAAAGAGACAGCCACTTTGTAAGCCATAACTTGATTTCTATGAATAGAGGTAAGCGCCTCTATTACCTGTTTGGCTCCCAAGTCTTTGTTGAAACTTGTCATTCTGACGTTGAAAATGGACTGAAGCTTACCAAGCACAGCCAAACCTGAAGCTATGGACTTGAAGTTGTCACGGTAACTGCTTTTATGCAAAGAATTTTTTTCTATTTCTTTTGGAAGTTCTAAGCTGTCGGAAAAAGTTTCTCTTCTACAAGAATCTGAGTTACATAAAGTTTTTCCACTGTTTTCTACAGTAACCAAACGTGGAGGTCTAGGGGTGTTACACATTGGACAGTTGACGGTGTAAAGTTGTTTTACCTTTTTGGGCGGCATTTTTTTTTAAGGTTTTCTTTTTCTTGTTTCACTTTATGTTCTATATACAAACTTATAACTAAAACCTAACCTAAGTATACATGGAGTACATATGGAACTTAAACCTACGCTGGGCTATGTTGACTAAAAACGGAGTACGTCTAAATCTAACTACAAATTAGCTGATATACATGATAATGTAAAAGCACTGAACAAGGAGCTGTTGACCAGACACTATACAAAGTTGACCACTTACCCAGAGTAGAAATCGGTCATTTCGTCTAGGAAGGGACCAACTCGTGATTTTATGTCCTCCAGAATGAAGGGGGACACAGTGTGTCCGCAGTGTGTGGCTGAGGGGGGCATTCTGAAGCTGGAAGACACCGAGGCATTCATTTCCTCCACGTAGCTGGTTGTTCCTATGTGAACTTTAGGAGTTCCCTTGTACAAGTTTACCAGGACCATAGCCCGGCCTCCACTGGGGTCGGTGCAGTCTTGGTTCAAGGACAACAAAAGATTATCCACCTTCCTCTCTCCAAGGGCAGCTAGGCGGTGTAACTCCTTGTACTTTCCTAGGATGCACTCTATCTGGTCCACTAAGTTCCTGAATTCACGCGCCTCTAGGTTCAAGCACCGCTCGTAAGGTTTGTCCAGGTAGGTTCTCAAGCATACTCCCCTGATGCTAGGTTCCCTGTATATTTCTATGCAGGCGTTGTTATCCCCTTCCGGATAAAAAACTTGGTTGGGGGCAGGTGACTTTTCTTGGAAACCAAATCGAGCAGGCCACTTTTTTACCACCAAAGGCACTGACCTAAAGCCCACAAGCTTGCTGGAAGAACTGGGGGCAGTGCCCTCCCCAAACTTTTGCCTGTGTGACTTGTCTTTAGGAGAAGGAACACCTGGGACAGAACCAATTGGCTCGGCACCATAGGATGAAGTCGCTGAGGAATCTGAAGCAGGGGTAGAGACAGGGGTTTTCTTGTGGTAGGCGCGCTTCTGTCTTTTTTTCTTAGGCTCCCCTTCTTTCTCACTGGAACAGTTTCTTTTTTCCGGCGGGCTTTTAAGAAGCAGCTCCTCTACTGGAACCGGGAGAGAGTACAGAGGAGAAGGGCCGGTTAAATCTATAACCTCTACCTGCGAATACCCCCCGCGGTGAGCAGGTGAAGGTGTCCCTTGTGTTAAGTCCACCACTTCTATGGGTTTAACTGCCGGTGATGAGGTTGTAAGGTCTATAACCTTAATTGGACTGACCTGGGGAGAAGGTTCCTCCGGAGTCACGGGTGAGTAAGAGGCGGACGTAGGTGTTTCAGTGGGGGGTTGGTAGTTCAAAGGTGCCGGGGGATTGATGTATTCCCTGATGTCAAAATCGCCGTCGCCAGCTTCCTGAGGAGAGCGATCCCGGACGCGATCCAGGAAATCAGTGATTTCGCCATGAAGAGCTGCAAGAGCGGCTTCCTGTTCTCCTGCATCAGGCACTTCAGTTGGAAGCCGAGCAGGAGTTGCAGGTGGTTTATCAGGTGAGGCTGGAGAGGTAGGAGGAGGGGCGATGCCCGACGCCTTTTCCACTGTCTGTTTAGAAGTAGTAAAAGTTAGTGGAGCCAGTTTTTTAGCTCCTCCTCTCCTGACACTAAGTCCCGTCTTCATGCGACCAGGCATTGTTCTCCTTGAAGATGAAAGGGTGGCAGGGCTGGAAGGTGCAGGAGCAGGACGGCGAACAGCAGACAAACGTCAGAAAAGGTTTGATGAAGATCGAGCAGCTCAAGTCTACTTTATAGTAACTATCCTGATACGATGCTGGGACGTTCCCTTGTCGTTCAGATAACGTACAACCACGTCCATGAGTCGTAGATAACCGTGCTTTTCCATTCATAGTATGTTTTACACTTAGTCAGTGTTGTTTTGGAAAAAAGTAAAAAAGCTTAACTCAAATAAAAAACGTGATAACGTTCAGTCAACGTTCAGGGTGAGGCTTGTAAAACGAGTCTTGTTGTTACCATTCTGTAATTAACGCAGACCATTCGTCATTTATCAGAACTAGCTTCTCTCAAGCAGACATGGCTAACTTTTGTCCTTTGCCTTTGTCTTTGACCGTAGGTCACAAAAGGCGTCAGGAGGTGTTTATTTCAGACATCAGGAGGGGCGTAGAAGAAGGTAAGGTGTGGGCTGTGTGGAAATTCTGTCCTGAAAATTTGAACAGGGATCTTTACATCCCTCCTAACTGTAACTTCAAACAATGCTTTTTGCACAACCAAACCACTGCATTGGTTCCTGGTGGACCCTCTGTGAAAAAACTTATCTCAGAAAATGGGGAAAGTTTTTTTTCAGGTGTTCTTTTGGGACATGGTGCCATGGTACACTTGATGTCTAGACATTCCATTTCCTCTGGAAGTTCAAAGAAATTCATTTCAGACAGACAGATCAACCTTTGGGGGGAGGGCCTGGTAATTCAGTTTTCATCGATTCTACTATGGTGAAGGCTTTAATTAAAGCCACTTTACTTCACCCAGACAAAATTACACACTCTTTAGGTTCAAAAATTTTCTATGAAAGAGGATTCAGGACAGAGATTGGCCACAATTACCATGGATGCTGTCATGTTGTGAGAGTTATTACTGAAATAACTACCTCCCATGAAAAAGGTCAGCTGAAGGTGGTAACAGCCTACCCCGTATCTAATTTTTGGTCCTCCTAATAAAACTGAACAAAAATAAACGATGATCCTCCGGGTAAGGCCCCTGGGCCAAACCCACCCTTCCACATGTTTTCCCCTCTTTTCAGAACGCTCAGGCACTGACCCTGACGTTTGTTTCGTCCTTGAGCAATAAATCATTTCAGGAAATTGCGATAAGGAAAGACTGACAGGTTTCCTATAAAGGTTAAACGGGGACTAAACCATCGTTATTTGACACAACAACCTTCGACCTACTATGTCGCGTTACTCCCTGCAGCGTGTATTAGAACAACGTCACCCCGACGACACTCAAGTTCTGACATATGTGAGGGAAAGAAATGAAATTATATGTTGCTCTTCAATTTGTTTCAGGTACGTGTGCAAATACTTGAAAGAATGTGTTCTTCACCGGAAAAAATTATACTTAGTTTTTTCTTCAGTGCAATCAAGTTTTACATCCAAAGACAGAAAAACCTTGAGGAAAATGGTTTTGAGTCATAACTTGTCGAAATTTTCAGCGGTGGAAACCTTGGGTTATGCCCTGAAGCATGGAAGAAAGGGAAAAGGCCCACTGAAAAACCCCTTCCATGTGGAAGCATTGAAAGCGGCAGAAGAGCATCACGCCAAAGAAAATCCCCGCCTACTTAACCAGCGTCTTCATTTCTTCATGTCTATTTTGGAACTTCTAGCTGAGTGCTTAGAAACCAAAACTTTGTTTTCCTCCTGCCCCATATTTCACATCCCATCATCGTCCCTGGATCGTTTCAGTGTAGAGGAGAAAGAAAAAGTTTGGTTTTATCTGGCTATGTGGTGCACCCAGCTTATCTCCCTTACTCACTGTTTTCACCACAATCAGCTCGCTTTACACTCAACGTCATAACAAATTTAAACGAACGAAGAACGATGTAACATGCTTACCTAAACAGGGGGAAGGGAACGGGAGAGATATATAGAATAGGATAGAATAGGGTAGGATAAAATAGGGTAGGGTAGGGTAGGGTAGGGTAGGGTAGGGTAGGAAAGGGTGGGGTTGGGTTTAAAAAACTATGGGGTGGGGGGGTGGGGGCACCCCTCAAGTATGGGGGGTTTGGGGCTTGTTGGCCCGGGCTGGCCGCCCAAAATAACCCACCTAACCCACCCAACCACCCACCCACCCACCTAAACCACCTACCCACCTACCCTACCCTACCCTACCCTACCCTACCCTACCCTACCCTATATAAGTCAACTGTATGCTTTCTAGCCTGTCATAACCTGCCTGCCTTCCTACCTGCCTGCCTTACTTGCTCAACACCTTTTATTTGGACGCTATGGAGTTTCACCTTTCGGACGAGTTGTTATTCAAGGTCAGTGAAAAAATATCTGAAAAAGACTACCCTCGATTAGGAGTTTACTTAGGACTTAGACTAAGTTTAATGGATTACATGGAAAAAATACCGTCTCTTCGTTCTATGGGGAGAGAAATGCTTATTTCATGGAGTAGAAAGAACGTGCGTTGCAAGTGGATGGTATTGAGACATGCATTAAGTGACATAGGTCGTTACGATCTAACTGATTATTGTAGATGGTACATGGGATATTACAACGTAGTGGACCATTGTGAAATTCCTCCAGAACAGTGGAAAGTTGATACTTTGTTCGTCAACCTGGCAGACAAGTTCGAAATGCTTGACTGGAGGAAACTGGGAACTCAACTTGGAATGAGCGACCACGAGCTTAACCTGATATCCACCCCTGTTCCAGGGAAAAAAGGTGTCACAAATCCTGTATTCGAAGTTCTGATGGTTTGGAAATATAGAGAAATATCTCATCCAAGCTGCCTAATAGCCAGTCTATACAACATGGGACTTTCTGATGTAGCTCTTTACGTGGAAGGTTTGAACAAGGGTTCTACTGGTTTAAAAGAGGACGAGGTTGCTCCTTTGGTCACTTTGGTTTAAGATATCGTCCAACATGGATCACAAGGAAAAGGAGATCATTTTTGACCCACGTCTACAAAGCCCCTTCACAATGATCATAGCTGGACCTACTTCTTGTGGGAAAAGTCAACTTGTTTTCAAGTTGATTAAAGGTGTAGACGAGCTTGTTACTCCAAAAATACACAACATATACTACTGCTACAGTCAATGGCAAGATGGATTCGACAAAATGGTGAAGTTGGGGGTTAAGTTTAACAAAGGTCTTCTTTCAGAAGACTTTTTGTTCGAGGATGAAAGAGACGTGACTAAACATGGACTGGTCGTAATAGACGATCTCATGGATCCCGAGTACGTTCCCACCATAATGAAACTTTTCACTGTGGGCTCTCACCATCGCAGTTTAAGTGTAATTTTTGTTACTCAAAACTTGTTTTTCAACAATCCTGCCTTCAGAACCTTGAGCTTAAATGCACACTACCTAGTTGTTTTTAAAAACCCTAGAGACATGAGTCAGATAGGGCACATCAGCAAACAGGCCTTTCCAGGACAGAAATCCTTTTTGACGGAGGTATATAACTCAGAAACCAAAGAGAAGCATTCATACATCCTATTGGACTTTAAGCAGAGCACACCTAACGAGCTTAGGGTAAGAAACAGCATAACAACTCCTTGGAACACCTTGGTTTTCATTCCTCAAGCTTCAGCTTCGAAAAGAAAAAGATAGAATGGTGACCAAAAGATCTCCTTCTGGAGGAAAATTTAAAACAATTAGGAAACATTACCACTTGTTGAAACACATATCCAAGTGTTCCTCAGCAGAGTGTTCCCACATTATCAAAGGTCTCAGCGATGAGGTCATTAGGTTGATGAGTCAAATTTGCGTCAACGTAATGAACAAAAACCTGTTGCGTAACGAGTCCGACGCAGTCAAACGTTTATCACCCTACAAGAAAGAACTCAAGTCAGTCACAAGGCACAAGGCTACCGTTAAGCAGAAGAGGAAAACCTTTGAGCAAAAGGGTGGATTTTTGGGAACCATTTTGGGCCTCGCCTTACCCCTGATAACAGGTCTCATAGGAGCACGTCGATAAAAAAATCATGTCTTATTCAAGGATGGCCCTCGTAAGGGCGGATCTTGTTCCCCGAGAAAAAAAACCTTCTTTTGTTAGTCCTTCCTCTCCTCCCCAGCCTGGACCTAGTGTTCAAGACCAGTACTACAGCACTCAACTTTTAAGAGAAGGTTTAACTCCTGATTCCAGCCTGGTTCAAGTCCTGAACCACCTTCAAAGTAAAGCACATGAGGTGCTTAACTCTCCTAACCTCAAACTGAAGGAAAAGTTAAGGCAGTACAATCAACTTATGATAAAGTCGGGAATTTTAACTAAAAAAGCCAAGGCCTTAGGACAACGTAGGGAAGGTCCCTATCCTGGTCGAGCAGTAGGACAAGGCCCTGCAGGAGCAGCAGCAGCAGCAGCTGGGGGTGTAAACAATTCTTTAGAAGACACCGACGACGGCGACGACGATGCTGACCACACTTTCACAGAGACTAGAGACGATCCACCACTTCCTGACGATTCAGACGGAGACAGTGTAGACGAGTTCAAAGGGGAGGAAGGCTTTAAACCTCGTGCAAGAGACAACACAGAGGGTATGGACGCCGACATAAAAGAAAGAATACCTGCAAGTTACAGAACGACTGCTAAAAATCTATACAGAGAATTATCTCGTCACGGAAGTCAAATTTTGAATTGGAACAGAGACGGAGAAATATATGTTAACGGGGAACGTGTGCCTGGAACTGACATAACAGATTTGTTAGCTTTTGCTGCCCGACCAAAGTCTTTGAAAAAGGACCAACCTAAAGGAAGCCAGGTTTTCATGAGAGCAGTTAAAAGGCTGAACCCCACCTTAAAATTTGTCAAAAACAAGTCGGCTTTTGCAGGGCACAGTCCTTCCTTTGCTGCCAGTCCCTTGAAAAGAGCTTCCCCTATAAAGAAGAGGAAAGTAAGTCAAAAAGGAACTGGACGTAAGTTTATATGGCGCACAAGGCTTTGAAAAAAGATGTCCTCAGGTTTTACACAGATCCTAAACAACCTGGAAGTTTCACCAGCGTTTCTAAACTTCAACGTCATCACTTCAAGAAAACAAAGAAAAAAAACATAGAACAAGCTTTGGAAGATGTAGACGCTTACACCAGACACAAACCTTACAAGAGAAGATTTCCAAGAAGAAAAACACAAACATGGGGGATAGACAAACAGTGGCAACTTGACCTCATAGACATGCGAGAATTTTCAAAGGAAAACAAAGGATACCAGTACATTCTAGCGGGAATAGATGTTTTTTCAAGGTATGGTTTTGGACAACCTGTGAAAAGTAAGAGAGCTGATGACGTGACAGAGGCTTTCAAAAAAATGAGCAAAGAAAGAAAACCTCAACAAATTCAAACTGACAAGGGCAAAGAGTTTGTCAACAAAATTTTCAAAAAACACTGTGAAGATCAAAAAATCAATTTTTTCACAGGAGAGAACGACGACGTGAAGTGTGCCTTAGCCGAAAGGTTCAACTCTACTTTACAAGGAAAAATGTGGAGATGTTTTTCTCATTTCAATAACTACAAATGGGTTGACTTGCTGCCCGACTTGGTTAAGTCCTACAATTTGACTTACCACAAAGCCTTAGGAGCTGCCCCTTCAGACATAAATAAAGACAACTCTGAAGTCTTGTTCTACAGGTTGTACGATCAACCTCAAAAGAAAAAAGTTCCTGTCCTTCAGTTGAAGAGAAAAAATCAAGTGCGAATGTTGAAAACAAAGAAAACATTTAACAGAGGGTACGAACCTAACTGGACTGAGGAAATATACACAGTCGACAACATTTCGCCCAAAGGGTACCACCTGAAAGATCTCCTTGGAGAAGAGATAAAAGGAAGCTTCTACGAACCTGAGGTCCAGAAGGTGCAAGTCCGTCACGGAAGACGCTACAACATAGAAAAAATAGTAAAATACAGAGGAAAAGGCAAGAAAAGAGAAGCCTTGATCAAGTGGAAGGGTTATGGAGACAAGTTTAACTCTTGGGAACCTGTCAAAAACATAAACAAATGGCGTTTACCTTAACTTTACCTAGTAACTCATCTATGAACGTTTTTCCTGACAACACTTTAACTAGTTACAATACAATTTTGGCAGAATACATTAACTCTCCTACTCAGTTAGAGTGTGCTCTTCAAGAAATAACCTGTCCTACCACGTGGTACAACGTCAAAGAAGAACCCATTCTCTTGGTACAGGGAGAAAACGACCTGACAAACAACCTCCGCTCTGTAGTAGCTTTATTGAACAAACGCAGAAGAGAATTTTTTCCTCTGGAAAAACCAGGAGCCCATAGTGTCTTCAGTAGAGCTTCAAGCTCTACATCAAATTTATCAGCCCAATCTGCTTTGAAGAGAGGAGTAAAAATAACAAAAAACCTACGTCATGTCAACCCTGTGGGATCGACTGAAACCATTCCTCCTCCTGGTCCTGCAAGTGAAAGTCCACCAACTCCTGCTGCTGCGACTGAGACGCCATCTGGAGGATTCACTTCTAACCAACCCACGCCAGAGAAGGAGGAAAAGGAAGAGGAGGAGGCTGAGGGGGAGCGTGACACGGCAGGCAGAGACAAAAGGGAAATATCGTCGGCTGTGGCTGAAGTGATGTCTATGGATGACAGGGAAAAAAGGTCTCTTTCTTTTTTTGAAGAAAAGGCCGTCTTCACAGACTCTGCTAATGTTTCTCCGCTCTCTCCCAGTCAGTTACAGGCTGTGAAAATATGTACACGCTTCAAGGAAATTAGCAGATACCTGTCTAAGTATTACTTCAAGGAAGGTAGTATCTACAATATGTTTGCCTTAGAAGGTGTGAACCTGGAAAGCAACTCAGAGTTGATAGGATACTTGAACAGGACCATAAATAAACTACAGAGCATGTTGGTGAGAAAACTAAGAAACTACAGGAAAAACAACAAAGCCACCGTGTTTCACTACAACAAATACACAATGAAAAGTGTAGTTTCCTTGCCTCCTGGTGTGGTCATGCAACTCCCAGAAAACTTAGGGAAACAATTAGGTTTTGACGGAAGTGTTTTCCTAAGTGGAAAGACACAAAGCCCCTACGTGGTAGACCTTCAGTTCAAAAGTCGATGTGCTTTCGTGTACTCTGACATAGTCAAGCACAGTCTTGTGGGTGATTCTAAAGCACCCCTTCTGAGGCAAATCAACATAAATCGCTACAACGGTGACATGCAGACCATAAGTTTCCAGAACTTGATATATCTGCCAGTCACTAAAACCACCTTCAGACAGATAGGGATATACTTAAGAGACAAGACTGGGGAACCTATACCATTTGAAAGCGGATCAGTGTCGGTGGTACTTGCCTTCAGACCTCTTCAAGGATAGGAGTATATTACCATGCTTCACTACTATGGAACACCTCCATACCTGGCCCCTAGGGGTCAGTACGCTGAATACTACAGAAAATCACAGTTTGGGAACGGTGCTTTACCAGCGTACGGTGGCAGGGGCAGACAAAGAGGGCACGGACTTGGTTCGTTAATAGGTGGTTTACTGAGAGGAGCTGTTCCCCTCTTAAGTAAAATAGGACGCTCGGCTGCCAAATCTGCAGGCAAAGCCTTGCTTACTACAGGAGCTGGAGTCTTGTCCGAAGTGGTAACAGGAAAAGGCTTCAAGAAAAGTGTAGTTAGGAGAAGTAAAGCTACAGGGAAGAACTTACTCAAAAGGGCTGCTTCTTCTGCTCAAGGATACATAAAAGGTACATCTGAACCTCCTCCAGTCAAACGACGAGCAACCGGCAAGCGCGGAGGACGTAAGGGGCAACGCGGCAGAGGCAGAGGACAAGCTAGAGGAAGGACCTTGTTCTAGTCATGAGTCTCCTTCATCCCAAGGGTCAGGTATGTGCAGTAGGTGAACTAGACCTACACGCCTTGCCTGTCACTCAAAAGGACATATTAAAATGTCAAAAAATAACCAAAACTACCAACAATGCCCTGACTCCACACACTGAATCATTTGACTTCACCTTCGAACCAAGCAACCTGTACACAGACCTCTCAGAAACTGAGCTGTACATGGAACTGGAAGCCGTGGCGGCAGACGGAACAACTCACCTTGCCGTAGGCATAGAAGCTGCTCCAGTCAACAACTTGGCACACGCTCTCTTTGCTTCCTGCCAGTTGCTGATAAATGGGGAGAAAGTCACCGGCAACAATGAAGACTATGGTCTCAAGGCCTACATTTTGGACACAATTTGTTGCAACAAAGAAGACAAAGAGACTCGGTTGAAAGGGTGTCAAAAGTACATGAAAGACACCTGTGGTCACATGGAAGCCAGAGCGGGCGAAAATGCTGGATGGACGGCACGGAGAGCAGAGTTCAGTGCCCGCAACAAGCATGCCTTAGTAATGAAGCCGCACCTGGATTTAATTAAACAGTGCAAGGTGCTGCCTCCGAACTGTGAAATCAAGTTCATATTTGAAAAAAATCAGCCCAATTACTACATGATGCAAGCAGCCGATCAAAACTACTGGGTCAAAATCACCAAAGCTGAAATGACACTTCTCCAAAAATGTGTCGACGACGAGGTGGTGAAAACTCACGTCAGCAGTGTCAGGAATCCACATTGGGGCCCTTTCAACTATCACATAGCCAGGTGTAAAGTAACTAAACACACTTTGGACGGCGGCTCACAAGACTACAGTTGGACTCAACCTGACACTACTCAGATCCCCACCAGGATAGTCTTGTGTATGATAAAGGAAACAGCAGCTGCTGGGACTAAGACAGAAAATCCTTTCAACTGCAGGCATTTCAACGTGAAGGAAATATGCGTGAGATATGACGATCAAAAGTTTGAGTTGAAGACCGACTTCGAAACAGGCAACTGCATCAGAGCCTACAGTCAAATGTTCATAGACAGTGGGCTGTCGGCTTTGGGGCAAGACTGTGGCATAACTTTGGAAGATTTCAAAGACGGATATTCCTTCTTTGTTTTCGACCTCACCCCAGACAGAGCACCTGAAGACAGTCGTATAAATCTCATCAAGCAAGGAAAGCTGGGCATTTCCCTTAGGTTTGCCGCCCCGACTACTCACGCCATATCTGCCGTCTTGTGTTCCTTCTACGACAACAACATCCAACTAACGGCTGACTGTCTTCCTGTCACAGACTACCACATGAACTGAGAAAAAAAATGAGAACTTCAGACATAACAGGTGCACTGGGAAACCATCCACACACAAGGCGTTTCTACCTGGGAACTTTTGCCAGTAATCAATGTCCTAAAAAACCAATTCCCTCTACATGTTTCGTCAGTAACACAGATCCAAGCTCTAAACCTGGTCAGCACTGGGTGGCATTTTACGTTTCTCATAACGGGAATGTATTCTACTTTGATCCCTATGGCTTACCTCCGTTTACTATATATCACCAGAGGTTCATGCAAAAGTCGTCAGATGGTCACGGGTCGTTCAGCAGAAAACAAGTGCAAAACTTTTACGCTAAAACGTGTGGAGCCCACTGCATTAACTTCCTCATAGAAACATGTCGGACCAAGGATCCACACCACACTGTGAAAAGGTTTTCTCAGGTCCCCTTCAACTTAATGGACAAAATAGTCAGGCCCTTCCTGAGAAAAAGAGAGAAGAAGAGGCAATGAATTTCGAGATGAGTCCAGAAGAAGTAGCAGTCAAAGCAGACGTGAGCAATCTTTTGGTGAAAGGAAAAGTTAAACGTGAACTGGACGTGATAGACGGGCTTCAGAGCACGGCGGAAGTAATAGACAAGATTCTCATCATCATGGCCAAGTTAATGGACAAAGTGGTAGCCCTGGAGGAGAACGACATAGAAAGAAAGGCCTTGAAGGATTTAATGGAGAGAATGCGGGCCTTAGAGGACCGTAGTCAAAGTCCTACTCCAGCCAAGACCGGGTGCAGTTGGTACTGCAACAAGAATTCATTTTCCATATAATATCCATGTATTTTGCTTGCAAAGCATATCTGATTATAATGATTCATACCTAGCATGTACTCTGATAGGAAGAAAAAAATAAAAAGATTGAATTAAAAAAAAACCGAGTTGTGTCTTTGTTGCATTTAATCTCATATCAAAATAGTGAGTCATAAGTATTGCGTAAATTCATAGGAACATTGCATCAGAAAATGAGTCATGGTTATTGTGTAATTTCTTTCAAGGATTGCACAATACACCCTCATACGTAGGTCATACGTTTTTGCAAGTAGGTTAGTAGGTCACTTCCGGTTTGTAAGTAGGTCAGCTCTAGGTATTGCACAATTCTTTTAATTTATGCAACTAGGTCAGGTCACTAGGTCAAATGGAATCCAGCTCTCTGATTGGTCGAAAAAACTAGGTCATGACCTTATGACGTCACTTCCTGTCAAATCCAGCCCTCTGATTGGTTAAAACTAGGTCACTTCCGGTCTACCAGTAGGTCATGACCTAGTTAGTAGCTAATCCATTGCGCTCAGTTTGCATGTATATACTACTACTAGTGCATGAACACCTATGATATGTGTTCCGGGTTCCTTTGACCAGTCTATTATATAATTCAGGTTGTATAACATTTATTGCACCCTGAATAGCCTATTCGGATTTATAATTTCATCCATGAACAATCCGATAGTAGACTTGCTGCTGTGAGACGTATCCGGATGCCAGTTCCAGACTCCTGCTGTTACCCGTGCTAACCAATTACTAGGATGGACTTTACGATTTACCTCTACAACTCATCTGTACTCCCGAATGGACTTATATCAAATACTACTATTACTTCCGGATCAACCTATATCGGACTATTATTTTACTTATGTCAACTAAGCTTAAAAAGGATTACGTTCTCTACATAGTTGACACATCCGGACTATTATTCTACAAATCTACACCATTCGGATATACTATAAACTTTAGCACTACTAGAGGATTGTGGGTAGCTGCCCCAAATCAACTACCGTGTTCACTCTGTATAAGGAAACTATAAACTTTAGCACGTCCATCCCGTGGTTAGCTGACCACACCTACCTACTAGTACCCGGAGGATACAGCAGAAGACTTCAGCAGCATTTATAATTTCTGTATATTGTATATAATGTCATATTTCTATTTTTCTATAATATTATATGTATGTACATATCCACTAGATACATATTATGATACGGGTACATAGATATTTTCTTGAAACGGATCTCTGATTATTATTAGTATTCATATTATAAGATCCGTTAAATCTCACCAGAAAACACATATTATTGTCCTGCGAGACAAAATTATATAATAAGTATATTGATCTGGTGCTATAAAGATTGTTAGATACACGGTGATAATATATCATTATCATATTCATTACCACACCGTGAATTTTTTCTTTTTTTTCTAAGTGTATGATATATACATGCCTATTCGTACTACTCACGGAATCTTTAACGGATTCGTATAATATTAATATACGACATGTCATTAGATAGTGATGTTACTATAACAGTCTTCTTTAAGACTACATATTCAAATGTGGTGTCAATACTACAAACACACATACGGATGTTATTATGTGATATGTTTTATTATCGACAGTTCCGTTACATATAGCTGTCATCATCACATGTATACGATTCATATTACTTGTCTTATTAATTATACCTGAAATATAATAGAATATTATGTGGTATAATAATTAAATAGACAGTTCCGTTTCACATAACTGTCTCTTCTTCAAGTAATTCGTATAATATTTCAACATCCTAATCGTTATATGTAACTAAATTTCACTATCGAATATATATATATATGACATCTGGTTCACAATTTATTTAGTGTTAATGTTATACCTATGGTTGTACCTCTATTACTAAAGGTTTAGACATGTAGAAATGTTATCCTAGTAATATTATATGTATAACACCCTCCTAAATGTCTGGGGGAGTGGTGTAGAGGTACACTTTACTAAACCATAGGAGTTGGGTACCGTCTGACGTGGCGGGTGAGTCGAGTCGTCGGACGTTCCTCAGGTTCCGGATAGGTGGCAGCACCGATCCGGGTCTGTGGGGACATCTGACGACGAACACCTGGGTCCGTATATAAAGCCCAGGGCTCAGCCGCTACGTCAGAGGCCCTTCTGGCCTCCACACTATGTAAACCACTGTCTTTTAATATTAGCTGCCTCTTTGATATCATCCGGCAGCCGTGAGTGTGCATTAAGTAATAAACCTAACCGTTGGCATACACTTGGAATACTGTCTTACTCTTTCTTTCCGAACCGTAAGACCCGAACCCCCCAGGTCCGTAAGGCCACAAACCCTTACAATATTTTGGAACCCACCCCATGGTGGGGGGTGGGGGTGATGCCTAGCAGAGTTCACAGGGTGAAGATGCAGGTCATGGGTTTTGCATATCTGCCAGTGGAGTATACCCCTTTGTGTTATCTCAGGGCCATGTACAGGGTATAAGAGTATGATGCTTTGTGAAAATTTTGGTAAAATTGGAATAAATTCCTGTTATGATAGAATTGATGTATGTTTTGGTAGTTGATGTATGTGTCAATGAATCATGTGGTATTGAGATAATTTTGCTCTGATGTGCCTTTGTATCAATTCATTGATATTATTGTTACTCTCCTAAAAGGGTGGCATGATGCACTTATGCAGCACCATAGCTCATTAACCCTTTAAGGGCCGATGATGCATTAATGCATCATGCTTACTGGTCGTCATGATGCACCAATGAAGTGCTGCTGAGACTACTCACCAGCACTTCATTGGAGCATCATTGCAACCCTTTGGGAGTATATGTATCAACCCGGGAGGGTCGGCATGATGCTCCAATGAAGTGCTGGCGAGTAGTCTCGCCAGCACTTCATTGGTGCATCATGACGACCAATGGGCATGATGCACTCCTGCAACAGCGGCCTTTAAAGGGTTAAGTAAGATATTGGTTTCATTTGTCTGGTAGGTTATCCAACAAAAGATAGTAAAAACAAAGAATCACTCACTCTTCAGTGCATCATGGGAACTTTATGATGGTTAATCACTGTGGGTTATATCATGTTGATACTCTCACTCAGGGAATTACTCATCATTTACCATTGGGGGGGGCGTAAAATTTTTTACCCCCCCCACCTGATAAGTGATGAACACCCTTAATAGTACCATGATACATGAATGCAGCTGAATGAGAATCACTCAATAGTAGTGCATATGTGCATCATGCTAAGTGCAATTTCTGTTGAACCTTTCATTTTGATACTCACACAAAGGGTCGGCATGATGCACTTATGCAGCACCATAGCTCATTAAGTAAGATATTTTGGAACCCACCCCATGGTGGGGGGTGGGGGTGATGCCTAGCAGAGTTCACAGGGTGAAGATGCAGGTCATGGGTTTTGCATATCTGCCAGTGGAGTATACCCCTTTGTGTTATCTCAGGGCCATGTACAGGGTATAAGAGTATGATGCTTTGTGAAAATTTTGGTAAAATTGGAATAAATTCCTGTTATGATAGAATTGATGTATGTTTTGGTAGTTGATGTATGTGTCAATGAATCATGTGGTATTGAGATAATTTTGCTCTGATGTGCCTTTGTATCAATTCATTGATATTATTGTTACTCTCCTAAAAGGGTGGCATGATGCACCTATGCAGCACCATAGCTCATTAACCCTTTAAGGGCCGATGATGCATTAATGCATCATGCTTACTGGTCGTCATGATGCACCAATGAAGTGCTGCTGAGACTACTCACCAGCACTTCATTGGAGCATCATTGCAACCCTTTGGGAGTATATGTATCAACCCGGGAGGGTCGGCATGATGCTCCAATGAAGTGCTGGCGAGTAGTCTCGCCAGCACTTCATTGGTGCATCATGACGACCAATGGGCATGATGCACTCCTGCAACAGCGGCCTTTAAAGGGTTAAGTAAGTTCCCATGATGCACTCTTCAGTGCATCATGGGAACTTTATGATGGTTAATCACTGTGGGTTATATCATGTTGATACTCTCACTCAGGGAATTACTCATCATTTACCATTGGGGGGGGGTAAAATTTTTTACCCCCCCCCCACCTGATAAGTGATGAACACCCTTAATAGTACCATGATACATGAATGCAGCTGAATGAGAATCACTCAATAGTAGTGCATATGTGCATCATGCTAAGTGCAATTTCTGTTGAACCTTTCATTTTGATACTCACACAAAGGGTCAGCATGATGCACTTATGCAGCACCATAGCTCATTAAGTAAGATATTGGTTTCATTTGTCTGGTAGGTTATCCAATAATAAGATAGTAAAAACAAAACATCACACACTGTTCAATATGTTTATTTCTGTCATGGATTTATCTGATGGTACATTCATGAATCATGCTCCAAACACAGCCTCTACACTACCTGAAAATGATATCTTTAAAGTCACATGCAGCACATGATTCACACTTTCCATATCTTGCAATGACCCCTGTTGAGATGGTAAAATCTGACAGATTTGGCAATGTCACTCCTTCTGCATGCGCCCTGACATGGAATGAATCTATTTTATATATCTTTAGATTTTCTGTATATTCCAAAATCCAATCACCCAAAAGGCAACCAGGGTGGTAGCGCAATATTTTGGTAAAGTAAATTGTCTGAACTTCTCCCTCTGTGTTCATGAGATCAATAGACACATGCATTCTGAATGGTTTGATGCCACAGAGATCACCCTTTGTGTGCCCCACAATGGAGAAGTGACTCAGGGCCAGTTCCCAATTCAGTTCAGGATTGAAAGTTACAGTCTTGTATAGATCTCTCCCATAGTTCTGCCAGTCATCCCCTGCATGGACACTACCAATGGGAATGCTCACATCCATGTCATGTTGTATCCTTGATTGGTTTTCTCTAAGAGGCATGGAGTCTGGTATCTCCTCTGGTATTTCATCCAATCCTTGAATCATCCCCAGTGTGGTATCTTTAGTGCAAGACCCAGAAATATTGAGAAGGGTGTATCTTCCCTTTTTATGCAGCCTGGGGTCCTTGGGGGCTTTCGGGGTAACCACAGATCTGGTCCCTTCAGCAACACATGTATCATCAGTCACCTTAAAGAAAAGAAGAAAAAATGCTGCTTACTTGCTCATGTCTCTTTCACATGATTCAACACTGTCAAAGTGAACTAAGAGTATGATCAGGGGTAATAAATGTACAACTCATGTGCCTGCAGTGGTAGTCACTGGTAGAGGATGGTGAGGAGAGAATGATAAACATGTTTACTTACCACCTTGTGGGGGAGAGTGTCCATGAGCTCTACCTCTTCTTGTAGAGCCTTTGTGATTGACAATTCCGACATGGTTTCATTCATGTTATCTTGAGCCATGGTATGATAATAGGGTTCACACTATGCGACTGCTCTCTCTAAACTCCAGCTCTCGAGTGTGCTCTGCAGGCATTGAAATGTACCTTTTCAAAAAGTTCTTATGTGCCATCAGCCAATCACAGTATGATTTTCAAGACCCATCACCCAATCAGAGAGCAGTGTACATGACATTATAGTTATGAAATGTATGAAAAGTGAGTCCTTCCCTGAGTGTGAATTTGTATGCCCTCATAGTAGAGAAACAGTAAAAACACTATAAATAATCAACTGTGCAGACTGGTATACTTAATTATGCTTTCATATTTTTTAGGAATGATGGAGATTGCGAGACTCCTGTTGGTGTTCGCTGCAGTCTGGGTGATGTGTGCAGCCGATAGATGCCCAGATGCTCCTAACTGCAGTTGCCCCTGCCACGCATTATAATCTGTCGCAAGACTACGGTTCTACCAGGACGAATGTCAAAGGGGTCATCACCTCTAGCCCGCCACAGTCTGCAGACCTCCAGGAGTCTGTGTTGAGTGTCACCAAGTTATGGGAGTTCATAGGATTATTCCCTACCCTGACAAAGGTTGATATCAGGAACGGCCGTGTACCAATGCCCTGTGATCTCATCAATGTCCTGAAACAAATGAGATCAAACATTCTAATCCTGTCTGACTGCCCGTCCACTGATATCAACACCGTCGTGCCTTACACAGATGTACCCTCCACAGTCCAAGCCTCCACAGACACACACACTTGGACTGGTGAGAACAGATAGATTTATTGTGGACAGTTTCTAAAAAATGTATCAGTGTTGCTGGTATTACAGTGTATATATATACAGTGTAGGAAATCATGATCATTGTCAGTCTTGTACTTTTATGTAAAGATTTTTATAGCAATGACCCAATTAATCATATTGAATTTGCCCTTACAGAGGTACCTGTGACTACCAGCGCACCAGTCCTCAACACCACAGACTCTACTTACCTGAGGTATGAGGACACTACACTCCTCACGTCTGGATGGGTGCTGGCCGGGATTCTCTTTTTGGTGGTGATGATCATCGGATCTTACACCTGCTGCCCCTGCCGGTATTTATTGCATGGCCGTGCATCTTGTAAGTGTCTTGATGCTGCCTGAAAGCTTTTGGTCCCCTCTTTCATTATCAATAGTGCATTCTCCCTTACTGTAGTTGCAGGGAAACTCCGTCTCAGCCCGACTTTGGAAAAAAGAGGTTTGCTGAAGTCTATGCAGCATTCCAACAGATTGCAGGCAACAAGGACAATGGAATCACACAGGACGCCTTCCGCCAGGACAACACCATATTCGCCTTCTCGACCCAGCATGACCTAGATGTGAGGAAGCTTCGATTCTCCACCATCCGCAAGGCCTCAACACGCTTGGAGATGAAATTCTCACAGAACCTGGCCTCTCCTATGATCTGCTTACTGTACATGGTTTCAGCAGGAGCCTATAAAATCTCTCAGGCTAGGGAGGTGACAGTGGAATATTAATAGAGACAAAAGACAATCATATACAACCATCTACTGATGTCATTTCTGAAATGTGCTGACCGCAATTGTATGGTGATATCTGTTCGAATGACAAGGATTCATTGTGTGTAGACCCTTGGGACAAGCCCCAAGTATAGGTTCAATTATTGATATCTAGAGGAGACAGTAGTCTTGCATGTAGTAGGAATCATGTATCCATAAACTTTGAAAAAAAGGATCAAATGATAATGATTTATTGTGTGTAGACCCTCGGGCCAAGCCCCAAGTATAGGTTCAATCATTATTATCTAGAGCAGACAGTAGTCTTGCATGTAGTAAGAAACATTTAACCTTAAGCTTTGAAATAAAGGTATCATACCAAATGTCTTTGTGTCTGTTCTTATTTCATGTAATGATATATACTCACCTTAGCTGTGTCAGAGCTGGGTGACTGTGTGAGTGTCATGTCCCTCATCTCGTAGACCGACTCTGTAGCACGCTGTGGTGAGTTTGGGGCACAGGGTGTCTTTGCCTGCCTCCTCCGTCCAAATCGTCTGCCTCGAATCCGGATGGCCACACGCCGTGGAACTCTTGTCAACGCTTGCCATCTCAATACCCGACGGATCCGTTGTAATCCCTTCTCCGCATCTGGTGTAACGTCCTCTGGGGTAACACGTGCTGTAAATGATGTTATGAATGAATTAGATTTAGATAGCTGTGAGACATTACAGATAGAAATAACACACTTGAGCTTCAGGCATAAAGCAGATATCAGGCAGTGTTATAATCACCATGCAGTTCAGCTTTTAGACCTACATTCTATACCACACACAATCAAGCCAAGCGACAAGGCAGGGAGAACTACAGTAAGGGAGAATGCACTATTGATAATGAAAGAGGGGACCAAAAGCTTTCAGGCAGCATCAAGACACTTACAAGATGCACGGCCATGCAATAAATACCGGCAGGGGCAGCAGGTGTAAGATCCGATGATCACCACCACCAAAAAGAGAATCCCGGCCAGCACCCATCCAGACGTGAGGAGTGTAGTGTCCTCATACCTCAGGTAAGTAGAGTCTGTGGTGTTGAGGACTGGTGCGCTGGTAGTCACAGGTACCTCTGTAAGGGCAAATTCAATATGATTAATTGGGTCATTGCTATAAAAATCTTTACATAAAAGTACAAGACTGACAATGATCATGATTTCCTACACTGTATATATATACACTGTAATACCAGCAACACTGATACATTTTTTAGAAACTGTCCACAATGAATCTATCTGTTCTCACCAGTCCAAGTGTGTGTGTCTGTGGAGGCTTGGACTGTGGAGGGTACATCTGTGTAAGGCACGACGGTGTTGATATCAGTGGACGGGCAGTCAGACAGGATTAGAATGTTTGATCTCATTTGTTTCAGGACATTGATGAAATCACAGGGCATTGGTACATGGCCGTTCCTGATATCAACCTTTGTCAGGGTAGGGAATAATCCTATGAACTCCCATAACTTGGTGACACTCAACACAGACTCCTGGAGGTCTGCAGACTGTGGCGGGCTAATTCTGAGAGGTGATGACCCCTTTGACATTCGTCCTGGTAGAACCGTAGTCTTGCGACAGATTATAATGCGTGGCAGGGGCAACTGCAGTTAGGAGCATCTGGGCATCTATCGGCTGCACACATCACCCAGACTGCAGCGAACACCAACAGGAGTCTCGCAATCTCCATCATTCCTAAAAAATATGAAAGCATAATTAAGTATACCAGTCTGCACAGTTGATTATTTATAGTGTTTTTACTGTTTCTCTACTATGAGGGCATACAAATTCACACTCAGGGAAGGACTCACTTTTCATACATTTCATAACTATAATGTCATGTACACTGCTCTCTGATTGGGTGATGGGTCTTGAAAATCATACTGTGATTGGCTGATGGCACATAAGAACTTTTTGAAAAGGTACATTTCAATGCCTGCAGAGCACACTCGAGAGCTGGAGTTTAGAGAGAGCAGTCGCATAGTGTGAACCCTATTATCATACCATGGCTCAAGATAACATGAATGAAACCATGTCGGAATTGTCAATCACAAAGGCTCTACAAGAAGAGGTAGAGCTCATGGACACTCTCCCCCACAAGGTGGTAAGTAAACATGTTTATCATTCTCTCCTCACCATCCTCTACCAGTGACTACCACTGCAGGCACATGAGTTGTACATTTATTACCCCTGATCATACTCTTAGTTCACTTTGACAGTGTTGAATCATGTGAAAGAGACATGAGCAAGTAAGCAGCATTTTTTCTTCTTTTCTTTAAGGTGACTGATGATACATATGTTGCTGAAGGGACCAGATCTGTGGTTACCCCGAAAGCCCCCAAGGACCCCAGGCTGCATAAAAAGGGAAGATACACCCTTCTCAATATTTCTGGGTCTTGCACTAAAGATACCACACTGGGGATGATTCAAGGATTGGATGAAATACCAGAGGAGATACCAGACTCCATGCCTCTTAGAGAAAACCAATCAAGGATACAACATGACATGGATGTGAGCATTCCCATTGGTAGTGTCCATGCAGGGGATGACTGGCAGAACTATGGGAGAGATCTATACAAGACTGTAACTTTCAATCCTGAACTGAATTGGGAACTGGCCCTGAGTCACTTCTCCATTGTGGGGCACACAAAGGGTGATCTCTGTGGCATCAAACCATTCAGAATGCATGTGTCTATTGATCTCATGAACACAGAGGGAGAAGTTCAGACAATTCACTTTACCAAAATATTGCGCTACCACCCTGGTTGCCTTTTGGGTGATTGGATTTTGGAATATACAGAAAATCTAAAGATATATAAAATAGATTCATTCCATGTCAGGGCGCATGCAGAAGGAGTGACATTGCCAAATCTGTCAGATTTTACCATCTCAACAGGGGTCATTGCAAGATATGGAAAGTGTGAATCATGTGCTGCATGTGACTTTAAAGATATCATTTTCAGGTAGTGTAGAGGCTGTGTTTGGAGCATGATTCATGAATGTACCATCAGATAAATCCATGACAGAAATAAACATATTGAACAGTGTGTGATGTTTTGTTTTTACTATCTTATTATTGGATAACCTACCAGACAAATGAAACCAATATCTTACTTAATGAGCTATGGTGCTGCATAAGTGCATCATGCTGACCCTTTGTGTGAGTATCAAAATGAAAGGTTCAACAGAAATTGCACTTAGCATGATGCACATATGCACTACTATTGAGTGATTCTCATTCAGCTGCATTCATGTATCATGGTACTATTAAGGGTGTTCATCACTTATCAGGTGGGGGGGGGGGTAAAAAATTTTACCCCCCCCCAATGGTAAATGATGAGTAATTCCCTGAGTGAGAGTATCAACATGATATAACCCACAGTGATTAACCATCATAAAGTTCCCATGATGCACTGAAGAGTGAGTGATTCTTTGTTTTTACTATCTTTTGTTGGATAACCTACCAGACAAATGAAACCAATATCTTACTTAACCCTTTAAAGGCCGCTGTTGCAGGAGTGCATCATGCCCATTGGTCGTCATGATGCACCAATGAAGTGCTGGCGAGACTACTCGCCAGCACTTCATTGGAGCATCATGCCAACCCTCCCGGGTTGATACATATACTCCCAAAGGGTTGCAATGATGCTCCAATGAAGTGCTGGTGAGTAGTCTCAGCAGCACTTCATTGGTGCATCATGACGACCAGTAAGCATGATGCATTAATGCATCATCGGCCCTTAAAGGGTTAATGAGCTATGGTGCTGCATAAGTGCATCATGCCACCCTTTTAGGAGAGTAACAATAATATCAATGAATTGATACAAAGGCACATCAGAGCAAAATTATCTCAATACCACATGATTCATTGACACATACATCAACTACCAAAACATACATCAATTCTATCATAACAGGAATTTATTCCAATTTTACCAAAATTTTCACAAAGCATCATACTCTTATACCCTGTACATGGCCCTGAGATAACACAAAGGGGTATACTCCACTGGCAGATATGCAAAACCCATGACCTGCATCTTCACCCTGTGAACTCTGCTAGGCATCACCCCCACCCCCCACCATGGGGTGGGTTCCAAAATATCTTACTTAATGAGCTATGGTGCTGCATAAGTGCATCATGCCGACCCTTTGTGTGAGTATCAAAATGAAAGGTTCAACAGAAATTGCACTTAGCATGATGCACATATGCACTACTATTGAGTGATTCTCATTCAGCTGCATTCATGTATCATGGTACTATTAAGGGTGTTCATCACTTATCAGGTGGGGGGGGTTAAAAAATTTTACCCCCCCCCAATGGTAAATGATGAGTAATTCCCTGAGTGAGAGTATCAACATGATATAACCCACAGTGATTAACCATCATAAAGTTCCCATGATGCACTGAAGAGTGAGTGATTCTTTGTTTTTACTGTAATGGTTCGTCTCGTTAAGTTAGATTAAATCATAACGAAGAGAGAGAAAAGTTTCCGGGTAGGCAACCGAGCTTTTATTTCATAGCTTGCGTTACATACGATCACAGCCTCAGAGGACTACATGCTGCTAGTGCATTCGGTTACCCTTTCGGGTAACAACCTGGTTGAGCAGTGGGTAAACCACTACTGAGGAACCTAGGGCTAGGACCAGCCTTATATAGGGGAAAAGCCCGCGAAACTCAGACCGGCCACGTGACGTGTGGCGGACGAGTGGTAGGCCCCCTGGTGTAGTGGATACGAACCCAGAGGCAGGTGCTGCCACCTGCCATCCGGATTCCCCCACCACACCCGAAGGACCTAGGTCTGAGTCTCACGGGTGCATGAACGTTAAAGTGTAAAATACCATACCCCTACACTGCCCCCCTTAGACAATAACTTGGTGGTAATTAAACCGCAGTGTATTAATAACCTAGTAAGTGATTGTTTACAATACTAAAAAGGGGTATTAATTACACTTGCTCGATGTGAAATAGGCTATAGTATAAGACTATCCTATTTCTGAAAAATTATACAATAATAGCATCGAGTGTCGTTCATGTCATTTCCATCACTAGCTTATAACAACCATAAATGATAAATATACAATTATCACAGATTTATAGTAACGTTTTGACAACAGTAGGGTCCTGAAAAGGACCGGTGGTTGTTAACAATGATCGTATTATGGTTATTGAACCCGGAAAAAAAAAATTTTTTCGACTTTTTAAATTAACAGCTCTGTCCACTTTACAGAGTGAATTAAATATTAATGATCAGATATGGACAATTAATCTGATACTATATGAACACAATTAGGTATTAACCTGAGTAATACAATACTAAGTTTAGAGAAATCCGTTGGACCTTCTCTTATTTTATAGAAAAATATTTATACTTTTGAGACGCAGCTCAGTTTATACCTTAGTGTTTTATATTTACAAGTTACAGAAGAATTATAGTCTCTTAATATATTGAGACCAAGAATGACCTATCTAGACAGTTGTAGGTCTAGGATTACCTTAAACAACTTTTAGGATTCGCAGATCCAGTATATTTATAGGTACCCTTATATAATAATATATCTTTATAAAAGATATTATATAGTTATAAATACAATTTTACACACAATATAATATTATCAACAAAGTTACTTGTTTTCATGATTGGAGGATGTAACAGGAGTCGGATGCTGCTGATGGCTTGGTATGGGCGAGCTGAACCCTGATGCCTGAAGTGCTATAGTAAAACTTGTTGGTGGGTGTAGCTAAACCCTGATGCCTGTAGTGCTAGCTAACTGGAGGTAATAGTAGATCCAGTTGTAGACTGTTGATGGACTTTATGGGCGTAGCTAAACCCTGATGCCTGTAGTGCTAGCTAACTGGAGGTAATAGTAGATCCAGTTGTAGACTGTTGATGGACTTTATGGGCGTAGCTAAACCCTGATGCCTGTAGTGCTAGCTCACAAATAGTAGTGGTGTAGTAGTAAATCCGGTTTGTAGTTCAAAAGTCCATATTAGTGTAAATTGTCCATGATTTTATAATAGGCACAGTCATTATATTATGGCACAGTACAATTATGGTGTTTACAGCATTCGTACTCCTCCTCCAGAGTGACTTGTTTGTTTCTCTTTTTGTTTTCAGTTTCCGGATTAGGGTACAGTTTGGTACCCGAATCAATACGGGTTGGATAAAAAAATGGTTTCTTATCCAACAATACATAGGGAATAGCACCCCGGGACACACAATTATGTCCGATCTTCATGCAACAGTTTTTTTACTGTTCCATGTTCTCTTCGGGTGGCTGGTTTGGACCCGGTTGTTGAGCCTGTGGCTGAACGGGGGGGTCCACACCGGTTCCATCCGTAGGTGCCAATGCGGGGACAGCAGGTGTTAGTTTCACCTTTTGGCGTGCCTCGAACAGGTTCAAAGCATGCTCAGGTGTGCCGTCCCAGTTATCCATGATAACTCCGAAAACCTTGAAGAACTTTTGCTGGTTCTTCATGTTCGTTGCTCGTTCTAGGTCGAGCATCTGAGAAGCTGTTTCCTTCTCGGATAGGGCCTCCTGCCGCAGATTAGCAGCTTCCTGCTTATCTTTGGCAACATCCGCCTTTATCTGAGTCGAGATCCGGTTGATCTCTGACTTCTGGATCGCATCAATACACTGGAGAGTGCTCGACACGGTCCGACGATACATATCCAGGTGGAGGTTTTCCAGATGGTGCTGTAACGTCTCAAACTGCTTGCTCTGAATATTGCAAGACAATTTGTCCTCCTTCTTGAAGAAGGTCTCCACTGTCTGGATCAGCTTAGGCCGATGAACCACAGCACCAGGTGGGGGTACCTGACCCTGAGGCTTCGGCTGTGCTCCAGACCCACTCGCAGTGACAGCTACCTGCGTGTGCGAAGAAGCAACCGCAGTAGTAACCGCACTAGCAGTGGTCGAAGAAGGGCCTTGGTTTGGTAATCCCTGAGCTAGGGGCAACCGCGACAATTCCCTTCTAAGGTCTTTGGCCGTCAACAATGGTGCGGGTGGACGTTGTCTCACCACAGCACTCATTGTAGGTCGGGGAGCTTGACCTCCTACTGTCGGCAGTTCCTGCTTGACCCTCCCGTACTGATCAAAGATTTGCATCTCTGGTCCGGGTGGGCCCATAGCAGGGTACTGCTTCGGGTCTTTGACATTCAAAGGCGCGTGTTTCCGGGCGGACTGGCCACTCGGTCCACTGACACCAAAGAATGTCGGGTTCTGTGCACCTAGTGGAGTTGGTGCTCGCCCATAATGGGAAGGAGTTCCAGTAGGGGATGGAAGATGTGGCTTCTTCCTCCCCCCATTCGTCTGTCTCTCCAACGCCTCCAGTGGTGACCTGGCTCGGCTTGGAGATTGAGACGCCTGTCTCTTCCTATCTGCCGCGGAGGGTCCCTGGCGGTAATCCCTGCGGCTTCGGATCTGTTCCCCGGATGGAGTTACATAAGCCCCACCACGACGGCGGGCCTTGTTGCTTCTCCATTCGTTCAACAGATCGTACTCCTCCTGAGCGTACTCTAGTTTGCCGGACCCGGGAGTCTGGGCAAACCGAGCCTTTAGTTTCTGGTTAGTACCAGGAACCGTAGGCGCAAACTGCTTCGTACTCGGTGTGAGGGAAGCCAACTTCTCTGCATTGAGGCCCCTAAGGTTGCCATAGAGTTCGGAGTGAATTTTCATCACCCGATCTATGGCTGCCTCCAGGCCCTCTCCATGCGAAGTCACATAGTGCCGGACCATGTCTCCGCGTCGGGGGGTGACACATCCTGTGCATTTAGCACATTTCTTGCCAACCTCTCGGTCGCAGACATATTCCGGCCTCTGGTGCTTATGAACCTCCACGAGATGACGAAGGAACGCGTCTTTCTCGATGAAGAATTCAACCTCACCCTCACTTTGAGTACAACGTTGGAAGGGACAATCCTTACGATCCTCCCCGTAGTACTCATCTAGAGCAAACTTGAGCTTGCCCTTCTGGTCATAATTTTACAGACCATTGGGCGAATTCTTAACGAATTCCCAATAGATCCAGTACATATTGGCCGGCTTTCTATCAGAGAGCTTCTTGCGAAGCCACTCCTCCATATCCTCCTGCCTCTCACAGGTGATCCGAGGGGGCAGTCTCCATACGGATTTACTCCCCTTCAGGTGTCCCCTGTGTAGAGGAATGAAGTCAGCAAAGTTGCTATTGGCGTTAGCCCAGATAGCAGCCTCTTGCTCGTCAGTCGGAGTGACATCCACAACTGGGTCAACCGGCTCCTCTCTCTCCGGGTCGGATGGTACATCCACAGGTTGCACAACGGGTTGTTGACCCGCGAGAACCTGGGCTGCAGCATCTTGAGCGTCTCCACTCAAATCGGCCATTACGTCGTGTAGCTTGACGATTGGCACACCGAGCTCAACTTTTACGGTGTGGACAGCCGGTTCAGCTTCTGTATTATCAGCTTGAACGTTTACCTCGATAGGTTCAGGTTTGCGTTGGTCAACCCTCTTCTTATTCCTCCTGCGGGATCTGCCGTTAGTAGAAGTGCCAGGCTCGGATGCGTCCGTCTCATTGCCGGAGACATCCGAAGCCTTAGCGCCCTTCTTATTGGCCGAGCGTGGGGACACCCGACGGGTTCGGGTACTGTCGGCCACACTCGTGCTGGTAGAGGGTTCGGTTCCTGACCGCTTCCCTTTACCCTTACCTTTGGTGGGGGTTGTTTTACCCTTTCCACCAGCTGCTTTCACCTTTACTTGCTCAGTCGTAGGGGTAGACTGAGCAGTTTTAAGGGAAGCATCTGCATCAGGTAGGGCCCTCTCAGGTACTACTGCTGCGCCTCCCAAGGTAGGAGCTTCAGCAGGAGACATGAGACGGTCCATCCGATCGGCCATCTTGGCTGTTACTTGCACGGGTGCGGGTCCGGGTACTAACTCCGGATGCGCCAGTGCATACTGCCTCTCCAATAGACGTACTACGAGGTCTTGTATTACCCCGAGTCTGTCTAGTGGAGACACACCAATACGGGCCTCTTCTGCCTCAATGGTTTGAGACGTAATAGGGACCCCTGGACAGTAATCCACAACAGCGTTACCTGCTGCTTCATACTCATCCGCTGTGCTTAACAGTAGGATCTGGTCTCTATCTATGTATCTAGAGACCTCATCTGCCTTGACACCGGTATAACCCGTTTTGTCAGACACGTAGGAAGGCCTATAAGAGGGATTCCTTCGGAAAGCCATTTCTGCGTCCCAGACGGCTTTACGAAACCATAAGTGGACTACCAATCCTTTGGCCATCTGATGGTAATCCATCAACCAGGCCTCCGGAAAGGTATTAGCCCATTGCGGATGAGCACATTCCCAGATTGCGTTGACAACACGTTCATCAACTTCTCTGGGCGTCCCATAACGGGTGGGTATCAGCATTTCCTCAGAAATTGCTAACATCCGTCCGTCATAGGGACCGGCTACATCGTGCCATTCTGGACTGTCTGGAAGGGGCAGCTCTAGGTACGTTGGCCTGTCAACCGGAGAAGCAGGTCCCAAAGCACCGAATGAGGTACTCCCACCAAGACGGGGCGGCAGTTGAGGGGGAGGTGGCATCAGAGCCCTGTCAAGAGACTGGGCTCCTGCCGGTTCTCCACTCAAACCTTCGGATGGAGGGGCTACGTAAGGCTCACCTACATCAATTTGTTGTTGAACGCCTCGGCGTTCAGGACTAACTTGTCTGGAGTTGTCGGATGCGTCGTAGAACGATTCTACGTCGCTATCGTCTACTCCAGAGAAGTACTGATCAACATTCATTTGTTGATCCATCTGATCACAATCAGCATCGTATTGCTGATCGTCGTATGTATAAGTGGGACTCTTGGGAGAACCACTTCCATACTCTGGCGGGGTGCTGGCACCGGCACCGCCGCCAAGGCGGACGGCCTCTTCTGCCATCGACAGAAGTGGCTGTTCGGGGATAAAATATCCCAATCCACCGGATAAGCAGTAAGTACTGCTTACCCAGTGAAAGGCGGGTGCCTTTTAACGAGGGCACACCTCGGAATATGGCTGTCACGGGCTATCGGACTCCAACAAGAGTAAGACCACCCTCGGCCACGTCTTCTTCCTTCGCAGGAATAAGACAATATGGCGGGATACTCGAACTTGAATCGCTGCGCATGATCAAACCGGCGCCTCACGTGACCATTCGAAAATGGGTCAACAACTTTCCCGCGTGCCCTTAATTAGGTCACGCGCCCTTACATAAAAACAATACAATACCCGATCGGTCGTCCGTCCGTACTCAGGGTTCAACTATGACAATTCGCTAGGTATTCTGGAGTTTATGGATAGCATAAGCATATCCACCGGATTATCCGTCCAAAACCATGGGTACATTGTCATAGGGCCTTTTCCAGAAACTCATGACCGGCTCAAATATACATTGAACTAGGTTACAACATATAACAGTACACAGTACAGGACAACACACTCGTTGTGTTAACAGGCTAGGTTACGGCAGTCTGTAGCAACCTTGGACTGCGTCTAAGAGGTTTTGAGGCCTCTTTTATTGACCTGGTATCCATAAGAGCCTTTTCCAAGGTCTTCTTAGCCTTAGAAGGACCTTTCCTCTTATTTTTACCTGCGCCTGCCGAGACTTTTTGTATCTTCCCCTGCTTTCCGGATGTTACGACAGGGGGCACCACCCTCTTCGGGTCTGCAACCCTCCGTGGCCGCCCGGGTCCTCGCTTTCGGGTCGGTACCACTTCGAGTTGCTTAACACGACTCTGTTCCATTACTTCCAATAGACCATCGCCATACATTTCGGTGGAGGTATCCCTCCCTCTCCATGGGCGTAGTCTCGCTACATTTGACTTGTAACATTTACCAAGCTGTGATTTAATAATCACTGTGCAATCACTAATAACCTGAGTTATAGTGAAAGGTCCATCCCAATTGCTGGCTAATTTCAGGTTGGCTAGAGGTTGGTGTAGACGCAGTACTCTATCTCCTAGATTAAAAAATCTAGCTTTTAGACCTGTGTCATAGCCAACTTTCTGCCAACGCGCAGTTTTCTGCAACTCGTCTCTAACCCTCTCATAGGCTTGTTTGAAATTATCCCGTAGGGATTCTACAAACATCACCTGGCAAGGGGTTTCTGGATTCATTCTTATTACGCCAAACACCAAATCGGCTGGCATAATCAAATCCTCTCCAAAAACGAGGAGATTAGGAGAACAGTTTGTGCTCGAATGTACAGTGCCATTATAGGCATGTACCACGAATTCACATTGTTCATCCCAATCATCCATCTGCTCATTTACCAGAGACTTCAATACTTGGATCAAAGTCCTATTGAATCTCTCTACTTGTCCATCGCTCTGTGGTCTATAGGGATTAGTTCTTGTCTTGCAAATCGCCAGACAATTACACATCTCTTGCCACAGACTAGACTCAAATTCTCTGCCTTGGTCACTATGTAACATGAGTGGGACACCTAAGTGCAGCACCCACCCTTTTACAAAGGCCATAGCACAAGTAACAGCCTTATGATCCAGTAGAGGAAACACTCGGGTGTACTTGGTATAATAATCAGACACGACCATCATACACGTGTTGCCACTAGGAGTGGGGGGAATCCCACTAATAATGTCAACAGCTATTCTAGCAAACCTTACACCAAACAGTTCCTGGGATAATGGCAGCTTGCCTAACCCGGGTCCTGGTTTGTTCTTACAGCACTCGGGACAGGTCTCCACCCATCGGGTGAGATCTGTACTCATGCCGGGCCAATAGTATCGTCTGGTCAGACGTTCTAGAGACCGTTTCTTTCCAAAGTGTCCACTAGTTCTATGTCCATGACAGAAATACATAATATCTCGTCGCATAGCACTGGGTATGACAACTTGCAAGGTTTTCTTCCTATTAGAATGGTTCTTCCATCGGAACAGAATACCATCCCGGACTTCTAGCTCGGCCCATTGAGCTAAGAATCGTCTCATCTCTCTGTTTTCCAATGACACTTCGGGTCTTGGAGGACAGATACCCTGATTAAGGAACTTAATCAAACGTGATGTGACTGCGTCAGATTCCTGGAACTGCTGGATGGTCTCCAAGGACCAATTCAAGACATGTTCCGGATGGGTTTCGAATGGAACTCGAACCCCTGCCAACACAGCATTGTGTGCTCCACAATCAGTGCACTCAGCATTTGCACACTTCCTCACTGGGATTCTAGACAAAGCATCCGCATTCAAATGCTTTGCCCCGGCTCGGTGTTCAATCTGGCTGTGATTTAGACCGAATTCGGATAGGTGTGCTAACCAGCGACCTATCATCCCCTCTGCATCTTTGAAGTTCAATAACCATCTGAGGGAAGAGTGGTCAGTCCGTAGAGTGAAATCACTCCCCCACAAAAAGTGCTTGAACTTCTTCGTATAGACCACCACAGCCAACAACTCACGTTTAGTGGTACAATAATTTCTTTGAGTTTTACTCAACGTGTTACTAGCGAAGGCTATAGGAACTTCAACCCCATCCTGGACCTGAGAAAGGGCGGCTCCTATGCTTTCATTACTAGCATCAGTATCTAGAATGAAATGATCATTCTCCGTAGGGTACTTCAACACAGGTGTACTTGCAAACAAATCCTTTATTTTCATAAAGGCCTCGTCTTGCTCGGATCCCCAAGGGAATTTTTCCTTTCTTATCCCGGGTGTCCAGTGGGACAAACTCTGGATAGGAAAGGCAACCCTTGAATATCCTGGAATAAAGTCCCGGTAGTAGGAACAGAATCCGAGGAAGGATCTGACTTCTTTCGCATTCGTGGGTGCCTGCCAATTTGACACGGCATCCAGTTTCTCCGGATCGGCTTTAATCCCTTCATTCGAGATTATTCGCCCCAAGTAATTAATAGATCTTTTGAAAAGATCGCACTTCTTGGGCTTCAGCTTCAAACCATTAGTTATGATCCTTTCCAGGACCATACCTAAATTTTCCAAGCATTCTTCGTATGTCTTCCCAAAGACAATCACATCATCTAGATAGACGAGACATTTCTTCCATAAAAGGTCACTTAATAAAGTTTCCATCATGGCTTCAAATGTCGCCGGTGCATTGCACAATCCAAACGGCATCACATTATATTGGAATAATCCAATATGACTGGAAAAGGCCGTCTTCTCCATATCTTTCGGATGCATACCCACTTGCCAGTACCCGGATTGTAAGTCTAGAGAGCAATACCATTGCTTACCTCCAAGGGAGTCTATAGTCTCATCAATCCGTGGTAAGGGATATGAATTCTTCTTGGTCATACCATTCAATTTCCGGTAATCTATGCAGAAACGGATGGTACCATCTTTCTTAGTCACCATGCACACAGGGCTAGACCAAGGACTGGTTGATGGAATTATTACATCCTGTTCAAGCATTTTAGCTATCTCCTCCTCAGCTACCCTTTTTTTGGCTAGTGGGAGTCTTCTATAAGGAATCTTAAAAGGTTCATTCTCACCAGTGTCAATCGTATGCAGTACCTTATCGGTACGCCCCAATTGTTCACTTGGTGCTGCAAAAGCTTTACGGTACTTGTATAACAAGTCAGTTAGAGCTTCACGTTGTTCATCACTTTCTACATGGCTTTCGGCTACTAGAATGTCTAGTTCCGGGCTTCTTTCGGGTGAGGAAGGGGCTCCGGGTGTCGAAACATGTTTACAGTCTTCTACCAATTCAGACAGGACAACCGACCCAAGGGTCGTATCCTTCTGTACGTAGACAGTCTTATTACCGGTATTGGATATAGGAACCACCGTCCAGGCAGCGTTAGCTACTAGAACGTCGGCGGATTCCAATCCGATACTTGACAACATGGCCATGTCTGGCTCTACAACTCCAGTTTTTCCTGAAAACTGTCTGTCCGCTCGACATAAGACATCACAGGCTGTGCCTGGTGGTATCTTAACAGTCTGGGCTACACTGGCTACACTGCTTACTTGCCTAAGCACACATTGTACTTCGAGATGATACGGGTCTCTCACTTCCAATATTCCCCTCTGGGAATCTAACCTTGCTCCATATAATGCAGCAAAATCCAGACCAAGTATACCATCATCCGCGATGTTCGCCACAGTAGGGGTAAGGATGAAGTCCTTATCTTCCTGTAGACTGAACCTCATACATGTTCTACCGAACGTTTGTATCATGCTACCGTCGGCCGTACGAGCATTTCCTTCCGTTGTGAAAGTTTCATGATTCGTAGGCAAAAGATCGTAGAATCTCTTAGCAATACAGGAGTGGCTAGCACCCGTATCGACAAGAAACTCAGCGGATCTACCACTCACAGATACAACTGCGTACCACCTCCTACCTTTCAAGTAGGTAGGACTACTTGCGTACTTAGCAAGTTCCGTCTTAGCGCCGAGGTCAAATCCACATCCCTCCAAAAACTTGAGACAAGGATGACCCGGGGGGAGTTGGGCACACCCCACCCTGGCCAACTCGTTGGCCGCTCCCTCTGGACTGATATCGGGTTTCCCCTCTGTGTTCTTCTGCCGGTTCTTGACACCTGGTGTACTATCAGTCTCCCCAGCCTCATGAGTAAGGAGCTGATCAGGCTCCTTAACTTCACTGCTGGGCGAAATCGCTAGAGGATTCTCACCAGTACCGCAAGCGGCGATAGGCTGGCAGTCATGGCAATCATTAATTCGGGGGGTAATCCGGTTGCCTTCATGGACACCCCCTCTCAGTTTTCCTTCTTCACTGAGTCCTCCTTACCCGGATTGTTCCGGTAACGAGTGTTTCTATAAACTGGCTTATCTGCCTCACACTCGGCAGCATAATGCCCAGTTTCCTGACATCTAAAGCATGTCACTACACTCCTATCAGGCTTAGGCCTCCTAAGATTTTCAGTAATCTTCTTTACCAAATTGTTAACCAGGTCCTCTGATAAAGACGGACCCGTAGTGGGTTTGGTATCGGGTTGAGTCACAGGAGGTTTAGAAGTGATCACTTTCTCCTTGACGTAACCCGGTTTCTTTCCCCAGTTCCGGTTATACCGGGGGTTCCCTTGGCCAATGGCCCCAACGTTTTCATCTTCGTCAGGTTCCCCTGATTCGGATGAATCGGTTTCGGGTATTCCCTCCGGGATTATCATTGCTGACATCCGTTGGGGTACCTTCCCGGCAAAGATACGGGCCTTTCGATCATAATGATCTAGGGACTGGAACAAATCTGTCAGAGAGGCATCATTCTTCCAAGCTTCACAGGCTACTGTCCTGTGTTCTTGATTCCGCAATCCTTCAATGAATTGTTTAAACATCTCATCTAGGAAGCATTCATCATCTAGTCTCCATTGAGGTCTGGCTTTATGCAACAGTCGTTGACATTCTAAGCCGAACACTTTGGCAGATTCCTTAGGCTTCTGCGTTCTTTTAGTGAACGTCAGCCAAGGATCTTCTCCAACTATATTCCCATATAGATATGAAGCAATCTCTATGAGTTCATCATATTTCATATGGGCTGAGAGTCCTACTATTTGAGAATCTCTCCATTGCTCCACGGCTCCTTTTCCGTCGCCTTCCTTTAACCAGCATACTAAATAAGGCAGAGCTTCCGCTTTACCCCATCCATTGCAGTTAAAGACATCTGCGCAGCCTTGATACTCCTCCTTCCAAGGGTTCTTGGCATTAAAGGGGGTAGGTATCTTAGCTACTCTACGAGCCGGATTCGTGGATCCAGTAAGGGTTAAACCCTTACTCCATTCCATGATCTCCGTATCGTCCAGACCTTGATTGTAACAATCAACACCTAAGTTAGCAATCGCTGCATTAGAGTCATGCAGCGCTTGTAACCCTGGAGAAAGAGATACTCGGCGACTGAGTCTCTTTTTCCTTGGAGGATTCGTACCATAAGTACTTCCAAAGCCTCCGGATGGTGGTCCTCCTCCACCTCCTGATCCTCCTGTTCCGTATGGAGGCACCTGTGAGAAGGTGTATCCGCCGGTTTGGGGGGCTGGCCCTGGACCATTGGTGGGTTGTGTATTTCCACCAAAGCTAAAGAAACCACTATTGGGATTAGTGTTTCCTCCTGTCCCATACGACTGATTTCCATTATTGAAACCAGTCCCGCCGGCAGAGGGTCTGCTCCTGGAACGATCGCTTGAGGGTCCGGATCCTTGATCACATCCGGATTGCCCCCCAGCTGTACTGGAACCTCCGGGTGCTCGTCCGGTTGTTCCTCCGGACATGTTCCGGGTGTTACCATTGGACGGATTCGTTCCTGTTTGGGACTGATTCCATCCATACTGGGCATACGGGCCATTTGGTCCCCCTAAAGGTGACTGTTGTGGCCATCCGCCGTCAAAGGTGGAGCTTCCTGCCGAGCGGCTTTGTTTAGCTCCACTCGCAGGGTTATCCCCTTTATTTCCCGTACCTAAATCAAGAGGTATTGAGGTATTATCTGTAAATCTAACCTGATGACTCTTTACTCCTTCATAACGAGGTACAGTTGTCTCTGTTACCCCGTCATTGCCCCTCAAAGAGAACATCTGGTTACTTGTCATGTTTAGGGCAATTCCTGAAACAGTGAAGTCTGATTCAAGAGTGCCTACTGCACGACCAGTATCTTCTAGATACTTTGACATCTGGATAGCTTTAGCCTCCAGTTCGGAATAATCATCCATCATTTTTGTCTGTTTAACAGCCAAATCTGTGGATTCACGTATCAATTGATCTTTGAGTTTTTCACGCTCATCGGTCTGTTTTTGGTACGTTTCCCGAGCATCTTTGAAGGCTGATTCTATTTTCTTCAGCTCTTCTTGATACTTGCCATAGGCCGTTTGAGTTGAATTTAACTCTTGTTTAGTTCTATTCAACTCATCACACGAGGCTCTGTATTCCAGATCCGCCGTATATAGTGCATCACGATACTGTTCATGCTGGAGTTGAAAATCTTGTTTTTCTTTCTCCATCTGGTCCAATAACAATTGTTGTTGGCGTCTACAACTTTGATCGTAATCAAGACGTTCTGATATCAACTGTTTGTTTTCAGTCAGAATCTTGTCTCGGGTTCCGGTCAGTGTAATAAGATCCTTCTGGATCTTTTCGTATTCAGCTCTCATATCTTCAAGCTCGTCCATTTTGTTCCTTTCGAATCCACATTTCTGGTGTTTAATTCGAGAACTATATGGTGTTTCAAACATACCTGCACTAGGCTTGGGTACCTCAAATGGTAGTTTACCAAATTGAGCAGTACTTTTATGCATTGGTGCAGGTTTCAAAGTACCTCCTGGCATGAATAAGGAGTCTCCAAATTCATCCAGTTCATCATGTAAGTTTTTTCTTACATCCTCTAACCCATCAGGGTAGTGTTCCAGTGGATTTCTCCACTCTGTACCTTGGGGTGGTGATTTGATTTCACCATCCTCCATCGGGGAGTTTAGCTCATGATCTGGGCCATTTCCCCTGACTGGGCTCAGCTCAGTCATTTCTGACTGCGCTTACCCGAAGACCAACTGGTCACGGCACCAGTGTAATGGTTCGTCTCGTTAAGTTAGATTAAATCATAACGAAGAGAGAGAAAAGTTTCCGGGTAGGCACCCGAGCTTTTATTTCATAGCTTGCGTTACATACGATCACAGCCTCAGAGGACTACATGCTGCTAGTGCATTCGGTTACCCTTTCGGGTAACAACCTGGTTGAGCAGTGGGTAAACCACTACTGAGGAACCTAGGGCTAGGACCAGCCTTATATAGGGGAAAAGCCCGCGAAACTCAGACCGGCCACGTGACGTGTGGCGGACGAGTGGTAGGCCCCCTGGTGTAGTGGATACGAACCCAGAGGCAGGTGCTGCCACCTGCCATCCGGATTCCCCCACCACACCCGAAGGACCTAGGTCTGAGTCTCACGGGTGCATGAACGTTAAAGTGTAAAATACCATACCCCTACATTACTATCTTTTGTTGGATAACCTACCAGACAAATGAAACCAATATCTTACTTAACCCTTTAAAGGCCGCTGTTGCAGGAGTGCATCATGCCCATTGGTCGTCATGATGCACCAATGAAGTGCTGGCGAGACTACTCGCCAGCACTTCATTGGAGCATCATGCCGACCCTCCCGGGTTGATACATATACTCCCAAAGGGTTGCAATGATGCTCCAATGAAGTGCTGGTGAGTAGTCTCGGCAGCACTTCATTGGTGCATCATGACGACCAGTAAGCATGATGCATTAATGCATCATCGGCCCTTAAAGGGTTAATGAGCTATGGTGCTGCATAAGTGCATCATGCCACCCTTTTAGGAGAGTAACAATAATATCAATGAATTGATACAAAGGCACATCAGAGCAAAATTATCTCAATACCACATGATTCATTGACACATACATCCACTACCAAAACATACATCAATTCTATCATAACAGGAATTTATTCCAACTTTACCAAAATTTTCACAAAGCATCATACTCTTATACCCTGTACATGGCCCTGAGATAACACAAAGGGGTATACTCCACTGGCAGATAAGCAAAACCCATGACCTGCATCTTCACCCTGTGAACTCTGCTAGGCATCACCCCCACCCCCCACCATGGGGTGGGTTCCAATACATACACCCCCCCCCCTCCTCTGGCTGGTGTCCGTCTAACCGCGTCCGCATCCCTAGGGCAGCATCTGCCGTGTCCCCCACACGTCCCCTATTGTCAGCGTGCATCTACTGTCGTGTATTAATAGAAAAGGGGGAGGGGCTGTTGCACACAGGGTTGGGAACTTGTCGGGAGTCTGTCACCTCCCTCCCTGCCTCTACTGTAGGCAAAGTGGGACCAAACCATGGGGGGGGGGGTATCTCTCCTCTCCTCCTCTCCTACTGTCCCTGTCCCTCCACATATTCCCTGACATTGTGTCTGTCTCAGGTTTGATATAAGAAAAGTGGTATGAGAAAGATATTAAAACCTACCTCTTCTTTTTATCCTTGGTGTGTATCCTGAGGAAGTAGTCTGTTCTGTTCTGATGCTGATGTATCCTCTTAATGAGTGAATCTCCAAGGGAGTGGTGGATCAGGAATGCCATTTTATGAGGACATTAGGTTTCATGTTTACACCTATCTGTATACCATCTGTCTAAAGGGGTGCATCCACTGCCGACAGATGGACCATACATCGGTTTCATCCGTCGATTTTATCATTGTTTTCTATGGAGCAAAACACGGATGAAGGGAGACGGGTGGTCCATCCGTCGCAGTGGACGCAGCCCTTTAGACATGTGTTCTACTCTAAACAGTGTGACTATCTAGACCTATATCAAGACTGAATAAAACACAGCATGGATCTATGTACTGTAACACTCTCAGTGTATCCTATTGGTTTGGTGTATTATGTATAAGGTCAGCATGATTCACCAATGTAACATAGGTTTTATGATGCAGTCTTTTCCTATTTCTTCTGAGATAATGTTCCAAGCTGTCAATCAAGAAATGTATGAAATGTCAATAGAGTAATAGTGAGTAACCCATCAGGAGGCCGTTTTACCGCATTTATTACGCGTGAAATACATGTTTAGGAAGTGGTCATTATTTATCAACGGGGGGGTGGGTTTGAGGGGGGGTGTGTAAAATTTTCAGTCCCCTCCCGAGGAGGGGGGTAAAAATAATTTGACCCCTCGTGAGGGGGGGCTAAAAAAATTCACCCTCTTTTAAGCAAAAAAGCCCGCAAGCTACTATAAATCAAGGAGGGGCACAAAAACACTCCACGCCTCCGGCTTGGGGGGGGACGCAAAAAATTTTTACTGCCGTTGATGGGGGGACGCAAAAAGTTTTTACTGCCGTTGATGGGGGGGCGCAAAAAATTTTAACTGTCGTTGATGGGGGCATAAAAAATTCCATGCGTCCGCGCGAAAACCCACCCCCCCTGTTGATAAATAATGACCACTCCCTTATTGTAATAAATGCAGTATACGACCTTCAGGGTTGGTATGAGTGATTCCTTGTTGAATTACTTACTAGTTCTATGATCCAGTATGATGGTAGGAGGGGAAAAAATACATGGACCCTTATTCTTTTCTCTTTTTCTTTCAACAGCCATGCCATCAGGGACTTCAAGTCTTTGATGAGCTTGATGACCCTCCTATGTGTGAAGATATTCCCTCAGCATCAGGAGGAAGCCTCCCTCTTAGAGGAGGGAGTCGAAATGATGCACCAAGTCTTTAAACGCTTGGTAGGAGGAGCATCAATGCTCAGGGGTACCTTGCAGGCATATGCCACCAACAAGGCAACAGTCTACCCCGGTGTGTCTCTGCTGGATGATTTCAGGAGGCACACCGAGGTGTACTTACCCATGTTCGACAACTTCATGGAGAAAGCCGGCAAAGTGTTGCGCAATCGAGAGCATGCACATCCTGCAGCCTCCAACCCTGCTGACCCTGAAGACTCCACAAACTTTGATGACCAACCCTCTGACAGGTACGAATATCATAATTCAATTTGAAAAAGCCCCAATATGTGATATGGTATGATAAAAAATGGATAGTGATGTGTGCATTTCCATATATATATTGCTGATGTTTACATGATGAAAGTTTTAAAATAGATCTCCCTCCTCATAGATTTTTATTCATGCAATTATGACAGAATCGAACCCAGCGGTCCAACCAACAGCGATCCTGACGACTCTGATGACCAGCTCTCCATCAGGTAAGAATAGCATAATTCATTATACCCCCCATAAAGACCATGAAATGAAGTGCAATGGGTAGTGTAGTGTGCGTTTGCATATATATATATATACATTGATACATCACATGATAAAAAAATAAACCAAAAAAAAAAACCACCAAAACTGATGATTTTTATTTATGTGCTTTTCGACAGAACCGAATCCAGCAAAAACACCCAGCAGTCATCTGATGGAGGGATGTCCCCTGAAATCATACCCCCTACACAGGAAACAGACAGGTAAGAAATGATATAATTCATTCAACTTTACTTTTTCGAGTTTGTTAGTGAAACTATCAGTTTATAAGTTGAATCACTTAAAGCATTTTTTCTACACATGCCACCTCATATAAATACAGCACGGTCTAGAATTGGAACCTGTAGTATTCTAAACTATTTTGAAGGGTGTCTTAAAGATGATCAATGAACTATGAAGATATCACACCTCCTAAAGCAGCATATAGGTTTTGGAATATTAATTCATGATATTAAAAATACAAAGAGAGTGCTTTCACCTTTAAACATTAAGTATTAGCTATTGCAAAACATCTGTTAAAAAGAATATTCTAATTTTTCTTGGTTTTTGCTTAATTACAGAAACACCATGAGGGGAAGGCTGGTGATGAGGATCAATCGTCATACTTCATCCATTATATCATCCCCATCGACATCACCATCTTCTTCTTCCTCCACTGACTCTGACTCTGACTCCGACTATCCCCCATCAAATCCTTCCCGACCCTTTGGCACCCTCAGGCACCGCCCCTACTCCACAACAACACCAACCAAAACCAGATCCCCCTACCAATCACCACTGATTCGGGCTTCACCTCCATCTATACACTCCCCATCAAATGTGGTGTGTACTTTGGAACCCACCCCACCCCAGGGGGTAGATGTAGATAATTTATTAGACCTAACCCCCCGCTCCATGACAAGAGTCATGGACCAAACCCGCCCAAATTCCCCTAAGATCTCGGATGAACCCTCCACAAAATTCTTAAAAAAGAGAAAAAACCTTAGCCTAAAAGGAAAAGGAAAGAAAACAAAAAAAGTTCATGAAGCCTCCCCTCCCCCTCAATCCCTGATAAGGCCCTGCTCTGTTTCTCTGACACGTCTCCCTCCTCAAAACACTTCTTCACCCTACCATCCACCCCCTGCTGACAATGACCCCTCATCCCCGGATCTCTTCCATACATACGAGTGTGGATTTTGTGGTAAGGAGAGGGTCACAGAATCAAGTCGGAGACGCCATGAGCTTCAATGCCCCTTCCGCATTGAGGAGCCCCAGCCCTCGAGCTCCAGGGCTGAGGAACCCCAGCCCTCCACCTCCAGTGGTGCAGAACCCCAGCCCTCCACCTCCAGTGCTGCGGAACCCCAGCCCTCCACCTCCAGTGCTGAGGAACCCCAGCCCTCCACCTCCCAGGCTGAGGAGCTTCAGTCTCTCACCTCCCAGGCTGAGGAGCCCCAGCCTGACACCTCCCAGGCTGAGGAGCCCCAGCCTGACACCTCCCAGGCTGAGGAGCCCCAGCCTGACACCTCCCAGGCTGGGGCTCCTCAGCCTGACACCTCCCAGGCTGAGGCTCCACAACCTGAATCAAGCAACGACCACAGTACTATAGCATACTCAATTGCTTCTGGGACCCCATCCCCATCATCAGGGGTCAAGTCCCCCTCCTCTGAGTCGGGATCATCACCCTCTGATGGATCCTCCTTCTTTGGTTTCAGCCCCTCCTCCTCCTTCCCATTTGATTCCTCTAATCCACTCTCTGACTCAACTCCCTCACCCTCATGCTATAATGAGGAGGAGGAACTATCATTCTCTGACATGGATGGTGATTTTGTCAATGAAAATCTTATGTCGATTCTAAACTTTATAATCCAAAATATACCCTTACCTGAAGTTGATGAAGAAGTATAATAAGATGAAATAGACATTGATATCACTGTAGAAATTCTAGTATTTTAGCAATTATATTTGTAGATATTAAAATGATTCATCATTGAACTCAAGTGTTTTGTATTCTCTCCTTATTCCTATTGAATAATCACAAAAATTGAAACAAAGACAATATTAGCTATATCTATTTTATTACAAATCAGTTTACAAGGTCATTTATGAATTGATATGTCATCACTAGCAGGTACATGCTATATAAAATGATTCATCTCAACACTTCAACACAAAGGTTTACACTGAAATCGGTTGACACACATATATGACAATAACCATGTTGACAACTACTCTACACATCTATAGACAGTTCAGTGAAATGTATTAATTGAAAGTCGATCCAGTACATATGTCAGTGTATTCAGATTGGCATCATCAACCTCAAGCTGACACCACTTGATAAGCATAGCAGTAGCTTGCATCACACAACTACTGTCTTCATTTTCCATAGCTATGGCTTCTATTTCCCAGTATGTGAAACCTAACAAAGGGGCAACACTTTTCCAGGCCGAAGCAAAATGTGAAGCAATTCTATAACAGTCTATTTCTTCAAATTTCCTCCATGGATACCTATGCTCTGCTGCTTTATAGCCCCTCTCGGAGTCATCATCAAGTACACTGGTGTCTGGCTCATTCAAGGTAGTCCCATCTCCAGCCCTGGAATGACACATGAGACCTACTATCATTCAGCATGATCAAATTTTTCAAGTTCAGTCAGGTGCATGATAAGCAATACACACTATCTCCAATGAAATATGTATATCTTAACCATACTAGAAATCTTTAACATATATTTTCCTATGGTCAACATTAACTATATTAGGCACACAGATTTCATGAAGAAAGGATGATACTCACCAAGCAGTCTCTGTATATTTCTCTCCATAGGAAGTCTACCACAGACATAGCATAGGGTACACTCAGCAGGATCATGACCTTCCCTGTGACATCTAAAGATGTGATTCTTAAAGTTAGGGAGATATTCATCCAGGTGCTTCTCCAAGAAGACTCTGAGCTTTCCAAATTGATCATAAGTCAGCTTCAATCCTTTACGACCAGGTAATAATTCTGCCTCTGGATCTCCCTCGTTGGCCTTCAAGGCAAACCAATACCTGATGGAAACACTGCAGTTGTCGTGCTCCACCGTAATGAAATACTGTCCTCCAAGATGGCATGAGTATCCTAGAAAATACTCCCGTTCCGAGATTTTCATTGCATTTTCGATATCCTTAGCATTGGTCTTTAGCAGATAGAGGGCATCAAAGTCCAAAGTGACACTGTACCTGGATCCAGCACGTTGGTGTTTCCTTATTGAGTCTGTATACCACAGACCGATCCTTAGTTCCTCTTTTTCTGTGCTCCCTGCAGTGGTGGGAGGGCGGTCTATGTAAAGTCCCCTTCCCAGATCATACCACAGCTTGCTTTGTTCCTTTTCCTGCTTCCCAGCATCTGTCACTCCTAAGTTCTGTCTCCACTCACTGGAGAACAAATAGGTTGTACCCTTCCGAAAGGATGAGACAGATGGTAGCTTCACAGCATCATCTAGGTAGCAGACTCTGCTTGTCTTCTTGTTATCACCCTCACTGGCTTTATCAGAAGTGAAAGGTGAATTGGGTAGTGCTCCCGGCTGTGGTGTCTCAGGCATGACAGTATCATCATCAAAGTTCATTAGCTTAGGTATCTGCAAGGATAAATTACCCCGCTTGGCTGTCTTAGTTGTCTTCTTTTTCACTTCAGGCAGAAGCTTTGCTCTCTTCCTGACAGGGGTTGTGATATCCTTTTTCTTCTTCTTAGCAGGAGTAGGTGTAGGTTCATCTTGGGTAGAACTAACCGGCTCATTCATTTCTGCCTCCTCATCAGTCTGAAGATTAGATGGAAACAGAAATATTGTAGCTTATATTCTTCCTTGAATTTCAGCATAATAGTAACTTGGGATCCCTAAGAGATAAACACAACTTAACAAACAGCTTATCTTATCGAGTAATGTAATGTACACTTACAGTTTGAAGGTAAATGCAAGGCATTGGTTGTGAATCCACGGTCCTCAAGAGCTCCACTTCCTCCGGAGTAAGCTCCCTGCCATAGACAGGCTTAATATTGAAAGGAAAGTCATCCATCGTAGCAGCCATGTTTGACTCAGAGGTGGGAACGCAACTGAAAAGGAACTGGCTTGTGCCGGTTATTTTGAGAACAGGAATAACCACCCTTCCCTGTAGCCGCTGGACCTGCAATGGTGGTGCAATACTCCTGGCACAATTCTCTTTGTGTTATCCGATGAACACATGAGTGATCACGTGAGCACAACCATCCAATCAGCTAGCAGCATTCGAGGCTACCCCACGCGTGAATGTAGGCCACCTACCCCAGGACAAGCCAGCACCTGCCTCCAGCCACGGCGATCTTGGATTTCCAACTCCATACATTTACAGTCTACACTCATTTGTTCATTACTCGATTGATTTTGAACTAATCAACTTAAAAACATACATGCACATATATTCACATAGAATGTATCATACCCCAAAACCATAGGTAATTCCATGCAGTCAATGCGTTCCCACAGATGGTTTTAACATTCTGATATCTCACCAAAACACCCAAAAATTACCCGACTTTGGACCACTAAATTCACTATTCATTTTAATATTCCCCCAAATATTATTGCACATTCTGATAGCTCAACATTTTCCCTACACATACATAGCTGAATCAAATCCAAACTCCCAATCCTTCACCTCAAAACTTGCCCTTAACCAAACTATGTCATTGTGTCTCACACTATACTACTGTTAGAGGGGGCTTGCTAACTGGCTCCCTCCACTGGCTGGTGGAGGTTGCTGCTGGGGCTCAGGGTCTGCGGCTGCTGGGGTTAGATCTTGTTTGTCCTCTTCCCTACTGCTTCTTCCTTCTGTTGCCCTCTTTGACGATGATTGCCTCGGCTCGTCTGTGCACTTTGGGGCTGGAGGGCCGACGGATGGTGGGGCTGCCAGGTCTCCAGAGGAGGGGTCTGTAGGGAAGAGAGCCGTGAAAACAAACCATTAACAGAGGTATAAAATCCTGCTTGGGGGAGCTGGTGGCCTTGTCGATACAGGATAACCAATAAGTGCAATGAATTTCTGCTATTTGACACATAACATTAACTTGACAGCGCTCAATTTGATTGTAAGAATAGAGCGCGGTAAGTGTAACTAAGCAAGTACAGTTGGTTTATTTGTATTACGCTGGGTGGCGGTACCGAGCTGTTGCTTCACCGTGCCGAAACCTGATTATCCAGATAAAAATTCTGAGAAATATTTCAAACAGCGGCCTAAAGTTCCAGAAATTGGTTGAAAAGTGTTGAAAATGGGTTGAGTTTTGACATTCTAGCATAAAACTTGTTATTTGAACTCTAAAGGTGATGATCGGAAATTTTTGAATTAAATTTTGAGTTTTGATGCCTGTAGCCTTGGCCCTATAAAACGGATGGGTGCCGGCTATCTTATCAGTAGTTACGCAAGATGGAGATTGTTCAAGGTATTCTGTACCTGCCCTACGGTCGGGGCCTCCTGGTGACCGTCTTCATAAATGAGGATGGGTTGTAAGTAACTTTGAATAAGTGGCTATGTGAGATTTTTCTCTGGGATTTTGATTGAGGATTTGTGTTGAGCCGTAGGTGACTCAATTTTGGATTTCTTATCTTTCAGGATTCATCAAGTCACTTACTTATTGCTGGCACCGCAGGTGCCGGCGATGTAAACGGATTCTAGGAAGACGTGAGTAATCCCTTTGATTGTGATGCTCAGGTTGTTCGCACGTGTTGATGTTGTTGTTTTCAGCTAGTGTATCAAGTCAGAACGATCATGTGACTGAAACTAACCATCATTTGCATTTCACAGGCCCTTTAAAAATGGTGACGCCGGGTCGCCACTGGCGCGAAAAATTTTGTGTAGATGCTATAAGTGCGTCTATAGGTTGTAAAACGGTTTTGCGTCGTCATTGATAAGGTTTAGTGAGGTTAAAGTAAAACAACGGCGGGGTTTTTGCGATTTGTGGACATGGTTTAGGTATTAGGTCGGGATGGGGCCCTATGGGGGGTCCTTGGGGAGTCTCGAGGGTTCGGCAGATAGGAGGGGGATCCCCACATCAGCGTCTCACATGGCTATCTGGTGTGCTATGCAACACGTGTTTAAGCACCTGCCATCCCCACATGAGGGTGGTGGTACCGTCTAATGTTGTAGTGTCGAGCCTGTGGGCGCCAGGGAAAGTCCATTATGGGGGAAACCTCGGGGGTGGCCGGTGGTGGTCGCTGAGGATGCTGAGCATCCCCAACAATCCCCACATCAGCCAAAACTAACGGTTGAAAACATGAAAGACCTACCATTTACGGTGTCAATGGCCCTCTCAGCCAGTGTAGGGTCAAATAAATACAGATCCTTGGGGGGTTGTGTTTCCCTGAACTGTAGCAGAGCCATCTCTGCCGGAGTCGTCCTGCTGGTGGAGGCTTTAGGGGCACCCCGCCTGGGCAAGTCCTTTCTCCGTGTCATAGGTGGCACTGGGTTAAAACCGGCCGAAAGTTCATAGTCACTTGGTGTGAGTTGGAAATCAGGTTGGCTTTCTTGTACAATAGCCAGGGTAACTGTGTGGGGTCTGGATCTGAGGACAATTGAGAGGGGAATGCACCAGAGCAAAGGGCAACTGGGGTACCTCTCCAGCTTCACCGTCCTCAGTCTTCCTCCGATGATCATGCTGACCTCTGATTTCCAATGTGCATTTAAGATGATGGGCTAGAGGGAAGGTTAGCCTGGGTGGTGTTAGCTTGGGTGCCAAGATGGAAGCTAGCCAAAGGTTTCGTCCATAAACCATCAATCCGACTGGAAAGGCGTAGGTACACCCTCCAGAGTGGATTTTTAGCACGAACCTTGGGGTGCCGGGGGCGGGGTCCTGTCTGCCGTAGGGCCAATGCCTAAGACAGCGTCTCCCTGCGGCCCTGATGAGTAACAAGATGAGGATGATGCCCAGGAAGGTGATCATAGAATCATACCTTCCTGGCATTTGAATCCAGTCTGGTGTTGTTATGTCCTGGGGTGCGGTCCGCGTAGGCCAATTTTGGTTGGTGTTTTTGATCATTTCTTTTAGCTTGCTCCAAGACGCTGCGTCAGCCATCGTTGCTCGACTGTGAATGGTCATTAATTGGGCTAAGTATACCACGCGCATGTGCACACGACATATGATCAAGCAGCACAAGATGGCGATGGCTGGCGACAACAGGTGTAACCAAGGGGAAAACTCCAGGTGATATCCTAGATGTATAAGTGAGTTGGTGCTCAGGATGGATGATTTATTATGAATTTTGGTGGCAGCGCCTTTTAAGTTTAAAATGTCTTTGAAAAGGGGTAGGAATTTTTGGTTGTGAAGGCGCTTCAGGCGCTGAAAATTTGGTAGGTCTAAATGGGTCGGGGTGGTTGCTATGGTTACTCCTGATATATTGTTTGGTGGGTTACCAAAATGCCGCCATAGAGGCAAGTTGACGGGCACCTTGGCAATAGGGTCTAAAGTAAGGTTTTGGGTGCAGGACAAATTGGAATTAATCATTATCATGCCTCTGTTTTTAAGTGAGCAGAGACATGGCACTGAAATAATAGAATAGGCTGCATTTTTGATTTCGACTTGGCCTGAGTTCGAGCATTGCATTATTGATGGTGAAGTACTAGTGATCAGCATATAGGAGCTTTGGGAGATGGGCTTAGCAATGTTGGGAATTTGTGCTGTCATATGGGCCTGAAAATTGCAGGTGTGATGTACAGCGTCTGGTAGGTCTAAAAATAGGGATAAGCTGCAGGTGGGGTACCTGGGAGATAACATGGGCAGGGGCAGGTTGCATGTAATAAAAACATTTACATCACATAGATCTAAGTCAGTATGGTCAAGCTCAATGTAGTGTGACTGGGACACAGACACAGCTATGTAACCAGGCAAGGGCTGTACTTGTGTAAACCCAGTAGTGTTTACATTGGTGGTATCAAATGGGACTGGGAAGGCTTCCGCCCTATATATGGAGTAGATGTTGTCTCCTAGTCCTATGGGTATAGGTATTGTGATGTGAAGTTTGTTTTGGTCCTGCCAGTGCACATGCACTCTCCTCTTGTAGTAGAAACCGGTGGGTACATTTAGAATTGTGATACCGTTATGGGTTTCATACAAGGAGCTTGATAGATTATTAAGTCCATCTTCCATGACTTTATGGGGAATTAATTTTGGGGGTAGCTCAGCTTCCATTAGAGAGGTTAGTGAGTCTAGAAGTGTGTCTAAATCATTTTTCAGGTTCATTAGCGTTTCGATTTGAGAGTTAGCTGCGGTAAATAACATCGAATAGGTGTCTTGTCTGCTTTGTTGTTCCAGGTTGAGTAAGATATTTGATACATTATTACTCAAGAGCTGGAGGTTAGAGCTGAGTAAAGACAGGGCGTCATCCGTGTCATTTTGTATGCTGGAGAAACGCTCATTGATTGATAATTAAACTCAGAAATGTTTAATAGAAAGTGCGTGGCTAATTCTACCACATGCATTTTGGTAGCTAGGGCTCAGTAGTATATATATAGGTCTTCTTTGGATATTTCCAAAAAAAATATCCAAAGAAGACCTATATTTTTTGAATATCCAAAAAATACCTATTATTTTGGATAATAGCAGTTTTGACTATAAGCCGCACTTGCTAATAATGGAGATGAATAGTAGAGGATTATTTTTGATTAGAATGTTGGTTTGGATTTCACCAAACCTTCAAAAATTCCCTAATAAGAAAGACTTCGGGAAAATCTTAAGCTAGTGTTAGTCTAGACTTAAGTTATATTAGTATGATAAATGTATGAATTTATTTTTCTATATCTGTGTTTTACTGTTATAATTATGGTGTGCTACATCGATACATGTTTTAGAGAGATGAAAAGTTGTAAATAAATGTTACCTGGTCTATTTATTGAATTGGGTTATTGGTTTAGAGTGCTAAGATTTGTATTGTATTATTATGTTCCTTGTTATAATGTTATATATATATAGGACAGCAGAGTTTGATACGCTGCTTTGTATGAATTGCGTATAGTGCTGCCACCTACCGTTTCAGCAGTATATGACATACGACATTGACTTATATATAGACTCATTTGTATGAAATGGTTTACATTATGTTTCAATGAAGCTATTACTATATTGATCGCATCTACCAGTTATAGAGATGCTATAAGCATATAGTAGAAGAACAGTATGGGATTGTTTTTTGTTTAGAATGTCGGTTTGGATTTCACCAAACCTTCAAAAATTTTTGTCAAGAAAGAATTGGAGAGACAAACTTAAGCTAGTATTAGTCTAGACTTAAGTTATGTTAGTGTGACACATGCATGAGTCTATTTCTTTATGATTGTGTATGACTGTTATGATTATGGTGTGCTACATTGATACATGTTTTGAGAGATGTTACGTAGTAAATAAATGTTACCTGATGTATTTATTGGTATAGGTTATAGTTTATTGTGTAAGAGATTTGTATTGTATCAATATGTTCCTTTACATAACGTTATATTTATATATGATAGAGGAGTTCTGATACGTGGCTTTGTGTAATTTGTGAATAGTGCTGCCACCTGTCGATTTAGTAGAGTATTGCATACGGTGTAGTAAGCACGATTTACTATTAAGGTGCTGACGAGTAGCATTTTATTGATGAATTATATTTCACGATGTATTAAGACTGTCTGTTAGCGCTTAATGAAGTATAATGTTGACCTCATGGGATTATTTTTGGATAATATGTTGGTTTGGAGAAGTATAATGTTGATCTTATGACATTATTTTTGGATTAAATGTGACCAGTTCTTCAAAAATTTGTATTAAAAGAGAAGTAAAGCCCTATTAGTTTTACAACACCTATATGCTGTCCTATTGTACAAGTGAGTCGATGATTGGATTACAGTATATAGATGTATTGATAATTACGTTTGTGGTGTGTGACATTGTTTTTCGGTTAAATGAAAGTTATTTTACTAAATAAAATAATACATTGTATATTTATTGTTTGGACTTAATTTTTTTTTAAAGTGAAAAGGCTTATATGAAAAGATTATTTTATTGGATATATTGAAGAAAAAGCTTATATGATGAGTTAAATGTTGACATAAAATGAAAACTTGCATAGTGCTGCCATCTGGTGATTTAGTCGGGAACTATAATAGCTTTTACAGTGAAACAGAGGGATAGCATTGGTTTTATGTTGTATTTATCTATATGTTACCTGCTTCAACTTAGAGAGCCATACAAGTGGTTGATTGAGTTTTTTGTTAACTTTTCTAAGTCCAACTCAAAAATGGGGTCCAATCAGAAGATGGACTTAGAACATTTAAAATGCTAACCTAAAGACACAGTCTCAGCAGTGCACCATGTCCCAATGTAAGACGCTCAGTGATGCAAGCAGGCCTGCAAACTCCCCCTTGCGAATCTCAACCAATCAGCACTCAGCTTCATGTTAAAATCAAACCAGTGAGCTAAATAGTCCTCTCTGAAAACAGTTCTTTCAACAAATTTGGGCTATATAACAGAGAAAATTGTCAAACCTATGATTAATTGGCAGAGAAAATAACAAGCAAGAGTGTTTCAATTGTCTCAAATACCTATAATTCAATCGTGAAAACAGTGGAAAATTGGTGGAAGATAATAAGGTGAAGCGGTTCTTATGGGAAAGTTCTAGAAAGTAAACAGTGAAGACTGAGAAAATGAGGGACTTTATTTTCTTGTGGGAACTCCATCTGTTATGACCTTGTTTCCTTATTTGCATCGAATTAAAGTCATTTTTGGCCAGAAAATAATTCCTAAGACTAAACCCACTAAATACCTAACCTTCTGAAATCTTTTCTAAGTCCAACTCAGACAATTTCCAGCACCTAATAAGAAAATAATTTCTAAGACTAAACCCACTGAATACCTAGCCTGCTGACATCTTTTCAAAGTCCAACTTAAACAATTTCCAGCACCTTACCTGCAGAAATCTTTTCTAACTCAAACTGGCACAATATGTCAGCACCTGACCAGAAATTAATTTCTGAAACTAAAACCAGTAAGTACCTAGCCTGCAGAAATGCTTTCTAAGTCAAACTCAGGCAATAATTTCCAGCAACTAACCAGAAAATAATTCCTAAGACTGAACCCACTGAATACCTAGTCTGCTAAAATCTTTTCTAAGTCCAACTTAGACAATTTCCAGCACCTAACCAGGAAATAATTTCTAAAACTAAGACCACTAACTTTTCCAAGTCCAACTCAAAAATGGACTTAGAAAATGTCTCCTCCTAAGTCCACTGAAGCCTTAGCCTGACGAAACTTACCTCTATATCTTCAATCCCATGTTGAGACCACAGCAGGATCCAAACTCCTTGCCTCAATGTAAGAACCAAAGCAGAGATTCAAAACTCTTTGTCATATATATGGAACCACAACCACTAGCCATGCCTCTATGCAAATCTCAGCCAATCACAACAAAGATTTCTTTGAGCAGTTTAGGGTCATCCAACTGAATACCTAGCCTGCTGAAATCTTTTCTAAGTCCAACTCAAACAATTTCCAGCACCTAACCAGAAAATAATTCCTGAGACTGAACCCACTAAATACCTAGCCTGAAGAAATCTTTTCAAAGTCCAACGGGCACAATATGTCAGCACCTGACCAGAAAATAATTTCTGAAACTAAAACTAGTAAGTACCTAACCTGCAGAAATCCTTTCTAAGTCCAACTCAGACACTAATTTCCAGCACCTAACCAGAAAATAATTCCTGCTTACAGTGTGAAATGTCTAGAATGTCAACATGATCATTAATCTTTGCTATTTACTCAAAGGGTGGAATGTCTAGAATGGCTACCTAGTCATTAATCTTTGTTGTTTACTTGCAGTGTGGAATGTCTGGAATGTCTACACGATCATTAATCATTGCTATTTACTCACAGTGTGGAATGTCTACCTGATCATTAATCTTTGCTGTTTACTTACAATGTGGAATGCCTGGAATGTTTTCGCAGTAGAAACTAGTATTAAATGACTGAAAACGTTTCTAAGACCACTAGTTTGAGACGAACAGAGAATTTCTAAAAGTGAAATCACTTACAGTCAAGTCACAATAATCCAGTATCAATTCCTATGAGATCCTAATTTATAATACTGTATCTGTCCTTGATAAATCAGTCCAACTCAAACAATAATATACAGCACCTAACCAAAAAAAAAAAGATTTTAAGACTGAATCCACTGAATACCTAATCTGCTGAAATCTTTTCTAAGTCCAACTCAGACAATTTCCAACACCTAACCAGAAAATAATTCCTAATACTGAACCCACTGAATACCTAGCCTGCTGACATCTTTTCAAAGTCCAACTCAGACAATTTCCAGCACCTACCCAGGTGGCAAAGGTGGTGTGGCCCTACTGTGGCCCACACTTTATTTGGTGTGGCTTCCAATGTGGGCCACAATGGGCTAACCAATGGGCTGCTGCCAGTTTCTGTCCTCAGTGAGGTGTGTGGGACACACTGGGCTAACCAATATGGGCACAGATCAGTCTCAGAGTGGGTTTGGGTTCAACATGGGTTTTTGGTGTGGCTGAAAGTGGGCTGCCCACTTTGATCACATGGCGCCATCTGGTCAAAATTTATTATTTTAGGGTCAACATGGGTTTTTGGTGTGGCTGAAAGTGGGCTGGTCACTTTGATCAGGTGGTGCCATCTGGGATAGATATTATAGAAAATCTATTTTTTCCTCATTTTCCAAAGTTTTGAACCCTGAAAATGCTCTACTAGCCTCCAGGTGCTAGCCCCTCCCCTTGGCCTCCATAGTTGGAGGGAGACTAAACATACTGTATTACTCTCCCCCATCATCATAATACAGTAGAACCATCAATTCAAACTTAGTTGGCCAAGGCATGTCAACCAGACCTAGTCCAGTAACATTCTAGCCTTCAAGTTCTTAATGCCTCCCAATGGGTAGCATACTTCAATATAAAATGATTACCACATGAATGGTGTAGTCACATTACTAACTGCTGACATCACCTTACTTTGCACATTTCAAATGTATTTTGCCAGTAGATCCAAACTCTGAGAAAATTTGTGTACTGTTATGATTTATATGATTTCTGTTATATCATACTAAAGAAAATCAATACTGACATGGGGAGAAAGCTGTACATCAGACATAGTGGGGTCATCTAGTGTCAAAGTTCAGAACTCCCAGCTCAGTATGCTTTGTGCAAACCCATCCTCAGCCCTGTCTGGGGAATTATCTTTGAAACTGATCTATGCCTGATTCAGGGTGCCCACCTTGAAACCAATCTGTGCCCAAAGTGTTTGCCCGTTTTGAAGCTGCTCTGTGCCCAAATCAGTTAGCCTTATGTGGCCCACACAACTTGCTGAGGACAAAAACTGTCGGGAGACCAACAGTCTTAGTTCAGTTTGCCCTATTAGGGCAACCCAATGTGGCCCTGACTGGAAACCCACCATTTGCCCAACCTAAAACCATGAATAGTATTCTGCCCACTTTGAACCAGCGTATCTGAGCTAAAACTGAATTGGCCCTACGCGGGCTTGCTACATGGGTAACCAGAAAATAATTTCTAAGACTGAACCCACTGAATACCTAATGTACTGAAATCTTTGAAGTCCAACTCAGACAATTTCCAGCACCTAACCAAAAAAAAAAATTCCTGCTTACAGTGTGGAATGTCTAGAATGTCAACATGATCATTAATCTTTGCTATATACTCACAGGGTGGTATGTCTAGAATGTCTACCTAGTCATTAATCTTTGTTGTTTACTTGCAGTGTGGAATGTCTGGAATGTCTACACGATCATTAGTCATTGCTATTTATTCACAGTGTGGAATGCCTGGAATGTCTACCTGATCATTAATCTTTGCTGTTTACTTACCATGTGGAATGTTGGGAATGTTTACACAGTGGAAACTAGTTTTGAATAACTGAAAACCTTTCTTAGACCACAGGTTTGAGACAAAGAGAGAATTTTTAAAAGTGAAATTACTTACAGTCAAGTCACAATAATCCAGTATTAATTCCTATGAGATCAAATTTATAAAACTGTTTCTGTCCTTAATAATCCAGTCCAACTCAAACAATAATTTCCAGCACCTAACCAAAAAATGATTTTAAGACTGAACCCACTGAATACCTAGTCTGCTGAAATCTTTTCTAAGTCTAACTTGCACAATTTCCAGCACCTAACCAGAAAAGGACTTAGGTAATTTTTAGGAATAAAACCACAGGTTTGGGGAGGTAGGAGAGAGGGATCAAACCTGAGTGACTTGAGAGGATGGTTAGGGGAGGTAAAGGCCGGTAGCAGACCTCAGGGGAGCTGGGAGAATGGTCAAGGGAGAATCGCTGGGAGAGGTAGGAGCTAGCATTATGCAGCTGAACACTTTTCGAAGACCACTGGTTGAGACAAACAGGAAATCACTTACAGTCAAGTCACCATAATCCAGTGTGTAACAATCCAGTAATTCACCTTCCAGCATTAATTCCTATAGGATCAAATTCATAGTACTGTATCTGTCCTTGATAATCCAGTCCAACTCAAACAATTTCTAAGACTGGACTGAACCCATTAAATACCTAATCTGCTGAAATCTTTTCTAAGTCCAACTCAGACAATTTCCAGCACCTAACCAGAAAATAATTTCTAAGACCAACTCAAAAATGGACTTAGAAAATTTCTCCTAGTGCATCTAGGAGAAATTTTCTAAGTCCAATCAAAAGATGGACTTGGAACATTTTAAAGACTAACCTTAAGGCACAGTCTCAGCAGTGCACCATGTCCCAATGTAAGATGGTCAGTGATGCTAGCTGTGACTACAGCAGGCCTGCAAACTCCTCCTCTTATATAGGAAGCCCAAAGCCATAAGCTCCGCCCCCTTGGGAATCTCAACCAATCAGCACTCAGATTACAAGGTGATGCTGTTCTGACGGAAAGTTCCAGAAAGTAAACAGTGAAGACTGAGAAAATGAAATCTATGGAATCTTCCTTCTGGAATTTTCCATTTAACCCCAGCCCTGTCTACTCTAAGTACCACCCCCCTGTTATAAGCAGCTGAAAACTTTTCTAAGACCACTGGTTGAGACAAACAGGAAATCACTTACAATCAAGTCACCATAATCCAGTGTGTAACAATCCAGTAATTCACCTTCCAGCATTAATTCCTATAGGATCAAATTCATAGTACTGTATCTATCCTTGATAATCCAGTCCAACTCAAACAATTTCTAAGACTGGACTGAACCCATTAAATACCTAATCTGCTGAAATCTTTTCTAAGTCCAACTCAGACAATTTCCAGCACCTAACCAGAAAATAACCCACTTGATACCTAGCCTGCTGAAAACTTTTCTATGTCCAACTCAAAAATGAACTTAGAAAATTTCTCCTAGTGCATCTAGGAGAAATTTTCTAAGTCCAATCAAAAGATGGACTTGGAACATTTTAAAGACTAACCTTAAGGCACAGTCTCAGCAGTGCACCATGTCCCAATGTAAGATGGTCAGTGATGCTAGCTGTGACTACAGCAGGCCTGCAAACTCCTCCTCTTATATAGGAAGCCCAAAGCCATAAGCTCCGCCCCCTTGGGAATCTCAACCAATCAGCACTCAGATTACAAGGTGATGCTGTTCTGACGGAAAGTTCCAGAAAGTAAACAGTGAAGACTGAGAAAACTAGGCAATTTACTGATTTTCTTGTGGGAACTCCATCTGTTATGGCCTTATTTGATTGTTTGCATCGAATGAAAGTCATATTTGACTCGACAGCACCGGAATTTCGCCGAAAAGATCGTTTTCGCCGTGCGTGCGTACCTAAGACATACCACAGAAGGTGGTACTTAGAGTAGACAGGGCTGGGGTTAAAGGAAATGAACCATAGCTGGTAGCCGGCGACTGGAAAGGAAGGTTCCAGAAAGTAAACATGCAGTGAAGACTAAGAAAATGAGCTATTTCACTGATTTTCTTGCGGGAACTTCATCTGTTATGGCCTTATTTGCTTGTTTGCATCGAATGAAAGTCATTTTTGATTCGATAGCGCTGGAATTTCGCCGAAACGATCGTTTTCGCCGTGCGTGCGTACCTAAAGCATACCAAAGAGGGTGGTACTTAGAGTAGAAAGGGCTGGGGTTAAAGGAAATGAACCATAGCTGGTAGCCGGCGACTGGAAAGGAAAGTTCCAGAAAGTAAACATGCAGTGAAGACTGAGAAAATGAGCTATTTTACTGATTTTCTTGTGTGAACTTCATCTGTTATGGCGTTATTTGCTTGTTTGCATCGAATTAAAGTCATTTTTGATTCAATAGTAGTGGAATTTCGCCAAAACGATCGTTTTCACCGTGTGCGCGTGCCTAGAGCATATAACAGGGGGTGGTACTTTGAGTAGACAGGGCTGGGGTTAAATGGAAAATTCCAGAAGTAAGATTCCATCAGATTCCATAGATTTCATTTTCTCAGTCTTCACTGTTTACTTTCTGGAACTTTCCGTCAGAACAGCATCACCTTGTAATCTGAGTGCTGATTGGTTGAGATTCCCAAGGGGGCGGAGCTTATGGCTTTGGGCTTCCTATATAAGAGGAGGAGTTTGCAGGCCTGCTGTAGTCACAGCTAGCATCACTGACCATCTTACATTGGGACATGGTGCACTGCTGAGACTGTGCCTTAAGGTTAGTCTTTAAAATGTTCCAAGTCCATCTTTTGATTGGACTTAGAAAATTTCTCCTAGATGCACTAGGAGAAATTTTCTAAGTCCATTTTTGAGTTGGACATAGAAAAGTTTTCAGCAGGCTAGGTATCAAGTGGGTTCAGTCTTAGAAATTATTTTCTGGTTAGGTGCTGGAAATTGTCTGAGTTGGACTTAGAAAAGATTTCAGCAGATTAGGTATTTAATGGGTTCAGTCCAGTCTTAGAAATTGTTTGAGTTGGACTGGATTATCAAGGACAGATACAGTACTATGAATTTGATCCTATAGGAATTAATGCTGGAAGGTGAATTACTGGATTGTTACACACTGGATTATGGTGCCTTGACTTTAAGTGATTTCCTGTTTGTCTCAACCAGTGGTCTTCGAAAAGTGTTCAGCTGCTTAATGCTAGCTCCTACCTCTCCCAGCGATTCTCCCTTGACCATTTTCCCAGCTCCCCTGAGGTCTGCTACCGGCCTTTACCTCCCCTAACCATCCTCTCAAGTCACTCAGGTTTGATCCCTCTCTCCTACCTCCCCAAACCTGTGTTTTTATTCCTAAAAATTACCTAAGTCCTTTTCTGGTTAGGTGCTGGAAATTGTGCAAGTTAGACTTAGAAAAGATTTCAGCAGACTAGGTATTCAGTGGGTTCAGTCTTAAAATCATTTTTTGGTTAGGTGCTGGAAATTATTGTTTGAGTTGGACTGGATTATTAAGGACAGAAACAGTTTTATAAATTTGATCTCATAGGAATTAATACTGGATTATTGTGACTTGACTGTAAGTAATTTCACTTTTAAAAATTCTCTCTTTGTCTCAAACCTGTGGTCTAAGAAAGGTTTTCAGTTATTCAAAACTAGTTTCCACTGTGTAAACATTCCCAACATTCCACATGGTAAGTAAACAGCAAAGATTAATGATCAGGTAGACATTCCAGGCATTCCACACTGTGAATAAATAGCAATGACTAATGATCGTGTAGACATTCCAGACATTCCACACTGCAAGTAAACAACAAAGATTAATGACTAGGTAGACATTCTAGACATACCACCCTGTGAGTATATAGCAAAGATTAATGATCATGTTGACATTCTAGACATTCCACACTGTAAGCAGGAATTTTTTTTTTTTGGTTAGGTGCTGGAAATTGTCTGAGTTGGACTTCAAAGATTTCAGTACATTAGGTATTCAGTGGGTTCAGTCTTAGAAATTATTTTCTGGTTACCCATGTAGCAAGCCCGCGTAGGGCCAATTCAGTTTTAGCTCAGATACGCTGGTTCAAAGTGGGCAGAATACTATTCATGGTTTTAGGTTGGGCAAATGGTGGGTTTCCAGTCAGGGCCACATTGGGTTGCCCTAATAGGGCAAACTGAACTAAGACTGTTGGTCTCCCGACAGTTTTTGTCCTCAGCAAGTTGTGTGGGCCACATAAGGCTAACTGATTTGGGCACAGAGCAGCTTCAAAACTGGCAAACACTTTGGGCACAGATTGGTTTCAAGGTGGGCACCCTGAATCAGGCATAGATCAGTTTCAAAGATAATTCCCCAGACAGGGCTGAGGATGGGTTTGCACAAGGCATACTGAGCTGGGAGTTCTGAACTTTGACACTAGATGACCCCACTATGTCTGATGTACAGCTTTCTCCCCATGTCAGTATTGATTTTCTTTAGTATGATATAACAGAAATCATATAAATCATAACAGTACACAAATTTTCTCAGAGTTTGGATCTACTGGCAAAATACATTTGAAATGTGCAAAGTAAGGTGATGTCAGCAGTTAGTAATGTGACTACACCATTCATGTGGTAATCATTTTATATTGAAGTATGCTACCCATTGGGAGGCATTAAGAACTTGAAGGCTAGAATGTTACTGGACTAGGTCTGGTTGACATGCCTTGGCCAACTAAGTTTGAATTGATGGTTCTACTGTATTATGATGATGGGGGAGAGTAATACAGTATGTTTAGTCTCCCTCCAACTATGGAGGCCAAGGGGAGGGGCTAGCACCTGGAGGCTAGTAGAGCATTTTCAGGGTTCAAAACTTTGGAAAATGAGGAAAAAATAGATTTTCTATAATATCTATCCCAGATGGCACCACCTGATCAAAGTGACCAGCCCACTTTCAGCCACACCAAAAACCCATGTTGACCCTAAAATAATAAATTTTGACCAGATGGCGCCATGTGATCAAAGTGGGCAGCCCACTTTCAGCCACACCAAAAACCCATGTTGAACCCAAACCCACTCTGAGACTGATCTGTGCCCATATTGGTTAGCCCAGTGTGTCCCACACACCTCACTGAGGACAGAAACTGGCAGCAGCCCATTGGTTAGCCCATTGTGGCCCACATTGGAAGCCACACCAAATAAAGTGTGGGCCACAGTAGGGCCACACCACCTTTGCCACCTGGGTAGGTGCTGGAAATTGTCTGAGTTGGACTTTGAAAAGATGTCAGCAGGCTAGGTATTCAGTGGGTTCAGTCTTAGGAATTATTTTCTGGTTAGGTGTTGGAAATTGTCTGAGTTGGACTTAGAAAAGATTTCAGCAGATTAGGTATTCAGTGGATTCAGTCTTAAAATCATTTTTTTTTGGTTAGGTGCTGGATATTATTGTTTGAGTTGGACTGATTTATCAAGGACAGATACAGTATTATAAATTAGGATCTCATAGGAATTGATACTGGATTATTGTGACTTGACTGTAAGTGATTTCACTTTTAGAAATTCTCTGTTCGTCTCAAACTAGTGGTCTTAGAAACGTTTTCAGTCATTTAATACTAGTTTCTACTGCGAAAACATTCCAGGCATTCCACATTGTAAGTAAACAGCAAAGATTAATGATCAGGTAGACATTCCACACTGTGAGTAAATAGCAATGATTAATGATCGTGTAGACATTCCAGACATTCCACACTGCAAGTAAACAACAAAGATTAATGACTAGGTAGTCATTCTAGACATTCCACCCTTTGAGTAAATAGCAAAGATTAATGATCATGTTGACATTCTAGACATTTCACACTGTAAGCAGGAATTATTTTCTGGTTAGGTGCTGGAAATTATTGTCTGAGTTGGACTTAGAAAGGATTTCTGCAGGTTAGGTACTTACTAGTTTTAGTTTCAGAAATTATTTTCTGGTCAGGTGCTGACATATTGTGCCCGTTGGACTTTGAAAAGATTTCTTCAGGCTAGGTATTTAGTGGGTTCAGTCTCAGGAATTATTTTCTGGTTAGGTGCTGGAAATTGTTTGAGTTGGACTTAGAAAAGATTTCAGCAGGCTAGGTATTCAGTTGGATGACCCTAAACTGCTCAAAGAAATCTTTGTTGTGATTGGCTGAGATTTGCATAGAGGCATGGCTAGTGGTTGTGGTTCCATATATATGACAAAGAGTTTTGAATCTCTGCTTTGGTTCTTACATTGAGGCAAGGAGTTTGGATCCTGCTGTGGTCTCAACATGGGATTGAAGATATAGAGGTGAGTTTCTTCAGGCTAAGGCTTCAGTGGACTTAGGAGGAGACATTTTCTAAGTCCATTTTTGAGTTGGACTTGGAAAAGTTAGTGGTCTTAGTTTTAGAAATTATTTCCTGGTTAGGTGCTGGAAATTGTCTAAGTTGGACTTAGAAAAGATTTTAGCAGACTAGGTATTCAGTGGGTTCAGTCTTAGGAATTATTTTCTGGTTAGTTGCTGGAAATTATTGCCTGAGTTTGACTTAGAAAGCATTTCTGCAGGCTAGGTACTTACTGGTTTTAGTTTCAGAAATTAATTTCTGGTCAGGTGCTGACATATTGTGCCAGTTTGAGTTAGAAAAGATTTCTGCAGGTAAGGTGCTGGAAATTGTTTAAGTTGGACTTTGAAAAGATGTCAGCAGGCTAGGTATTCAGTGGGTTTAGTCTTAGAAATTATTTTCTTATTAGGTGCTGGAAATTGTCTGAGTTGGACTTAGAAAAGATTTCAGAAGGTTAGGTATTTAGTGGGTTTAGTCTTAGGAATTATTTTCTGGCCAAAAATGACTTTAATTCGATGCAAATAAGGAAACAAGGTCATAACAGATGGAGTTCCCACAAGAAAATAAAGTCCCTCATTTTCTCAGTCTTCACTGTTTACTTTCTAGAACTTTCCCATAAGAACCGCTTCACCTTATTATCTTCCACCAATTTTCCACTGTTTTCACGATTGAATTATAGGTATTTGAGACAATTGAAACACTCTTGCTTGTTATTTTCTCTGCCAATTAATCATAGGTTTGACAATTTTCTCTGTTATATAGCCCAAATTTGTTGAAAGAACTGTTTTCAGAGAGGACTATTTAGCTCACTGGTTTGATTTTAACATGAAGCTGAGTGCTGATTGGTTGAGATTCGCAAGGGGGAGTTTGCAGGCCTGCTTGCATCACTGAGCGTCTTACATTGGGACATGGTGCACTGCTGAGACTGTGTCTTTAGGTTAGCATTTTAAATGTTCTAAGTCCATCTTCTGATTGGACCCCATTTTTGAGTTGGACTTAGAAAAGTTAACAAAAAACTCAATCAACCACTTGTATGGCTCTCTAAGTTGAAGCAGGTAACATATAGATAAATACAACATAAAACCAATGCTATCCCTCTGTTTCACTGTAAAAGCTATTATAGTTCCCGACTAAATCACCAGATGGCAGCACTATGCAAGTTTTCATTTTATGTCAACATTTAACTCATCATATAAGCTTTTTCTTCAATATATCCAATAAAATAATCTTTTCATATAAGCCTTTTCACTTTAAAAAAAAATTAAGTCCAAACAATAAATATACAATGTATTATTTTATTTAGTAAAATAACTTTCATTTAACCGAAAAACAATGTCACACACCACAAACGTAATTATCAATACATCTATATACTGTAATCCAATCATCGACTCACTTGTACAATAGGACAGCATATAGGTGTTGTAAAACTAATAGGGCTTTACTTCTCTTTTAATACAAATTTTTGAAGAACTGGTCACATTTAATCCAAAAATAATGTCATAAGATCAACATTATACTTCTCCAAACCAACATATTATCCAAAAATAATCCCATGAGGTCAACATTATACTTCATTAAGCGCTAACAGACAGTCTTAATACATCGTGAAATATAATTCATCAATAAAATGCTACTCGTCAGCACCTTAATAGTAAATCGTGCTTACTACACCGTATGCAATACTCTACTAAATCGACAGGTGGCAGCACTATTCACAAATTACACAAAGCCACGTATCAGAACTCCTCTATCATATATAAATATAACGTTATGTAAAGGAACATATTGATACAATACAAATCTCTTACACAATAAAGAGGTGCCCCTAAAGCTGTCTTAGGCATTGGCCCTACGGCAGACAGGACCCCGCCCCCGGCACCCCAAGGTTCGTGCTAAAAATCCACTCTGGAGGGTGTACCTACGCCTTTCCAGTCGGATTGATGGTTTATGGACGAAGCCTTTGGCTAGCTTCCATCTTGGCACCCAAGCTAACACCACCCAGGCTAACCTTCCCTCTAGCCCGTCATCTTAAATGCACATTGGAAATCAGAGGTCAGCATGATCATCGGAGGAAGACTGAGGACGGTGAAGCTGGAGAGGTACCCCAGTTGCCCTTTGCTCTGGTGCATTCCCCTCTCAATTGTCCTCAGATCCAGACCCCACACAGTTACCCTGGCTATTGTACAAGAAAGCCAACCTGATTTCCAACTCACACCAAGTGACTATGAACTTTCGGCCGGTTTTAACCCAGTGCCACCTATGACACGGAGAAAGGACTTGCCCAGGCGGGGTGCCCCTAAAGCCTCCACCAGCAGGACGACTCCGGCAGAGATGGCTCTGCTACAGTTCAGGGAAACACAACCCCCCAAGGATCTGTATTTATTTGACCCTACACTGGCTGAGAGGGCCATTGACACCGTAAATGGTAGGTCTTTCATGTTTTCAACCGTTAGTTTTGGCTGATGTGGGGATTGTTGGGGACGCTCAGCATCCTCAGCGACCACCACCGGCCACCCCCGAGGTTTCCCCCATAATGGACTTTCCCTGGCGCCCACAGGCTCGACACTACAACATTAGACGGTAACAGTCTTAATACATCGTGAAATATAATTCATCAATAAAATGCTACTCGTCAGCACCTTAATAGTAAATCGTGCTTACTACACCGTATGCAATACTCTACTAAATCGACAGGTGGCAGCACTATTCACAAATTACACAAAGCCACGTATCAGAACTCCTCTATCATATATAAATATAACGTTATGTAAAGGAACATATTGATACAATACAAATCTCTTACACAATAAACTATAACCTATACCAATAAATACATCAGGTAACATTTATTTACTACGTAACATCTCTCAAAACATGTATCAATGTAGCACACCATAATCATAACAGTCATACACAATCATAAAGAAATAGACTCATGCATGTGTCACACTAACATAACTTAAGTCTAGACTAATACTAGCTTAAGTTTGTCTCTCCAATTCTTTCTTGACAAAAATTTTTGAAGGTTTGGTGAAATCCAAACCGACATTCTAAACAAAAAACAATCCCATACTGTTCTTCTACTATATGCTTATAGCATCTCTATAACTGGTAGATGCGATCAATATAGTAATAGCTTCATTGAAACATAATGTAAACCATTTCATACAAATGAGTCTATATATAAGTCAATGTCGTATGTCATATACTGCTGAAACGGTAGGTGGCAGCACTATACGCAATTCATACAAAGCAGCGTATCAAACTCTGCTGTCCTATATATATATAACATTATAACAAGGAACATAATAATACAATACAAATCTTAACACTCTAAACCAATAACCCAATTCAATAAATAGACCAGGTAACATTTATTTACAACTTTTCATCTCTCTAAAACATGTATCGATGTAGCACACCATAATTATAACAGTAAAACACAGATATAGAAAAATAAATTCATACATTTATCATACTAATATAACTTAAGTCTAGACTAACACTAGCTTAAGATTTTCCCGAAGTCTTTCTTATTAGGGAATTTTTGAAGGTTTGGTGAAATCCAAACCAACATTCTAATCAAAAATAATCCTCTACTATTCATCTCCATTATTAGCAAGTGCGGCTTATAGTCAAAACTGCTATTATCCAAAATAATAGGTATTTTTTGGATATTCAAAAAATATAGGTCTTCTTTGGATATTTTTTTTGGAAATATCCAAAGAAGACCTATATATATACTACTTATCAGGTTGCTAGGCTGATATCTTAACTAGCAAGGATGTCTCTAGCTTAGTCATACAAAAATATTGACAAGAAAAAAAAAATTGAAGAAAAAGTAATTGATTCTTCACATTGTGAATGTGTAGGGGAGAAATGGGTCAATTCAGGGTTGAGAGCTTTTGACTATGTAAGGGGCGTATTTGGCCATTTCAAACGCTGCCAGCTGAGTCTGAAGATTTATGGTTTGGATTATGACGTTATATCTGCCAATACCTGTTTCATATCTTGGTAGCTCGTTCAGTGACTTTTCTGAGGTAATCAGAGTTCTGGCACATAGAAGTGCGATGTAGCTTGATGTTTCCTCACTGAATCTATCCCATAATGAGACTGTGGGGAAATCTTTGCATAAGTCAAATATCATGGCCTTGGTGGCCGATAATACAATGGGGTCTTGTAGGGTGAGCTCCCTTTGAACTGTTTTGTTGTTTAGGTATACACCTAGGTCATTGCTGGATATATGTTTGATCATGTCTCTATGCTCCATGATAGTTATTCTGATCTTGAACAGATCCATGGCCTTACTTTTGATGCCGTTTGGGCCTAAAAGACTGTGGATGGTCCACCCTGAGTTGATTCCATGTCTAATCTCTGGGGCTCTAAGGCTGTGTGAATAAATGGTTTGATAGGTTTGTGGTTAGACTAAGGTAGATGAATGGGTTGATGGGGGGTTTTTGTCAAGAGGTTGATAAATAAAGGTGTGAAAAATCAGGCTGCCATACATGGTTTTGAAAAAGCACTGCAAATTCAACTATTGCATTTTACAAAGCACTCTGGGCGCACACTACCATTGGCATGTAATGGGTATCTGGGCAACATGATGATAGATTCCATCATAGTCATGCTATAACGATTGATGACGCTACTAATGGACACATAAAAACCAATCCTACCTGGGCTTGTTGCATGGCAGTCCTGACACTTGGGTCCTATGGTCTCCGGATGCTTGCTCCATAGTGGCTGGATGTGGTGACTTTGGTGTATTTGATGAGAGTGGTTAAGATGTGGGGTGGAATGAGGCTTATAAGCACTTCATGAGGTTGGCTAATTCCTCATTACATGCCTCCCGATGAGGTGTGTCTCACCCATATATGGCACGAGGCCTAGCTATTGGTTGTTTTGCATATAACAGTTCTGTGATATGCAAATTTAAGGGACCTTGGCCGAGGTACGGATGATCATAGGATGATCTGAATATTGTAGTATAACTAGGGGGGGGTAATGGCTGTGGCGCTGAGATTAGTCAGCTTACCAGGGGTGCACTTGTTCCTGTTGTGATAACACAGCAGGGAACCGTGCTGAATTATTTGATTAAGAGTCTCATCAAACATTCCAGTACTGATGGTAAACAGAGGCATAAACACGGATCAGGATGTCTAGGTGCTGCTCTCCTACAATAGGCGGTCATTTGGTAATACCTTAGGGTATAGAGGAGCCCTGAGCTTGTAACACACCGGCGCATGCGTGTTCCTAAAATTAGGATCCACGAACCGAGAATACGCTGTGACCTTGGGTAATTTATGTGGCGTGCCAACCTTAATCAATCATTATATGACTGTCTGAGTCTCAAACTCTAGATAAAATTCTTGACAATGTCCCATTGATAAAAATAAGCTTTTGGGGTTTGTGTAGAAATTTTGAACGTTATAGGGAATTTGTGTATGATTTTTGGTAATAAAAATGAATAATGATGAGAAAAAGAAAAATTTTGTGGGGGAAAAACATCATTGCACGAAATAACACGTGACCAAAGCTGCCACTGGTTGGGGACGAAGGTAGAGAGTTATGTTTGTGAGTTTGGTGGGGGGTGGAGAGGGAAAAACTTTGTGTGTTCTGAAAATCTATTTCTTTTTCTTGGACTTTTTCTTCGCCTTCTTTATTGGTGAAGGGGCAAAGGTCACAAGTCCTTTCTTCGCTGGTCGTCCTCTTTTCTTTTTGACTGCAGGGGATTCTGGTTCACCAGTGTGGGTGAAATCTAGATCAGGGACATATAAGGAACTAATTGGCCCAGACTGCAGTCTTTTGATCACAGCCTTGGCGCTAGCCTTGGTGATTGGTCTCCTTAATCTAGATACATGTATTGATTTCTTCAATACTTTACCATCCTTTTTAACTTTGCAGTTACTGGTGAAGTCATTTTCATGATGATGTATGGTCCACTGTAGGTTGGTTGCAGCTTCTTGCTCGTTTGCTTGACCAGCAGGTTAGGTATGTGTAAATACACAAGCTGACCTGTGTCGTAGGTGCATGGGGAAGCAGTGGCGTCATATCTGGCTTTCATCTTTTTATGGTATTTAACCATGCTCTCAGCTGCCTTAAGCTGGATGTCATCCCTTAAACTGAGTAAGGCGGTAACCAATTTTTCCTTGTCTTTGATCTCTTCAGTTTGTTGGACCAAGGAGAGGGAGGACTCAGTTGGGAGATGTGTTTGCCTTCCGAATACTAAAAGATTGGGTGAGTATCCTAGCACGCTGCATACAGTGTTGTTTATGCTGAATGCTATAGCCTGTAGGAAAGTTGACCAATGTTTTTGTGATTTGGAGACAAAGGCTCTGAGTGAAGATTCTATTGTTTGGTGTTGACGCTCACATAGACCTTGTGATTTTGACCAATGTGCACTTCCTGTCACATGTTTGATGCCGAATTTTTCACAAAAAGATGTGAAATATTTGGACACATACTGTTGTGCGTTATCTGTGTTCAGGACTGATGGGGTCCCAAAAACACAAATAACCCTTTGGAAAAATCCTTTGTGGACCAAACAGTGATGTGCCTGGTGGCATGATCTGTGACAACATGAATGAATGAGGATCCATCCACAGCAGGTGTGAAAGGACCGATGGTATCCATGGTTAGGTGAGTGTAGGCTGTTAAAACAGGGTCTCTCAGGGTCATTGGTGTTCTCAAGTGTTTTGGTCTTTTCTTTGTTGTGAGACAAGTATGGCAAGTGCCACAGTAGTCAAAAACTTGTTTGAACATGGAACGCCAATAATACCTGGATCTGATTGCTGCATATGTTTTAGTGGGACCAAGGTGTCCTCCTAATGGCGAGCAGTGTGTGGCCTCAATTAGTGACTCTGCCCACTTTTCTGGCATCACTATTTGTAGTGTAGGCTCTAAACTGTCTCCATAGGTTGACTTGGTGATCCTGAATAAAACTTCGTCTAAAATCATGAACTGGTCATGGTTTAGCAGTATCTGTTTGCTAAGGCTGGGGCTTCTGGTAATTTACCCTTATTGATGTATGACAACATGGAGTTTGAGAAAACATCCTCCTGCTGTGCCTGTATCAGTGTCTCCCTGGATGGGGTTAGGGAGTGGTGTTTACATAGCTGGCTTATCGCTCGCTCAGCCATGGGTAGCACTTTGTGTGATAGCTTAGCCCTTCTGGTGTTAGCTAATTTCACTGATACTCTGGGTGACCTGGATATGGGTGGTCGGCCCCTTGGTTTGGTCTTGGTGGCCTTGACCTTAGGGGGGCGGGTCTGTTTACTTCTGGTTGATTTGCTGGACCGAAGGGGTGTGGCCGGGTCAGGTAACTTGGCTTTAGATCGAGTCAAAATGCACAGCTCGGGCTCAATTTGAATAGAGCTGAGTTTTTCTCTCTCAGAGCTACCTTTCTTGGCAATCACACCCTTTGGCTTCTTTGAGGTACTACCCCAAATCTGTCCTCCTTTTAGTATGGATCTAGGCGGTCCCATGAGGACTGGATTTTTGGGAACTGGGTCATTTGATCTGAAGACTTTGGTCATGGTAATGTCAGAGAATTTGACTGATTTGGGAGGGAGTATTATCTTACCCTGAGACCTGATGGGAATTGGGTCATCGGAACCGGGCAAGTATTTCCTTCTGGAAAGAAAATCTGCCACAATATTGGCTCTGCCTTGCAGGTATCTAACTTCAAAATCATAGGACATGACTGTGTCAACCCACCTGGCTAACCTTCCATTGGTTATATTTTCCTTTTTATTGAAAAGGGAAACCAGGGCGGTGTGGTCCAAGTATACTTTGAAGTGAGTTCCATCCACATAATGGTGGAACATTTTGACTGCAAAGACTATTCCCAACAGTTCTTTATCAGTTATCCCATACCTAGACTCTTGAGGTGTCAAACCTCTCCCTGCAAATTCAATCGGTCTATAGAAACCATAGTCATCTACCTGAGTGATTACAGCTCCTAAGCTGTAGTTGCTTGAGTCAGTAAAAATGACAAAAGGTCTTTTATAGTCCGGAAATTTCAGCACAGCTTCGGTACAGATAGCGGCTTTAATTTTCTCAAAAGCCCTCTGACATTCAGTGGTCCATTTAAAGGTGCTTTTTGTCGCCTCATAAAGGGGTTTCATGACATGAGCAAAACCTCTGATGAACCTCTTGTAAAACTGCGCCATACCATTGAAACATCTAAGATCATGGATGTTTTTAGGTGGGGGGAAAGTTTTGACAGGTCCTATTTTGTCTGGGGATGGTGACAAACCATGCTGGTCTACATTGAAACCCAAAAATTCCATTTTGGTAGTTCCAAATTCGCATTATTCTGATTTCAGTTTGATGTTTCCCTTGATAAAAAGTTTCAAAACCTCGTCTAGATCTTGTAAGTGCCTTTCCCACGTGGGGCTGTAAATGGCTACATCGTCCACATATGCTGCAGCATTTTTATACTTGCATTTCATGAGGAGTTGTTCCATTACATTCATGAAAGATAGGCCTGAAGTTTTGAGTCCCATAGGGAGAACTTTGGCCATGTATCTCGTGCCATTGGCAGAGAAGGTGGTAAGTGGCCTAGATTCTTCTGCTAGGGGAATCTGGTGATAGGCGCTGTAGACGTCCAATTTGGAAAAATATTTGGCGCCTGTTCTACCTATCTGCTGCATGAGGTCGTCAGCTCTGGGGAATGAGTAAGAGAAGGTCTTTAAATTCTCATTTACCCATCTGTAGTCAACTACAATCCTCCAACCAGAGGCTACTGACCTGTCACCTTGTGGTTTTGGCACTAAAAAGGCAGGTGAGTTCCACTCACAGGGTCTGGTACACTCTTCTATTATCCCTTGTTCTAAATGTTTCTTCAGGAGTTCCCTTTGAAAAATTTCTTTGTGAGGGGACATTCTATACGACGGTCTGTTGCAGGGTTTGAAGTCTGGTTTTAATTCCAATTTAACTTCATTTTCTACATTGAGACCTATAGCGCTTTGTTGTTATTTGGCTGCCCAGCAACTGGTATGAAGACGAAACTCTTGTTGCTATCAGAGGACTTTGATCTTTGTTCTGACCTGTCTCCTGACCTGTCTCTTCCTGGGGACTTGTAGTCAGATCTATTTTTGGAATTGGATCTGTAGTCCTTGGGGTTGGATCTGTCTGAAGACTTGGACTTTCCTCTGTAACTGTTCTTGAATTTATTTTCATACTGCTTGCCATAATTACTACTGGGCAGTCTGTCTTCTTTCTTGTGGTCGCGCTGGTATTTATCCTTTCTGGATCTGTTGTCGTCCTTGTTGTAGCCTACTGCACACAACTCTGCTGAGTTGTTCTGAGCAATTTTAATGGCCTCGAGGTTCAATTCCTGATTTATGGCTAACTGCTCAGCTTCCAGCAAGGTCTTGGGAGACTTAGCTACGACAACATTCTTCAGCTCGGGTCTGAGGCCATTTACAAGGTATCCATTTAATCCAGTGTATTCATAATGTTAATCCTCGTCATCTGATACTATAATGATCACAATGGGCACGGGTCCCGATGAGAATGCCATGTCAATACAATAAAATGTCTTTCATGAGCTCTGCATGAATGGGGTTGTCTTTGTATGTATAATCAAATTTATCGAAAGGTGTCGTAATGGGGCGGCGTTCATGCTGACGTCCATCCTCATTCATAATGTGGTGTTTTTGATCAGAAATATTTATAATACAGTACTTGTAATAAACTATCGCGATGTGATCTTGTTTCTGTAGTGGGTAACTGGATCTGCATAGGCCGTTTTACATATGCTGCAATATGTTGTCACCTTGGGGTGGCACAGCTGAATGTGCCAAACTACAGCTTGTTTTATGCCGAAACTATAACCACATATCGTGCATACATGAGCCTCCTCGTATTCAGATAACATTTCACTGGTGGCATTCATGTATGCTTTCTCTGTAGCTTTTCATGTAGTTTAACAGCTATTTTATCGTCTGGATATGCTGGTACTGGCGGTCTAGCCAGAGGTCCAAATGCATATGAACTAGTGCAGTGGCTGAGATTTTTCAAAACTGAACGTTCGTACATTTTTCTGCACGTGTGGCAGTTACTTTCCTGAACTCCAGTTGGTTCACAAAAGAAGCAGATTAATTTTGCTGGAGCCGCTGTAGTTAGCTCTCCAACAGTATATTTGGCGTGATGCTCATTAATTTCCTCCTGGAGGATTCTGTGTAGTTGATATATATTAATATAATTTTTTGAAATAACGTCTATCGCCAACTTCTTTATAGAGGCGCCTTTCTTATTAAAGCGCTTAACTTTATAATTATAATTTCCCCAATAAGCATCTGTGTGCTTGTCACTGGTCCTTTTGTCCATCACCTTTCATCTTAAATATTAATAGGTTATGTCTGCACTACCGGGTCACTAATGCAGTACTTACAGTGCATATATATTGTTATCCGTAGCTTCAGTATCTCTCCCTGAGCGAGCTCTTTGTAATTGTTCGAAAATATGCCTGCAGCATGAGAGAATGCAGCCAAGTAGCAGTCCTCCAAATAATCCAAATAATAAAGTGTATTGGATGGCTACAGGGCGGTCTCCATACATCCCGGCATAGGCTGAGCAGCTCACAGCGAATTTCCCATAGAGTGTCAAAGTTTATAGGCAGTCACAGTAATCCATAGATGGTGTATCTGGCAGTGTGATGCTTCAGTGTGGCGTTGTGCAGCCTATCGTACTCCAGGGGTAGTACCATGAGGAATGCAGTAGGAGGGTGGCCATAGCGGTATATATACAGGTAGGCTGGGGTTGTGACCCCTGTGATTCCTAGGTCAGTGGATCCTACTGTATTTCCGGTTCCTGTGGTTACCTCATCCAGTCTGCCTTGAGTAAACAGGGAGGTGGCCCCACTTCCTGTGGTGGGGAGTCACCTTTGACCTCTGCTCACTCCTACTCCAGCCAATCCTGAGTCGGCCGCCATATAAATATAAGCAAAGTTGTAGTGATGGCCCTGCTCATTCACTCACTGTGTGTGACTCTATGCCTATCGGAGAGGATTTTACTGTGATTTTACTGCTACAAGATTGCCGTCTTCATGCCAGGTAGGGTACATATTTCCCTTACATTATTTTCATTTCCAGGTCTCCAAGTTGATATTTCAATTTATATTTGTTTTTCTCTGCAGGTCGAGTAATGTAAGTTCATTCAGGTGACGGCGTTTTATGTGCCTTTATGGAGCAAGTCCTGATGGTTCACATATCACTGTTTCTCCTTTTTCTCCTGGTATCTGTCTCCATGGTTATACTGGTATTATTTTCTCCTGCATAGGTAGCAGTTCTTCATTTTTCGTGCTTGATACTGGGTTTCCTGTGAAGATTCCCACTTTTCTGTCTCCCATTTTCATATCTGCATGTAGTGCTTCAAGTAGATTCCTACCAATTATGACATCGTGGCATAAATTATCCATGACATGGAAGAGGAGGTGTAGACGTGCTCCTTCCATCATGAATATTAGTCTTGCAGTTTCCACTATCTTCGTGCTATTGCTGTTTGCCATATTCACTGTCATGTTGCCTGCATCAAATGTTTCTACAATGCATTCTTCTGGTAGTGACTGTCTTTATTTCTTAGAGATAAAGCAGTCGCTGGCTCCAGTGTCCAGAAATGCTAGCTTGTCTTCTCCGCTCAATTATATGGTTAGGAACAAAGGTTTGCTGCTAAGTTCATTGTTAGCTGGTCAGCCCATAGAGTGCAGTGTAGTTGTGATAGGCGGCACAGACCAGCCTATCAGTTTCCCTGGTCGTTTCCAGATGGACCACCTCCTGTTCTTGGTGCCTGTCCAGTTGCTCTCATCTCGCCCATCTTTTTACGCAGCCAGCTGCAAGCGCCAGTGCTGTGCCCGTACATTTCGTGTACTGAGCAGTACTTACGATTGTCTTCTCCAATCTCTGCTCTTCCAGCTGGGCGGTATTGATTTCCTTGTCTTCCATTACCTGTATTTGTTTGTGCTTGTTGATTTGCTTGTTGCGCAGGGGGTTGTTGCATATTAGGTTGCTGCATGTAAGGTTTCCTATTCTGAGGATAGAAACGAGGGTGTGTGGGTGCTTGATATCCAGGTGCATTTTGCCATTGTGGTTTATTGGCCCATCCTTGGTAACCATATGACTGTTTATTAGGGTAGAATGGTTGTCTCTTGCCTCTAAAATTTCCACCTGTATTGTAGCCCTTGTAAGATGGCTGCAGGTCTGAGGTTTAGGAACGTTTTGTTGTGGCTTGCTTTCAGCAGTCTCCAGGGCGGCTAATAGGTGAGTGAGGTTATTGTCCACTGTCGCATTTGTAGTAGTCTCTATTGCGGCAGCTGTAGCTTTAGGTCCTTTCTTGTTTAGTGACTCCAGGCGTAATGCCACTTTAATAGCGTCCTTGATGGTTTTAACATCCGTCCTAGCGAGTTCCCTTGAAATAGAAGGCGAAGTTCCTACAATAAAGACTGCTAGGGCCAGTTCGGGGGCCACATTACCTGCTGCTTGGTGTCTCCTCAAAACACCTGCGAAATCCAGTATAGATTGGTCCTTTTCTTGTTTAAGTGAGAAGAAATCCCTGTGTTTCTGCCATGACGTCCTTTTGTCCTCGAAGATGTCTATTACAGCGTCTTTCAAATGCTGATAAGTGTCTTTCTTGTCATTTGCCAACGTTCTCACCCATTCTGCAGCTATGCCTTTTAAACCATGCTTTGCCATTATCAGCTTTTTGGGTCTATCCCAGTCATATATTGCAGCAACTGCATCCAATTCGTCGTAATAGGTTTCAGGTTTCTCTCCAGACAGGAGGTTTTAAGTGTGGTCCCACCGCCATGTTGGGTGGTGAGTTAACTGGTTGATGAGGGTTTGGTAGGACTTGAATTGGTGCGTTCAACTGACCTTGATTCAATATATTATGCTGGTCCAAAGCCTGATCATCAGAATCTTCTTCTTCTACTTCTTCTATATCTGATAAATCTCAGAAAATGTCAGATTCCTTCTGATTCTGAGTAATACTCTGAGTGTCAGGTTTTTCATAATTCAATCTTCTTCTTGTATCTCCTAAATTATGAGTTTGTAATGAGTGATCCAATGGTGTATCATTGAAGTTGGCAGACCGATCTGCTACCGCAGTTAAATTATCATCTGAGCTTAGTAGGCTCTCAGGGAGAAGGTTGACTTCATCCTGACTGCAATCTTCTTCATTGGGATCACTAGCTACATTGGGCTGTAATCGCGCTGTGAGGGCGTGATCCGATATAGCGCCACTGGGGCCCGTGCCGTCGGTTGATCGGGCCTTTCTGTCAAGACCGTTGGGTAGCCTGTTTCCGTGCCTAATCTGGCCGTGCCTATAACTCCCGGGATGAGCGCTTGTGGGGCTTCTAGGTCGGTTTCACCTGGGCTTGACTCCCCTGACTAGGTAAAAGGGAGTCTCTGTCGCTGGGGGTGGTAAAATCCCACCTGCATGTACCGTGAATTCTTTCGCTGATAACAGCCCTGTTGCGGTTGTCCAATGCTACAGGAACAGCTTTTCCACGGGATCAAGTTGATCTGCCAGATTGATCAATTCCAGCAAGTAAATCCGAGTCTCTGGTGTGGTGTGAAGGTCCTGCGGTAGATTGACCAATTGATGTATCTGTCGCACTCTGCAGCACACGGCTAGAAGATTCACCCAACTCACCTTGATTGTCAAATGGCAATGCTGGAGGAATGGGGAATGGTACACCACTCATGAACGCAGCAGCATACACCACAAATTTTCTCCACCAGGTGAAGGAATGTGGTAGGAGTGCGATGCCAAATGTGGGTGAATTACCTCAATGGGTTTAAATGTCTACGGTTGTGGGGTATGAAGTTGCTCTTAAGTCATCTGGTGTTATAATGCTACTTATTGAGAAGGGCATGAAGGCGTTCATCTCTCCATGACCTTACAACACTTGCGACGCCGTCCGTGAAGTATCAATGTTTTTTGGAGTTACATCTCCATCCAAGAAGTGCACAATTACAAGATGTTATCCTTATCACAAGTCCATAGCCCATCCACACAAGTAACTGGGGTATTTCAAACTGATACTTATTTCCAATAGTAAAATGTCCATAAGGTAGCTGTGTAATGAATATAAGAGCCAAGACAAAATGTCACAAAAGGAGAAAGTGCTATTGTGTCCGCCACACTGTTGTGAATGTATGGTGGACAATAGGGATGGGGGCTGTAGAAACGGCCGCCACTGCCTATTGTACATCTGGTGTGCCTTTTGTGTATTTATATGTTATTGCATTCCGTTTCTAAGTGTGTATTTTGTAAGAACAATAGAGTAGGAGATAATTATGATATAAAGAAATGCAGAAACACAACAAAGGACAGGAACGGCCGTCTGGGCAATTACAATGTCTTTTATGTGTATATACTGTGACACTGATGTTAGTTGATGGTTTCTCTAGGTTTAAATTCATTGTACTGTCTGTATTCACTGTATGGTCTATTTTGTGGGGGTATTATAATAAGGATTAGTGACGGACGTCACAAAGGGTTTTGTTGGTATTGCATTCCGTTTTTGTGGACAATAGAGATGGGGGCTGTAGAAACGGCTGCCACTGCCTATTGTACATCTGGTGTGCCTTTTGTGTATTAATATGTTATTGCATTCCGTTTTTAAGTGTGTATAATAGAGTAGGAGGTAATTATGATATAAAGAAATGCAGAAACACAACAAAGGACAGGAACGGCCGTCTGGGCAATTACAATGTCTTTTGTGTGTATATACTGTGACACTGATGTTAGTTGATGGTTTTTGTCTAGGTTTGAATTCATTGTACTGTCTGTATTCATTGTATGGTCTATTTTATGGGGGTATTATAGTAAGGATTAGTGACGGACGTCACAAAGGGTTTTGTTGTTATTGCATTCCAATTGTAAGTGTGTATTGTGTTTGGCATTGTTCTGCCTACCTCCACCAGGGGGAGTCACCTACCCCTCAGGTGATTGGTTGATATTGTATGATTGACAAGTGGAAGGTGGAGCCCAAGATGAGATTTTGATTTTGGAAATAAAGATGATTCAGTTTGTACCAGACCAGCGAAGTGTGCATTTGGTTCTTCCCCCCACTTACAAAGTGGAACCTCCGGCGGGACTATACTTGGTTGTAACTGGAGGAGGAAAAAGGTGAACACACTGTACAAGGATTGTGTTGGTCTGGGTACAATATGGGTGAACAACTTCAACTTGAGCAGGAAAGAGTGAGGTTGTTGAAATTGGCAGAACACAGGAAGTTATTGGACAATCATGGCAGGAGTATTGGTTACTGTGATGGCCAAAACAAGGATGGTTTAAGACTGTGGATAGCAGGAGTAGACCATGGAGCTGAGGAGGAGGTGATCCTTAGGAGGAAGGTGGATAAAATGGTGCAACAGCCATTTGAAGTTCCGAGGGAATACTGTACTAGATTCACAAGTGCTGTCGACAGGGCTTATGATGCTGAACATCTAAAACAGGATATGCTGATGGAGAGCCTTATACGGACTTTTATTGATGGTTTGAGCAATGATCAGTTGAAATATCATGTCACAGTTGCTACTCCTAAAACCGTGGCTGAGGCATTTAAAGCCTGTAATACTGGAGCATCAGCTTTGAGGCTGAATGAACCTTCAGGATTAATGGATCAAGCAGCCGTTGACCTCCCCCCACCTCCACCTGAAACTTCAGTGGATGATAGCCGTTTGAAGAACATTGAAGGAGCTATAAAGTCCTTGGAGAAAGGTATGCAGTCTATGTCCATGTCAATGAAGTCATTGAAAAACACCCACACTGCTGTGCCCATGGCAGCCATTGACACAAACCGTTTTGCTGGTACAGCAACTCCTAGTCCTGTGCCTGGCCATAGTAATTCTACCCAGCAGGGTGGGGAGGCATTAGAACATTCTAGAGGTGGACCAACCATTATCTACAACATAGGGAGTAATGGTGGATGGCGAGGCCGTGGACGGGGTAGAGGAGGTCAAGGTAGAGGTGTGCTGTAGCCACTTTAAATCAAGTGCCATTTGTTAGTAGGACTATGTCTCATGCTATATATATCTGGGCTATATAGAGCTTACATAGCATTAGGGATAGAAAGGGAATGTACATATGGACATATGACACTATGGATCAGCTGTTGTACTATAGAGTTAATGTGTTATTTATTGGAGATTCACGTGTAGCAGGTTTTGAAGAGCTACTAGACCTTGTGTTTCCACAAAAAGGTATCTTGCATCATACTATTGTCATGCCTGGGGCAAAACTTGAACACATTCAAAGAAGGTTGGTTCAGGAACTGCTGATGAATGGACCATTTGATTTATGTGTAATATCAGCTGGCATTAACAACATGTCATTTATGAGGAAGGACAGACAGGGCCACAAGTCATACGGCTTACAAGGAGAATATGCGGAGGAGGTATATCAGTCTGTTCGCGATGGGTTCCAGTCTATAACTACTGCCCTGAATAACTTGCCTTTTGATCAACCAACCTGTTATACATGTTATACATGTATTTATGGAGCCAACCTAGCTATGGCCAATAACTGGACAATGGATTGTACGAAAATTCAGGAGGAATTCGACATAGCATTGGATACAATTAATGCTAATATAAGGGCATTTAATGCTGCTGAGGGGCTCCCTACAATGCGATTTGAACGTGCAGTGAGTAAATCAAGAGCAGGTAGCTGTCATAAGAGAGACTTATCTAGTCATATGAGAGATGGCATTCACCTCAAGAATGGGAAACACAAAAAGAAGATGGTACGTGCAATGGTAGTTAAGATCTTTCACCACTTTTGTGTTGAATACACAGACACTGACCTTGACCTAGCACTTGGTTTGAATCCAAACAGGGATCATGCTGATGCTGATGATGATTTTTAATAATTACTTGTATATGTTAGTGTTAAATTAAATAACATGCTTTGCATTATTGATATATGTCTACTGATTCGGAAATGGATGTTTGCCTTTTTTTCACATTTTTCTTGACAGTGTCATCATGAAAGCATTGTTAAATTTTCTATTCATATTAATTGAATGTGCTAAATCATTTTTCTCTATTCAAAATTCTTTTGGATTAGGACACTGCCCCTTTTTGTTGTGTACTAAGTCCACTAACCCCAGTGATACCCCTGATAAGTTTACCACCGTATAGTCAAGTGTAAGGGGGGCTGGGGGTTTAACCTGTTGTAAGCAATAGTTGAACACACAGTAGACTGCTTATAACAGTCACCTCTACTACGAGGATAATTTGTGGTAGAAGACTTTGTAAAAACTGTATGATGATACTGGTATTGGACATTGCTTTCTTTTCTGTTGTTGTTAATGTATCTCACCTTGTATATTACCTATTGAGATGGCATCATTATTATCCCGTTATTATTTGAAATGGTACTTTGTAATGAGGAATTTAACAACAGTAAGGGGCTGGTGATTTCTTCAATTAATTGTCGTAGTTTTGAAGACAAACATGAAGAGATATACAAGTTATTGAAACGTAGTGATATAATTTGTTTATGTGAAACCTGGCTTAAGCCTGCTTCACCAGAGGGAATTATAAATATACCTGATCGTATTTTGTATAGAAATGATCGAATTGGTAAGAATTGTGGTGGAGTAGGCCTTAGTTGTAGATCTGGTCTATGTCGATATATTAGCATTGTAAATGATTTGACTATTCAATCGATTGATTTTGAAAGTATTGCTATTATGCTATGTCTACCGGGTGAGAAAGAACAGCTCATAGTATCTATTTATAGAATACCAAATACCAATGTACCAAATTTTCTTACTTTTCTAAAGAAGGTAGCTGGATTTGAATATAATGATAATCAAGGGAGACATGAGACTTGGGTATTAGGTGATATTAATCTAAATATGTTTGATGATACTGATGCAAGCTGTGAGAGTTTTAGGTCATTATGTAAAGATTTAGGATGGAAAATTCTGGTACATGAGGTTACTCGTCCCTTTAGTGGTACTTGTATTGACAATGTATTATCAAATTGTGTTAACATTACTGATGCAGGTACGGTAGAAGCATTCATTTCTGATCACATTCCTGTATTTGGCTGTAAGGGCCGTGAGAATTACAAGTATACTAAAACAACTTATTCGGGCCGTGATTATAGGAATTTTAAAGAAAGTAATTTCAAAGATTTCCTGCAATCTTGTGATTGGACATTGTATTATGGTAAAAATTTGAGTACTGATGTGCTGTGGGACATGTTCCTAACACCTATTAATCAGTATCTGGATAAATATCATCCCTTTGTTGAGAGATTAGTTAAAAAAACTAGAAAAAGTTGGATAGATGATGAAGTAATGGATCTTGTTTTTGAGAGGGAAGGGTGGTTAAGGTTGTATAAGGTGAATAAAAGTGATGAAGAGAAGCAAGCTATTAAAGATTGCAGGAGAAAAATTAGGAAAAAAATAAAAGCTAATCAAATTGGTGGTATTATGCAAGAATTACATGAATGTAGAGGAAATCCTAAGAGTTTTTATAAATATATTAATAACATGTTTAAGGGTAATGGGTCTGAGATTTATCCAGATATGAAGCACCATGTAGATGGTGTTAAGGTCCCATCCGAAACTGCTTGTGAATATATTAATCAATACTTTTGCAATATTGGAAAAGACTTACATGTGGCTTCTGTTGGTAAAGTACAGTGTGACATGGATAATAATGTGAGTATAGAGGAAATCATTCAGGGTGGAATTTTCTCTGAATCGAATATAAAGATTAATTCCTGGGATATCTATTATACAGTAAAAGAGATTGATAAAAATAAATCATCCGGAATAGAGGGGATCAGAGGTGATATACTACAATGTGCAATAATATGCCTGCTAGATCAATTTACTTTTCTTGTTCAGAGAAGTTTTGATAGTGGTGGTTTTCCTGTCAAATGGGCTTCTGCATTGGTCAAGCCATTACCCAAAGACGGAGATTCATCACAAGTTAAGAATTGGAGGCCTATTTCGCTATTGCCAATGCCCTCAAAAATTATTGAAAAAATAATGTATTATTATTTAAGTTGTGCCATGAAAGATCACGATAATTTTTCAGATGAGCAATATGGTTACAAGAAAGGTAGTGGTACAGGTGATGCCACCTTTGACTTTGTTAATGATCTATATGAGTATCGAAATGATGGTTTAATAACAGGGGCCCTATTTATTGACTTTACTAAAGCGTTTGACAGTGTAATCCATGTTAGACTTCTGGAAAAAATTAGCAAATTAGGTTTCAGCAAAAATAACTTTCTCTGGTTTAATAGTTATCTAAAAAACCGCAAACAAAGAACTAGTTATGGCAATAATCTCTCTCAAGAATCTGAAATCAAATATGGTGTCCCACAAGGGTCTGTTTTAGGCCCCCTGTTGTTTGTTTTATACATAGATGACGTGATTGAAAAGTTGAACGAGTGCAAAATTATAATGTATGCAGATGACATTGTTTTATATCATGCAGCGAAAACACCCCAAGATGTAATGAGAGTGTTAAATGATGATCTTGAACGCTTTAAGACATGGGTATTTCACAACAGGTTGACTGTTAATCCAAAGAAAACAAAATTTATGTGGTTTTGTAGTGCTCACAAATTGAAAAATTGTCCAGATACAGATATTGTAATAAATGGTACCAGAGTAGAAACTGTAAGTTTTTTCCCCTACCTAGGAGTTACAGTAGACAGTAAGTTAAGTTTTGACAAACAAATTAAGCTTATTAAAAGAAACATTTGTAATAAATTATTTAGATTTGCTAAATTAAGGAAATATCTCACACAAGAAGAAAGCATAAAAATATATTGTTGTACCATCCGGCCGATTATTGAATATTGCTCTTTTATAAGTACTAGTTGTAATGAGGAAGGTTTAAAGGCATTACAACGTTTACAGAATAGAGCTTTGAGAATTTGCCTTAGATGCAATATTGTTAAATATAGTGTTGATGAGTTACATGTCATCTGTAAAGTGGAAAAATTAGAACAAAGATTTGATATGTTACTTTTAAGTTTGATGTATAAGAAATCCAAGGATCAGATAAATCATGGTCATGCATATAATACAAGATCGCAAAATAAGATACGTTTTAAATTGCCAAGAAGTATATCTCGCCATTATAAAAGATCGCCATGGTACAGGGGTGTAGTCCTCTGGGACCTACTATCTGAGGAGGTTCAGAGGGCTACCACAAAAGTTAAATTTAAGAATGAGGTTAAAAAGTTAAAAAACCTCAGATCAAGGCTAAAGGTTGGATATAACTAAGGAACAAAGGTTGATGGAGACGGTGTAGTCACCGCGCCGCTCCAAATATTATTTATGTGATCAGCATATTTTCATCATTATATAATATTATATCATTGATGATCATTTGATTGTATTTTGTGTTTCTTGTGTCATATTGATATATATCTCAACAAATACTATGTGATTGATTTGACACACTTGCCTGCTTCCTTACTGTTATTGTACATAATGACATATGTCTGATTATGTGGAGTCTATATTTACTTCAACTGTTTGGTATCTGTTTGAAATATAAATAAAATTGGTCGGCTCTATAGCGTTACATAAATGAACCTGACAGTTCATTAACGCAATGAGCTAGTCCAAAAAAAAAAAAAAAAAAAAAGTCAAAACATCGAGTCAAAACACATTTATTCCAACTGTGCAGCAGACGCCTAGTCTCTGCATGAAACATAGTTACTCCAGCCACCTATACTCCAGACAAGGCATAGGGATCCCCTTCACAGCAGCCTCTGCGAGTAAACCTTCCCACAGTGCACCCTGATTGTAAACATTCCCATCATGCAGCTGAAAAGCTGCATTTCTGATTGGTCTAGAAGTGCTGCAGTTCCTGTTGCAATACTTTGTGGGAAGGGTGCAAAGAACTGTGGGAAGGCTCCACAGGAAGTGGCCTTTTAAGGCCACGGGACAGGTGGTTGGAGGCATCTGAGTTGTATATAAGCAGATGAGCTGACCAAGCAGGCAGGAGATAGAACGTAATGCTCTTCCTGTGAGGACTGACCATACTTACTGCTGGGATACACAGGGTTGGACTGTGTAAGTATTAACCTTTGGACTTAGTCATCTTGCTGCAGCACACACCTAGGGTTGGTTCATACTCATCATATTGGAGTTGTACTTGTAACCAGTTAGATTGGAACTCTACTTTGTACTTGTGACTATTACCATCCTTGCTCAATTGAACCAACTACCTGTGAACAAGACTTCTGTGATTTGAAGTGGATATTACAATAAATATTGGAACTTTAATCGGCGGATTGCGAGTGTTGTAAGGTCATGCAGAGATGAACGCCTTCTTGCCCTTCCTCTACCACTTCCTTTAGAACAACGAATTAAACCCCTGAATTAATACCATAGTAACCAGCAAACAAGCATCACAACCATCAAACCATTTGAGCTAGCTACCCCACCACCTACAACAACATCCGTCCACCTACATCCGTTCACCTGGTGGAGAATATCAGTGGTGTATGCTACTTAGTTCATGAGTGGTGTACCTTTCCCCATTCCTCCGGCACCGCCGACATCTGATAATCCGGATGAGTTGGATAATACCTCCCATCGTGTGCTGCAAGGTAGGACTGATACATCGAGTCAACAAGCTGCAGAAGGATCACTAGAAAACGCCAGGGACTACGATTTGCTCACTAGATTCGGCCGGTCTGGCAGATCAAGTCGCTCCCGTGGGCAAGCTGACCCTATAGCATTGGACAATCGTAACAGACCTATAATTAACGAAAGGATACATGGTGCATACAGGTGGAATTTCACCACCCCGAGCGACATTGACTCCATATTACCTAGTCAGTTTGAGGAGTCATCACAGGTGAAACCGACTTAGAGGACCCACGAGCGCTCAATTCGGGAATTCTAAGCTCGGCCAGGTCAGGCAAGGAATCAATCCATCAAGCGGCCTTGACAGAGAGGTCTGACCAGCCTAGCGTGGCGTCTCCAACCGACGTCGCGGGCCCCAGTGGCGCTACATCGGAACCAGCCCTCACAGTACAACTACACCCCGATGTAGCTAGTGATACCAATGGAGAAGATTGCAGTCAGGATGAAGTAAACCTTCTCCCTGAAAATACCAGTTTAACTGCGGTTGCAGATCGGTCTGCTATTGATTTTGATGAAACACCATTGGATCACTCTATAAACTCTCAGGATTTACACAATACCAGGAGAAAATTGGAATATCATAAATCTGTCTCTCAGGATTTGGACAGACATCTACAGGATTTATCAGATATAGAGGAACAAAAAGAGCCAGAGGATCATAGTCAGGATCAACAAAATCTACAAAATCAAGGTCAGTTGAATATTCAGAATCAACATCCACCAGCTCCTGCTCAACCAATCAACCCACCAATCAATATGGCGGCAGTACCACCCATAAAAAGCCCTGTTTTCAATGGTTCAAGTGGAGAAAATCCTGAAACCTATTTCGACGAACTAGATGCAGTTGCCACACTGTATGAATGGAACGATGATAAAAAGTTGTTGATGGCAAAGCATGGATTAAAAGGCATAGCTGCTGATTGGGTAAAAACTCTAGCAAACGACAAGAAAGACACTTATGCACATTTGAAAGCTGCCGTTATAGACATCTTTGAAGACAAACGGACATCTCGGCAGAAACATAGGGATTTCTTCTCACTCAAACAAGAAAAGGACCAATCTGTATTGGATTTTGCTGGAATATTGAGAAAACATCAAGTAGCTGGTGATGTGGCACCAGAACTAGTGTTAGCAGTTTTTATTGGTGGAACCTCTCCAGCAATATCAAGAGAACTGGCCAGAACAGACGTGAAAACCATCGAGGATGCAATTAAAGTAGCATCACGGCTTGAATCTCTGGATAAGAAAACACCAAAAGCCTCAGCTGCTGTTATAGAAGCATCTCCACCGGCACATCCAGATGATCGTCTCGATCAACTGTTAGCCGCCCTGGAGGCTGCTGGTGAAAAGCAACAGCAAAATGCACCCATGCGCCAGAACTACAACCAGCCTAACAGAAACTACAATGCAGATAGAAATCCAAGAAACCAGGGACCACGACCATTTTATCCAAATAAACAGTCCTTTGGGTACCAAGGATGGGCCAATAAAGGACAATGGCAGAACGGTCCAAGAAACCAGCCTTTCCAACGCCCACGTTTTTACCCTCAATCTGGGAGACCCTACATGCAACAGCCTGCCACACAACAGCCAAATCAACAAAGGAATGTAGGAAAAACAGGACAGGGAAATCAATATCGCCCAGGTAATCGAGCAGAGATAGGAGAAGATAATCACAAATATTGCTCAGTGCATGAAATGTATGGACACAGTACTGATGCCTGTAGCTGGCTTCAAAATAAGATGGCTGAAATGAGAGCGACAGGACAAGCACCTGGAGCACGAGGCGGCCCGTCAGGAAACAATCAGCAGGGAAACTAAAAGGCTGGTCCGTGCCGCCTATTACAATGACACTGCATTCTATGGGCGGACCAGCTAATGACAAACTTAGCAGTGAACCATTATTTCTGACCATCAACTTATGTGGAAGAGAAAAATCAGCATTTCTCAACACAGGAGCCAGTGACTGCTTCATCTCAAAAAGGTACAAACAATCACTACCAGAAGAATGCATAGTAGAAACTTTTGATGCAAATCTGAAGGTAAATATGGCAGATGGTAACAGCAAAATTATTTCAGAAACTGCAAGATTAAAATTCATGGTGGAAGGAGCATGACTATATTTCAACTTCCATGTCATGGAAAATCTTTGCCATGATGTCATGATTGGTAGGAATTTACTAGAAGCACTTCAAGCAGATATGAAAATGGGAGACAGAAAAGTGGAAATCTTCAAAGGAAATCCAATATCAAGCACAGAAAACGAGAAATTGCTCCCTATGCAGGAGAAAATTATATCAGTCTCACCATGGAGACAGGTACAAGGAGAACAAGGAGATACTGTACTCTGTGAACCATCAGGACTTGCACCACTATGTGTAGAAAGCAGTGTCAACCAACTAGGAAAAACATGGTGGATAAAAATCATGAATTGCTCAGATAAACCTATCATTCTGGGAAAGAATGATGTCCTAGCATATGCCAGTAAAGGTGAAGCACCTGGACTGGACCCTGTAGATCTAACAGACTTCCTTAGAGTAGACCATCAACAGAAAATGGGAATACCAGCCGAAGTGTGTCAAATGGCAATAGATTTTGTAAAATCATTGACAGCTGACCAGTTTGAAGAACGAAGGAAAACAACACCAAAGGAAGAAAAGATAAAACAGATCGACCTAAGTGAATCTTGTCTGGATGAAACACAAAAGGAAGAGTTTGTAAAGATGCTATTGGACAATCAAGACAGTCTTGCATTTGACATGTCTGAGCTCGGTCATTGCAAAATTTCACCAATGAAAATTAGAGTGGATGAATCTAAAGGAATAGCCTGCACAAGACCCTACAGATACTCACCACAGAAAATGGAAGTAATAGATGAGCAAGTGAAACAGCTTCTTGACATAGGAGTGATAGAACCAAGTGAATCAGCATGGCGAAGCCCTCTTGTAGTGGCTTATAAAAAGAATGGAAAACCCAGGCTCTGCACAGACTACAGATGGCTTAATTCCATCACGTACAAGGACAAGTTCCCCATGCCTACAGCAAGATCTTTATTCCTCTTCATGGCATACAAGAAACCCACTATGTTCACAGCACTCTATCTTCTCAGTGGATATCATCAAGTTGAGATAGACAAGGATTCAAGACAGTACACAGCATTTGAAACACCTACAGGAGTCTACCAATATCGACGTGTAGCATTTGGCCTTTGTGGAGTGCCATAGCAGTTTACCAAGGTAATGTCTACTGCTTTAAATGGCCTCATACCAAGGACATGTTTGGCATACCTAGATGATGTAATAATCTACGACCAGACATTTGAGGATCACCTGAAAAACGTTCAACTTGTTCTGAAAGCACTAGCCAAAGCGGACTTGAAAATCAAGCCCGAAAAATGTGATTGGTGTAAGGACAGAATCAACTACTTGGGACATATTATCAGCAAGGAAGGTCTTGAAACCCAACCTAGGATCATTAAAAAGGTCAAGGCAGTGAAAAAACCAAAGAACGTGAAAGCTGTCAAATCGTTCCTAGGACTGTGCAATTACTACCGTTCCTTCATCCCGGGATTCGCCAAGGCAGCTGTTCCTCTGAACAAGTTGCTACAAAAATATGCAACGTTTGAATGGACTGACAAGTGTGAAGCATCATTCCAGGAGATCCAGACAAAACTGACTTCACCACCATTGCTGATACACCCAGAGATAGGTGGACATTTCATAGTGCTAACAGATGCATCAGATCGTGCTTGTGGTGCTGCAATCTGCCACAAAATCGACGATCTATACAGACCTATCCTGTACTTTGGGTACACAATGAATGGAGCAGAACTCAACTACACTGTGACTGAAAAGGAAGCCCTGGCCGTAGTAAAAGCACTGAAAACATATGAAGATATGTTGCAGGGAGGAAAAGTGACTGTGGTAACAGACCACAAGCCAGTAGTATCATTACTGATGCAAGCTCACAAGGCGCCCTCGAAACGTCTGAAAAGATGGGCGTTATCATTATCTGACTTTGATCTGGAAGTAACATATGAGCCAGGAGCTACTCATTACCTACCAGACTACCTGTCTCGTGTACAAGAAGACGAGGAAAACAGTGACGAGGAGGAATTCGAACCAGACGCGGGATGTGAAATATTCAACATTGAACCCAACCAGGAGATAAGCACTGAGAGAATGATGAGAGCTCAGCGCGACGATCCAACCTGCAATCAGATGATTGAATACCTGGAAGACAAAGTATTCCCAGATGATTGGGAAGAAGCCAAAGCTGTCATGATTAAATCAGAATTCATGGGAATGATAGAACCAGGACTCTTGGTAAAATTCTCAGCTCCACATAGAAAGAAAAGAGGACAATTCACTGAGGTGAGTGGCAAAATCGTCGTGCCAAAGGAACTACAGCAAAGGGTACTGAAGATTCTACATGATGATATAATAACCGGCGGACATGTAGGCACAGCTGCTCTATGCAGCAAAGTGACATCCAAATACTATTGGAAGAACCTACACGAGGACATTGCAGAATATGTCAGGAAATGTGAAACCTGTGCTCTGAGAAAAAGAGCTCCTCACTTCAAAGCAGCTGCCAAAAGCTGGGATACACCGGATTACCCGTGGCAGCAAGTACAAGTGGACTTCATAGGACCGTTGAAACCAGCAGCAGACAAGTCAAAATATATAATGACATTCGTGGATTTGCTGACAGGATACCCAGAAGCATTTTGCACAGAAGATTCGACAGCAGCAACAGGAGCAGACCTGTTTCTGAAGAACATCGTATGCAGATATGGAAAAGTGGAACGCATACACTCGGACAGAGGCCCGACTTTCATATAAAAAATCTTCCATGAAATAACAACTAGACTTAATTGTCGCCACAGCATGACAAGTGCAAGAATGCCTACCGGGAATGCGAGAGTTGAGAGGATGCACAAAAGCCTCGAAAACATTATTGCATGCTACATCGATGACGGACATGACATGTGGCCAGATTTGGTCCCAATAGCCCTATGGACGATCCGATCCACTATCAGTGGTAGAACGGGATTTTCCCCCTACACCCTGTTGTTTGGACGTGACACAAAGGCCATGGGCCTACCTGACAACCGACCAACGCCTACAACTCTCTCAGAATCAGAATGGTTCCTAAGAACAAAGGACAACATAGAACAATTCAAGAAACTGGCTAAAACATACACAGACAAATACGAGGAAAATCTTAGGAAAAGATTGGATGCAGGAAAACGACCTGTAGACTTCAATGAAGGAGATCTCGTCTACGTGTATGACCCTATGTGTTCTGCAAACCGAGTCTCCAAATTTTCGGACCGCTACAAAGGGCCCTACCACATAGAAGAAGTGAAGGATGACCACCTAGTGCGTGTGGCATCTGTAGCAACTGGTGTTGAAATACCACACTTCGTGAACATACAGAAACTCAAAAGGTGTTACAAAACTTGGGCACCAGCGATAGCAGAGGAAGACGATGTAGATGAAGAAGAAAATGAAAATCCTGATGAAGAAGTAGATGAAGAAAACGAAAATTATGAAGAAGAAGAAAGAAATGAAGAAATTCCTGAAGAAATGGAAGAAGGAAATGAAATACATGAAGAAACTATAGAAGAAAATAAGGTCCCGACACAAGAGGACCCTCCTGGGACAAAGAATCAGGACGCTGACGTGCTTCGGGCACTAGGCAAGGTGGGCAAAAATGTCAAAGAAAATGCTGACGCGCTTCGGGCACTAGGCTTGGTGGGAAAGAATAAGAAAAGTAAAGAAAAGGCTAGCCTGGACAGACGGTCTGCCAGTGACGACGCCACTAAAAAGAAGCAATCAGCGGCGCATGCCCGCACCCCTTCCTCGACGCCCCCGGCTCAGGAAAGCTGCAAGAAACCTTCTCTGAGGAGTAGTCGCCCCAGGGCCGCAGCCCGTCCCCCTACGCACTGGACCGATACAGACGGGGAGGATGATGAATGTGATTTTATTGTGATATAAATATTGAATTGACCTGGTAATCCCAACGGCTGGGAGTTGGTACAGAGGCCAGCGGGTATGGGAACACCGTGTTCCGGGTTCCACAGGTTTCAACTATTAGGACTTATTACTATTTTAAACCCCCGAGGTTATGAAAAATGTATATGAAACCCCTGGCTTATCACATGATTATATGAATGATAAATGGAAACTATAATGGAAATGCAATGAAAAGTAACAAGGATAATATGTACTACTAACAAAGAATGAAAAGGATACTTATAAAATACTACAATGGAAAATACGTGCCTCGCACAATACGCGCTACAACTAGCCCATTACACATTAAACATGAAAGCAACGCGCTATAGCTATCATTGAACGTCACCACTAAGACGCTACACAAGCTATTATTGAAGGAGAGCAATGAATAATTATCCTCAGAGGATCCATAAGGAAAACAAAAATATTACTGGGCAAACTATAGATACCCAGATAACATTTTTTAGCAGAGAAATACACATTGTATAGATATGACTGTAGCTATGAAAAGCACAATTTAAAACTGACAGTATCATACTAAAATTTCCACGAAAATAGCTATCTGTGAAAAATCTGTAAGCTCATAATGACCTGGACCAGAAGACAGTACTTACACTGAGCGCAATTTGGTGCATAAGGACGGCGCCCCAATGGTAACAGATCCAATGATTGTATTACAGTGAGCAGGGATCGTTGCTAGGGACGCTACTTATATAGGAGCCGCTCGATCAGGATTGCCTGAGTAAGGAGCCTGCTGGGCTAGGAGCCGACTTCCTGGCTGCACAGGAAGCCAGCAACGCTCTGTTTATGCCAGAGAGAACTGTGGGAAGGCGCGCAATGCACTGTGGGACGGCTGTTCTGTGAGTAACTTCCACCCGCCCCCAGTATATATAGCAGCAATGGCGCTCCTCCCCCTGCAGTGTTGATGGAGACACCACTGGAGTACCATACCCTGCGCCAGATCACTACTCAGCGAGCTGCTCTGCACCATACTATAACTCTACTCTACACAGGAGTCATGCCATCACTGGAATATTGCACCTACCTGTGAGTTTGCTGTTTCTGCTAATATGCAGACAGAACGCTCTGCATATCTGGAATATTGTATTTTATTTGCAATTTTTGGAGGCCTTACTCTAGGATGTCTGCTTGCCTGCTGCAGACACACTTTTGAACAGTTACAAGCAGCTCGTGAGGAAATAATACCGCTACGGAGGGATCTAACACTCACCCAGGATAACAAAAACATTAGTGCCTGGCACACATTATTTATTCAAGTAAGTTTAGAAATCGTGACTATGCTGTGATATGAGCATCTACACAAGAAGTGGCAGGAGACTATTGGATGAAAGTGTCAGCAATTACTCCACCGACTCTTTACTGGGCTTGGCGGTAGATGCTGTTTCTAAATCTCACCTGAGGATTTACAAATTGCCTACATCACTACAGACTCTAGTCAATCAGCATCACGCCACCTACACTGTTGGAAAATTAACTTCACACCTTCCCTGGGACAATCTGTGTTTCTATTGTCATAGCAACGAGAAACCAGGCAGAGATTGTCGCACGTGTCTTAAAAGATATGAATTAAGATATCTGCATAACCTGGAAAAGCTCTTTGGGGACAAAGTGAAAAGTACATTTAATTTGAAGAGGGAAATTGGCAAAAGGTACTTATACGAGGCTGGACCCTTAGGTGAACCCTCACCTCCCCCTTACCCTGATAAGTGGACAATAGAAATATTTAAGAAAATCTTAATGTAAAAAACTGGCGCGCTAAATGACCTATAATGACACCGCTGGTCAACACAACGAGACATTCACACATATGCAGTGTATGTGGAGACATATTTAATATTAGACAGGAAGTCGTGTGGCATCTTCAGTTATGCCACCCCTACCTAGGTACACACTGTGACACATGCAATTTAACGTATGCTTCTACCATTAAATTGAAAATTCACTACGGCACCGCCGCACACTGCGTTGCCTTGATGCGCAGCAGATACGCTGATCTAGTCATGGAATAATATTCTAATTGGAAGAAATACAATCATGAGTAATGAAACTGTCATGATGGATGAGGACAGCCGGCCAACACGCGAGCCATTGGACACATTTGATTACACTTACGAAAATGATCCAATTACCGCGGAGATAATGGAAGACTTATCTGATGAAGAATATGACGATATCAGGGACGAGGATTACCCCACCCCTGAGGAAATACAGGAACTCCTGGCAAGATTCATCCAGGCCCAGCGCACATCTAGGAGAAATGCACGTGCCTAGTCATTTTGCCATTGTGATAGTAAATATGGCTGAGGGACCTGCTATGCCCATAATCGTCATAGTAATTGAGTCCGATGATGAGGAATGACTCATAAAAAATTGCTATGTTGCCACAGCTCATATATCGTTTGCACATGTTATTATAGACAATAAACTGTTGAGTTAATTCTGTGTTGGAAAAACAATACGACCAACATGGCTGCTACATTGGGCACTGCTGAACCATGTGCACATGCATCAGGGATTCACATTTATGATATCGACAGTTGTTTGAGTATTTGCTATATACCTGTGATAACAAGGGAATACTTCTTCGCTGTACGAAATGGACAATGTAAAACAGCTGGTATTTATTTCAATGTGTTTCCCCTTGACTCTGTAGACCGCACCATCATCACCATCCCATTCTACTTCAGGAGACTGGACAACGTGACAAGGATGTATTCATTAACCAATTTGTGCTGCTGCCCTACCTGCGTAATTGAGACAGCATCTGAGGCAAGTCATAAAGGCTGGGACAGAGTAGCTGCAATAAAAGATAAATACGTCACCAACGCCCTCGTCCTTCCCTCCCCCTTCAGTTCATCGGAAGTAGGAGCAAGTGGCGCACTCTAATAAGACACATTAAACTTGGGAAAAACAATGGGTGCCTGTCTTGGAGCTAGGGCGCGCCCGCCCCCGGCCGTACAGATGCACAAGGTAGAACTAAGCCCTCGGTCCGCCAGGTACTCCACTACCAGGAGACCCCTACGCAAAGTATACCTGGGACCGCAGTATGTGCATGATAATAGGCCTCTGCCAGCGCCACCACTCCCCCTGCCACGCCCTATTGGGACATGTGTGAATTAGGTGCATCTACCTCACAAAAGAAAGACTTCACACAGGATAACTACTAGTATCAAAATTATGCAATATTTTGAGGAAACTGTCAGATTCTAATATGTATAAATAGGGGATATATTGCTCATTGCGTAGTACATCAGGATCTACTCACTATATACCTTCACTGAGCCCAATAGACCTGAATAACCCCGCCAGCACCCGGCAGATGGAGGCACTGACAGAGAGGTATACTGTGTCCAGCCCTAACTGTGGAAATGGGCAACGTCTGCTGCAATATGACATCCACTGCCTCATGGCATTACTCATCGTCTGACAACGATGGATCAGCGGATGGTTTAGGTATGTCCGGTCGATGCGGAGCCTTGCCAGACCTGATCCCTGTGGACGTGGACGGGGCACAGTCTATAATCGTGCCTGGTGGGAATATACTAAGATCAAACTCCAAATCAGGATCATCAGCCGGTATCTGCACCGGTCCCTCCAACGCCGAGGCTCCAGGGTCTGACATGGACGACATTGCTGCGGGACTTCCGGCGCCTCCCGACCGACTAGAAGTCGCGCTATCCCTACGCGGTCGGCTGGAGGCTATGCTGTCCCTGCCGTCCGTCGACGCTAAGTCGGATGGACAGGCAGCAGAACGAGGAGAGTTGCCGCTGCCCTGGCAGCCTACAGTGGAACTACTGACAGGGGTGGTCGAAGGGTTCGAACCTAGAGCTTGTCCACCGCTGTCTGATGACGAACCTACGGCAGCTGATGTTCCGGCGGCGGCTGATGACGTGCAGTCGCTGGGACCGGATGTCTTGACCATCCCCCGCCATCAGAACCCCGCACAGGAGACGAGCTCCTCGACGGAGAGGCGGACGACGACCGCGGCATACTGTCTAACTCGGTACTGATGGACCGAAGAATCGTCAGACCCGGGGTGGACGTCTTAACTAATGGGATGGCACGCGTCCTTGACGACGGCTGGCGCGCTGGAAGAGTCCGAACCACTTTACTCACTGCGACAACCCGCGGAGCAGGGGACGGCGACTCCCGACGTGGACTATGTAACCTAGTGCGTCCCGCTCCGGCTGCAACGTTGTCTCGAAGAATGGTTCGCACAGCCGTGGGATTGACAACCGTCGTACAGGATCGAGACGGCGAAGTCGCGGCCACGAATCTGTTATACGGCCCACCTCGCCGCCAGCCCAACCTGCCTTCTCCCATGGACCGCTGCACTGCAACGGGCGACATCATCGGAGGAGCGGTCGGCACCGCATGAACAGGACGATGACTTTGTGAAATGGCGCTAGCTTGTAGAGACAATACAGCATTCTGCTGATGACTGGGTGTCGCGCCCGCCCTCAATAATGATCCGCTCAGTAGATTCCGCAGGTATTGCTCCTGGGGCATATACGGCCCAGCCTGCACCAACATACACGGTTGACCCTATGACGGGTCATCTAACTCCTCCCCTCCAACCAATACATACACCATGCCTGGCTTAAAATACTTTCGTCTGACTAGGACGACTGAGTGGCCAATGGAGCAGGGAATATATTCCATGATCGTGCAATCAAAAACTCTTAAAAACTCCAAACAGGGTTATGTGTTTGAACTGGTGTGATGTACTCTAGTGACTGATTACCCTGATAGCAAACCTAAAACTGAGCTAAATTAGAGGCCCTCCCCTCCCCTAACACATGGAATTGGCTACAATTGTATATACTACAGGGACCTATGTTCTCATCTCTTGTAGGCCTGAGTGACTCGAATTTAAATAAAACACGGTGACCAGATGCTGACCAGACGCTACAGTGAGGCTACCAGTGAGCTGATCACCTTACTCCAGCGGGTGGCGCCATCTACACAGTAGTGGTGAAACCAACGCCCCAACGCCTACGATAGCGCCCCTGCGGTGAGCGGATGAACTAGACGTCCACTGCTCCAGCAGGGCCCCCTACAGCGCATTCTGGGAGCTATAATCTGGCAGTCATCCAGACGCCACCTGGATAACTATATACAAACTATAAAGAGATACTAGTCACCCTACCAACATCTAGGAAACTTTAAAACGGGCAACGTCGCCCGATTCACTACACCAAAATGATTGTCGGGATACCTGTTGCACAAGTTGCAACCCTGACAATACTGCTGATAGTTTACACACTCCATCACGTGACTACCCAAGAGACTATACACAGGGAAAAGCTTGGGGTCGTCCTAAAACCCGGACGTGTGATATCAATAGCAGACACCAGCCACGTGGTGCAACAGCTGACTGTCACCATCCCTCCTGATGTTGGATTAAACCAAGATGTAAACGTCACGAACATGTGCATAAATCGACTGAACCGTGAAAAAGTAAGAATAGGCAATGGAACAGAAGAGTATGAAGCAGTGTGCAATCAAATTTATGTGTTTGAACAATGGCTGGACGAGCACATTGCCAAGCTCCGTATTGAACGTCATCAGATGATAGCTAAGCTGTTGGAAAGTGTACCTCAAGACAACGGACTTAATCGCACCATACGTGCAGGAATACCTGTGCTAAATCTAATATCTGAATTTGGATATCATGTGTTCGGAACCGGCCGTGCTTCGGACATTGAATACAATGCAAAAAATATAGAAGTCCTGACTGAAGCACATAATGAACTTACTGACATTACAAAGGACCTAGTGCTGAAAACAAACGTCATGTTGACAAGTATAGAACTCAAATTATCAGGACTTAAAGCTGTAGCCGACTCTACCAACTTCAAAATGTTGAACCTTAGCAAACGCTCTGTCAGAAATCGTCTAAAGATAGAAGAAAACAGGGCCTATCTTACATACCTTGGATACCTAAATAGGGTAAAACTAGGCCTGATATTACACTACGTGAACAATTTAAGACACCTTGAGACTTTTACATCTGAAATACACCAGCTAACACGTCATAGACTATCACCTAAGATTATTCCACCTCAAGCCATAATAAAGGCTGTGAGACGGACGGACGTATACCTGAGGCAGAAATACTCAAGGTTCAGGTCTGCCTTTAAATCACCAGCATTTTACTACGAGAATGCTCGCCCTCAGTGCACTCGCGACGGCTCATCAATAGTTGTGACCCTGCGCATTCCAGTTGTCTCAGAAGAACACCTGTTCAGGATGTACCAGGTCCTGAAATTCCCTGTACCAGTCAGAGTCGCAGGACAGAAGGCAGATGGCGCGATCGTCAGCAACGTACCAAATGCTATCGCGTTGTCTATAAGCCAAAGGTACTACATCCCGAACCCAATCATCGACTGGGCTAGTTGCTACGGGAGCACAGTGACTTTATGTTCGGACGTACCTCACATGAAGAAAATCACCGATGACGAGTGCGTGGCAGCCCTAATCAGAGATGACAAATCGGCCATTGATGAACTGTGTATCGTCGACTATATCATAAAGCCACACTTTGAAGAAATGGCAGTGCAACTGGACTCTGAAACCGTCCTTATTGTAACATCTGAAACTGAGGGACAGCTGATTTGCGGAAATCGACCACCTGAAATTAAAACCATAAGTAACTATGCTGTGATAAGTCTGGGGTGCGACTGTGCCTTCATGATGGAAAAGTCATGGATACCATACAGTCTTCAAGGATGCGCAAAGCACAGGGACCGAGAGCCCATCACATATCCTACCAATGACCTGGTCGTAAGGGGAATGCAAATGGCTCATTGGGTCACCACGGAGGTCCATGATACTAAATTGAACATTGTATACGACCCTATCCCACAAGAACTACGGCAATCAATGGAACAGGAAGCGGACGGGAAGCCGTTTCACATGCCATTAAAAGACTTGGTTGACAGGATTAACAAGAAAAAGCTCATTCTGAGACCGATGGCCTACAAAAATGAACTCTATGGACAGTATGCAGCGTGGGGTTCGTCGGCTCTCTCGGTGGTGCTCATTATTGCACTGATTGTTCTCTGTTGGAGACACAGACGTGCTCTAGCTACGTCAGCCCTGGCGTCTCAGACATCGGCTGCTACAGCACAAACCATCAGGTGCTACGGCCCCCCACCAGAGTGCCCGACCGAACGGCTGGCCTGCTCGACACCTACCGCCGTCCTTGCCCTGCTGCTAACGATTATGATGCTGTTCGCACTCTACCTAGTGTGGAGACTACGACAGGCCGCTCGACGGTCTACACCGGATGGGATCTACCTACAGTTCTCGGCACCGTTGGTCCTGGAAACCATCTTCCTGGGTGAACTGACTATGCCATTCGACCATCTGTACACCCAGGGAGAGGCACTGATAAGAGACCTATCAATCGATCACCTGTTCCTGAGTGCACGAGCCCGCATCACCTGGGGCATGAGCGTCTATGCAGCCGCAACCCGCCCTGGTCAAGTGCCGAAGATTATCCCCCTCCCGAACTCGCTGAAAGTGTCGAAGAGACTGGCAGCCACCCTCGTAGGAGAAGGGAAGTCATCGACAATGACTCGGCTCCTCCGCTTCACTGGCGGATTAGCCACACCTGTTCCATTCTCCATGCCTAGACTGACTGGCTGAGGCCGGGTGGACCCGCATCGGGGGAGATCTAGCCGACGAACGATTGCTTGATGACCTCGGCAGACAGGCACTACGCATGCACAGACGGACAACCGACGCCAGCGCCCCTCCGGCCGCTGTCCCCATTGAAGTAGGGACAGGTCGGATGAACGAAAACATCTACAATGACATTACGGAAGGATGAAGTGTTCTGATTGGCTGCACCTCGTGAAGTTCTGTGGTGCACAGCCACATCACAGACGGAAGTTGATAAAAACTTTACCAGAAAACTTTCGTTGGCACCAGCTGCCTAACTCTTTATTCTCGTGGAAAAAGAGACAAAAACAAAAAGAAATATATATAACATATGTAGGACTGACGTGTGATATATAGCAGTATACCTGTACTGATTGATATGAAAAACTCGTCGACGCCCAAGCGCGCTCACAGCAATAGTACAAATGAACTGATGTAAAATGATAGACATTAATCAACGGACATTGATTATGAGAATATAAGAGAAGAATAACACTTATAGGAACTAACCACAAAGAAAGTAACTTCTAAATTGTTTTCGGGAAAAGACGTTGATAGAAACTTGCCCAAAATGACATGTATTCTAAACAATGGCAAGAAACTTGTACTATCTTATCGAAGTATAGATAACTATGTGTGGTGTTTTGTAAGAATAGGGTTTCACAACATAATACTACTGTTTCTTTGATACCAAAGAGAAGAGAGATATTCAAAATTGTCCCGCCCCCCACTTTAATGAAAATTCAATATTCAAATTCAAAATTCAAAATTGGCTTCCCTAGCCGTCTTCAAAGGGTCTATTTCTCCGCTGTACTATCCACTCCACCACATCCAGATGTGGACAACCAGCCATGAGTTGGTACTCAAAGACTCTTATTCTAATTCACTGACATTGACGCTCTGACGGCTTTTGATAAGCCTGATCTCTGGGACGTCTGTCTCATTCGTGATTATTCACTACCGTCCATATACGTGGCCAACGTGCCAATCTTCTTGTCTTGTGTTCTTTTTCCATTCATGATCATTTGGCCTTTTCTGGCTGATCCCCAGCCCATTCTGCACTCCATCAATGACGCACGGGCAAATCCTTCAAATTCCAATTCCAATTCTTTTTTACTTACCTGCTATGTGGAGCATTTGGACATTTTGCACATCTATGCTCCTGTCCTCAGACGGACAACCCTCATGGCTCCGCATTAGCGACAATCACATCATCATCTCATGGAATATGCATACTACTTACCTCAGACTTGAACTTGCTTACAGTTATAAGTCGATTATGAAATCTCTGTAGGCGTCTTCCATGTCCAGTTATGGAATAACGTGATCTCTCTCTCTCTCCAATTGTCACACACTAAGTCGTGATTTGATGAGTTACCATAATAAAATAAGCATGTACAACTGTACGCCCTCATAATTAAACAAGGGGTAGTTGTCGAACCAGGGTAACAATTCACACTATTTTATGTAGAAACCTGACATAATCAGCTTATGATGAAAATACCTCAGGTTTAAGATGAAAATACTGCACATATAATCAAATGTAACCAAAAACAGCATGTTTGTGTTGGAAACAAAATATAAGTATTCACAATTTTCGAAGTAAAGAAATTGCTTCTCAATTTCTTTAAATAACCGCCCACGGGTGTGCTATAGCCACTTTAAATCAAGTCAAAACATCGAGTCAAAACACGTTTATTCCAACTCTGCAGCAGACGCCTAGTCTCTGCATGAAACATAGTTACTCCAGCCACCTATACTCCAGACAAGGCATAGGGATCCCCTTCCCAGCAGCCTCTGCGAGTAAACCTTCCCACAGTGCACCCTGATTGTAAACATTCCCATCATGCAGCTGAAACGCTGCCTTCTGATTGGTCTAGAAGTGCTGCAGTTCCTGTTGCAATACTTTGTGGGAAGGGTGCAAAGAACTGTGGGAAGGCTCCACAGGAAGTGGCCTTTTAAGGCCACGGGACTGGTGGTTGGAGGCGTCTGAGTTGTATATAAGCAGATGAGCTGACCAAGCAGGCAGGAGATAGAACGTAATGCTCTTCCTGTGAGGACTAACCATACTTTCTGCTGGGATACACAGGGTTGGACTGTGTAAGTATTAACCTTTGGACTTAGTCATCTTGCTGCAGCACACACACATCATATTGGAGTTGTACTTGTAACCAGTTAGATTGGAACTCTACTTTGTACTTGTGACTATTACCATCCTTGCCCAATTGAACCAACTACCTGTGAACAAGACTTCTGTGATTTGAAGTGGATATTACAATAAATATTGGAACTTTAATCGGCGGATTGAGAGTGTTTTAAGGTCATGGAGAGATGAACGCCTTCTTGCCCTTCCTCTACCACTTCCTTTAGAACAACGAATTAAACCCCTGAATTAATACCATAGTAACCAGCAAACAAGCATCACAACCATCAAACCATTTGAGCTAGCTAACCCACAACAGCCTACAACATCCTTCCTTCCACAACCGTCCACATTCGTTCAGCACAAATCGCAAAATATGTTAAAGATTTGGAGCAGGACACTGTGCGACTTATGATCAACAACAAGAAAATGGTGACAGTAAAGAATGCAACTAAGACTCTAGTAGACAATAATCGACACAATATTAGAATGGTACAGGACAAAACCAATGAACTTGTGACATTAACTCAGCATTTGGTAGAAAATGGAAGGTCGCATGGTCAAGCTATTAGACTTTTACAAGTGAAACGTATCATAGACCAAACATTGACTTTGATGGAGACAGCTGCTGCACAATATGTAGCAGCAGCAACTACCTTCCACAATCAGCGCATGCAAATGGAGAGGGGAGCATTGTCTAGGGAGATATTACCAGTTAATAAGTTAAAGAACATATTACATCTGTTGACTGCTAAGGGTCATATCCCACTAGATACGCATTGGTACTATACATATTTACGCATAACACCCATTTGGGAAACATCGGCTGGTCAGTTAACATTTAGGGTGATTATTCCAGCAGTTTCGAGAAAAGTATCTCAGTTACAGATTAGAATATTTTCCTATGTTGTATAACAAATTCTATATCAGGAAATTGAGTGGTAACAGTAGAGTTCCACTGTCCACAGAATCAGGCGTATCTTTCACTCCTGATGATGGGATCTGTGCTGGTAAGAAACCTATAATTTGTTACCCAGCTGTGCAGTACACTAGAAGAAAATGTGAGTCAAATTTAATATTAGGGAAGAACCCAGTAGGATGTAACATAACGCTGACCAAGAAAGCAAATGAAAAGTCACTGGTTTATAGATCTGCAGACGACCTCACTAGAATTACTATTGTTGCCTACAAACCATCTAAAGTTGTACAAAGATGTCCTGGAAAGAACCCGAAAGTAATAACCGTTTCAGGCTTAATGACACTACTTTTGGAAAATGAATGCAAATTAGATTCGGAAGATTGGAAATTGGTGGAATTGATATGGGACATGAAGAATTCGGCATACACTCCCATGCAGCTCCCAGGGCTAAATATAAGTTGGCCAGAAGAAGTACATCCTGCTGTGGTTAAAGAACTAGAGACGCATGATGAGCTCACAGTATCTGTAGATGACGTTTGTAATTGGTACTCTGGTGACATAGAAAAAGGAATCCAAGGCATGGATGGGTGGAAAATATCTAACTCTTTCTTTATTGTATTGGGGCTGATTCTGGTAGTAGTGGGCATAGTTTATGCTAAATGGTATGTACAGAAGTATTTGGTAAAGAAAGCAACTCCTAAGGTAACTGAGGACAAAGAGAGCACAGAAAGTAAGAGTTTGATGCTGGAAGGAACAAAGTACATTGTACCCACAACAGAAGTGCCTGAACATAATGGTTGTTCAGCAGGGGCCACTAGGTTGAATGCATTATATCCTAACGCTTATCAGGAGATGAGTGATTCAGTGAAACTCAGCATAAATGAGTAAGGCTGATGGGGGGAGATAAAGTTTCAAACGAGTTGAAAGCTTAGGGGGGGGAGGTATGTAATGAATATAAGAGCCAAGACAAAATGTCACAAAAGGAGAAAGTGCTATTGTGTCCGCCACACTGTTGTGAATGTATGGTGGACAATAGGGATGGGGGCTGTAGAAACGGCCACCACTGCCTATCTGGTGTGCCTTTTGTGTATTTATATGTTATTGCATTCCGTTTCTAAGTGTGTATTTTGTGAGAACAATAGAGTAGGACATAATTATGATATAAGGAAGTGCAGAAACACAACAAAGGACAGGAACGGCCGTCTGGGCAATTACAATGTCTTTTATGTGTATATACTGTGACACTGATGTTAGTTGATGGTTTCTCTAGGTTTAAATTCATTGTACTGTCTGTATTCACTGTATGGTCTATTTTGTGGGGGTATTATAATAAGGATTAGTGACGGACGTCACAAAGGGTTTTGTTGGTATTGCATTCCGTTTTTGTGGACAATAGAGATGGGGGCTGTAGAAACGGCTGCCACTGCCTATTGTACATCTGGTGTGCCTTTTGTGTATTAATATGTTATTGCATTCCGTTTTTAAGTGTGTATAATAGAGTAGGAGGTAATTATGATATAAAGAAATGCAGAAACACAACAAAGGACAGGAACGGCCGTCTGGGCAATTACAATGTCTTTTGTGTGTATATACTGTGACACTGATGTTAGTTGATGGTTTTTGTCTAGGTTTGAATTCATTGTACTGTCTGTATTCATTGTATGGTCTATTTTATGGGGGTATTATAGTAAGGATTAGTGACGGACGTCACAAAAGGGTTTTGTTGTTATTGCATTCCAATTGTAAGTGTGTATTGTGTTTGGCATTGTTCTGCCTACCTCCACCAGGGGGAGACACCTACCCCTCAGGTGGTTGGTTGATATTGTATGATTGACAAGTGGAAAGTGGAGCCCAAGATGAGATTTTGATTTTGGAAATAAAGATGATTCAGTTTGTACCAGACCAGCGAAGTGTGCATTTGGTTCTTCCCCCCAGTTACACAGTGGGGCAACTGCATCTAGTTCGTCGAAATAAGTTTCAGGATTTTCTCCATTTGAACCATTGAAAACAGGGGGTTTTATGGGTGGTACTGCCGCCATATTGATCGGTGGGTTGATTGGTTGAGCAGGAGCTTGTGGGTTGGTTGGTTGAGCAGGAGCTGGTGGATGTTGATTCTGAATATTCAACTGACCTTGATTTTGTAGATTTTGTTGATCCTGACTATGATCTTCTGGCTCTTTTTGTTCCTCTATACCTGATAAATCCTGTAGAAGTCTATCCAAATCCTGAGAGACAGATTTATGATATTCCAATTTTCTCCTGGTATTGTGTAAATCCTGAGAGTTTATAGAGTGATCCAATGGTGTTTCATCAAAATCAATAGCAGACCGATCTGCAACCGTGGTTAAACTGGTATTTTCAGGGAGAAGGTGTACTTCATCCTGACTGCAATCTTCTCCATTGGTATCACTAGCTACATCGGGGTGTAGTCGTACTGTGAGGGCTGGTTCCGATGTAGCGCCACTGGGGCCCGCGACGTCGGTTGGAGACGCCACGCCAGGCTGGTCAGACCTCTCTGTCAAGGCCGCTGGATGGATTGATTCCTTGCCTGACCTAGCCGAGCTTAGAATTCCCAAATTGAGCGCTCGTGGTGAACGAATGTGGTGAACGGATGTTGTAAACGGATGTGGAAGTGATGTGATGTTGTAGGTTGTTCTGGGTTAGCTAGCTCAAATGGTTTGATGGTTGTGATGCTTGTTGCTGGTTACTATTAATTCAGGGGTTTAATTCATTGTTCTAAAGGAAGTGGTAGAGGAAGGGCAAGAAGGTGTTCATCTCTCCATGACCTTACAACACTCGCAATCCGCCGATTAAAGTTCCAATATTTATTGTAATATTTACTTCAAATCACAGAAGTCTTGTTCACAGGTAGTTGGTTCAATTGAGCAAGGATGGTAATAGTCACAAGTACAAAGTAGAGTTCCAATCTAACTGGTTACAAGTACAACTCCAATATGATGTGTATGAACCAACCCTAGGTGTGTGCTGCAGCAAGATGTCTAACTCCAAAGGTTAATACACAGTCCAATATCAATGTGAACATGCATTTTCAGGCTTAAAATTACCACGAGACACAGTTTCAAGACACTAGGTCCAACAGTTTTAGTGTTAGTTGATTTCTACCTGATGCCTGAGGTGAAAAAGCAAAACAGAACTGTGTTGATTGGTTTCAGACCAAAATCAACCATCTGACAAAGTTTCAAGTCTCTATCTGCAACGATTTCAGAGTTTCTAAATTTTCACCTGTTCCTTTTAGTTTTCTCTCCAAAATTAATGAAAATACACATTTCCAGGCCTAAAACTACTATGTGACACAGGTTCAAGACACTAGGTCCAACAGTTTTGGTGTAGGTCGATTTCTACCTGTTGCCTCAGGTGAAAAAGCAAAACAGAATTGTGTTGAGTGGTTTCAGACCTGGATCAACCATCTGACAAAGTTTCAATACTCTATCTGCAATGGTTTCAGAGTTTTTAAATTTTCACATGTTCCTGTTATTATCTGCCCAAAATCAATGTGAACATGCAATTTCAGGCTTAAAATTACCACGAGACACAGTTTCAAGACACTAGGTCCAACAGTTTTAGTGTTTGTTGATTTCTACCTGATGCCTGAGGTGAAAAAGCAAAACAGAACTGTGTTGATTGAAAATATACATTTTCAGGCCTAAAACTACCATGTGACACAGGTTCAACACACTAGGTCCAACTGTTTTAGTGTTTGTTGATTTCTACCTGTTGCCTGAGGTGAAAAAGCAAAACAGAACTGGGTTGAGTGGTTTCAGACCTGAATCAACCATCTGACAAAGTTTCAAGACCATCGGGAACGATTTCAGAGTTTTTTTACATTGACATGTTCCTGTTATTTTCTGTCCAAAATCAATGTAAATATGCATTTTCAGGCTTAAAATTACCACGTGACACAGTTTCAAGACACTAGGTCCAACAGTTTTAGTGTTTGTTTATTTCTACCTGTTGCCTCAGGTTGAAAAGCAAAAGAAAAATGTGTTGAATCGTTTCAGACCTGAATCAACCATCTGACAAAGCTTCAAGACTCTATCCCCATCAGCTTTACTGTTTTTATTTTTTCAGATGTTTCTTTAAGTTTTCTTCCCAAAATCAATGAAAATATGCATTTCAGGCCGAAAGATACCACCTGACAAGGTTTAAAGACACTGGTGAACAGTAGAAGTGAATGGATGTGGGTGAAGGAATGTTGATAAACGGTTGTGGAAGAAAGGATGTTTGTAGGTTGTTGTGGGTTAGCTAGCTCAAATGGTTTGATGGTTGTGATGCTTGTTTGCTGGTTACTATGGTATTAATTCAGGGGTTTAATTCGTTGTTCTAAAGGAAGTGGTAGAGGAAGGGCAAGAAGGCGTTCATCTCTCCATGACCTTACAACACTCGCAGTCTGCCGATTAAAGTTCCAATATTTATTGTAATATCCACTTCAAATCACAGAAGTCTTGCTCCCAGGTAGTTGGTTCAATTGAGCAAGGATGGTAATGGTCACAAGTACAAAGTAGAGTTCCAATCTAACTGGTTACAAGTACAACTCCAATATGATGAGTATGAACCAACCCTAGGTGTGTGCTGCAGCAAGATGACTAAGTCCAAAGGTTAATACTTACACAGTCCAACCCTGTGTATCCCAGCAGTAAGTATGGTCAGTCCTCACAGGAAGAGCATTACATTCTATCTCCTGCCTGCTTGGCTAGCTCATCTGCTTATATACAACTCAGACGCCTCCAACCACCAGTCCCGTGGCCTTAAAAGGCCACTTCCTGTGGAGCATTCCCACAGTTCTTTGCACCCTTCCCACAAAGTATTGCAACAGGAACTGCAGCACTTCTAGACCAATCAGAAATGCAGCTTTTGAGCTGCATGATGGGAATGTTTACAATCAGGGTGCACTGTGGGAAGGTTTACTCGCAGAGGCTGCTGGGAAGGGGATCCCTATGCCTTGTCTGGAGTATAGGTGGCTGGAGTAACTATGTTTCATGCAGAGACTAGGCGTCTGCTGCAGAGTTGGGATAAACGTGTTTTGACTCGATGTTTTGACTTGATTTAAAGTGGCTACAGCACACTAGGTCCAACAGTTTTAGTGTTTGTTGATTTCTACCTGTTGCCTGAGGTGAAAAAGCAAAACAGAACTGGGTTGAGTGGTTTCAGACCTGAATCAACCATCTGACAAAGTTTCAATACTCTATCTGCAATGGTTTCAGAGTTTTTAAATTTTCACATGTTCTGCCCAAAATCAATGTGAACATGCAATTTCAGGCTTAAAATTACCACGAGACACAGTTTCAATACACTAGGTCCAACAGTTTTAGTGTTAGTTGATTTCTACATGATGCCTGAGGTGAAAAAGCAAAACAGAACTGTGTTGAGTGGTTTCAGACCTGAATCAACCATCTGACAAAGTTTCAAGTCTCTATCTGCAACGATTTCAGAGTTTTTAAATTTTCACCTGTTCCTTTTAGTTTTCTCTCCAACATCAATGAAAATATACATTTCCAGGCCTAAAACTACCATGTGACACAGGTTCAAGACACTAGGTCCAACAGTTTTGGTGTAGGTCGATTTCTACCTGTTGTCTCAGGTGAAAAAGCAAAATAGAACTGTGCTGAGTCATTTCGGACCTCCATCAACCATCTGACAAAGTGTAAAGACCATCGGCAATGATTTCAGAGTTTTTAATTTTTTACATGTTCCTCTTAGTTTTTTCTCCAAAATCAATGAAAATATACATTTCCAGGCCTAAAACTACCATGTGACACAGGTTCAAGACACTAGGTCCAACAGTTTTGGTGTTGGTCGATTTCTACATGTTGCCTCAGGTAGAAAAGCAAAACAGAACTGTGTTGAGTGGTTTCAGACCTGAATCAACCATCTGACAAAGTTTCAAGATCATCGGCAATGATTTTAGAGTGTTTAAATTTTCACATGTTCCTGTTAGTTTTCTGTCCAAAATCAATGTAAAAATGCATTTTCAGGCCTAAAAATACCACGTGACACAGTTTCAAGACACTTGGTTGTAGTGTTTGTTGATTTCTACCTGTTGCCTCAGGTGAAAAAGCAAAACAGAATTGTGTTGAGTGGTTTCAGACCTCAATAAACCATCTGACAAAGTTTCAATACTCTATCTGCAATGGTTTCAGAGTTTTTAAATTTTCACATGTTCCTGTTATTATCTGCCCAAAATCAATGTGAACATGCATTTTCAGGTTTAAAATTACCACGTGACACAGTTTCAAGACACTAGGTCCAACAGTTTTAGTGTTTGTTTATTTCTACCTGTTGACTCAGGTTGAAAAGCAAAAGAAAAATGTGTTGAATCGTTTCAGACCTGAATCAACCATCTGACAAAGCTTCAAGACTCTATCCCCATCAGCTTTACTGTTTTTATTTTTTCAGATGTTTCTTTAAGTTTTCTTCCCAAAATCAATGAAAATATGCATTTCAGGCCGAAAGATACCACCTGACAAGGTTTAAAGACACTAGGTCCAACAGTTTTAGTGTTTGTTGATTTCTACCTGTTGCCTGAGGTGAAAAAGCAAAACAGAATTGTGTTGAGTGGTTTTAGACCTGAATCAACCATCTGACAAAGTTTCAAGACTCTATCTGCAACGGTTTCAGAGTTTTTAAATTTTCACATGTTCCTGTTATTATCTGCCCAAAATCAATGTGAACATGCATTTTCAGGCTTAAAATTACCACGTGACACAGTTTCAAGACACTAGGTCCAACAGTTTTAGTGTTTGTTGATTTCTACCTGTTGCCTCAGGTGAAAAAGCAAAATAGAACTGTGTTGAGTCGTTTCAGACCTCCATCAACCATCTGACAAAGTGTCAAGACCATCAGCAACGATTTCAGAGTTTTTAAATTTTCAAATGTTCCTGTTAGTTTTCTCTCCAAAATCAATGAAAATATACATTTCCAGGCCTAAAACTACCATGTGACACAGGTTCTGTGTTGAGTGGTTTCAGACCTGAATCCACCATCTGACAAAGTTTCAAGTCTCTATCTGCAACGATTTCAGAGTTTTTAAATTTTCACCTGTTCCTTTTAGTTTTCTCTCCAACATCAATGAAAATATACATTTCCAGGCCTAAAACTACCATGTGACACAGGTTCAAGACACTAGGTCCAACAGTTTTGGTGTAGGTCGATTTCTACCTGTTGCCTCAGGTGAAAAAGCAAAATAGAACTGTGCTGAGTCATTTCAGACCTCCATCAACCATCTGACAAAGTGTAAAGACCATCGGCAATGATTTCAGAGTTTTTAATTTTTTACATGTTCCTCTTAGTTTTCTCTCCAAAATCAATGAAAATATACATTTCCAGGCCTAAAACTACCATGTGACACAGGTTCAAGACACTAGGTCCAACAGTTTCGGTGTTGGTCGATTTCTACATGTTGCCTCAGGTAGAAAAGCAAAACAGAACTGTGTTGAGTGGTTTCAGACCTGAATCAACCATCTGACAAAGTTTCAAGATCATCGGCAATAATTTTAGAGTGTTTAAATTTTCACATGTTCCTGTTAGTTTTCTGTCCAAAATCAATGTAAAAATGCATTTTCAGGCCTAAAAATACCACGTGACACAGTTTCAAGACACTTGGTTGTAGTGTTTGTTGATTTCTACCTGTTGCCTCAGGTGAAAAAGCAAAACAGAATTGTGTTGAGTGGTTTCAGACCTCAATAAACCATCTGACAAAGTTTCAATACTCTATCTGCAATGGTTTCAGAGTTTTTAAATTTTCACATGTTCCTGTTATTATCTGCCCAAAATCAATGTGAACATGCAATTTCAGGCTTAAAATTACCACGAGACACAGTTTCAAGACACTAGGTCCAACAGTTTTAGTGTTTGTTGATTTCTACCTGATGCCTGAGGTGAAAAAGCAAAACAGAACTGTGTTGATTGAAAATATATATTTTCAGGCCTAAAACTACCATGTGACACAGGTTCAACACACTAGGTCCAACTGTTTTAGTGTTTGTTGATTTCTACCTGTTGCCTGAGGTGAAAAAGCAAAACAGAACTGGGTTGAGTGGTTTCAGACCTGAATCAACCATCTGACAAAGTTTCAAGACCATCGGGAACGATTTCAGAGTTTTTTTACATTGACATGTTCCTGTTATTTTCTGTCCAAAATCAATGTAAATATGCATTTTCAGGCTTAAAATTACCACGTGACACAGTTTCAAGACACTAGGTCCAACAGTTTTAGTGTTTGTTTATTTCTACCTGTTGCCTCAGGTTGAAAAGCAAAAGAAAAATGTGTTGAATCGTTTCAGACCTGAATCAAACATCTGACAAAGCTTCAAGACTCTATCCCCATCAGCTTTACTGTTTTTATTTTTTCAGATGTTTCTTTAAGTTTTCTTCCCAAAATCAATGAAAATATGCATTTCAGGCCGAAAGATACCACCTGACAAGGTTTAAAGACACTGGTGAACAGTAGAAGTGAATGGATGTGGGTGAAGGAATGTTGATAAACAGTTGTGGAAGAAAGGATGTTTGTAGGTTGTTGTGGGTTAGCTAGCTCAAATGGTTTGATGGTTGTGATGCTTGTTTGCTGGTTACTATGGTATTAATTCAGGGGTTTAATTCGTTGTTCTAAAGGAAGTGGTAGAGGAAGGGCAAGAAGGCGTTCATCTCTCCATGACCTTACAACACTCGCAGTCTGCCGATTAAAGTTCCAATATTTATTGTAATATCCACTTCAAATCACAGAAGTCTTGCTCCCAGGTAGTTGGTTCAATTGAGCAAGGATGGTAATGGTCACAAGTACAAAGTAGAGTTCCAATCTAACTGGTTACAAGTACAACTCCAATATGATGAGTATGAACCAACCCTAGGTGTGTGCTGCAGCAAGATGACTAAGTCCAAAGGTTAATACTTACACAGTCCAACCCTGTGTATCCCAGCAGTAAGTATGGTCAGTCCTCACAGGAAGAGCATTACATTCTATCTCCTGCCTGCTTGGTCAGCTTATCTGCTTATATACAACTCAGACGCCTCCAACCACCAGTCCCTTGGCCTTAAAAGGCCACTTCCTGTGGAGCATTCCCACAGTTCTTTGCACCCTTCCCACAAAGTATTGCAACAGGAACTGCAGCACTTCTAGACCAATCAGAAATGCAGCTTTTCAGCTGCATGATGGGAATGTTTACAATCAGGGTGCACTGTGGGAAGGTTTACTCGCAGAGGCTGCTGGGAAGGGGATCCCTATGCCTTGTCTGGAGTAAAGGTGGCTGGAGTAACTATGTTTCATGCAGAGACTAGGCGTCTGCTGCAGAGTTGGGATAAACGTGTTTTGACTCGATGTTTTGACTTGATTTAAAGTGGCTACAGCACACTAGGTCCAACAGTTTTAGTGTTTGTTGATTTCTACCTGTTGCCTGAGGTGAAAAAGCAAAACAGAACTGGGTTGAGTGGTTTCAGACCTGAATCAACCATCTGACAAAGTTTCAATACTCTATCTGCAATGGTTTCAGAGTTTTTAAATTTTCACATGTTCTGCCCAAAATCAATGTGAACATGCAATTTCAGGCTTAAAATTACCACGAGACACAGTTTCAAGACACTAGGTCCAACAGTTTTAGTGTTAGTTGATTTCTACATGATGCCTGAGGTGAAAAAGCAAAACAGAACTGTGTTGATTGGTTTCAGACCAAAATCAACCATCTGACAAAGTTTCAAGTCTCTATCTGCAACGATTTCAGAGTTTTTAAATTTTCACCTGTTCCTTTTAGTTTTCTCTCCAAAATCAATGAAAATATACATTTCCAGGCCTAAAACTACCATGTGACACAGGTTCAAGACACTAGGTCCAACAGTTTTGGTGTAGGTCGATTTCTACCTGTTGCCTCAGGTGAAAAAGCAAAATAGAACTGTGCTGAGTCATTTCAGACCTCCATTAACCGTCTGACAAAGTGTAAAGACCATCGGCAATGATTTCAGAGTTTTTAATTTTTTACATGTTCCTCTTAGTTTTCTCTCCAAAATCAATGAAAATATACATTTCCAGGCCTAAAACTACCATGTGACACAGGTTCAAGACACTAGGTCCAACAGTTTTGGTGTTGGTCGATTTCTACATGTTGCCTCAGGTAGAAAAGCAAAACAGAACTGTGTTGAGTGGTTTCAGACCTGAATCAACCATCTGACAAAGTTTCAAGATCATCGGCAATAATTTTAGAGTGTTTAAATTTTCACATGTTCCTGTTAGTTTTCTGTCCAAAATCAATGTAAAAATGCATTTTCAGGCCTAAAAATACCACGTGACACAGTTTCAAGACACTTGGTTGTAGTGTTTGTTGATTTCTACCTGTTGCCTCAGGTGAAAAAGCAAAACAGAATTGTGTTGAGTGGTTTCAGACCTCAATAAACCATCTGACAAAGTTTCAATACTCTATCTGCAATGGTTTCAGAGTTTTTAAATTTTCACATGTTCCTGTTATTATCTGCCCAAAATCAATGTGAACATGCATTTTCAGGTTTAAAATTACCACGTGACACAGTTTCAAGACACTAGGTCCAACAGTTTTAGTGTTTGTTTATTTCTACCTGTTGACTCAGGTTGAAAAGCAAAAGAAAAATGTGTTGAATCGTTTCAGACCTGAATCAACCATCTGACAAAGCTTCAAGACTCTATCCCCATCAGCTTTACTGTTTTTATTTTTTCAGATGTTTCTTTAAGTTTTCTTTCCAAAATCAATGAAAATATGCATTTCAGGCCGAAAGATACCACCTGACAAGGTTTAAAGACACTAGGTCCAACAGTTTTAGTGTTTGTTGATTTCTACCTGTTGCCTGAGGTGAAAAAGCAAAACAGAATTGTGTTGAGTGGTTTTAGACCTGAATCAACCATCTGACAAAGTTTCGAGACTCTATCTGCAACGGTTTCAGAGTTTTTAAATTTTCACATGTTCCTGTTATTATCTGCCCAAAATCAATGTGAACATGCATTTTCAGGCTTAAAATTACCACGTGACACAGTTTCAAGACACTAGGTCCAACAGTTTTAGTGTTTGTTGATTTCTACCTGTTGCCTCAGGTGAAAAAGCAAAATAGAACTGTGTTGAGTCGTTTCAGACCTCCATCAACCATCTGACAAAGTGTCAAGACCATCAGCAACGATTTCAGAGTTTTTAAATTTTCAAATGTTCCTGTTAGTTTTCTCTCCAAAATCAATGAAAATATACATTTCCAGGCCTAAAACTACCATGTGACACAGGTTCAAGACACTAGGTTCAACAGTTTTGGTGTAGGTCGATTTCTACCTGTTGCCTCAGGTGAAAAAGCAAAATAGAACTGTGCTGAGTCATTTCAGACCTCCATCAACCATCTGACAAAGTGTAAAGACCATCGGCAATGATTTCAGAGTTTTTAATTTTTTACATGTTCCTCTTAGTTTTCTCTCCAAAATCAATGAAAATATACATTTCCAGGCCTAAAACTACCATGTGACACAGGTTCAAGACACTAGGTCCAACAGTTTTGGTGTTGGTCGATTTCTACATGTTGCCTCAGGTAGAAAAGCAAAACAGAATTGTGTTGAGTGGTTTCAGACCTCAATAAACCATCTGACAAAGTTTCAATACTCTATCTGCAATGGTTTCAGAGTTTTTAAATTTTCACATGTTCCTGTTATTATCTGCCCAAAATCAATGTGAACATGCATTTTCAGGTTTAAAATTACCACGTGACACAGTTTCAAGACACTAGGTCCAACAGTTTTAGTGTTTGTTTATTTCTACCTGTTGACTCAGGTTGAAAAGCAAAAGAAAAATGTGTTGAATCGTTTCAGACCTGAATCAACCATCTGACAAAGCTTCAAGACTCTATCCCCATCAGCTTTACTGTTTTTATTTTTTCAGATGTTTCTTTAAGTTTTCTTCCCAAAATCAATGAAAATATGCATTTCAGGCCGAAAGATACCACCTGACAAGGTTTAAAGACACTAGGTCCAAGAGTTTTAGTGTTTGTTGATTTCTACCTGTTGCCTGAGGTGAAAAAGCAAAACAGAATTGTGTTGAGTGGTTTCAGACCTGAATCAACCATCTGACAAAAGTTTCAAGACTCTATCTGCAACGGTTTCAGAGTTTTTAAATTTTCACATGTTCCTGTTATTATCTGCCCAAAATCAATGTGAACATGCATTTTCAGGCTTAAAATTACCACGTGACACAGTTTCTGCAACGGTTTCAGAGTTTTTAAATTTTCACATGTTCCTGTTATTATCTGCCCAAAATCAATGTGAACATGCATTTTTAGGCTTAAAATTACCACGTGACACAGTTTCAAGACACTAGGTCCAACAGTTTTAGTGTTTGTTGATTTCTACCTGTTGCCTCAGGTGAAAAAGCAAAATAGAACTGTGTTGAGTCGTTTCAGACCTCCATCAACCATCTGACAAAGTGTCAAGACCATCAGCAACGATTTCAGAGTTTTTAAATTTTCAAATGTTCCTGTTAGTTTTCTCTCCAAAATCAATGAAAATATACATTTCCAGGCCTAAAACTACCATGTGACACAGGTTCAAGACACTAGGTTCAACAGTTTTGGTGTAGGTCGATTTCTACCTGTTGCCTCAGGTGAAAAAGCAAAATAGAACTGTGCTGAGTCATTTCAGACCTCCATCAACCATCTGACAAAGTGTAAAGACCATCGGCAATGATTTCAGAGTTTTTAATTTTTTACATGTTCCTCTTAGTTTTCTCTCCAAAATCAATGAAAAAATGCATTTTCAGGCCTAAAATTACCACGTGACAGTTTCAAGACACTTGGTTTTAGTGTTTGTTGATTTCTACCTGTTGCCTCAGGTGAAAAAGCAAAACAGAATTGTGTTGAGTGGTTTCAGACCTCAATAAACCATCTGACAAAGTTTCAATACTCTATCTGCAATGGTTTCAGAGTTTTTAAATTTTCACATGTTCCTGTTATTATCTGCCCAAAATCAATGTGAACATGCATTTTCAGGTTTAAAATTACCACGTGACACAGTTTCAAGACACTAGGTCCAACAGTTTTAGTGTTTGTTTATTTCTACCTGTTGACTCAGGTTGAAAAGCAAAAGAAAAATGTGTTGAATCGTTTCAGACCTGAATCAACCATCTGACAAAGCTTCAAGACTCTATCCCCATCAGCTTTACTGTTTTTATTTTTTCAGATGTTTCTTTAAGTTTTCTTCCCAAAATCAATGAAAATATGCATTTCAGGCCGAAAGATACCACCTGACAAGGTTTAAAGACACTGGTGAACAGTAGAAGTGAATGGATGTGGGTGAAGGAATGTTGATAAACAGTTGTGGAAGAAAGGATGTTTGTAGGTTGTTGTGGGTTAGCTAGCTCAAATGGTTTGATGGTTGTGATGCTTGTTTGCTGGTTACTATGGTATTAATTCAGGGGTTTAATTCGTTGTTCTAAAGGAAGTGGTAGAGGAAGGGCAAGAAGGCGTTCATCTCTCCATGACCTTACAACACTCGCAGTCTGCCGATTAAAGTTCCAATATTTATTGTAATATCCACTTCAAATCACAGAAGTCTTGCTCCCAGGTAGTTGGTTCAATTGAGCAAGGATGGTAATGGTCACAAGTACAAAGTAGAGTTCCAATCTAACTGGTTACAAGTACAACTCCAATATGATGAGTATGAACCAACCCTAGGTGTGTGCTGCAGCAAGATGACTAAGTCCAAAGGTTAATACTTACACAGTCCAACCCTGTGTATCCCAGCAGTAAGTATGGTCAGTCCTCACAGGAAGAGCATTACATTCTATCTCCTGCCTGCTTGGTCAGCTTATCTGCTTATATACAACTCAGACGCCTCCAACCACCAGTCCCGTGGCCTTAAAAGGCCACTTCCTGTGGAGCATTCCCACAGTTCTTTGCACCCTTCCCACAAAGTATTGCAACAGGAACTGCAGCACTTCTAGACCAATCAGAAATGCAGCTTTTCAGCTGCATGATGGGAATGTTTACAATCAGGGTGCACTGTGGGAAGGTTTACTCGCAGAGGCTGCTGGGAAGGGGATCCCTATGCCTTGTCTGGAGTAAAGGTGGCTGGAGTAACTATGTTTCATGCAGAGACTAGGCGTCTGCTGCAGAGTTGGGATAAACGTGTTTTGACTCGATGTTTTGACTTGATTTAAAGTGGCTACAGCACACTAGGTCCAACAGTTTTAGTGTTTGTTGATTTCTACCTGTTGCCTGAGGTGAAAAAGCAAAACAGAACTGGGTTGAGTGGTTTCAGACCTGAATCAACCATCTGACAAAGTTTCAATACTCTATCTGCAATGGTTTCAGAGTTTTTAAATTTTCACATGTTCTGCCCAAAATCAATGTGAACATGCAATTTCAGGCTTAAAATTACCACGAGACACAGTTTCAAGACACTAGGTCCAACAGTTTTAGTGTTAGTTGATTTCTACATGATGCCTGAGGTGAAAAAGCAAAACAGAACTGTGTTGATTGGTTTCAGACCAAAATCAACCATCTGACAAAGTTTCAAGTCTCTATCTGCAACGATTTCAGAGTTTTTAAATTTTCACCTGTTCCTTTTAGTTTTCTCTCCAAAATCAATGAAAATATACATTTCCAGGCCTAAAACTACCATGTGACACAGGTTCAAGACACTAGGTCCAACAGTTTTGGTGTAGGTCGATTTCTACCTGTTGCCTCAGGTGAAAAAGCAAAATAGAACTGTGCTGAGTCATTTCAGACCTCCATTAACCGTCTGACAAAGTGTAAAGACCATCGGCAATGATTTCAGAGTTTTTAATTTTTTACATGTTCCTCTTAGTTTTCTCTCCAAAATCAATGAAAATATACATTTCCAGGCCTAAAACTACCATGTGACACAGGTTCAAGACACTAGGTCCAACAGTTTTGGTGTTGGTCGATTTCTACATGTTGCCTCAGGTAGAAAAGCAAAACAGAACTGTGTTGAGTGGTTTCAGACCTGAATCAACCATCTGACAAAGTTTCAAGATCATCGGCAATAATTTTAGAGTGTTTAAATTTTCACATGTTCCTGTTAGTTTTCTGTCCAAAATCAATGTAAAAATGCATTTTCAGGCCTAAAAATACCACGTGACACAGTTTCAAGACACTTGGTTGTAGTGTTTGTTGATTTCTACCTGTTGCCTCAGGTGAAAAAGCAAAACAGAATTGTGTTGAGTGGTTTCAGACCTCAATAAACCATCTGACAAAGTTTCAATACTCTATCTGCAATGGTTTCAGAGTTTTTAAATTTTCACATGTTCCTGTTATTATCTGCCCAAAATCAATGTGAACATGCATTTTCAGGTTTAAAATTACCACGTGACACAGTTTCAAGACACTAGGTCCAACAGTTTTAGTGTTTGTTTATTTCTACCTGTTGACTCAGGTTGAAAAGCAAAAGAAAAATGTGTTGAATCGTTTCAGACCTGAATCAACCATCTGACAAAGCTTCAAGACTCTATCCCCATCAGCTTTACTGTTTTTATTTTTTCAGATGTTTCTTTAAGTTTTCTTCCCAAAATCAATGAAAATATGCATTTCAGGCCGAAAGATACCACCTGACAAGGTTTAAAGACACTAGGTCCAAGAGTTTTAGTGTTTGTTGATTTCTACCTGTTGCCTGAGGTGAAAAAGCAAAACAGAATTCTGTTGAGTGGTTTCAGACCTGAATCAACCATCTGACAAAAGTTTCAAGACTCTATCTGCAACGGTTTCAGAGTTTTTAAATTTTCACATGTTCCTGTTATTATCTGCCCAAAATCAATGTGAACATGCATTTTCAGGCTTAAAATTACCACGTGACACAGTTTCTGCAACGGTTTCAGAGTTTTTAAATTTTCACATGTTCCTGTTATTATCTGCCCAAAATCAATGTGAACATGCATTTTTAGGCTTAAAATTACCACGTGACACAGTTTCAAGACACTAGGTCCAACAGTTTTAGTGTTTGTTGATTTCTACCTGTTGCCTCAGGTGAAAAAGCAAAATAGAACTGTGTTGAGTCGTTTCAGACCTCCATCAACCATCTGACAAAGTGTCAAGACCATCAGCAACGATTTCAGAGTTTTTAAATTTTCAAATGTTCCTGTTAGTTTTCTCTCCAAAATCAATGAAAATATACATTTCCAGGCCTAAAACTACCATGTGACACAGGTTCTGTGTTCAGTGGTTTCAGACCTGAATCAACCATCTGACAAAGTTTCAAGTCTCTATCTGCAACGATTTCAGAGTTTTTAAATTTTCACCTCTTCCTTTTAGTTTTCTCTCCAACATCAATGAAAATATACATTTCCAGGCCTAAAACTACCATGTGACACAGGTTCAAGACACTAGGTCCAACAGTTTTGGTGTAGGTCGATTTCTACCTGTTGTCTCAGGTGAAAAAGCAAAATAGAACTGTGCTGAGTCATTTCAGACCTCCATCAACCATCTGACAAAGTGTAAAGACCATCGGCAATGATTTCAGAGTTTTTAATTTTTTACATGTTCCTCTTAGTTTTCTCTCCAAAATCAATGAAAATATACATTTCCAGGCCTAAAACTACCATGTGACACAGGTTCAAGACACTAGGTCCAACAGTTTTGGTGTTGGTCGATTTCTACATGTTGCCTCAGGTAGAAAAGCAAAACAGAACTGTGTTGAGTGGTTTCAGACCTGAATCAACCATCTGACAAAGTTTCAAGATCATCGGCAATAATTTTAGAGTGTTTAAATTTTCACATGTTCCTGTTAGTTTTCTGTCCAAAATCAATGTAAAAAATGCATTTTCAGGCCTAAAAATACCACGTGACACAGTTTCAAGACACTTGGTTGTAGTGTTTGTTGATTTCTACCTGTTGCCTCAGGTGAAAAAGCAAAACAGAATTGTGTTGAGTGGTTTCAGACCTCAATAAACCATCTGACAAAGTTTCAATACTCTATCTGCAATGGTTTCAGAGTTTTTAAATTTTCACATGTTCCTGTTATTATCTGCCCAAAATCAATGTGAACATGCATTTTCAGGTTTAAAATTACCACGTGACACAGTTTCAAGACACTAGGTCCAACAGTTTTAGTGTTTGTTTATTTCTACCTGTTGACTCAGGTTGAAAAGCAAAAGAAAAATGTGTTGAATCGTTTCAGACCTGAATCAACCATCTGACAAAGCTTCAAGACTCTATCCCCATCAGCTTTACTGTTTTTATTTTTTCAGATGTTTCTTTAGGTTTTCTTCCCAAAATCAATGAAAATATGCATTTCAGGCCGAAAGATACCACCTGACAAGGTTTAAAGACACTAGGTCCAAGAGTTTTAGTGTTTGTTGATTTCTACCTGTTGCCTGAGGTGAAAAAGCAAAACAGAATTGTGTTGAGTGGTTTCAGACCTGAATCAACCATCTGACAAAGTTTCAAGACTCTATCTGCAACGGTTTCAGAGTTTTTAAATTTTCACATGTTCCTGTTATTATCTGCCCAAAATCAATGTGAACATGCATTTTCAGGCTTAAAATTACCACGTGACACAGTTTCTGCAACGGTTTCAGAGTTTTTAAATTTTCACATGTTCCTGTTATTATCTGCCCAAAATCAATGTGAACATGCATTTTTAGGCTTAAAATTACCACGTGACACAGTTTCAAGACACTAGGTCCAACAGTTTTAGTGTTTGTTGATTTCTACCTGTTGCCTCAGGTGAAAAAGCAAAATAGAACTGTGTTGAGTCGTTTCAGACCTCCATCAACCATCTGACAAAGTGTCAAGACCATCAGCAACGATTTCAGAGTTTTTAAATTTTCAAATGTTCCTGTTAGTTTTCTCTCCAAAATCAATGAAAATATACATTTCCAGGCCTAAAACTACCATGTGACACAGGTTCAAGACACTAGGTTCAACAGTTTTGGTGTAGGTCGATTTCTACCTGTTGCCTCAGGTGAAAAAGCAAAATAGAACTGTGCTGAGTCATTTCAGACCTCCATCAACCATCTGACAAAGTGTAAAGACCATCGGCAATGATTTCAGAGTTTTTAATTTTTTACATGTTCCTCTTAGTTTTCTCTCCAAAATCAATGAAAAAATGCATTTTCAGGCCTAAAATTACCACGTGACAGTTTCAAGACACTTGGTTTTAGTGTTTGTTGATTTCTACCTGTTGCCTCAGGTGAAAAAGCAAAACAGAATTGTGTTGAGTGGTTTCAGACCTCAATAAACCATCTGACAAAGTTTCAATACTCTATCTGCAATGGTTTCAGAGTTTTTAAATTTTCACATGTTCCTGTTATTATCTGCCCAAAATCAATGTGAACATGCATTTTCAGGTTTAAAATTACCACGTGACACAGTTTCAAGACACTAGGTCCAACAGTTTTAGTGTTTGTTTATTTCTACCTGTTGACTCAGGTTGAAAAGCAAAAGAAAAATGTGTTGAATCGTTTCAGACCTGAATCAACCATCTGACAAAGCTTCAAGACTCTATCCCCATCAGCTTTACTGTTTTTATTTTTTCAGATGTTTCTTTAAGTTTTCTTCCCAAAATCAATGAAAATATGCATTTCAGGCCGAAAGATACCACCTGACAAGGTTTAAAGACACTAGGTCCAAGAGTTTTAGTGTTTGTTGATTTCTACCTGTTGCCTGAGGTGAAAAAGCAAAACAGAATTGTGTTGAGTGGTTTCAGACCTGAATCAACTATCTGACAAAGTTTCAAGACTCTATCTGCAACGGTTTCAGAGTTTTTAAATTTTCACATGTTCCTGTTGTTATCTGCCCAAAATCAATGTGAACATGCATTTTCAGGCTTAAAATTACCACGTGACACAGTTTCAAGACACTAGGTCCAACAGTTTTAGTGTTTGTTGATTTCTACCTGTTGCCTCAGGTGAAAAAGCAAAATAGAACTGTGTTGAGTCGTTTCAGACCTCCATCAACCATCTGACAAAGTGTCAAGACCATCAGCAACGATTTCAGAGTTTTTAAATTTTCAAATGTTCCTGTTAGTTTTCTCTCCAAAATCAATGAAAATATACATTTCCAGGCCTAAAACTACCATGTGACACAGGTTCTGTGTTGAGTGGTTTCAGACCTGAATCAACCATCTGACAAAGTTTCAAGTCTCTATCTGCAACGATTTCAGAGTTTTTAAATTTTCACCTGTTCCTTTTAGTTTTCTCTCCAACATCAATGAAAATATACATTTCCAGGCCTAAAACTACCATGTGACACAGGTTCAAGACACTAGGTCCAACAGTTTTGGTGTAGGTCGATTTCTACCTGTTGCCTCAGGTGAAAAAGCAAAATAGAACTGTGCTGAGTCATTTCAGACCTCCATCAACCATCTGACAAAGTGTAAAGACCATCGGCAATGATTTCAGAGTTTTTAATTTTTTACATGTTCCTCTTAGTTTTCTCTCCAAAATCAATGAAAATATACATTTCCAGGCCTAAAACTACCATGTGACACAGGTTCAAGACACTAGGTCCAACAGTTTTGGTGTTGGTCGATTTCTACATCTTGCCTCAGGTAGAAAAGCAAAACAGAACTGTGTTGAGTGGTTTCAGACCTGAATCAACCATCTGACAAAGTTTCAAGATCATCGGCAATAATTTTAGAGTGTTTAAATTTTCACATGTTCCTGTTAGTTTTCTGTCCAAAATCAATGTAAAAATGCATTTTCAGGCCTAAAAATACCACGTGACACAGTTTCAAGACACTTGGTTGTAGTGTTTGTTGATTTCTACCTGTTCCCTCAGGTGAAAAAGCAAAACAGAATTGTGTTGAGTGGTTTCAGACCACAATAAACCATCTGACAAAGTTTCAATACTCTATCTGCAATGGTTTCAGAGTTTTTAAATTTTCACATGTTCCTGTTATTATCTGCCCAAAATCAATGTGAACATGCATTTTCAGGTTTAAAATTACCACGTGACACAGTTTCAAGACACTTGGTCCAACAGTTTTAGTGTTTGTTTATTTCTACCTGTTGACTCAGGTTGAAAAGCAAAAGAAAAATGTGTTGAATCGTTTCAGACCTGAATCAACCATCTGACAAAGCTTCAAGACTCTATCCCCATCAGCTTTACTGTTTTTATTTTTTCAGATGTTTCTTTAAGTTTTCTTCCCAAAATCAATGAAAATATGCATTTCAGGCCGAAAGATACCACCTGACAAGGTTTAAAGACACTAGGTCCAACAGTTTTAGTGTTTGTTGATTTCTACCTGTTCACTGAGGTGAAAAAGCAAAACAGAATTGTGTTGAGTGGTTTCAGACCTGAATCAACCATCTGACAAAGTTTCAAGACTCTATCTGCAACGGTTTCAGAGTTTTTAAATTTTCACATGTTCCTGTTATTATCTGCCCAAAATCAATGTGAACATGCATTTTCAGGCTTAAAATTACCATGTGACACAGTTTCTGCAACGGTTTCAGAGTTTTTAAATTTTCACATGTTCCTGTTATTATCTGCCCAAAATCAATGTGAACATGCATTTTCAGGCCTAGAATTACCACGTGACACAGTTTCAAGACACTTGGTTTTAGTGTTTGTTTATTTCTACCTGTTTCCTCAGGTGAAAAAGCAAAACAGAATTGTGTTGAGTGGTTTTAGACCTCAATAAACCATCTGACAAAGTTTTAAGACTCTATCGGCAATGGTTTCAGAGTTTTTTTACATTGACATGTTCCTGTTATTTTCTGTCCAAAATCAATGTAAATATACATTTCCAGGCCTAAAACTACCATGTGACACAGGTTCAAGACACTAGGTTCAACAGTTTTGGTGTAGGTCGATTTCTACCTGTTGCCTCAGGTGAAAAAGCAAAATAGAACTGTGCTGAGTCATTTCAGACCTCCATCAACCATCTGACAAAGTGTAAAGACCATCGGCAATGATTTCAGAGTTTTTAATTTTTTACATGTTCCTCTTAGTTTTCTCTCCAAAATCAATGAAAAAATGCATTTTCAGGCCTAAAATTACCACGTGACAGTTTCAAGACACTTGGTTTTAGTGTTTGTTGATTTCTACCTGTTGCCTCAGGTGAAAAAGCAAAACAGAATTGTGTTGAGTGGTTTCAGACCTCAATAAACCATCTGACAAAGTTTCAATACTCTATCTGCAATGGTTTCAGAGTTTTTAAATTTTCACATGTTCCTGTTATTATCTGCCCAAAATCAATGTGAACATGCATTTTCAGGTTTAAAATTACCACGTGACACAGTTTCAAGACACTAGGTCCAACAGTTTTAGTGTTTGTTTATTTCTACCTGTTGACTCAGGTTGAAAAGCAAAAGAAAAATGTGTTGAATCGTTTCAGACCTGAATCAACCATCTGACAAAGCTTCAAGACTCTATCCCCATCAGCTTTACTGTTTTTATTTTTTCAGATGTTTCTTTAAGTTTTCTTCCCAAAATCAATGAAAATATGCATTTCAGGCCGAAAGATACCACCTGACAAGGTTTAAAGACACTAGGTCCAACAGTTTTAGTGTTTGTTGATTTCTACCTGTTGCCTGAGGTGAAAAAGCAAAACAGAATTGTGTTGAGTGGTTTCAGACCTGAATCAACTATCTGACAAAGTTTCAAGACTCTATCTGCAACGGTTTCAGAGTTTTTAAATTTTCACATGTTCCTGTTGTTATCTGCCCAAAATCAATGTGAACATGCATTTTCAGGCTTAAAATTACCACGTGACACAGTTTCAAGACACTAGGTCCAACAGTTTTAGTGTTTGTTGATTTCTACCTGTTGCCTCAGGTGAAAAAGCAAAATAGAACTGTGTTGAGTCGTTTCAGACCTCCATCAACCATCTGACAAAGTGTCAAGACCATCAGCAACGATTTCAGAGTTTTTAAATTTTCAAATGTTCCTGTTAGTTTTCTCTCCAAAATCAATGAAAATATACATTTCCAGGCCTAAAACTACCATGTGACACAGGTTCTGTGTTGAGTGGTTTCAGACCTGAATCAACCATCTGACAAAGTTTCAAGTCTCTATCTGCAACGATTTCAGAGTTTTTAAATTTTCACCTGTTCCTTTTAGTTTTCTCTCCAACATCAATGAAAATATACATTTCCAGGCCTAAAACTACCATGTGACACAGGTTCAAGACACTAGGTCCAACAGTTTTGGTGTAGGTCGATTTCTACCTGTTGCCTCAGGTGAAAAAGCAAAATAGAACTGTGCTGAGTCATTTCAGACCTCCATCAACCATCTGACAAAGTGTAAAGACCATCGGCAATGATTTCAGAGTTTTTAATTTTTTACATGTTCCTCTTAGTTTTCTCTCCAAAATCAATGAAAATATACATTTCCAGGCCTAAAACTACCATGTGACACAGGTTCAAGACACTAGGTCCAACAGTTTTGGTGTTGGTCGATTTCTACATCTTGCCTCAGGTAGAAAAGCAAAACAGAACTGTGTTGAGTGGTTTCAGACCTGAATCAACCATCTGACAAAGTTTCAAGATCATCGGCAATAATTTTAGAGTGTTTAAATTTTCACATGTTCCTGTTAGTTTTCTGTCCAAAATCAATGTAAAAATGCATTTTCAGGCCTAAAAATACCACGTGACACAGTTTCAAGACACTTGGTTGTAGTGTTTGTTGATTTCTACCTGTTGCCTCAGGTGAAAAAGCAAAACAGAATTGTGTTGAGTGGTTTCAGACCACAATAAACCATCTGACAAAGTTTCAATACTCTATCTGCAATGGTTTCAGAGTTTTTAAATTTTCACATGTTCCTGTTATTATCTGCCCAAAATCAATGTGAACATGCATTTTCAGGTTTAAAATTACCACGTGACACAGTTTCAAGACACTTGGTCCAACAGTTTTAGTGTTTGTTTATTTCTACCTGTTGACTCAGGTTGAAAAGCAAAAGAAAAATGTGTTGAATCGTTTCAGACCTGAATCAACCATCTGACAAAGCTTCAAGACTCTATCCCCATCAGCTTTACTGTTTTTATTTTTTCAGATGTTTCTTTAAGTTTTCTTCCCAAAATCAATGAAAATATGCATTTCAGGCCGAAAGATACCACCTGACAAGGTTTAAAGACACTAGGTCCAACAGTTTTAGTGTTTGTTGATTTCTACCTGTTCACTGAGGTGAAAAAGCAAAACAGAATTGTGTTGAGTGGTTTCAGACCTGAATCAACCATCTGACAAAGTTTCAAGACTCTATCTGCAACGGTTTCAGAGTTTTTAAATTTTCACATGTTCCTGTTATTATCTGCCCAAAATCAATGTGAACATGCATTTTCAGGCTTAAAATTACCACGTGACACAGTTTCTGCAACGGTTTCAGAGTTTTTAAATTTTCACATGTTCCTGTTATTATCTGCCCAAAATCAATGTGAACATGCATTTTCAGGCCTAGAATTACCACGTGACACAGTTTCAAGACACTTGGTTTTAGTGTTTGTTTATTTCTACCTGTTTCCTCAGGTGAAAAAGCAAAACAGAATTGTGTTGAGTGGTTTTAGACCTCAATAAACCATCTGACAAAGTTTTAAGACTCTATCGGCAATGGTTTCAGAGTTTTTTTACATTGACATGTTCCTGTTATTTTCTGTCCAAAATCAATGTAAATATGCATTTTCAGGCTTAAAATTACCATGTGACACAGTTTCAAGACACTAGGTCCAACAGTTTTAGTGTTTGTTGATTTCTACCTGTTGCCTGAGGTGAAAAAGCAAAACAGAACTGGGTTGAGTGGTTTCAGACCTCCATCTGAACGAATGTAGGTTGAGGGAGCTAGCTCAATGTAATCTTGGGGAGATGTGTTTGAGTCTGTCTAGAGAACTAGTGGTAGAGGAAGGGCAGAGGGGAGTTCATCTCCCAATGACCTTACAACACTCGAAGCCGTCATAAAGTTCATTGCTTTATTACAGTAGATATTCTCCAAGTCCACTCTTACAAATGATGAAGCAAATGATTATAAGTCCAATAATAAAGTGTCAATCCCAATTGTCAATATACATGTGAATATAAGATCTCCAAGGTTACAACAGTGGGTTAAGGTCTCCTTGAAGTACTAACAAAATACGAAAACTCCATGAAAGATGCTGGAGCTAAGCCCCCAAGGTGTGCTGCAGCCAGATAGAATAATCCAAAGTGTACACTTACACAGTCCAATCCTGTGCTTCCCAGAAGTATAGTAGGTAGTCCTCACAGCGAAGAGCACTTGTATCTCTTGTTGGCTCAGACCAGCTCTCCAGCTTTTATACTAATTTCACAGCCATGACCCTAGGATCCGACCCTGACCTTGTTTTCTTACTAGCTAGGTCAAGGAAGGCCCGTCAAAGGTGAAGGTCACTAAAGGTGAGGGTTGACCAGAGGCCAATGTCTTCTGTGGCTAGGGGTCACACTTGTCCAATCAGGTGGCTTGGTTGTGCCACCCCTAGGTCAAGGTGTTTTCCCTTCCAGTCCAAGTGCATGACCCAGCTCAGCTCAGCCCAAAGGTTAAGGCCATCAGTGGCAAGAAGTCACACCCGTCCAATGGGATGGCCTGGTTATGCTGTGCTGAAGCCACTTAGATATGAGACAGGAGATAGACTGTACTTAGGTATTAAACAAGGTATGGGGCACCTCGGGAACAGGGATCCTTGGCATTGGCATTGGCCTTGAAGGTCCTTGGCCTTGGCATTGAAGGGAAAGCACCTTGACCTGGGACTGGCATAACCAGGCCATCCCATTGGACGGGTGTGACTTCTTGCCACTGATGGCCTTGACCTTTGGGCTGAGCTGAGCTGGGTCATGCACTTGGACTGGAAGGGAAAACACCTTGACCTAGGGGTGGCACAACCAAGCCACCTGATTGGACAAGTGTGACCTCTAGCCACAGAAGACATTGGCCTCTGGTCAACCCTCACCTTTAGTGACCTTCACCTTTGACGGGCCTTCCTTGACCTAGCTAGTAAGAAAACAAGGTCAGGGTCGGATCCTAGGGTCATGGCTGTGAAATTAGTATAAAAGCTGGAGAGCTGGTCTGAGCCAACAAGAGATACAAGTGCTCTTCGCTGTGAGGACTACCTACTATACTTCTGGGAAGCACAGGATTGGACTGTGTAAGTGTATACTTTGGATTATTCTATCTGGCTGCAGCACACCTTGGGGGCTTAGCTCCAGCATCTTTCATGGAGTTTTCGTATTTTGTTAGTACTTCAAGGAGACCTTAACCCACTGTTGTAACCTTGGAGATCTTATATTCACATGTATATTGACAATTGGGATTGACACTTTATTATTGGACTTATAATCATTTGCTTCATCATTTGTAAAAGTGGACTTGGAGAATATCTACTGTAATAAAGCAATGAACTTTATGACGGCTTCGAGTGTTGTAAGGTCATTGGGAGATGAACTCCCCTCTGCCCTTCCTCTACCACTAGTTGTCTAGACAGACTCAAAAACACATCTCCCCAAGATTACATTGAGCTAGCTCCCTCAACCTACATTCGTTCACCTGGTGGAGAATACTAGTGGTGCACACTACTTAGTTCATGAGTGGCGTGCCATTTCCTCGTCCTCCAGCACCGCCGTTCTTTGACCCTCCATGTGAATTGGGTGCTGAATCCTCCAGCCGTGTGCGGCAGGGTGAGAAAGATACATCAAGTAAGCAAGTCGCAGCAGGATCTTTGCACCACACCAAGGACTGTGATGTACTTGCTGGATTTGGCCAGTCCGGTAGGAAAACTCGGTCCGGTGGAGCGGCTGATCCTGTAGCATTGGATTATCGTAACAAAGCTGTTATTGACGAAAGGATTCATAATATACACAGGTGGAAATTTACCACCCCCAGTGACAGTGGCTCCCTGATACCTAGTCAGTTTAGGGAGTCAAGCCCAGGTAAAACCGACCTAGAAGACCCACGAGCGCTCATTACGGGAATTCTAGGTACGGCCAGGTCAGGCAGGGAAGCAGGCTACCCAACGGCCTTGACAGAGGGGCCTGATCAACCTGGCGTGGCGTCTCCAATCGACGGCGCGGGCCCCAGCGGCGCTACATCGGACCAGGTCCTCACAGCCCGACTACACACCGATGTAGCTAGTGACTCCAATGTAAACCATAGTCAGGACGAAGTCAACCTTCTACCTGAGAGCCCTTTGAGCTCAGATAATAATTCAACCGCGGTTCATGCAAAACGATCTGCTATTAATTTTGATGAAACACCATTGGATCACTCAATACATTCTCATGATTTAGAAAATACCAAAAGGAAATTGCACTACAATATACAGTATCAGGAGGGAGTTAAAAAGGGGCAGTCGGAGGAAGAATCAGAAGAGGAACAGGTGCTATCAGAGGAGGAACAGGAACAATCGGACATAGACGATCAGGACCAAGGTCAACAGGACGCACGGAATCAAGGTCAGGTCGACATACAAAATCAAGATCAGCAGAACCCTAATCTAGGAATCAACCCACCAATCGACATGGCGGTGCCACCAATAAAACCCCCTATATTCAATGGCTCTACAGGAGAGAAGCCAGAAACATATTTCGAGGAGCTGGATGCTGTTGCTGACTTGTACACCTGGGATGCACCTAAGAAGCTGATGATGGCAAAGCATGGGCTGAAAGGAATAGCAGCAGATTGGGTTAAAACACTGGCAGATGACAAGAAGGATACCTATGCCCATTTGAAGGAGGCTGTGGTGGACATCTTCGAGGACAAACGAACATCATGGCAGAAGCACAGGGATTTCTTCTCACTAAAACAGGAAAAGGATCAGTCTATCCTGGATTTTGCAGGCACCCTAAGGAAGCACCAGGTAGCTGGTGATGTGGCTCCAGAACTGGTGCTAGCAGTATTCATAGGTGGAACCTCTCCTGCAGTTTCAAGGGAACTTGCTAGGACAGATGTGAAGACCATTGAAGAAGCCATTAGGGTTGCGTCACGCCTGGAATCATTGGACAAGAAAGTACCAAAGGCCTCAGCAGCAGTATTGGAGGCTTCTGCTAATACACAAGTGGATGATCGTATCGATCAACTGTTGGCAGCCCTGGAGGTTGCTGAAGACAAGCAACAGACAAGTCCTTCTGGAGGTCAGAAGTACAACCCACCCAGCAGGAATTACAATCCAAATGGAAATACGGACACCTATTTCAGAAACCAGAACCCGAGACCTTTCTACCCGAACAGGGGCCAGTCCCTTGGTTACCAGGGATGGTCCAATAGAGGACAGTGGCAGAGCGGTCCAAGAAACCAAGCTTACCAACGACCTCGCTTTTACCCACAAACTGGAAGAACCAATATGCAACAGGCTGCAGTCCAGCAACCAAGTCAGCAAATGCAGGTAAATGCAGGAAGGGGTAGACAGGGAAACCAGTACCGCCCAGGTGGAAGAGCTGAAATTGGAGAAGATAATCGTAAATACTGCACAGTTCATGAGATGTATGGACACAGTACAGATGCATGCAGCTGGCTCCGTAACAAAATGGGCGAGATGAGAGCCACAGGTCAAGCACCAAGGACAGGTGGTAAAACACCAGGAAACAACCAGCAGGGAAACTAAGTGGCTGGTCCGTGCCGCCTATCACGACTACGCTGCATTCTATGGGCGGACCAGCTAATGACAAACTTAACAGCGAACCATTGTTTTTGACCATCAACCTGAGTGGGAGAGAAAAATCAGCATTCCTTGACACAGGAGCCAGTGACTGCTTCATTTCAAAAAGGTATAAACAATCACTACCGGAAGAATGCATAGTTGAAACACTTGATACAAATGTGAAGGTGAATATGGCAGATGGTAACAGCACAGAGATATCAGAAACTGCAAGGTTAAAATTCATGATAGAAGGAGCACGGTTATACTTCAACTTCCATGTCATGGAAAATCTCTGCCATGATGTCATGATTGGTAGGAACCTACTAGAAGCACTCCATGCAGATATGAAAATGGGAGATAGGAAAGTAGAGATTTTCAAAGGAAATCCAGTGTCCAGCACTGAAAATGAGAAAATAATGCCTATGCAGGAGAAAATCATAACAGTCTTGCCATGGAGGCACATACCAGGGGAACAAAATGAACCAGTGATATGCGAACCATCAGGACTGGCACCTTTATGTGTGGAAAGCTGTGTTAATCAGTTGGGACAAGCATGGTGGATGAAGATTATGAACTGCACTGACCACCCCATCATCTTGGGAAAGGATGATGTCCTAGCCTATGCATGTAAAGGTAAGGTGCCAGGTCTCAATCTTGAAGAATTACCTGACTTTCTAAGAGTACATCACCAACAAAAACTTGGGATACCAGTCGAGGTATGTCACATGGCAGTTGACTTTGTAAAATCTTTAACCATCGATCAAATAGAAGATCCAAAAGGGATTGTGACAAAAGAAGAAAAGATAAAACAGATTGACTTGAGTGATTCCTGCCTGAATGACTCCCAAAAGGAACAATTCATTGACATGCTGCTACGAAACAAGGGCAGCCTTGCCTTTGAGATGTCTGAGCTTGGACATTGTAAAATTGCCCCAATGAAAATCAGGGTTGATGACTCTAAGGGAATAGCCTACACAAGACCATACAGGTACTCACCACAGAAGATGGAAATAATAGATGAACAGGTTAAACAGCTGCTGGACCTGGGAGTGATAGAACCAAGTGAATCAGCATGGCGAAGCCCCCTCGTAGTGGCTTACAAAAAGAATGGAAAACCCAGGCTCTGCACAGATTACAGATGGCTTAACTCCATTACATACAAGGACAAGTTTCCTATGCCTACAGCAAGATCTTTATTCCTCTTCATGGCATACAAAAAACCCGTCATGTTTACAGCACTCGATCTCCTCAGCGGATACCATCAAGTTGAGATAGACAAAGAATCAAGAGAGTACACAGCATTTGAAACACCTACAGGAGTCTACCAATACCGACGAGTAGCATTTGGCCTTTGTGGAGCACCATGGCAGTTCACCAAGGTCATGTCTATGGCATTAAAAGGCCTCATACCGCGAACATGTCTTGCCTACCTGGATGACATAATAATCTACGACCAAACATTCGAGGAACACCTGAAGAATGTCCAACTTGTTCTAAAAGCACTGGCAAAAGCAGACTTAAAAATCAAACCTGAAAAATGTGATTGGTGCAAGGACAGAATCAACTACTTGGGACATATCATCAGCAAGGAAGGTCTTGAAACTCAACCTAGGATCATTAAAAAGGTCAAGGCAGTGAAAAGGCCAAAGAATGTTAAAGCTGTGAAATCATTCCTGGGATTGTGCAATTACTATCGCGGCTTCATCCCGGGATTTGCCAAGGCATCTGTCCCCCTGAACAAGTTGCTTCAAAAACATGCAAAGTTTGAATGGACTGATAAGTGTGAAGCATCATTTCAAGAGATCCAGACAAAACTGACTTCACCACCACTGCTGATACACCCAGAGATAGGTGGACATTTCATAGTGCTAACAGACGCATCAGATCGTGCTTGTGGCGCTGCAATCTGCCACAACATCGACGATCTATACAGACCGATCTTATATTTTGGGTACACTATGAATGGGGCAGAACTCAACTACAACGTGACTGAAAAGGAAGCCCTAGCCGTAGTAAAAACACTGAAAACATATGAGGATATGTTACAGGGAGGAAAAGTGACTGTGATAACAGACCACAAGCCATTGATATCATTGCTGATGCAAGCTCACAAGGCTCCCTCGAAACGTCTGAAGAGATGGGCGTTGTCACTATCTGACTTTGACCTGGAAATAAACTACGAGCCAGGAGCAACTCACTACCTACCAGACTACCTGTCCCGTGTACAAGACGACGAGGAAAATAGCGACGAGGAAGAATTTGAACCAGATGTGGGATGCGAAGTGTTCAACATGGAAACCAATCAGGAAATAAGCACAGAAAGACTGATGAGAGCTCAGCGCGATGATCCAACCTGCAATCAGATGATTGAATATCTGGAAGACGAGATTTTTCCCGACGATTGGGAAGAAGCCAAAGCTGTTATGATTAAGTCAGAATTCATGGGAATGATGGAACCAGGACTCTTGGTAAAATTCTCAGTGCCACGCAAAAAGAAAAGGGGACAATTCACCGAGGTCAGCGGCAGAATCGTTGTCCCAAAGGAACTACAACAAAGGGTACTCAAGATTCTACATGACGATATAATAACTGGTGGACATGTAGGCACAGCTGCCCTGTGCGGCAAAGTGACATCTAAATATTACTGGAAGAACTTACATGAGGACATTTCAGAATACGTCAGAAAATGCGAAACCTGCGCACTAAGGAAAAGAGCTCCTCACTTCAAAGCAGCTGCTAAAAGTTGGGATACACCAGATTACCCGTGGCAGCAAGTGCAGGTGGACTTCATAGGACCATTAAAAACAGCCGCGGATGGATCAAAATATATAATGACATTCGTGGACTTGTTGACAGGATACCCTGAAGCATTCTGCACAGAGGATTCGACAGCAGTCACAGGAGCTGACCTGTTTCTGAAGAACATCATCTGTAGATATGGAAAAGTCGAGCGCATTCACTCTGACAGAGGCCCGACATTCATATCAAAAATCTTCCATGAAATAACAAAGCGACTTAATTGCCGCCACAGCATGACAAGTGCAAGAATGCCAACCGGAAATGCGAGAGTTGAAAGGATGCATAAAAGCCTCGAGAACATCATTGCATGCTACATCGATGATGGACATGACATGTGGCCAGATTTGGTCCCAATAGCCCTATGGACGATCCGATCCACCACCAGTGGCAGAACGGGATTTTCCCCCTACACACTGTTGTTCGGACGCGACACAAGACCAATGGGCCTACCTGACAACAGACCAATGCCTACAACTCTCTCGGATTCAGAATGGTTCCTTAGGACAAAAGACAACATCAAACAATTCAAGAAATTGGCTAAGGCATACACAGGTGAGTATGAGGAAAATCTGAGAAAAAGATTAGATGCAGGAAAACGACCTGTAGACTTCAATGAAGGAGATCTCGTCTATGTGTATGACCCTACATGCTCTGCAAACCGAGTTTCGAAATTTTCTGACAGATACAAAGGTCCCTACCGTATAGAAGAAGTGAAGGACGACCACCTGGTGCGCGTAGTGTCCGTGGCAACGGGCATTGAAATACCACACTTCATGAATATACAGAAGCTCAAACGGTGTTATAAAACATGGGCCCCAGCGATAGCAGAGGAAAATGATATAAATGAAGAAGGAAAAGAAGCTCCTGAAGAAGTAGAAGAAGAAGTAGAGGAAGAAGTGGCAGAAGTAGAAGAAAAAGCGGAAGGGAAAGAAGCACAAAAAGAAGAAAATGAAGTCTCTCCACGAGACGCCCGCCCTGGAAGAAAGAAAGGTCCCCACGGGACAATACACAAAGACGCTGACGTGCAACGTACACAAAGCTATGAGAATACAAATGAGAATGAAAATGAAAAGGCTATCCTGGACAACCAGTCCGTCAGCGACGACGCCTCACGAATTTACAAGAAGCAGTCAGCGGCTCATGCCCGCAAGAATTCCTCGACGCCAAAACAGGCTCAGGAAAATAGCTGCGTGAAACCTTCCCTAAGGAGTAGTCGACTTAGGGCAGCAGCCCGTCCCTCTATGCACTGGACCGATTCAGACGGAGAGGATGATGATGATTTTATCGCAATATAATTATTGAATCAGTACCTGGTAAACCCAACAGTTGGGAGTTGGTACAGAGGACGCAAACGCCATGTGAATATGCAGGGGTTCTAAAGGTTTCACTATATTATTATTTAAAAGCCATAAGCTTATAGCACTTCATGGCTAAGAAGGGGACGAACACAATTCCCCAATTTACTGGTGCATATAGGAAAGTAACACCACACATATAAAAAGTGTCAAAAGACTAAGATGGAATGGGCTCCAATTTACGGTATCATTGCTACCTAGCAAATAAGTATTATTGACCGGGGTCTGATAAAATTCAAGGAAAATGAGTTGCAGCGGAAACTATGCCTTTAACCTATATTATTACCCAAACCATTTTTCACACACACCAGACAAGAGGGAATAGTTTGATTCTTCTAGAGTGACAGATATGCAGTGCTTTTCACGGGCCCCCGGCGCCCATCCCTACTGACAGGCACCACACAAAAGAAAACAAGATTCACCAAACTTCCTGACACGTTTTGCTCTGTATCTCCGGTAATAAACCTCGCTCAGTCTTCTAACAAACATCATTGGAAAGAGAATTGTCTAAGGAAGAGAATGAGACCCATTACAGGTCTGTATTCTTAGGATAAGGTGGTGTTTTGGCCATCGACGGCCGAAAATCGGCACTCGGCGACCAACTTTCCCAAACGTTTTGGCCTGTTTCTCAGCTCCTATCGCTCTCTCAGAGCTCTAATAAACCTTTTTGGAAGGCTGACGTTGTGGGGAACCCGGAAAACTAAGTTTCATTGCCAGATTCCAACTAAAACATGGTTATTTTTAAGGAAAACCGGCCGAGATCGGCACTCGGCGAGCGTGAAAATGGTTTGTTTTGTCACTCACTCCAGCCTGTCAGCTGGACTCCCTACCTAGTACCGGTAGGTTGCCTTGTCCGCACGGGTGAGCGACTTTTGAAACTGGGGTTCCTGGTCCCCAGGAGGGAGATTTTCACTAAACTTGAACAATACAAACATACCTGAGTTGGATTGAAGGCCCGATTGGCCTCCGGACGGGCCAAAAACACCAGAAATAGGCCCTGTGGCATCGTGGGAGGCTGTTTTGCAGCCTTCCGGAAGGTCCGGTCGGCCATCTTGGCCTCCGCAGTGAATATTTACATTCGCTTGTGCTTGGTGTGTCAGTGTACGGTCGCCAGGTACCAGCGAAAACCCATGGCCTTCCTGGTGGGGCAAAACAAGTTTTTAAACAATGAATTGAGGCTAAATTGGCCTCCCCTAAGTCCCCCAGAACCATCAGCAACACAGAGAAAGGTAATTATGACACCATGATATAACTTACTGAATGCTACCTGTCTCTGGGGGCCCAGTATGTGAACCAGACTGCTGAGGAGTGGAGCTGGGTTCCCCAGGGTGAAAACAAAAACAAAGGCCTAGTTAGGTTAAACATGTCACAATGAAAAAAAAAAAAAAATAGACAGAATATTAACAGTACAGAGAGACACGCGTACCTGTATCAGTGTCTTTTCAGTCCCGAATTGGACGACAAAGGCTGCAAAGGAGACAAACATGTATAAGAATATGATATTTAAAAAAATAATTCATGCACAAAGCACAGGCAGGCAGGCAGAGTTAGTGTTAGCATAACAAGGGGTGCACAAAACAGCGGTGTTTTATTTTATAGGGCCTGATGGCCTTGAACTGAAACCAGGGTTGAGTTCCCAGCAGCCTCTGGGTGTCCTTGGCCTTGGTGTGGCCCTGAACTTGCTGAGGCACCCTGGGATGGGTGGGTTAAGGTTTCCTCCCCATGCCAGGTGCTGGCTCTTACTCCAGACGGCAGGCCTGGAGTGAGATGCAAAGTAGGGGTCAGGCTGTCTGGAGGCTGAAGGTGAAGGTTGTGAGCACCACATGGAGGCTGAAAGGTGAAGGTTGTGAGCAGTGTCATGGCCATCATGGTGGGGTGAAGGTCTCTTTTGGTATATATGTGCTAGACTTCTCCTTCTTGCTTCAGTCCTCAGGACACATCCATAGGAGTACCTGTTGCTGGATACCACTGCGAGGCCACCCTGGAGCTCTGCTGACTCTGCACAGCAAGACACTACCTCTGGCACAATCCAGGAAACTTATCTCAATGTCTTTGGACCATCTACCATTGCTGCTTGCTTTTTGTGGAGGACTGCTCTTTGTGTGCATTCTTTCATGGTGCAAGCATTTATTTGAGGAACCTGGGTTTGCTGAGGATGGAGATACACCTACCTCAAGCTCGGGTTAGTCTGTCATAGGCTGCTGGATGTGTGTTTATACCTGGGAACACACTGCTTACTGCGTTTAACATCCTTCCTGAAGTGAGTGTGCATTGACAGTTTGGACCTACCATATACCTGTTGTGACTTCGGGCAGGGGCTGGCTGTCATGTAAAGCGGCCCCACTGGCTCAGACTCACTCTAAAGGCCGGTGATTGGATATCCCCAATGGAAGTCTGAAGAGGACATATACTTATTATAAGAATTGTGTTTAAACTTTGAAAACTGACATTCTGATTTACTATCATGGAGGAACTTACAAGAGCCATGTCAGAAACACTCTCCACTATAAACTCTGTTCTTGCTGAAGTACGAGTAGACCGCTTGGAAAGGGACCAGGAGCAGAGGGAGAACAGGAGGATTCTACGTGCTATCGCCAAAGCAGTTGGTGCCAACATTGGTCCTGTGAGTGATTCCAGTGACATGGGGAAGCCCTCTGGCACCTGCCTGAATTCTGAAAGTGAGTTCGATTACTCTGTGTATGACTTTCTTACTTCAAAGTAGTTCAGACGCTGTGATAAATTTCCATATCATTGATGGAAGGAAGGTAATCGATGAAGCACCTAGTGATTACCATATACATGCGTGCTGGGGAAGTTGTCATTACAAGGTGAAACCATTTGATAAAAAGGAACGCAACTCTGCAGGGATTGACTATGGACTTTATCTCAGAAAGCTATCTTAAACATTTATCGGCAACCACATTCAGAATTGTAAAATGTCATTGTTTGTTGTAATAATACTCCAGGACTCTAGTAAAATACATGTGTGCACTGTGTGTGGGCAGATGTTTGATATGAAACAAGAAGTTGTGTGGCACCTACAGTTGTGCCACCCTCACCTGGGAGTTTATTGTCAAATGTGTAAAGTAGCCTATGCGACATCTTACAATCTTAAACACCACTACACATCATTGTCGCATTGCACCAGCCTATTGGGATTATTTTTTTTTACCTAATACAGTGTTGGTTGTGACAGAATAATCATGAGCAAGGACAGTTCTAGCATTACTATTCCCCTTAAGGCACCCTTAGACAAGTTTGACTATACATTCAAAAATGATCCCTTCCATGCGGAAATTATGGAGGATCTGCACCTCGTTGACACTAGTGATGATGAAGCTGATCACCCCACCTACCAGGAAGTACAGAACATGATGATAAGATTTATTCAGTCACAGAGGACAACCAGGGGTGGTAGAAAAGCATAGGTTGGATATGGCAGTTATTCCTGACAGAAAATTATTTTTGCCAGGATGAAAGACACTGGTTTTTCCTACGGACCTATTCCTCTCATCATTGTAATAGCTGAGTCAGATGATGAGGATTGAGTATTAACATTCAATTACTGTTGCATTATAGTAGAGACTTTGGTACACCCATGCACCTGCCATGGAAACAATAATGAGCGCGACTGGCCCATGTGCCAATGCGGCCAATTTACATATTTATGATTTGGACAGTGCTCTTAGTATCTGTTATGTTCCTGTAATTACTGAGGGTCATATTTTTGCAGTTGGTGAACCCAGACCCACCACGGCTGGAATATACATTAACGTTTTTCCTATGGACAATGCCAGCAGAACAATTATTACCATCCCATACCACTGGCGAGGGCCATGTCCTGGGGCGCGCATGATATCATTGACTGATGTGTGCTGCTGTCCTGGTTGTGTATATGGAGTTGCGGCAGAGGCAGCCTCAAGGGGGTGGGATAGAATAGCCACCATTAAGGAGAAATTTGTTAAATCCCTACTCATTCTACCCACTCCCATTGGACACATACAGCTGGGAGCGAGCGGTGCACTATAATCACTAAAAGGGGAAGATGGGGAGTGAAATTTCTACCTGTTTTACACCCAGCCGCAGGGACCAGAATAGCCCTACAATTAAAATGTGTAGGGTGGACCTGGCTGCCCGCACAGGAAGGCGCTCAGTCTCCAGGAAACCCCTGCGGAGGGTGTATCTGGGGCCACAATATGTGCATGACAACAGAACCGTGGCTACACAGCCCCCACTACATCTCCTGAAGGAGCAAACAGCTAAGTGTTAATAATACAAAAAGAAAAAAAAAAAAAAAAAAAAACTTTCTATGACAGTGGTATTGTGGGACTGCTGTGATTGACATGCCTTCCCTAAAAGTAGTAACATTTGCCATTGGTGAAAGGCATGTTGGTCTGTGATAATAAATATGCCACAGTTTGTGAGCTCTTCCTGTCATGGCAAAATTAGACATCTGCATGCAGGCTGTTCTGCTCCGGGGATACACACTGTTTCAACTCCGTTTGTGGCTCCCCGGTGTTATGAAAAATCCAGGTCTGGCATGTCTGGATAACAGTAGCTGGATGCATCGTTCATAAATGCCATCATGTCAGACGGAATATTCGATGAACCATCATTTGCTCCTTGATCATCATCAGACATGGTTATGTCATCTGACAAAGGTGGATGGACTGGCATCATGGGGTCACCTCTGATGTCATCCTGAACCATGCCGTCGCCGATGGCTCCCCTGGGCTGGTCTGTTGCCAGGGAGCCCTGCTCGCCTGAACCACCTGCGGCGGGTGGTGCGGCGGGGACATCATCCGCTGTGGGATCCTGGTATGTAGATGCACGAACCTGCGCAGGGGACCCTTCGGCAACAGACGAGGCGACTGGGGCGTCGGTAGCTACAGACGACTGGCAGGTGGCTGTGGGCTTCTGCGATCCTGAACTGGTAGTAGTGGGAGATGCAGCTGACATGTCGACAGCTACGGCAGGCTGGTGAGTGACTGCTGGCCGCTGTGGACCAGAACCGCCAGCAGGGGACGATGCTACACGAACATTGATGACTGCTGGATAGCTGCGCTTGCCGGGTCCTCCGTTTTTCCGAATGACGGATCCACTACCTGTTGGCAAGGCGGCTGTCATCGCAGCAGGAGGCTGAGATGGAGGCTTCGGCAATGAGCCTCCGTCTCCATGTGAGAACCTGGGGCCGGTGCAGCCAAGGGGACTCCGAGCCTGCAGCAGATCTCGTAAGGATGGTGCAGATGTGATGATTAGCGTACGGGATGCAGGTGTCGGCGCCCATGATGGAGATGTCGTTCGAGAATGAGAGTACAATGCGCCAGGGACATCCCGTCGGGTCTGCACCGCACCACCCATCTGTGGGGTGGTAAATGCGGGCATGGCTCTAGGTCTCACAGGAATAGACCTGGGCTGTAAGGATGCTGGCACCATTATGGTACGAACAATCCGTGGAACCTTTGCCAGGGGTGGAGGTATAGACTGATACACTTTAGGACTTGGAGTAGCAGGCACTGCAGGATAGCTCCCTGTTTCCTTGTCAGATGGTGGAGACAATTTAGCTAGTTGAATGTGTTCCTCTGAGGCCCCTCCATGCATAAGGGCCGCAGTTAGAAGCCCATGTAGATATTCCCCATTCTCCTTGTATGGGCCTGCCTCCATCAAAGTACAGCCCGGACTATGGGAAGAGTTATTTGGTGAACTTTTCATAACTAGAACATATACCTGTCCAGATTTAAAGTGATCCTCTTGTATTAATAGCATTGCCTTACCAACTTTAAGCTGGGTATATTCCATTGTGAAATGGTACAGGAATCCAGTACCACAGGACTGCTGAAATCTTGACCTTTGACTGTGTCTGACCACTGCTAACTCTGTATCTGGCCAGAATATGCATCCCCTCACTGTACAAGTGCAGGGGAGCAGCTTGATATATTTTAATGCTAGATTCATGTTCTCATTAACAGGGTCAAGGTGCACATTATGATGGGCCATCAAGGTCCAGATGTCAAAATTCTGCAGCTGGGGTAGGATATTACTCACTCAGGGAGCTGCTATGTACTACTCACTGAGCTGCTCTGCAGAGGCCACTGAGCTGCTCTGCAGTACTCACTGAGGGAGCTGAAGGAAGTTTGCAGCATAGCTGTAGTGCCACCACCTAAAAGACCAAAAGTTCTTGGATCTGATGAATTTAAACGGACCAGGGAGACATTAGGAATTAAAGCTGGTCATAAGTGGTTGGGTCTCATGGAACTAAAACTGACCAAACATTGGCTAGTCTCATGGAACGAAAACTGACCAAACATTGGCTAATCTCATGGAATTAAAACTGTCCGAAGGTTGTTAGGTGGAGTTAAAAAATGAACAAAAGATCGTCAGATCTCAGGGAAATAATCCTGATCCAAGTATAGAGTCTTGTGGATCTGAAGTCTTGAGTGACTGCTGCTTCTGGGATTTAACCCTGATACCTTTCTTTGTCAGAATGGCTGGATGCAATGTTCTTCTGACAACAGTATTGATGGTGTATTGGTGCTGGCCTTTAACATCTGCCCAGGAGACAATTCACAGGGAAAAACTTGGGGTAGTGTTAAAGCCAGGGCGTGTAATCTCTATTGCAGACACTAGCCACGTGGTGCAACAGCTGACCGTCACCATCCCCCAAGATGTGGGATTAAAAGAAGATGTGAATGTCACTAGCATGTGCATAGGTCGGCTCAACCATGGTAGAGTCAGACTTGAGAATGGAACAAAGGAGTATGAGGCTGTCTGTGATCGAATCCATGTATTTGAACAGTGGCTGGACGAACTTATCTCCAAGCTTCGTGCTGAGCGCCATCTTATGATCTCCACAATGTTGGAAAGCGTGCCTGAAGACAGTAAGGGACATAACCGTACTGAACGAGCGGGAATACCTGTGCTAAATCTAATATCAGAATTCGGATATCATGTGTTCGGGACTGGCCGCGCCTCAGACATTGAGTACAATGCTAAGAATATCGAAGTTCTCACTGGAGCCCACAATGAACTTACGAACATAACGAAAGAATTAGTAATGCAGACAAACATTATGCTTACAAGGATAGAAGTGAAACTGTCAGGGCTAAAGGCAGCAGCGGACACCAATGCTCGCAACATTTTTAAGCTTAGTGCTGCTAGGAACCAGCTTAAGATAGAGGCAAACAGGGCTTATCTCATGTACCTGGGATACCTGAACAGGGTGAAATTAGGCTTGATTCTGCATTACGTGAACAATCTGAGGCACCTCGAGACCTTCACTTCAGAAATTCATCAGCTGACTCGCCATAGGCTGTCGCCAAAGATAATTCCGCCTCAGGCCATACTAAAGGCTGTGAGACGAACCGATGATTATCTGCGGCAGAAATATTCAAGGTTTAGAGCTGCCTTTAAATCACCAGCATTTTACTATGAGAATGCTCGCCCTCAGTGCACACGTGACGGCTCGTCAATAATTGTGACCCTACGCATTCCAGTCGTCTCGGAAGAACACCTGTTCAGGATGTACCAAGTGCTGAAATTTCCTGTACCAGTGAGGGTCGCAGGACAGAAGGCAGATGGCGCAATGGTCAGCAATGTGCCAAAAGCTATTGCGTTGTCTATAAGCCAAAGGTACTACATACCAAACCCCATCATCGACTGGGCTAGCTGCTACGGGAGCACAGTGACTTTATGTTCGGATGTACCCCACATGAAGAAAATCACCGACGACGAGTGCGTGGCTGCCTTAATCAGAAATGACGAATCTGCCATTGATAAACTGTGTATTGTTGACTACATCATAAAACCACACTTTGAGGAAATGGCAGTGCAATTGGACTCTGAAACGGTTCTTATTGTGACATCTGAAACTGAGGGACAGCTAATATGCGGAAATCGACCACCCGAAATTAAAACCATAAGTAACTATGCTGTGATAAGTCTGGGATGCGACTGTGCCTTCATGACTGAAAAGTCATGGATACCTTATAGCTTACAAGGATGTATGAAACACAAGCAGGGAGAGTCCATCACATACCCTACGAATGACTTGATAGTGAGGGGAATGACAATGGCTCGTTGGGTCACCACAGAGGTCCACGATGCAGAGTTGGATGTGGTGTATGATCCTATACCACGGGAATTACGTGAGTCAATAGAACAGGAAGCAGATGGCAAGCCCTACCACATGCCACTGAGGGACTTGGTGGACAGGATTAATAACAAAAACCTAATTCTTAAACCAACACGGCCCTACACCGGTGACCGGTACGGACAGTATGCTGACTGGTTATGCCAGTCCCAGGTCAAGGTGCTTTCCCTTCAATGCCAAGGCCAAGGACCTTCAAGGCCAATGCCAATGCCAAGGATCCCTGTTCCCGAGGTGCCCCATACCTTGTTTAATACCTAAGTACAGTCTATCTCCTGTCTCATATCTAAGTGGCTTCAGCACACATCAACCATCTGACAAAGTTTCAAGACTCTATCTGCAATGGTTTCAGAGTTTTTAAATTTTCACATGTTCCTGTGCACATCTGCCCAAAATCAATGTGAACATGCATTTTCAGGTTTAAAATTACCGCGTGACACAGTTTCAAGACACTAGGTCCAACAGTTTTAGTGTTTGTTTATTTCTACCTGTTGACTCAGGTTGAAAAGCAAAAGAAAAATGTGTTGAATCGTTTCAGACCTGAATCAACCATCTGACAAAGCTTCAAGACTCTATTCCCATCAGCTTTACTGTTTTTATTTTTTCAGATGTTTCTTTAAGTTTTCTTCCCAAAATCAATGAAAATATGCATTTCAGGCCGAAAGATACCACCTGACAAGGTTTAAAGACACTAGGTCCAACAGTTTTAGTGTTTGTTGATTTCTACCTGTTGCCTGAGGTGAAAAAGCAAAACAGAATTGTGTTGAGTGGTTTCAGACCTGAATCAACCATCTGACAAAGTCTCAAGACTCTATCTGCAACGGTTTCAGAGTTTTTAAATTTTCACATGTTCCTGTTGTTATCTGCCCAAAATCAATGTGAACATGCATTTTCAGGCTTAAAATTACCACGTGACACAGTTTCAAGACACTAGGTCCAACAGTTTTAGTGTTTGTTGATTTCTACCTGTTGCCTCAGGTGAAAAAGCAAAATAGAACTGTGTTGAGTCGTTTCAGACCTCCATCAACCATCTGACAAAGTGTCAAGACCATCAGCAACGATTTCAGAGTTTTTAAATTTTCAAATGTTCCTGTTAGTTTTCTCTCCAAAATCAATGAAAATATACATTTCCATGCCTAAAACTACCATGTGACACAGGTTCAACACACTAGGTCCAACTGTTTTGGTGTTGGTCGATTTCTACCTGTTGCTTCAGGTGAAAAAGGAAAACAGAACTGTGTTGAGTGGTTTCAGACCTGAATCAACCATCTGACAAAGTTTCAAGTCTCTATCTGCAACGATTTCAGAGTTTTTAAATTTTCACCTGTTCCTTTTAGTTTTCTCTCCAAAATCAATGAAAATATACATTTCCAGGCCTAAAACTACCATGTGACACAGGTTCAAGACACTAGGTTCAACAGTTTTGGTGTAGGTCGATTTCTACCTGTTGCCTCAGGTGAAAAAGCAAAACAGAATTGTGTTGAGTGGTTTCAGACCTCAATAAACCATCTGACAAAGTTTCAATACTCTATCTGCAACGGTTTCAGAGTTTTTAAATTTTCACATGTTCCTGTTATTATCTGCCCAAAATCAATGTGAACATGCAATTTCAGGCTTAAAATTACCACGAGACACAGTTTCAAGACACTAGGTCCAACAGTTTTAGTGTAGGTCGATTTCTACCTGTTGCCTCAGGTGAAAAAGCAAAATAGAACTGTGCTGAGTCATTTCAGACCTCCATCAACCATCTGACAAAGTGTAAAGACCATCGGCAATGATTTCAGAGTTTTTAAATTTTTACATGTTCCTCTTAGTTTTCTCTCCAAAATCAATAAAAATATACATTTCTAGGCCTAAAACTACCATGTAAACCAGGTTCAAGACACTAGGTCCAACAGTTTTGGTGTTGGTCGATTTCTACATGTTCTCAGGTAGAAAAGCAAAACAGAACTGTGTTGAGTGGTTTCAGACCTGAATCAACCATCTGACAAAGTTTCAAGACCATCGCCAATAATTTTAGAGTGTTTAAATTTTCACATGTTCCTGTTAGTTTTCTGTCCAAAATCAATGTAAAAATGCATTTTCAGGCCTAAAATTACCACGTGACACAGTTTCAAGACACTTGGTTTTAGTGTTTGTTGATTTCTACCTGTTGCCTGAGGTGAAAAAGCAAAACAGAACTGGGTTGAGTGGTTTCAGACCTGAATCAACCATCTGACAAAGTTTCAAGTCTCTATCTGCAACAATTTCAGAGTTTTTAAATTTTCACCTGTTCCTTTTAGTTTTCTCTCCAAAATCAATGAAAACATACATTTCCAGGCCTAAAACTACCATGTGACACAGGTTCAAGACACTAGGTCCTACAGTTTTGGTGTTGGTCGATTTCTACATGTTGCCTCAGGTAGAAAAGCAAAATAGAACTGTGTTGAGTGGTTTCAGACCTGAATCAAGCATCTGACAAAGTTTCAATACTCTATCTGCAATGGTTTCAGAGTTTTTAAATTTTCACTTGTTCCTGTTATTATCTGCCCAAAATCAATGTGAATATGCAATTTCAGGCTTAAAATTACCACGAGACACAGTTTCAAGACACTAGGTCCAACAGTTTTAGTGTTTGTTGATTTCTACATGATGCCTGAGGTGAAAAAGCAAAACAGAACTGTGTTGATTGGTTTCAGACCAAAATCAACCATCTGACAAGTTTCAAGTCTCTATCTGCAACGATTTCAGAGTTTTTAAATTTTCACCTGTTCCTTTTAGTTTTCTCTCCAAAATCAATGAAAATATACATTTCCAGGCCTAAAACTACCATGTGACACAGGTTCAAGACACTAGGTCCAACAGTTTTGGTGTTTGTTTATTTCTTCCTGTTGAAAAGCAAAAGAAAAATGTGTTGAATCGTTTCAGACCTGAATCAACCATCTGACAAAGCTTCAAGACTCTATCCCCATCAGCTTTACTGTTTTTATTTTTTCAGATGTTTCTTTAAGTTTTCTTCCCAAAATCAATGAAAATATGCATTTCAGGCCGAAAGATACCACCTGACAAGGTTTAAAGACACTAGGTCCAACAGTTTTAGTGTTTGTTGATTTCTACCTGTTCCCTGAGGTGAAAAAGCAAAACAGACTTGTGTTTAGTGGTTTCAGACCTGAATCAACCATCTGACAAAGTTTCAAGACTCTATCTGCAACGGTTTCAGAGTTTTTAAATTTTCACATGTTCCTGTTCTTATCTGCCCAAAATCAATGTGAACATGCATTTTCAGGCTTAAAATTACCACGTGACACACTTTCAAGACACTAGGTCCAACAGTTTTAGTGTTTGTTGATTTCTACCTGTTGCCTCAGGTGAAAAAGCAAAATAGAACTGTGTTGAGTCGTTTCAGACCTCCATCAACCATCTGACAAAATGTCAAGACCATCAGCAATGATTTCAGAGTTTTTAAATTTTCAAATGTTCCTGTAAGTTTTCTCTCCAAAATCAATGAAAATATACATTTCCAGGCCAAAAACTACCATGTGACACAGGTTCAACACACAAGGTCCAACTGTTTTGGTGTTGGTCGATTTCTACCTGTTGCCTCAGGTGAAAAAGCAAAACAGAACTGTGTTGAGTGGTTTCAGACCTGAATCAACCATCTGACAAAGTTTCAAGACCATTGCCAATAATTTTAGAGTGTTTAAATTTTCACATGTTCCTGTTAGTTTTCTGTCCAAAATCAATGTAAAAATGCATTTTCAGGCCTAAAACTACCACGTGACACAGTTTCAAGACACTTGGTTTTAGTGTTTGTTGATTTCTACCTGTTGCCTGAGGTGAAAAAGCAAAATAGAACTGTGTTGAGTCGTTTCAGACCTCCATCAACCATAAATTTTCACCTGTTCCTTTTAGTTTTCTCTCCAAAATCAATGAAAACATACATTTCCAGGCCTAAAACTACCATGTGACACAGGTTCAAGACACTAGGTCCAACAGTTTTGGTGTAGGTCGATTTCTACATGTTGCCTCAGGTAGAAAAGCAAAATAGAACTGTGTTGAGTGGTTTCAGACCTGAATCAAGCATCTGACAAAGTTTCAATACTCTATCTGCAATGGTTTCAGAGTTTTTAAATTTTCACTTGTTCCTGTTATTATCTGCCCAAAATCAATGTGAATATGCAATTTCAGGCTTAAAATTACCACGAGACACAGTTTCAAGACACTAGGTCCAACAGTTTTAGTGTTTGTTGATTTCTACATGATGCCTGAGGTGAAAAAGCAAAACAGAACTGTGTTGATTGGTTTCAGACCAAAATCAACCATCTGACAAGTTTCAAGTCTCTATCTGCAACGATTTCAGAGTTTTTAAATTTTCACCTGTTCCTTTTAGTTTTCTCTCCAAAATCAATGAAAATATACATTTCCAGGCCTAAAACTACCATGTGACACAGGTTCAAGACACTAGGTCCAACAGTTTTGGTGTTGGTCGATTTCTACATGTTGCCTCAGGTAGAAAAGCAAAACAGAACTGTGTTGAGTGGTTTCAGACCTGAATCAACCATCTGACAAAGTTTCAAGACCATCGGCAATAATTTTAGAGTGTTTAAATTTTCACATGTTCCTGTTAGTTTTCTGTCCAAAATCAATGTAAAAATGCATTTTCAGGCCTAAAATTACCACGTGACAGTTTCAAGACACTTGGTTTTAGTGTTTGTTGATTTCTACCTGTTGCCTCAGGTGAAAAAGCAAAACAGAACTGGGTTGAGTGGTTTCAGACCTCAATAAACCATCTGACAAAGTTTCAAGACTCTATCTGCAATGGTTTCAGAGTTTTTAAATTTTCACATGTTCCTGTGCACATCTGCCCAAAATCAATGTGAACATGCATTTTCAGGTTTAAAATTACCACGTGACACAGTTTCAAGACACTAGGTCCAACAGTTTTAGTGTTTGTTTATTTCTTCCTGTTGACTCAGGTTGAAAAGCAAAAGAAAAATGTGTTGAATCGTTTCAGACCTGAATCAACTATCTGACAAAGCTTCAAGACTCTATCCCCATCAGCTTTACTGTTTTTATTTTTTCAGATGTTTCTTTAAGTTTTCTTCCCAAAATCAATGAAAATATGCATTTCAGGCCGAAAGATACCACCTGACAAGGTTTAAAGACACTAGGTCCAACAGTTTTAGTGTTTGTTGATTTCTACCTGTTCCCTGAGGTGAAAAAGCAAAACAGACTTGTGTTTAGTGGTTTCAGACCTGAATCAACCATCTGACAAAGTTTCAAGACTCTATCTGCAACGGTTTCAGAGTTTTTAAATTTTCACATGTTCCTGTTCTTATCTGCCCAAAATCAATGTGAACATGCATTTTCAGGCTTAAAATTACCACGTGACACAGTTTCAAGACACTAGGTCCAACAGTTTTAGTGTTTGTTGATTTCTACCTGTTGCCTCAGGTGAAAAAGCAAAATAGAACTGTGTTGAGTCGTTTCAGACCTCCATCAACCATCTGACAAAATGTCAAGACCATCAGCAACGATTTCAGAGTTTTTAAATTTTCAAATGTTCCTGTTAGTTTTCTCTCCAAAATAAATGAAAATATACATTTCCAGGCCAAAAACTACCATGTGACACAGGTTCAACACACTAGGTCCAACTGTTTTGGTGTTGGTCGATTTCTACCTGTTGCCTCAGGTGAAAAAGCAAAACAGAACTGTGTTGAGTGGTTTCAGACCTGAATCAACCATCTGACAAAGTTTCAAGACCATTGCCAATAATTTTAGAGTTTTTAAATTTTCACATGTTCCTGTTACTTTTCTGTCCAAAATCAATGTAAAAATGCATTTTCAGGCCTAAAATTACCACGTGACACAGTTTCAAGACACTTGGTTTTAGTGTTTGTTGATTTCTACCTGTTGCCTGAGGCGAAAAAGCAAAACAGAACTGGGTTGAGTGGTTTCAGACCTGAATCAACCATCTGACAAAGTTTCAATACTCTATCTGCAATGGTTTCAGAGTTTTTAAATTTTCACATGTTCCTGTTATTGTCTGCCCAAAATCAATGTAAACATGCATTTTCAGGCCTAAAATTACCACGTGACACAGTTTCAAGACACTTGGTTTTAGTGTTTGTTGATTTCTACCTGTTGCCTGAGGTGAAAAAGCAAAACAGAACTGGGTTGATTGGTTTCAGACCAAAATCAACCATCTGACAAAGTTTCAAGTCTCTATCTGCAACAATTTCAGAGTTTTTAAATTTTCACCTGTTCCTTTTAGTTTTCTCTCCAAAATCAATGAAAACATACATTTCCAGGCCTAAAACTACCATGTGACACAGGTTCAAGACACTAGGTCCAACAGTTTTGGTGTTGGTCGGTTTCTACATGTTGCCTCAGGTAGAAAAGCAAAATAGAACTGTGTTGAGTGGTTTCAGACCTGAATCAAGCATCTGACAAAGTTTCAATACTCTATCTGCAATGGTTTCAGAGTTTTTAAATTTTCACTTGTTCCTGTTATTATCTGCCCAAAATCAATGTGAATATGCAATTTCAGGCTTAAAATTACCACGAGACACAGTTTCAAGACACTAGGTCCAACAGTTTTAGTGTTTGTTGATTTCTACATGATGCCTGAGGTGAAAAAGCAAAACAGAACTGTGTTGATTGGTTTCAGACCAAAATCAACCATCTGACAAGTTTCAAGTCTCTATCTGCAACGATTTCAGAGTTTTTAAATTTTCACCTGTTCCTTTTAGTTTTCTCTCCAAAATCAATGAAAATATACATTTCCAGGCCTAAAACTACCATGTGACCCAGGTTCAAGACACTAGGTCCAACAGTTTTGGTGTAGGTCGATTTCTACATGTTGCCTCAGGTAGAAAAGCAAAACAGAACTGTGTTGAGTGGTTTCAGACCTGAATCAACCATCTGACAAAGTTTCAAGACCATCGGCAATAATTTTAGAGTGTTTAAATTTTCACATGTTCCTGTTAGTTTTCTGTCCAAAATCAATGTAAAAATGCATTTTCAGGTTTAAAACTACCACGTGACAGTTTCAAGACACTTGGTTTTAGTGTTTGTTGATTTCTACCTGTTGCCTCAGGTGAAAAAGCAAAACAGAACTGGGTTGAGTGGTTTCAGACCTCAATAAACCATCTGACAAAGTTTCAAGACTCTATCTGCAATGGTTTCAGAGTTTTTAAATTTTCACATGTTCCTGTGCACATCTGCCCAAAATCAATGTGAACATGCATTTTCAGGTTTAAAATTACCACGTGACACAGTTTCAAGACACTAGGTCCAACAGTTTTAGTGTTTTGTTTATTTCTTCCTGTTGACTCAGGTTGAAAAGAATTTCCAGGCCTAAAACTACCATGTGACCCAGGTTCAAGACACTAGGTCCAACAGTTTTGGTGTTGGCCGATCTCTACATGTTCTCAGGTAGAAAAGCAAAACAGAACTGTGTTGAGTGGTTTCAGACCTGAATCAACCATCTGACAAAGTTTCAAGACCATTGCCAACAATTTTAGAGTGTTTAAATTTTCACATGTTCCTGTTAGTTTTCTGTCCAAAATCAATGTAAAAATACATTTTCAGGCCTAAAATTGCCACGTGACACAGTTTCAAGACACTTGGTTTTAGTGTTTGTTGATTTCTACCTGTTGCCTGAGGTGAAAAAGCAAAACAGAACTGGGTTGAGTGGTTTCAGACCTGAATCAACCATCTGACAAAGTTTCAAGTCTCTATCTGCAACAATTTCAGAGTTTTTAAGTTTTCACCTGTTCCTTTTAGTTTTCTCTCCAAAATCAATGAAAACATACATTTCCAGGCCTAAAACTACCATGTGACACAGGTTCAAGACACTAGGTCCAACAGTTTTGGTGTTGGTCGATTTCTACATGTTGCCTCAGGTAGAAAAGCAAAATAGAACTGTGTTGAGTGGTTTCAGACCTGAATCAAGCATCTGACAAAGTTTCAATACTCTATCTGCAATGGTTTCAGAGTTTTTAAATTTTCACTTGTTCCTGTTATTATCTGCCCAAAATCAATGTGAATATGCAATTTCAGGCTTAAAATTACCACGAGACACAGTTTCAAGACACTAGGTCCAACAGTTTTAGTGTTAGTTGATTTCTACATGATGCCTGAGGTGAAAAAGCAAAACAGAACTGTGTTGATTGGTTTCAGACCAAAATCAACCATCTGACAAGTTTCAAGTCTCTATCTGCAACGATTTCAGAGTTTTTAAATTTTCACCTGTTCCTTTTAGTTTTCTCTCCAAAATCAATGAAAATATGCATTTCCAGGCCTAAAACTACCATGTGACACAGGTTCAAGACACTAGGTCCAACAGTTTAGGTGTAGGTCGATTTCTACATGTTGCCTCAGGTAGAAAAGCAAAACAGAACTGTGTTGAGTGGTTTCAGACCTGAATCAACCATCTGACAAAGTTTCAAGACCATCGGCAATAATTTTAGAGTGTTTAAATTTTCACATGTTCCTGTTAGTTTTCTGTCCAAAATCAATGTAAAAATGCATTTTCAGGCCTAAAATTACCACGTGACAGTTTCAAGACACTTGGTTTTAGTGTTTGTTGATTTCTACCTGTTGCCTCAGGTGAAAAAGCAAAACAGAACTGGGTTGAGTGGTTTCAGACCTCAATAAACCATCTGACAAAGTTTCAAGACTCTATCTGCAATGGTTTCAGAGTTTTTAAATTTTCACATGTTCCTGTGCACATCTGCCCAAAATCAATGTGAACATGCATTTTCAGGTTTAAAATTACCACGTGACACAGTTTCAAGACACTAGGTCCAACAGTTTTAGTGTTTGTTTATTTCTTCCTGTTGACTCAGGTTGAAAAGCAAAAGAAAAATGTGTTGAATCGTTTCAGACCTGAATCAACCATCTGACAAAGCTTCAAGACTCTATCCCCATCAGCTTTACTGTTTTTATTTTTTCAGATGTTTCTTTAAGTTTTCTTCCCAAAATCAATGAAAATATGCATTTCAGGCCGAAAGATACCACCTGACAAGGTTTAAAGACACTAGGTCCAACAGTTTTAGTGTTTGTTGATTTCTACCTGTTGCCTGAGGTGAAAAAGCAAAACAGACTTGTGTTTAGTGGTTTCAGACCTGAATCAACCATCTGACAAAGTTTCAAGACTCTATCTGCAACGGTTTCAGAGTTTTTAAATTTTCACATGTTCCTGTTCTTATCTGCCCAAAATCAATGTGAACATGCATTTTCAGGCTTAAAATTACCACGTGACACAGTTTCAAGACACTAGGTCCAACAGTTTTAGTGTTTGTTGATTTCTACCTGTTGCCTCAGGTGAAAAAGCAAAATAGAACTGTGTTGAGTCGTTTCAGACCTCCATCAACCATCTGACAAAATGTCAAGACCATCAGCAACGATTTCAGAGTTTTTAAATTTTCAAATGTTCCTGTTAGTTTTCTCTCCAAAATCAATGAAAATATACATTTCCGGGCCAAAAACTACCATGTGACACAGGTTCAACACACTAGGTCCAACTGTTTTGGTGTTGGTCGATTTCTACCTGTTGCCTCAGGTGAAAAAGCAAAACAGAACTGTGTTGAGTGGTTTCAGACCTGAATCAACCATCTGACAAAGTTTCAAGACCATTGCCAATAATTTTAGAGTTTTTAAATTTTCACATGTTCCTGTTAGTTTTCTGTCCAAAATCAATGTAAAAATGCATTTTCAGGCCTAAAAGTACCACGTGACACAGTTTCAAGACACTTGGTTTTAGTGTTTGTTGATTTCTACCTGTTGCCTGAGCTGAAAAAGCAAAACAGAACTGGGTTGAGTGGTTTCAGACCTGAATCAAGCATCTGACAAAGTTTCAATACTCTATCTGCAATGGTTTCAGAGTTTTTAAATTTTCACTTGTTCCTGTTATTATCTGCCCAAAATCAATGTGAATATGCAATTTCAGGCTTAAAATTACCACGAGACACAGTTTCAAGACACTAGGTCCAACAGTTTTAATGTTTGTTGATTTCTACATGATGCCTGAGGTGAAAAAGCAAAACAGAACTGTGTTGATTGGTTTCAGACCAAAATCAACCATCTGACAAAGTTTCAAGTCTCTGTCTGCAACGATTTCACAGTTTTTAAATTTTCACCTGTTCCTTTTAGTTTTCTCTCCAAAATCAATGAAAATATACATTTCCAGGCCTAAAACTACCATGTGACCCAGGTTCAAGACACTAGGTCCAACAGTTTTGGTGTTGGCCGATCTCTACATGTTCTCAGGTAGAAAAGCAAAACAGAACTGTGTTGAGTGGTTTCAGACCTGAATCAACCATCTGACAAAGTTTCAAGACCATTGCCAATAATTTTAGAGTGTTAAAATTTTCACATGTTCCTGTTAGTTTTCTGTCCAAAATCAATGTAAAAATGCATTTTCAGGCCTAAAATTACCATGTGACACAGTTTCAAGACACTTGGTTTTAGTGTTTGTTGATTTCTACCTGTTGCCTGAGGTGAAAAAGCAAAACAGAACTGGGTTGAGTGGTTTCAGACCTGAATCAACCATCTGACAAAGTTTCAAGTCTCTATCTGCAACAATTTCAGAGTTTTTAAATTTTCACCTGTTCCTTTTAGTTTTCTCTCCAAAATCAATGAAAACATACATTTCCAGGCCTAAAACTACCATGTGACACAGGTTCAAGACACTAGGTCCAACAGTTTTGGTGTTGGTCGATTTCTACATGTTGCCTCAGGTAGAAAAGCAAAATAGAACTGTGTTGAGTGGTTTCAGACCTGAATCAAGCATCTGACAAAGTTTCAATACTCTATCTGCAATGGTTTCAGAGTTTTTAAATTTTCACTTGTTCCTGTTATTATCTGCCCAAAATCAATGTGAATATGCAATTTCAGGCTTAAAATTACCACGAGACACAGTTTCAAGACACTAGGTCCAACAGTTTTGGTGTAGGTCGATTTCTACATGTTGCCTCAGGTAGAAAAGCAAAACAGAACTGTGTTGAGTGGTTTCAGACCTGAATCAACCATCTGACAAAGTTTCAAGACCATCGGCAATAATTTTAGAGTGTTTAAATTTTCACATGTTCCTGTTAGTTTTCTGTCCAAAATCAATGTAAAAATGCATTTTCAGGCCTAAAATTACCACGTGACAGTTTCAAGACACTTGGTTTTAGTGTTTGTTGATTTCTACCTGTTGCCTCAGGTGAAAAAGCAAAACAGAATTGTGTTGAGTGGTTTCAGACCTCAATAAACCATCTGACAAAGTTTCAATACTCTATCTGCAATGGTTTCAGAGTTTTTAAATTTTCACATGTTCCTGTTATTATCTGCCCAAAATCAATGTGAACATGCATTTTCAGGTTTAAAATTACCACGTGACACAGTTTCAAGACACTAGGTCCAACAGTTTTAGTGTTTGTTTATTTCTTCCTGTTGACTCAGGTTGAAAAGCAAAAGAAAAATGTGTTGAATCGTTTCAGACCTGAATCAACCATCTGACAAAGCTTCAAGACTCTATCCCCATCAGCTTTACTGTTTTTATTTTTTTCAGATGTTTCTTTAAGTTTTCTTCCCAAAATCAATGAAAATATGCATTTCAGGCCGAAAGATACCACCTGACAAGGTTTAAAGACACTAGGTCCAACAGTTTTAGTGTTTGTTGATTTCTACCTGTTGCCTGAGGTGAAAAAGCAAAACAGACTTGTGTTTAGTGGTTTCAGACCTGAATCAACCATCTGACAAAGTTTCAAGTCTCTATCTGCAACGGTTTCAGAGTTTTTAAATTTTCACATGTTCCTGTTCTTATCTGCCCAAAATCAATGTGAACATCCATTTTCAGGCTTAAAATTACCACGTGACACAGTTTCAAGACACTAGGTCCAACAGTTTTAGTGTTTGTTGATTTCTACCTGTTGCCTCAGGTGAAAAAGCAAAATAGAACTGTGTTGAGTCGTTTCAGACCTCCATCAACCATCTGACAAAATGTCAAGACCATCAGCAACGATTTCAGAGTTTTTAAATTTTCAAATGTTCCTGTTAGTTTTCTCTCCAAAATCAATGAAAATATACATTTCCAGGCCAAAAACTACCATGTGACACAGGTTCAACACACTAGGTCCAACTGTTTTGGTGTTGGTCGATTTCTACCTGTTGCCTCAGGTGAAAAAGCAAAACAGAACTGTGTTGAGTGGTTTCAGACCTGAATCAACCATCTGACAAAGTTTCAAGACCATTGCCAATAATTTTAGAGTTTTTAAATTTTCACATGTTCCTGTTAGTTTTCTGTCCAAAATCAATGTAAAAATGCATTTTCAGGCCTAAAATTACCACGTGACACAGTTTCAAGACACTTGGTTTTAGTGTTTGTTGATTTCTACCTGTTGCCTGAGCTGAAAAAGCAAAACAGAACCGGGTTGAGTGGTTTCAGACCTGAATCAAGCATCTGACAAAGTTTCAATACTCTATCTGCAATGGTTTCAGAGTTTTTAAATTTTCACTTGTTCCTGTTATTATCTGCCCAAAATCAATGTGAATATGCAATTTCAGGCTTAAAATTACCACGAGACACAGTTTCAAGACACTAGGTCCAACAGTTTTAATGTTTGTTGATTTCTACATGATGCCTGAGGTGAAAAAGCAAAACAGAACTGTGTTGATTGGTTTCAGACCAAAATCAACCATCTGACAAAGTTTCAAGTCTCTGTCTGCAACGATTTCACAGTTTTTAAATTTTCACCTGTTCCTTTTAGTTTTCTCTCCAAAATCAATGAAAATATACATTTCCAGGCCAAAAACTACCATGTGACACAGGTTCAACACACTAGGTCCAACTGTTTTGGTGTTGGTCGATTTCTACCTGTTGCCTCAGGTGAAAAAGCAAAACAGAACTGTGTTGAGTGGTTTCAGACCTGAATCAACCATCTGACAAAGTTTCAAGACCATTGCCAATAATTTTAGAGTGTTTAAATTTTCACATGTTCCTGTTAGTTTTCTGTCCAAAATCAATGTAAAAATGCATTTTCAGCCCTAAAATTACCACGTGACACAGTTTCAAGACACTTGGTTTTAGTGTTTGTTGATTTCTACCTGTTGCCTGAGGTGAAAAAGCAAAACAGAACTGGGTTGAGTGGTTTCAGACCTGAATCAACCATCTGACAAAGTTTCAAGTCTCTATCTGCAACAATTTCAGAGTTTTTAAATTTTCACCTGTTCCTTTTAGTTTTCTCTCCAAAATCAATGAAAACATACATTTCCAGGCCTAAAACTACCATGTGACACAGGTTCAAGACACTAGGTCCAACAGTTTTCGTGTTGGTCGATTTCTACATGTTGCCTCAGGTAGAAAAGCAAAATAGAACTGTGTTGAGTGGTTTCAGACCTGAATCAAGCATCTGACAAAGTTTCAATACTCTATCTGCAATGGTTTCAGAGTTTTTAAATTTTCACTTGTTCCTGTTATTATCTGCCCAAAATCAATGTGAATATGCAATTTCAGGCTTAAAATTACCACGAGACACAGTTTCAAGACACTAGGTCCAACAGTTTTAGTGTTTGTTGATTTCTACATGATGCCTGAGGTGAAAAAGCAAAACAGAACTGTGTTGATTGGTTTCAGACCAAAATCAACCATCTGACAAGTTTCAAGTCTCTATCTGCAACGATTTCAGAGTTTTTAAATTTTCACCTGTTCCTTTTAGTTTTCTCTCCAAAATCAATGAAAATATACATTTCCAGGCCTAAAACTACCATGTGACACAGGTTCAAGACACTAGGTCCAACAGTTTTGGTGTAGGTCGATTTCTACATGTTGCCTCAGGTAGAAAAGCAAAACAGAACTGTGTTGAGTGGTTTCAGACCTGAATCAACCATCTGACAAAGTTTCAAGACCATCGGCAATAATTTTAGAGTGTTTAAATTTTCACATGTTCCTGTTAGTTTTCTGTCCAAAATCAATGTAAAAATGCATTTTCAGGCCTAAAATTACCACGTGACAGTTTCAAGACACTTGGTTTTAGTGTTTGTTGATTTCTACCTGTTGCCTCAGGTGAAAAAGCAAAACAGAACTGGGTTGAGTGGTTTCAGACCTCAATAAACCATCTGACAAAGTTTCAAGACTCTATCTGCAATGGTTTCAGAGTTTTTAAATTTTCACATGTTCCTGTGCACATCTGCCCAAAATCAATGTGAACATGCATTTTCAGGTTTAAAATTACCACGTGACACAGTTTCAAGACACTAGGTCCAACAGTTTTAGTGTTTGTTTATTTCTTCCTGTTGACTCAGGTTGAAAAGCAAAAGAAAAATGTGTTGAATCGTTTCAGACCTGAATCAACCATCTGACAAAGCTTCAAGACTCTATCCCCATCAGCTTTACTGTTTTTATTTTTTCAGATGTTTCTTTAAGTTTTCTTCCCAAAATCAATGAAAATATGCATTTCAGGCCGAAAGATACCACCTGACAAGGTTTAAAGACACTAGGTCCAACAGTTTTAGTGTTTGTTGATTTCTACCTGTTGCCTGAGGTGAAAAAGCAAAACAGACTTGTGTTTAGTGGTTTCAGACCTGAATCAACCATCTGACAAAGTTTCAAGACTCTATCTGCAACGGTTTCAGAGTTTTTAAATTTTCACATGTTCCTGTTCTTATCTGCCCAAAATCAATGTGAACATGCATTTTCAGGCTTAAAATTACCACGTGACACAGTTTCAAGACACTAGGTCCAACAGTTTTAGTGTTTGTTGATTTCTACCTGTTGCCTCAGGTGAAAAAGCAAAATAGAACTGTGTTGAGTCGTTTCAGACCTCCATCAACCATCTGACAAAATGTCAAGACCATCAGCAACGATTTCAGAGTTTTTAAATTTTCAAATGTTCCTGTTAGTTTTCTCTCCAAAATCAATGAAAATATACATTTCCAGGCCAAAAACTACCATGTGACACAGGTTCAACACACTAGGTCCAACTGTTTTGGTGTTGGTCGATTTCTACCTGTTGCCTCAGGTGAAAAAGCAAAACAGAACTGTGTTGAGTGGTTTCAGACCTGAATCAACCATCTGACAAAGTTTCAAGACCATTGCCAATAATTTTAGAGTTTTTAAATTTTCACATGTTCCTGTTAGTTTTCTGTCCAAAATCAATGTAAAAATGCATTTTCAGGCCTAAAAGTACCACGTGACACAGTTTCAAGACACTTGGTTTTAGTGTTTGTTGATTTCTACCTGTTGCCTGAGCTGAAAAAGCAAAACAGAACTGGGTTGAGTGGTTTCAGACCTGAATCAAGCATCTGACAAAGTTTCAATACTCTCTCTGCAATGGTTTCAGAGTTTTTAAATTTTCACTTGTTCCTGTTATTATCTGCCCAAAATCAATGTGAATATGCAATTTCAGGCTTAAAATTACCACGAGACACAGTTTCAAGACACTAGGTCCAACAGTTTTAATGTTTGTTGATTTCTACATGATGCCTGAGGTGAAAAAGCAAAACAGAACTGTGTTGATTGGTTTCAGACCAAAATCAACCATCTGACAAAGTTTCAAGTCTCTGTCTGCAACGATTTCACAGTTTTTAAATTTTCACCTGTTCCTTTTAGTTTTCTCTCCAAAATCAATGAAAATATACATTTCCAGGCCTAAAACTACCATGTGACCCAGGTTCAAGACACTAGGTCCAACAGTTTTGGTGTTGGCCGATCTCTACATGTTCTCAGGTAGAAAAGCAAAACAGAACTGTGTTGAGTGGTTTCAGACCTGAATCAACCATCTGACAAAGTTTCAAGACCATTGCCAATAATTTTAGAGTGTTTAAATTTTCACATGTTCCTGTTAGTTTTCTGTCCAAAATCAATGTAAAAATGCATTTTCAGGCCTAAAATTACCACGTGACACAGTTTCAAGACACTTGGTTTTAGTGTTTGTTGATTTCTACCTGTTGCCTGAGGTGAAAAAGCAAAACAGAACTGGGTTGAGTGGTTTCAGACCTGAATCAACCATCTGACAAAGTTTCAAGTCTCTATCTGCAACAATTTCAGAGTTTTTAAATTTTCACCTGTTCCTTTTAGTTTTCTCTCCAAAATCAATGAAAACATACATTTCCAGGCCTAAAACTACCATGTGACACAGGTTCAAGACACTAGGTCCAACAGTTTTCGTGTTGGTCGATTTCTACATGTTGCCTCAGGTAGAAAAGCAAAATAGAACTGTGTTGAGTGGTTTCAGACCTGAATCAAGCATCTGACAAAGTTTCAATACTCTATCTGCAATGGTTTCAGAGTTTTTAAATTTTCACTTGTTCCTGTTATTATCTGCCCAAAATCAATGTGAATATGCAATTTCAGGCTTAAAATTACCACGAGACACAGTTTCAAGACACTAGGTCCAACAGTTTTAGTGTTTGTTGATTTCTACATGATGCCTGAGGTGAAAAAGCAAAACAGAACTGTGTTGATTGGTTTCAGACCAAAATCAACCATCTGACAAGTTTCAAGTCTCTATCTGCAACGATTTCAGAGTTTTTAAATTTTCACCTGTTCCTTTTAGTTTTCTCTCCAAAATCAATGAAAATATACATTTCCAGGCCTAAAACTACCATGTGACCCAGGTTCAAGACACTAGGTCCAACAGTTGGTCGATTTCTACATGTTGCCTCAGGTAGAAAAGCAAAACAGAACTGTGTTGAGTGGTTTCAGACCTGAATCAACCATCTGACAAAGTTTCAAGACCATCGGCAATAATTTTAGAGTGTTTAAATTTTCACATGTTCCTGTTAGTTTTCTGTCCAAAATCAATGTAAAAATGCATTTTCAGGTTTAAAACTACCACGTGACAGTTTCAAGACACTTGGTTTTAGTGTTTGTTGATTTCTACCTGTTGCCTCAGGTGAAAAAGCAAAACAGAACTGGGTTGAGTGGTTTCAGACCTCAATAAACCATCTGACAAAGTTTCAAGACTCTATCTGCAATGGTTTCAGAGTTTTTAAATTTTCACATGTTCCTGTGCACATCTGCCCAAAATCAATGTGAACATGCATTTTCAGGTTTAAAATTACCACGTGACACAGTTTCAAGACACTAGGTCCAACAGTTTTAGTGTTTGTTTATTTCTTCCTGTTGACTCAGGTTGAAAAGCAAAAGAAAAATGTGTTGAATCGTTTCAGACCTGAATCAACCATCTGACAAAGCTTCAAGACTCTATCCCCATCAGCTTTACTGTTTTTATTTTTTCAGATGTTTCTTTAAGTTTTCTTCCCAAAATCAATGAAAATATGCATTTCAGGCCGAAAGATACCACCTGACAAGGTTTAAAGACACTAGGTCCAACAGTTTTAGTGTTTGTTGATTTCTACCTGTTGCCTGAGGTGAAAAAGCAAAACAGACTTGTGTTTAGTGGTTTCAGACCTGAATCAACCATCTGACAAAGTTTCAAGACTCTATCTGCAACGGTTTCAGAGTTTTTAAATTTTCACATGTTCCTGTTCTTATCTGCCCAAAATCAATGTGAACATGCATTTTCAGGCTTAAAATTACCACGTGACACAGTTTCAAGACACTAGGTCCAACAGTTTTAGTGTTTGTTGATTTCTACCTGTTGCCTCAGGTGAAAAAGCAAAATAGAACTGTGTTGAGTCGTTTCAGACCTCCATCAACCATCTGACAAAATGTCAAGACCATCAGCAACGATTTCAGAGTTTTTAAATTTTCAAATGTTCCTGTTAGTTTTCTCTCCAAAATCAATGAAAATATACATTTCCGGGCCAAAAACTACCATGTGACACAGGTTCAACACACTAGGTCCAACTGTTTTGGTGTTGGTCGATTTCTACCTGTTGCCTCAGGTGAAAAAGCAAAACAGAACTGTGTTGAGTGGTTTCAGACCTGAATCAACCATCTGACAAAGTTTCAAGACCATTGCCAATAATTTTAGAGTGTTTAAATTTTCACATGTTCCTGTTAGTTTTCTGTCCAAAATCAATGTAAAAATGCATTTTCAGGCCTAAAAGTACCACGTGACACAGTTTCAAGACACTTGGTTTTAGTGTTTGTTGATTTCTACCTGTTGCCTGAGCTGAAAAAGCAAAACAGAACTGGGTTGAGTGGTTTCAGACCTGAATCAAGCATCTGACAAAGTTTCAATACTCTATCTGCAATGGTTTCAGAGTTTTTAAATTTTCACTTGTTCCTGTTATTATCTGCCCAAAATCAATGTGAATATGCAATTTCAGGCTTAAAATTACCACGAGACACAGTTTCAAGACACTAGGTCCAACAGTTTTAATGTTTGTTGATTTCTACATGATGCCTGAGGTGAAAAAGCAAAACAGAACTGTGTTGATTGGTTTCAGACCAAAATCAACCATCTGACAAAGTTTCAAGTCTCTGTCTGCAACGATTTCACAGTTTTTAAATTTTCACCTGTTCCTTTTAGTTTTCTCTCCAAAATCAATGAAAATATACATTTCCAGGCCTAAAACTACCATGTGACCCAGGTTCAAGACACTAGGTCCAACAGTTTTGGTGTTGGCCGATCTCTACATGTTCTCAGGTAGAAAAGCAAAACAGAACTGTGTTGAGTGGTTTCAGACCTGAATCAACCATCTGACAAAGTTTCAAGACCATTGCCAATAATTTTAGAGTGTTTAAATTTTCACATGTTCCTGTTAGTTTTCTGTCCAAAATCAATGTAAAAATGCATTTTCAGGCCTAAAATTACCACGTGACACAGTTTCAAGACACTTGGTTTTAGTGTTTGTTGATTTCTACCTGTTGCCTGAGGTGAAAAAGCAAAACAGAACTGGGTTGAGTGGTTTCAGACCTGAATCAACCATCTGACAAAGTTTCAAGTCTCTATCTGCAACAATTTCAGAGTTTTTAAATTTTCACCTGTTCCTTTTAGTTTTCTCTCCAAAATCAATGAAAACATACATTTCCAGGCCTAAAACTACCATGTGACACAGGTTCAAGACACTAGGTCCAACAGTTTTCGTGTTGGTCGATTTCTACATGTTGCCTCAGGTAGAAAAGCAAAATAGAACTGTGTTGAGTGGTTTCAGACCTGAATCAAGCATCTGACAAAGTTTCAATACTCTATCTGCAATGGTTTCAGAGTTTTTAAATTTTCACTTGTTCCTGTTATTATCTGCCCAAAATCAATGTGAATATGCAATTTCAGGCTTAAAATTACCACGAGACACAGTTTCAAGACACTAGGTCCAACAGTTTTAGTGTTTGTTGATTTCTACATGATGCCTGAGGTGAAAAAGCAAAACAGAACTGTGTTGATTGGTTTCAGACCAAAATCAACCATCTGACAAGTTTCAAGTCTCTATCTGCAACGATTTCAGAGTTTTTAAATTTTCACCTGTTCCTTTTAGTTTTCTCTCCAAAATCAATGAAAATATACATTTCCAGGCCTAAAACTACCATGTGACACAGGTTCAAGACACTAGGTCCAACAGTTTTGGTGTAGGTCGATTTCTACATGTTGCCTCAGGTAGAAAAGCAAAACAGAACTGTGTTGAGTGGTTTCAGACCTGAATCAACCATCTGACAAAGTTTCAAGACCATCGGCAATAATTTTAGAGTGTTTAAATTTTCACATGTTCCTGTTAGTTTTCTGTCCAAAATCAATGTAAAAATGCATTTTCAGGCCTAAAATTACCACGTGACAGTTTCAAGACACTTGGTTTTAGTGTTTGTTGATTTCTACCTGTTGCCTCAGGTGAAAAAGCAAAACAGAATTGTGTTGAGTGGTTTCAGACCTCAATAAACCATCTGACAAAGTTTCAATACTCTATCTGCAATGGTTTCAGAGTTTTTAAATTTTCACATGTTCCTGTTATTATCTGCCCAAAATCAATGTGAACATGCATTTTCAGGTTTAAAATAACAACGTGACACAGTTTCAAGACACTAGGTCCAACAGTTTTAGTGTTTGTTTATTTCTTCCTGTTGACTCAGGTTGAAAAGCAAAAGAAAAATGTGTTGAATCGTTTCAGACCTGAATCAACCATCTGACAAAGCTTCAAGACTCTATCCCCATCAGCTTTACTGTTTTTATTTTTTTCAGATGTTTCTTTAAGTTTTCTTCCCAAAATCAATGAAAATATGCATTTCAGGCCGAAAGATACCACCTGACAAGGTTTAAAGACACTAGGTCCAACAGTTTTAGTGTTTGTTGATTTCTACCTGTTGCCTGAGGTGAAAAAGCAAAACAGACTTGTGTTTAGTGGTTTCAGACCTGAATCAACCATCTGACAAAGTTTCAAGTCTCTATCTGCAACGGTTTCAGAGTTTTTAAATTTTCACATGTTCCTGTTCTTATCTGCCCAAAATCAATGTGAACATCCATTTTCAGGCTTAAAATTACCACGTGACACAGTTTCAAGACACTAGGTCCAACAGTTTTAGTGTTTGTTGATTTCTACCTGTTGCCTCAGGTGAAAAAGCAAAATAGAACTGTGTTGAGTCGTTTCAGACCTCCATCAACCATCTGACAAAATGTCAAGACCATCAGCAACGATTTCAGAGTTTTTAAATTTTCAAATGTTCCTGTTAGTTTTCTCTCCAAAATCAATGAAAATATACATTTCCAGGCCAAAAACTACCATGTGACACAGGTTCAACACACTAGGTCCAACTGTTTTGGTGTTGGTCGATTTCTACCTGTTGCCTCAGGTGAAAAAGCAAAACAGAACTGTGTTGAGTGGTTTCAGACCTGAATCAACCATCTGACAAAGTTTCAAGACCATTGCCAATAATTTTAGAGTTTTTAAATTTTCACATGTTCCTGTTAGTTTTCTGTCCAAAATCAATGTAAAAATGCATTTTCAGGCCTAAAATTACCACGTGACACAGTTTCAAGACACTTGGTTTTAGTGTTTGTTGATTTCTACCTGTTGCCTGAGCTGAAAAAGCAAAACAGAACTGGGTTGAGTGGTTTCAGACCTGAATCAAGCATCTGACAAAGTTTCAATACTCTATCTGCAATGGTTTCAGAGTTTTTAAATTTTCACTTGTTCCTGTTATTATCTGCCCAAAATCAATGTGAATATGCAATTTCAGGCTTAAAATTACCACGAGACACAGTTTCAAGCTACTAGGTCCAACAGTTTTAATGTTTGTTGATTTCTACATGATGCCTGAGGTGAAAAAGCAAAACAGAACTGTGTTGATTGGTTTCAGACCAAAATCAACCATCTGACAAAGTTTCAAGTCTCTGTCTGCAACGATTTCACAGTTTTTAAATTGTCACCTGTTCCTTTTAGTTTTCTCTCCAAAATCAATGAAAATATACATTTCCAGGCCAAAAACTACCATGTGACACAGGTTCAACACACTAGGTCCAACTGTTTTGGTGTTGGTCGATTTCTACCTGTTGCCTCAGGTGAAAAAGCAAAACAGAACTGTGTTGAGTGGTTTCAGACCTGAATCAACCATCTGACAAAGTTTCAAGACCATTGCCAATAATTTTAGAGTGTTTAAATTTTCACATGTTCCTGTTAGTTTTCTGTCCAAAATCAATGTAAAAATGCATTTTCAGGCCTAAAATTACCACGTGACACAGTTTCAAGACACTTGGTTTTAGTGTTTGTTGATTTCTACCTGTTGCCTGAGGTGAAAAAGCAAAACAGAACTGGGTTGAGTGGTTTCAGACCTGAATCAACCATCTGACAAAGTTTCAAGTCTCTATCTGCAACAATTTCAGAGTTTTTAAATTTTCACCTGTTCCTTTTAGTTTTCTCTCCAAAATCAATGAAAATATACATTTCCAGGCCAAAAACTACCATGTGACACAGGTTCAACACACTAGGTCCAACTGTTTTGGTGTTGGTCGATTTCTACCTGTTGCCTCAGGTGAAAAAGCAAAACAGAACTGTGTTGAGTGGTTTCAGACCTGAATCAACCATCTGACAAAGTTTCAAGACCATTGCCAATAATTTTAGAGTGTTTAAATTTTCACATGTTCCTGTTAGTTTTCTGTCCAAAATCAATGTAAAAATGCATTTTCAGCCCTAAAATTACCACGTGACACAGTTTCAAGACACTTGGTTTTAGTGTTTGTTGATTTCTACCTGTTGCCTGAGGTGAAAAAGCAAAACAGAACTGGGTTGAGTGGTTTCAGACCTGAATCAACCATCTGACAAAGTTTCAAGTCTCTATCTGCAACAATTTCAGAGTTTTTAAATTTTCACCTGTTCCTTTTAGTTTTCTCTCCAAAATCAATGAAAACATACATTTCCAGGCCTAAAACTACCATGTGACACAGGTTCAAGACACTAGGTCCAACAGTTTTCGTGTTGGTCGATTTCTACATGTTGCCTCAGGTAGAAAAGCAAAATAGAACTGTGTTGAGTGGTTTCAGACCTGAATCAAGCATCTGACAAAGTTTCAATACTCTATCTGCAATGGTTTCAGAGTTTTTAAATTTTCACTTGTTCCTGTTATTATCTGCCCAAAATCAATGTGAATATGCAATTTCAGGCTTAAAATTACCACGAGACACAGTTTCAAGACACTAGGTCCAACAGTTTTAGTGTTTGTTGATTTCTACATGATGCCTGAGGTGAAAAAGCAAAACAGAACTGTGTTGATTGGTTTCAGACCAAAATCAACCATCTGACAAGTTTCAAGTCTCTATCTGCAACGATTTCAGAGTTTTTAAATTTTCACCTGTTCCTTTTAGTTTTCTCTCCAAAATCAATGAAAATATACATTTCCAGGCCTAAAACTACCATGTGACACAGGTTCAAGACACTAGGTCCAACAGTTTTGGTGTAGGTCGATTTCTACATGTTGCCTCAGGTAGAAAAGCAAAACAGAACTGTGTTGAGTGGTTTCAGACCTGAATCAACCATCTGACAAAGTTTCAAGACCATCGGCAATAATTTTAGAGTGTTTAAATTTTCACATGTTCCTGTTAGTTTTCTGTCCAAAATCAATGTAAAAATGCATTTTCAGGCCTAAAATTACCACGTGACAGTTTCAAGACACTTGGTTTTAGTGTTTGTTGATTTCTACCTGTTGCCTCAGGTGAAAAAGCAAAACAGAACTGGGTTGAGTGGTTTCAGACCTCAATAAACCATCTGACAAAGTTTCAAGACTCTATCTGCAATGGTTTCAGAGTTTTTAAATTTTCACATGTTCCTGTGCACATCTGCCCAAAATCAATGTGAACATGCATTTTCAGGTTTAAAATTACCACGTGACACAGTTTCAAGACACTAGGTCCAACAGTTTTAGTGTTTGTTTATTTCTTCCTGTTGACTCAGGTTGAAAAGCAAAAGAAAAATGTGTTGAATCGTTTCAGACCTGAATCAACCATCTGACAAAGCTTCAAGACTCTATCCCCATCAGCTTTACTGTTTTTATTTTTTCAGATGTTTCTTTAAGTTTTCTTCCCAAAATCAATGAAAATATGCATTTCAGGCCGAAAGATACCACCTGACAAGGTTTAAAGACACTAGGTCCAACAGTTTTAGTGTTTGTTGATTTCTACCTGTTGCCTGAGGTGAAAAAGCAAAACAGACTTGTGTTTAGTGGTTTCAGACCTGAATCAACCATCTGACAAAGTTTCAAGACTCTATCTGCAACGGTTTCAGAGTTTTTAAATTTTCACATGTTCCTGTTCTTATCTGCCCAAAATCAATGTGAACATGCATTTTCAGGCTTAAAATTACCACGTGACACAGTTTCAAGACACTAGGTCCAACAGTTTTAGTGTTTGTTGATTTCTACCTGTTGCCTCAGGTGAAAAAGCAAAATAGAACTGTGTTGAGTCGTTTCAGACCTCCATCAACCATCTGACAAAATGTCAAGACCATCAGCAACGATTTCAGAGTTTTTAAATTTTCAAATGTTCCTGTTAGTTTTCTCTCCAAAATCAATGAAAATATACATTTCCAGGCCAAAAACTACCATGTGACACAGGTTCAACACACTAGGTCCAACTGTTTTGGTGTTGGTCGATTTCTACCTGTTGCCTCAGGTGAAAAAGCAAAACAGAACTGTGTTGAGTGGTTTCAGACCTGAATCAACCATCTGACAAAGTTTCAAGACCATTGCCAATAATTTTAGAGTTTTTAAATTTTCACATGTTCCTGTTAGTTTTCTGTCCAAAATCAATGTAAAAATGCATTTTCAGGCCTAAAAGTACCACGTGACACAGTTTCAAGACACTTGGTTTTAGTGTTTGTTGATTTCTACCTGTTGCCTGAGCTGAAAAAGCAAAACAGAACTGGGTTGAGTGGTTTCAGACCTGAATCAAGCATCTGACAAAGTTTCAATACTCTCTCTGCAATGGTTTCAGAGTTTTTAAATTTTCACTTGTTCCTGTTATTATCTGCCCAAAATCAATGTGAATATGCAATTTCAGGCTTAAAATTACCACGAGACACAGTTTCAAGACACTAGGTCCAACAGTTTTAATGTTTGTTGATTTCTACATGATGCCTGAGGTGAAAAAGCAAAACAGAACTGTGTTGATTGGTTTCAGACCAAAATCAACCATCTGACAAAGTTTCAAGTCTCTGTCTGCAACGATTTCACAGTTTTTAAATTTTCACCTGTTCCTTTTAGTTTTCTCTCCAAAATCAATGAAAATATACATTTCCAGGCCTAAAACTACCATGTGACCCAGGTTCAAGACACTAGGTCCAACAGTTTTGGTGTTGGCCGATCTCTACATGTTCTCAGGTAGAAAAGCAAAACAGAACTGTGTTGAGTGGTTTCAGACCTGAATCAACCATCTGACAAAGTTTCAAGACCATTGCCAATAATTTTAGAGTGTTTAAATTTTCACATGTTCCTGTTAGTTTTCTGTCCAAAATCAATGTAAAAATGCATTTTCAGGCCTAAAATTACCACGTGACACAGTTTCAAGACACTTGGTTTTAGTGTTTGTTGATTTCTACCTGTTGCCTGAGGTGAAAAAGCAAAACAGAACTGGGTTGAGTGGTTTCAGACCTGAATCAACCATCTGACAAAGTTTCAAGTCTCTATCTGCAACAATTTCAGAGTTTTTAAATTTTCACCTGTTCCTTTTAGTTTTCTCTCCAAAATCAATGAAAACATACATTTCCAGGCCTAAAACTACCATGTGACACAGGTTCAAGACACTAGGTCCAACAGTTTTCGTGTTGGTCGATTTCTACATGTTGCCTCAGGTAGAAAAGCAAAATAGAACTGTGTTGAGTGGTTTCAGACCTGAATCAAGCATCTGACAAAGTTTCAATACTCTATCTGCAATGGTTTCAGAGTTTTTAAATTTTCACTTGTTCCTGTTATTATCTGCCCAAAATCAATGTGAATATGCAATTTCAGGCTTAAAATTACCACGAGACACAGTTTCAAGACACTAGGTCCAACAGTTTTAGTGTTTGTTGATTTCTACATGATGCCTGAGGTGAAAAAGCAAAACAGAACTGTGTTGATTGGTTTCAGACCAAAATCAACCATCTGACAAGTTTCAAGTCTCTATCTGCAACGATTTCAGAGTTTTTAAATTTTCACCTGTTCCTTTTAGTTTTCTCTCCAAAATCAATGAAAATATACATTTCCAGGCCTAAAACTACCATGTGACCCAGGTTCAAGACACTAGGTCCAACAGTTGGTCGATTTCTACATGTTGCCTCAGGTAGAAAAGCAAAACAGAACTGTGTTGAGTGGTTTCAGACCTGAATCAACCATCTGACAAAGTTTCAAGACCATCGGCAATAATTTTAGAGTGTTTAAATTTTCACATGTTCCTGTTAGTTTTCTGTCCAAAATCAATGTAAAAATGCATTTTCAGGTTTAAAACTACCACGTGACAGTTTCAAGACACTTGGTTTTAGTGTTTGTTGATTTCTACCTGTTGCCTCAGGTGAAAAAGCAAAACAGAACTGGGTTGAGTGGTTTCAGACCTCAATAAACCATCTGACAAAGTTTCAAGACTCTATCTGCAATGGTTTCAGAGTTTTTAAATTTTCACATGTTCCTGTGCACATCTGCCCAAAATCAATGTGAACATGCATTTTCAGGTTTAAAATTACCACGTGACACAGTTTCAAGACACTAGGTCCAACAGTTTTAGTGTTTGTTTATTTCTTCCTGTTGACTCAGGTTGAAAAGCAAAAGAAAAATGTGTTGAATCGTTTCAGACCTGAATCAACCATCTGACAAAGCTTCAAGACTCTATCCCCATCAGCTTTACTGTTTTTATTTTTTCAGATGTTTCTTTAAGTTTTCTTCCCAAAATCAATGAAAATATGCATTTCAGGCCGAAAGATACCACCTGACAAGGTTTAAAGACACTAGGTCCAACAGTTTTAGTGTTTGTTGATTTCTACCTGTTGCCTGAGGTGAAAAAGCAAAACAGACTTGTGTTTAGTGGTTTCAGACCTGAATCAACCATCTGACAAAGTTTCAAGACTCTATCTGCAACGGTTTCAGAGTTTTTAAATTTTCACATGTTCCTGTTCTTATCTGCCCAAAATCAATGTGAACATGCATTTTCAGGCTTAAAATTACCACGTGACACAGTTTCAAGACACTAGGTCCAACAGTTTTAGTGTTTGTTGATTTCTACCTGTTGCCTCAGGTGAAAAAGCAAAATAGAACTGTGTTGAGTCGTTTCAGACCTCCATCAACCATCTGACAAAATGTCAAGACCATCAGCAACGATTTCAGAGTTTTTAAATTTTCAAATGTTCCTGTTAGTTTTCTCTCCAAAATCAATGAAAATATACATTTCCGGGCCAAAAACTACCATGTGACACAGGTTCAACACACTAGGTCCAACTGTTTTGGTGTTGGTCGATTTCTACCTGTTGCCTCAGGTGAAAAAGCAAAACAGAACTGTGTTGAGTGGTTTCAGACCTGAATCAACCATCTGACAAAGTTTCAAGACCATTGCCAATAATTTTAGAGTGTTTAAATTTTCACATGTTCCTGTTAGTTTTCTGTCCAAAATCAATGTAAAAATGCATTTTCAGGCCTAAAAGTACCACGTGACACAGTTTCAAGACACTTGGTTTTAGTGTTTGTTGATTTCTACCTGTTGCCTGAGCTGAAAAAGCAAAACAGAACTGGGTTGAGTGGTTTCAGACCTGAATCAAGCATCTGACAAAGTTTCAATACTCTATCTGCAATGGTTTCAGAGTTTTTAAATTTTCACTTGTTCCTGTTATTATCTGCCCAAAATCAATGTGAATATGCAATTTCAGGCTTAAAATTACCACGAGACACAGTTTCAAGACACTAGGTCCAACAGTTTTAATGTTTGTTGATTTCTACATGATGCCTGAGGTGAAAAAGCAAAACAGAACTGTGTTGATTGGTTTCAGACCAAAATCAACCATCTGACAAAGTTTCAAGTCTCTGTCTGCAACGATTTCACAGTTTTTAAATTTTCACCTGTTCCTTTTAGTTTTCTCTCCAAAATCAATGAAAATATACATTTCCAGGCCTAAAACTACCATGTGACCCAGGTTCAAGACACTAGGTCCAACAGTTTTGGTGTTGGCCGATCTCTACATGTTCTCAGGTAGAAAAGCAAAACAGAACTGTGTTGAGTGGTTTCAGACCTGAATCAACCATCTGACAAAGTTTCAAGACCATTGCCAATAATTTTAGAGTGTTTAAATTTTCACATGTTCCTGTTAGTTTTCTGTCCAAAATCAATGTAAAAATGCATTTTCAGGCCTAAAATTACCACGTGACACAGTTTCAAGACACTTGGTTTTAGTGTTTGTTGATTTCTACCTGTTGCCTGAGGTGAAAAAGCAAAACAGAACTGGGTTGAGTGGTTTCAGACCTGAATCAACCATCTGACAAAGTTTCAAGTCTCTATCTGCAACAATTTCAGAGTTTTTAAATTTTCACCTGTTCCTTTTAGTTTTCTCTCCAAAATCAATGAAAACATACATTTCCAGGCCTAAAACTACCATGTGACACAGGTTCAAGACACTAGGTCCAACAGTTTTCGTGTTGGTCGATTTCTACATGTTGCCTCAGGTAGAAAAGCAAAATAGAACTGTGTTGAGTGGTTTCAGACCTGAATCAAGCATCTGACAAAGTTTCAATACTCTATCTGCAATGGTTTCAGAGTTTTTAAATTTTCACTTGTTCCTGTTATTATCTGCCCAAAATCAATGTGAATATGCAATTTCAGGCTTAAAATTACCACGAGACACAGTTTCAAGACACTAGGTCCAACAGTTTTAGTGTTTGTTGATTTCTACATGATGCCTGAGGTGAAAAAGCAAAACAGAACTGTGTTGATTGGTTTCAGACCAAAATCAACCATCTGACAAGTTTCAAGTCTCTATCTGCAACGATTTCAGAGTTTTTAAATTTTCACCTGTTCCTTTTAGTTTTCTCTCCAAAATCAATGAAAATATACATTTCCAGGCCTAAAACTACCATGTGACACAGGTTCAAGACACTAGGTCCAACAGTTTTGGTGTAGGTCGATTTCTACATGTTGCCTCAGGTAGAAAAGCAAAACAGAACTGTGTTGAGTGGTTTCAGACCTGAATCAACCATCTGACAAAGTTTCAAGACCATCGGCAATAATTTTAGAGTGTTTAAATTTTCACATGTTCCTGTTAGTTTTCTGTCCAAAATCAATGTAAAAATGCATTTTCAGGCCTAAAATTACCACGTGACAGTTTCAAGACACTTGGTTTTAGTGTTTGTTGATTTCTACCTGTTGCCTCAGGTGAAAAAGCAAAACAGAATTGTGTTGAGTGGTTTCAGACCTCAATAAACCATCTGACAAAGTTTCAATACTCTATCTGCAATGGTTTCAGAGTTTTTAAATTTTCACATGTTCCTGTTATTATCTGCCCAAAATCAATGTGAACATGCATTTTCAGGTTTAAAATAACAACGTGACACAGTTTCAAGACACTAGGTCCAACAGTTTTAGTGTTTGTTTATTTCTTCCTGTTGACTCAGGTTGAAAAGCAAAAGAAAAATGTGTTGAATCGTTTCAGACCTGAATCAACCATCTGACAAAGCTTCAAGACTCTATCCCCATCAGCTTTACTGTTTTTATTTTTTTCAGATGTTTCTTTAAGTTTTCTTCCCAAAATCAATGAAAATATGCATTTCAGGCCGAAAGATACCACCTGACAAGGTTTAAAGACACTAGGTCCAACAGTTTTAGTGTTTGTTGATTTCTACCTGTTGCCTGAGGTGAAAAAGCAAAACAGACTTGTGTTTAGTGGTTTCAGACCTGAATCAACCATCTGACAAAGTTTCAAGTCTCTATCTGCAACGGTTTCAGAGTTTTTAAATTTTCACATGTTCCTGTTCTTATCTGCCCAAAATCAATGTGAACATCCATTTTCAGGCTTAAAATTACCACGTGACACAGTTTCAAGACACTAGGTCCAACAGTTTTAGTGTTTGTTGATTTCTACCTGTTGCCTCAGGTGAAAAAGCAAAATAGAACTGTGTTGAGTCGTTTCAGACCTCCATCAACCATCTGACAAAATGTCAAGACCATCAGCAACGATTTCAGAGTTTTTAAATTTTCAAATGTTCCTGTTAGTTTTCTCTCCAAAATCAATGAAAATATACATTTCCAGGCCAAAAACTACCATGTGACACAGGTTCAACACACTAGGTCCAACTGTTTTGGTGTTGGTCGATTTCTACCTGTTGCCTCAGGTGAAAAAGCAAAACAGAACTGTGTTGAGTGGTTTCAGACCTGAATCAACCATCTGACAAAGTTTCAAGACCATTGCCAATAATTTTAGAGTTTTTAAATTTTCACATGTTCCTGTTAGTTTTCTGTCCAAAATCAATGTAAAAATGCATTTTCAGGCCTAAAATTACCACGTGACACAGTTTCAAGACACTTGGTTTTAGTGTTTGTTGATTTCTACCTGTTGCCTGAGCTGAAAAAGCAAAACAGAACTGGGTTGAGTGGTTTCAGACCTGAATCAAGCATCTGACAAAGTTTCAATACTCTATCTGCAATGGTTTCAGAGTTTTTAAATTTTCACTTGTTCCTGTTATTATCTGCCCAAAATCAATGTGAATATGCAATTTCAGGCTTAAAATTACCACGAGACACAGTTTCAAGCTACTAGGTCCAACAGTTTTAATGTTTGTTGATTTCTACATGATGCCTGAGGTGAAAAAGCAAAACAGAACTGTGTTGATTGGTTTCAGACCAAAATCAACCATCTGACAAAGTTTCAAGTCTCTGTCTGCAACGATTTCACAGTTTTTAAATTGTCACCTGTTCCTTTTAGTTTTCTCTCCAAAATCAATGAAAATATACATTTCCAGGCCAAAAACTACCATGTGACACAGGTTCAACACACTAGGTCCAACTGTTTTGGTGTTGGTCGATTTCTACCTGTTGCCTCAGGTGAAAAAGCAAAACAGAACTGTGTTGAGTGGTTTCAGACCTGAATCAACCATCTGACAAAGTTTCAAGACCATTGCCAATAATTTTAGAGTGTTTAAATTTTCACATGTTCCTGTTAGTTTTCTGTCCAAAATCAATGTAAAAATGCATTTTCAGGCCTAAAATTACCACGTGACACAGTTTCAAGACACTTGGTTTTAGTGTTTGTTGATTTCTACCTGTTGCCTGAGGTGAAAAAGCAAAACAGAACTGGGTTGAGTGGTTTCAGACCTGAATCAACCATCTGACAAAGTTTCAAGTCTCTATCTGCAACAATTTCAGAGTTTTTAAATTTTCACCTGTTCCTTTTAGTTTTCTCTCCAAAATCAATGAAAACATACATTTCCAGGCCTAAAACTACCATGTGACACAGGTTCAAGACACTAGGTCCAACAGTTTTCGTGTTGGTCGATTTCTACATGTTGCCTCAGGTAGAAAAGCAAAATAGAACTGTGTTGAGTGGTTTCAGACCTGAATCAAGCATCTGACAAAGTTTCAATACTCTATCTGCAATGGTTTCAGAGTTTTTAAATTTTCACTTGTTCCTGTTATTATCTGCCCAAAATCAATGTGAATATGCAATTTCAGGCTTAAAATTACCACGAGACACAGTTTCAAGACACTAGGTCCAACAGTTTTAGTGTTTGTTGATTTCTACATGATGCCTGAGGTGAAAGAGCAAAACAGAACTGTGTTGATTGGTTTCAGACCAAAATCAACCATCTGACAAGTTTCAAGTCTCTATCTGCAACGATTTCAGAGTTTTTAAATTTTCACCTGTTCCTTTTAGTTTTCTCTCCAAAATCAATGAAAATATACATTTCCAGGCCTAAAACTACCATGTGACACAGGTTCAAGACACTAGGTCCAACAGTTTTGGTGTAGGTCGATTTCTACATGTTGCCTCAGGTAGAAAAGCAAAACAGAACTGTGTTGAGTGGTTTCAGACCTGAATCAACCATCTGACAAAGTTTCAAGACCATCGGCAATAATTTTAGAGTGTTTAAATTTTCACATGTTCCTGTTAGTTTTCTGTCCAAAATCAATGTAAAAATGCATTTTCAGGCCTAAAATTACCACGTGACAGTTTCAAGACACTTGGTTTTAGTGTTTGTTGATTTCTACCTGTTGCCTCAGGTGAAAAAGCAAAACAGAACTGGGTTGAGTGGTTTCAGACCTCAATAAACCATCTGACAAAGTTTCAAGACTCTATCTGCAATGGTTTCAGAGTTTTTAAATTTTCACATGTTCCTGTGCACATCTGCCCAAAATCAATGTGAACATGCATTTTCAGGTTTAAAATTACCACGTGACACAGTTTCAAGACACTAGGTCCAACAGTTTTAGTGTTTGTTTATTTCTTCCTGTTGACTCAGGTTGAAAAGCAAAAGAAAAATGTGTTGAATCGTTTCAGACCTGAATCAACCATCTGACAAAGCTTCAAGACTCTATCCCCATCAGCTTTACTGTTTTTATTTTTTCAGATGTTTCTTTAAGTTTTCTTCCCAAAATCAATGAAAATATGCATTTCAGGCCGAAAGATACCACCTGACAAGGTTTAAAGACACTAGGTCCAACAGTTTTAGTGTTTGTTGATTTCTACCTGTTGCCTGAGGTGAAAAAGCAAAACAGACTTGTGTTTAGTGGTTTCAGACCTGAATCAACCATCTGACAAAGTTTCAAGACTCTATCTGCAACGGTTTCAGAGTTTTTAAATTTTCACATGTTCCTGTTCTTATCTGCCCAAAATCAATGTGAACATGCATTTTCAGGCTTAAAATTACCACGTGACACAGTTTCAAGACACTAGGTCCAACAGTTTTAGTGTTTGTTGATTTCTACCTGTTGCCTCAGGTGAAAAAGCAAAATAGAACTGTGTTGAGTCGTTTCAGACCTCCATCAACCATCTGACAAAATGTCAAGACCATCAGCAACGATTTCAGAGTTTTTAAATTTTCAAATGTTCCTGTTAGTTTTCTCTCCAAAATCAATGAAAATATACATTTCCAGGCCAAAAACTACCATGTGACACAGGTTCAACACACTAGGTCCAACTGTTTTGGTGTTGGTCGATTTCTACCTGTTGCCTCAGGTGAAAAAGCAAAACAGAACTGTGTTGAGTGGTTTCAGACCTGAATCAACCATCTGACAAAGTTTCAAGACCATTGCCAATAATTTTAGAGTTTTTAAATTTTCACATGTTCCTGTTAGTTTTCTGTCCAAAATCAATGTAAAAATGCATTTTCAGGCCTAAAAGTACCACGTGACACAGTTTCAAGACACTTGGTTTTAGTGTTTGTTGATTTCTACCTGTTGCCTGAGCTGAAAAAGCAAAACAGAACTGGGTTGAGTGGTTTCAGACCTGAATCAAGCATCTGACAAAGTTTCAATACTCTATCTGCAATGGTTTCAGAGTTTTTAAATTTTCACTTGTTCCTGTTATTATCTGCCCAAAATCAATGTGAATATGCAATTTCAGGCTTAAAATTACCACGAGACACAGTTTCAAGACACTAGGTCCAACAGTTTTAATGTTTGTTGATTTCTACATGATGCCTGAGGTGAAAAAGCAAAACAGAACTGTGTTGATTGGTTTCAGACCAAAATCAACCATCTGACAAAGTTTCAAGTCTCTGTCTGCAACGATTTCACAGTTTTTAAATTTTCACCTGTTCCTTTTAGTTTTCTCTCCAAAATCAATGAAAATATACATTTCCAGGCCTAAAACTACCATGTGACCCAGGTTCAAGACACTAGGTCCAACAGTTTTGGTGTTGGCCGATCTCTACATGTTCTCAGGTAGAAAAGCAAAACAGAACTGTGTTGAGTGGTTTCAGACCTGAATCAACCATCTGACAAAGTTTCAAGACCATTGCCAATAATTTTAGAGTGTTTAAATTTTCACATGTTCCTGTTAGTTTTCTGTCCAAAATCAATGTAAAAATGCATTTTCAGGCCTAAAATTACCACGTGACACAGTTTCAAGACACTTGGTTTTAGTGTTTGTTGATTTCTACCTGTTGCCTGAGGTGAAAAAGCAAAACAGAACTGGGTTGAGTGGTTTCAGACCTGAATCAACCATCTGACAAAGTTTCAAGTCTCTATCTGCAACAATTTCAGAGTTTTTAAATTTTCACCTGTTCCTTTTAGTTTTCTCTCCAAAATCAATGAAAACATACATTTCCAGGCCTAAAACTACCATGTGACACAGGTTCAAGACACTAGGTCCAACAGTTTTCGTGTTGGTCGATTTCTACATGTTGCCTCAGGTAGAAAAGCAAAATAGAACTGTGTTGAGTGGTTTCAGACCTGAATCAAGCATCTGACAAAGTTTCAATACTCTATCTGCAATGGTTTCAGAGTTTTTAAATTTTCACTTGTTCCTGTTATTATCTGCCCAAAATCAATGTGAATATGCAATTTCAGGCTTAAAATTACCACGAGACACAGTTTCAAGACACTAGGTCCAACAGTTTTAGTGTTTGTTGATTTCTACATGATGCCTGAGGTGAAAAAGCAAAACAGAACTGTGTTGATTGGTTTCAGACCAAAATCAACCATCTGACAAGTTTCAAGTCTCTATCTGCAACGATTTCAGAGTTTTTAAATTTTCACCTGTTCCTTTTAGTTTTCTCTCCAAAATCAATGAAAATATACATTTCCAGGCCTAAAACTACCATGTGACACAGGTTCAAGACACTAGGTCCAACAGTTTTGGTGTAGGTCGATTTCTACATGTTGCCTCAGGTAGAAAAGCAAAACAGAACTGTGTTGAGTGGTTTCAGACCTGAATCAACCATCTGACAAAGTTTCAAGACCATCGGCAATAATTTTAGAGTGTTTAAATTTTCACATGTTCCTGTTAGTTTTCTGTCCAAAATCAATGTAAAAATGCATTTTCAGGCCTAAAATTACCACGTGACAGTTTCAAGACACTTGGTTTTAGTGTTTGTTGATTTCTACCTGTTGCCTCAGGTGAAAAAGCAAAACAGAACTGGGTTGAGTGGTTTCAGACCTCAATAAACCATCTGACAAAGTTTCAAGACTCTATCTGCAATGGTTTCAGAGTTTTTAAATTTTCACATGTTCCTGTGCACATCTGCCCAAAATCAATGTGAACATGCATTTTCAGGTTTAAAATTACCACGTGACACAGTTTCAAGACACTAGGTCCAACAGTTTTAGTGTTTGTTTATTTCTTCCTGTTGACTCAGGTTGAAAAGCAAAAGAAAAATGTGTTGAATCGTTTCAGACCTGAATCAACCATCTGACAAAGCTTCAAGACTCTATCCCCATCAGCTTTACTGTTTTTATTTTTTCAGATGTTTCTTTAAGTTTTCTTCCCAAAATCAATGAAAATATGCATTTCAGGCCGAAAGATACCACCTGACAAGGTTTAAAGACACTAGGTCCAACAGTTTTAGTGTTTGTTGATTTCTACCTGTTGCCTGAGGTGAAAAAGCAAAACAGACTTGTGTTTAGTGGTTTCAGACCTGAATCAACCATCTGACAAAGTTTCAAGACTCTATCTGCAACGGTTTCAGAGTTTTTAAATTTTCACATGTTCCTGTTCTTATCTGCCCAAAATCAATGTGAACATGCATTTTCAGGCTTAAAATTACCACGTGACACAGTTTCAAGACACTAGGTCCAACAGTTTTAGTGTTTGTTGATTTCTACCTGTTGCCTCAGGTGAAAAAGCAAAATAGAACTGTGTTGAGTCGTTTCAGACCTCCATCAACCATCTGACAAAATGTCAAGACCATCAGCAACGATTTCAGAGTTTTTAAATTTTCAAATGTTCCTGTTAGTTTTCTCTCCAAAATCAATGAAAATATACATTTCCAGGCCAAAAACTACCATGTGACACAGGTTCAACACACTAGGTCCAACTGTTTTGGTGTTGGTCGATTTCTACCTGTTGCCTCAGGTGAAAAAGCAAAACAGAACTGTGTTGAGTGGTTTCAGACCTGAATCAACCATCTGACAAAGTTTCAAGACCATTGCCAATAATTTTAGAGTTTTTAAATTTTCACATGTTCCTGTTAGTTTTCTGTCCAAAATCAATGTAAAAATGCATTTTCAGGCCTAAAAGTACCACGTGACACAGTTTCAAGACACTTGGTTTTAGTGTTTGTTGATTTCTACCTGTTGCCTGAGCTGAAAAAGCAAAACAGAACTGGGTTGAGTGGTTTCAGACCTGAATCAAGCATCTGACAAAGTTTCAATACTCTCTCTGCAATGGTTTCAGAGTTTTTAAATTTTCACTTGTTCCTGTTATTATCTGCCCAAAATCAATGTGAATATGCAATTTCAGGCTTAAAATTACCACGAGACACAGTTTCAAGACACTAGGTCCAACAGTTTTAATGTTTGTTGATTTCTACATGATGCCTGAGGTGAAAAAGCAAAACAGAACTGTGTTGATTGGTTTCAGACCAAAATCAACCATCTGACAAAGTTTCAAGTCTCTGTCTGCAACGATTTCACAGTTTTTAAATTTTCACCTGTTCCTTTTAGTTTTCTCTCCAAAATCAATGAAAATATACATTTCCAGGCCTAAAACTACCATGTGACCCAGGTTCAAGACACTAGGTCCAACAGTTTTGGTGTTGGCCGATCTCTACATGTTCTCAGGTAGAAAAGCAAAACAGAACTGTGTTGAGTGGTTTCAGACCTGAATCAACCATCTGACAAAGTTTCAAGACCATTGCCAATAATTTTAGAGTGTTTAAATTTTCACATGTTCCTGTTAGTTTTCTGTCCAAAATCAATGTAAAAATGCATTTTCAGGCCTAAAATTACCACGTGACACAGTTTCAAGACACTTGGTTTTAGTGTTTGTTGATTTCTACCTGTTGCCTGAGGTGAAAAAGCAAAACAGAACTGGGTTGAGTGGTTTCAGACCTGAATCAACCATCTGACAAAGTTTCAAGTCTCTATCTGCAACAATTTCAGAGTTTTTAAATTTTCACCTGTTCCTTTTAGTTTTCTCTCCAAAATCAATGAAAACATACATTTCCAGGCCTAAAACTACCATGTGACACAGGTTCAAGACACTAGGTCCAACAGTTTTCGTGTTGGTCGATTTCTACATGTTGCCTCAGGTAGAAAAGCAAAATAGAACTGTGTTGAGTGGTTTCAGACCTGAATCAAGCATCTGACAAAGTTTCAATACTCTATCTGCAATGGTTTCAGAGTTTTTAAATTTTCACTTGTTCCTGTTATTATCTGCCCAAAATCAATGTGAATATGCAATTTCAGGCTTAAAATTACCACGAGACACAGTTTCAAGACACTAGGTCCAACAGTTTTAGTGTTTGTTGATTTCTACATGATGCCTGAGGTGAAAAAGCAAAACAGAACTGTGTTGATTGGTTTCAGACCAAAATCAACCATCTGACAAGTTTCAAGTCTCTATCTGCAACGATTTCAGAGTTTTTAAATTTTCACCTGTTCCTTTTAGTTTTCTCTCCAAAATCAATGAAAATATACATTTCCAGGCCTAAAACTACCATGTGACCCAGGTTCAAGACACTAGGTCCAACAGTTGGTCGATTTCTACATGTTGCCTCAGGTAGAAAAGCAAAACAGAACTGTGTTGAGTGGTTTCAGACCTGAATCAACCATCTGACAAAGTTTCAAGACCATCGGCAATAATTTTAGAGTGTTTAAATTTTCACATGTTCCTGTTAGTTTTCTGTCCAAAATCAATGTAAAAATGCATTTTCAGGTTTAAAACTACCACGTGACAGTTTCAAGACACTTGGTTTTAGTGTTTGTTGATTTCTACCTGTTGCCTCAGGTGAAAAAGCAAAACAGAACTGGGTTGAGTGGTTTCAGACCTCAATAAACCATCTGACAAAGTTTCAAGACTCTATCTGCAATGGTTTCAGAGTTTTTAAATTTTCACATGTTCCTGTGCACATCTGCCCAAAATCAATGTGAACATGCATTTTCAGGTTTAAAATTACCACGTGACACAGTTTCAAGACACTAGGTCCAACAGTTTTAGTGTTTGTTTATTTCTTCCTGTTGACTCAGGTTGAAAAGCAAAAGAAAAATGTGTTGAATCGTTTCAGACCTGAATCAACCATCTGACAAAGCTTCAAGACTCTATCCCCATCAGCTTTACTGTTTTTATTTTTTCAGATGTTTCTTTAAGTTTTCTTCCCAAAATCAATGAAAATATGCATTTCAGGCCGAAAGATACCACCTGACAAGGTTTAAAGACACTAGGTCCAACAGTTTTAGTGTTTGTTGATTTCTACCTGTTGCCTGAGGTGAAAAAGCAAAACAGACTTGTGTTTAGTGGTTTCAGACCTGAATCAACCATCTGACAAAGTTTCAAGACTCTATCTGCAACGGTTTCAGAGTTTTTAAATTTTCACATGTTCCTGTTCTTATCTGCCCAAAATCAATGTGAACATGCATTTTCAGGCTTAAAATTACCACGTGACACAGTTTCAAGACACTAGGTCCAACAGTTTTAGTGTTTGTTGATTTCTACCTGTTGCCTCAGGTGAAAAAGCAAAATAGAACTGTGTTGAGTCGTTTCAGACCTCCATCAACCATCTGACAAAATGTCAAGACCATCAGCAACGATTTCAGAGTTTTTAAATTTTCAAATGTTCCTGTTAGTTTTCTCTCCAAAATCAATGAAAATATACATTTCCGGGCCAAAAACTACCATGTGACACAGGTTCAACACACTAGGTCCAACTGTTTTGGTGTTGGTCGATTTCTACCTGTTGCCTCAGGTGAAAAAGCAAAACAGAACTGTGTTGAGTGGTTTCAGACCTGAATCAACCATCTGACAAAGTTTCAAGACCATTGCCAATAATTTTAGAGTGTTTAAATTTTCACATGTTCCTGTTAGTTTTCTGTCCAAAATCAATGTAAAAATGCATTTTCAGGCCTAAAAGTACCACGTGACACAGTTTCAAGACACTTGGTTTTAGTGTTTGTTGATTTCTACCTGTTGCCTGAGCTGAAAAAGCAAAACAGAACTGGGTTGAGTGGTTTCAGACCTGAATCAAGCATCTGACAAAGTTTCAATACTCTATCTGCAATGGTTTCAGAGTTTTTAAATTTTCACTTGTTCCTGTTATTATCTGCCCAAAATCAATGTGAATATGCAATTTCAGGCTTAAAATTACCACGAGACACAGTTTCAAGACACTAGGTCCAACAGTTTTAATGTTTGTTGATTTCTACATGATGCCTGAGGTGAAAAAGCAAAACAGAACTGTGTTGATTGGTTTCAGACCAAAATCAACCATCTGACAAAGTTTCAAGTCTCTGTCTGCAACGATTTCACAGTTTTTAAATTTTCACCTGTTCCTTTTAGTTTTCTCTCCAAAATCAATGAAAATATACATTTCCAGGCCTAAAACTACCATGTGACCCAGGTTCAAGACACTAGGTCCAACAGTTTTGGTGTTGGCCGATCTCTACATGTTCTCAGGTAGAAAAGCAAAACAGAACTGTGTTGAGTGGTTTCAGACCTGAATCAACCATCTGACAAAGTTTCAAGACCATTGCCAATAATTTTAGAGTGTTTAAATTTTCACATGTTCCTGTTAGTTTTCTGTCCAAAATCAATGTAAAAATGCATTTTCAGGCCTAAAATTACCACGTGACACAGTTTCAAGACACTTGGTTTTAGTGTTTGTTGATTTCTACCTGTTGCCTGAGGTGAAAAAGCAAAACAGAACTGGGTTGAGTGGTTTCAGACCTGAATCAACCATCTGACAAAGTTTCAAGTCTCTATCTGCAACAATTTCAGAGTTTTTAAATTTTCACCTGTTCCTTTTAGTTTTCTCTCCAAAATCAATGAAAACATACATTTCCAGGCCTAAAACTACCATGTGACACAGGTTCAAGACACTAGGTCCAACAGTTTTGGTGTTGGTCGATTTCTACATGTTGCCTCAGGTAGAAAAGCAAAATAGAACTGTGTTGAGTGGTTTCAGACCTGAATCAAGCATCTGACAAAGTTTCAATACTCTATCTGCAATGGTTTCAGAGTTTTTAAATTTTCACTTGTTCCTGTTATTATCTGCCTAAAATCAATGTGAATATGCAATTTCAGGCTTAAAATTACCACGAGACACAGTTTCAAGACACTAGGTCCAACAGTTTTAGTGTTTGTTGATTTCTACATGATGCCTGAGGTGAAAAAGCAAAACAGAACTGTGTTGATTGGTTTCAGACCAAAATCAACCATCTGACAAGTTTCAAGTCTCTATCTGCAACGATTTCAGAGTTTTTAAATTTTCACCTGTTCCTTTTAGTTTTCTCTCCAAAATCAATGAAAATATACATTTCCAGGCCTAAAACTACCATGTGACACAGGTTCAAGACACTAGGTCCAACAGTTTTGGTGTAGGTCGATTTCTACATGTTGCCTCAGGTAGAAAAGCAAAACAGAACTGTGTTGAGTGGTTTCAGACCTGAATCAACCATCTGACAAAGTTTCAAGACCATCGGCAATAATTTTAGAGTGTTTAAATTTTCACATGTTCCTGTTAGTTTTCTGTCCAAAATCAATGTAAAAATGCATTTTCAGGCCTAAAATTACCACGTGACAGTTTCAAGACACTTGGTTTTAGTGTTTGTTGATTTCTACCTGTTGCCTCAGGTGAAAAAGCAAAACAGAATTGTGTTGAGTGGTTTCAGACCTCAATAAACCATCTGACAAAGTTTCAATACTCTATCTGCAATGGTTTCAGAGTTTTTAAATTTTCACATGTTCCTGTTATTATCTGCCCAAAATCAATGTGAACATGCATTTTCAGGTTTAAAATAACAACGTGACACAGTTTCAAGACACTAGGTCCAACAGTTTTAGTGTTTGTTTATTTCTTCCTGTTGACTCAGGTTGAAAAGCAAAAGAAAAATGTGTTGAATCGTTTCAGACCTGAATCAACCATCTGACAAAGCTTCAAGACTCTATCCCCATCAGCTTTACTGTTTTTATTTTTTTCAGATGTTTCTTTAAGTTTTCTTCCCAAAATCAATGAAAATATGCATTTCAGGCCGAAAGATACCACCTGACAAGGTTTAAAGACACTAGGTCCAACAGTTTTAGTGTTTGTTGATTTCTACCTGTTGCCTGAGGTGAAAAAGCAAAACAGACTTGTGTTTAGTGGTTTCAGACCTGAATCAACCATCTGACAAAGTTTCAAGTCTCTATCTGCAACGGTTTCAGAGTTTTTAAATTTTCACATGTTCCTGTTCTTATCTGCCCAAAATCAATGTGAACATCCATTTTCAGGCTTAAAATTACCACGTGACACAGTTTCAAGACACTAGGTCCAACAGTTTTAGTGTTTGTTGATTTCTACCTGTTGCCTCAGGTGAAAAAGCAAAATAGAACTGTGTTGAGTCGTTTCAGACCTCCATCAACCATCTGACAAAATGTCAAGACCATCAGCAACGATTTCAGAGTTTTTAAATTTTCAAATGTTCCTGTTAGTTTTCTCTCCAAAATCAATGAAAATATACATTTCCAGGCCAAAAACTACCATGTGACACAGGTTCAACACACTAGGTCCAACTGTTTTGGTGTTGGTCGATTTCTACCTGTTGCCTCAGGTGAAAAAGCAAAACAGAACTGTGTTGAGTGGTTTCAGACCTGAATCAACCATCTGACAAAGTTTCAAGACCATTGCCAATAATTTTAGAGTTTTTAAATTTTCACATGTTCCTGTTAGTTTTCTGTCCAAAATCAATGTAAAAATGCATTTTCAGGCCTAAAATTACCACGTGACACAGTTTCAAGACACTTGGTTTTAGTGTTTGTTGATTTCTACCTGTTGCCTGAGCTGAAAAAGCAAAACAGAACTGGGTTGAGTGGTTTCAGACCTGAATCAAGCATCTGACAAAGTTTCAATACTCTATCTGCAATGGTTTCAGAGTTTTTAAATTTTCACTTGTTCCTGTTATTATCTGCCCAAAATCAATGTGAATATGCAATTTCAGGCTTAAAATTACCACGAGACACAGTTTCAAGCTACTAGGTCCAACAGTTTTAATGTTTGTTGATTTCTACATGATGCCTGAGGTGAAAAAGCAAAACAGAACTGTGTTGATTGGTTTCAGACCAAAATCAACCATCTGACAAAGTTTCAAGTCTCTGTCTGCAACGATTTCACAGTTTTTAAATTGTCACCTGTTCCTTTTAGTTTTCTCTCCAAAATCAATGAAAATATACATTTCCAGGCCAAAAACTACCATGTGACACAGGTTCAACACACTAGGTCCAACTGTTTTGGTGTTGGTCGATTTCTACCTGTTGCCTCAGGTGAAAAAGCAAAACAGAACTGTGTTGAGTGGTTTCAGACCTGAATCAACCATCTGACAAAGTTTCAAGACCATTGCCAATAATTTTAGAGTGTTTAAATTTTCACATGTTCCTGTTAGTTTTCTGTCCAAAATCAATGTAAAAATGCATTTTCAGGCCTAAAATTACCACGTGACACAGTTTCAAGACACTTGGTTTTAGTGTTTGTTGATTTCTACCTGTTGCCTGAGGTGAAAAAGCAAAACAGAACTGGGTTGAGTGGTTTCAGACCTGAATCAACCATCTGACAAAGTTTCAAGTCTCTATCTGCAACAATTTCAGAGTTTTTAAATTTTCACCTGTTCCTTTTAGTTTTCTCTCCAAAATCAATGAAAACATACATTTCCAGGCCTAAAACTACCATGTGACACAGGTTCAAGACACTAGGTCCAACAGTTTTCGTGTTGGTCGATTTCTACATGTTGCCTCAGGTAGAAAAGCAAAATAGAACTGTGTTGAGTGGTTTCAGACCTGAATCAAGCATCTGACAAAGTTTCAATACTCTATCTGCAATGGTTTCAGAGTTTTTAAATTTTCACTTGTTCCTGTTATTATCTGCCCAAAATCAATGTGAATATGCTATTTCAGGCTTAAAATTACCACGAGACACAGTTTCAAGACACTAGGTCCAACAGTTTTAGTGTTTGTTGATTTCTACATGATGCCTGAGGTGAAAAAGCAAAACAGAACTGTGTTGATTGGTTTCAGACCAAAATCAACCATCTGACAAGTTTCAAGTCTCTATCTGCAACGATTTCAGAGTTTTTAAATTTTCACCTGTTCCTTTTAGTTTTCTCTCCAAAATCAATGAAAATATACATTTCCAGGCCTAAAACTACCATGTGACACAGGTTCAAGACACTAGGTCCAACAGTTTTGGTGTAGGTCGATTTCTACATGTTGCCTCAGGTAGAAAAGCAAAACAGAACTGTGTTGAGTGGTTTCAGACCTGAATCAACCATCTGACAAAGTTTCAAGACCATCGGCAATAATTTTAGAGTGTTTAAATTTTCACATGTTCCTGTTAGTTTTCTGTCCAAAATCAATGTAAAAATGCATTTTCAGGCCTAAAATTACCACGTGACAGTTTCAAGACACTTGGTTTTAGTGTTTGTTGATTTCTACCTGTTGCCTCAGGTGAAAAAGCAAAACAGAACTGGGTTGAGTGGTTTCAGACCTCAATAAACCATCTGACAAAGTTTCAAGACTCTATCTGCAATGGTTTCAGAGTTTTTAAATTTTCACATGTTCCTGTGCACATCTGCCCAAAATCAATGTGAACATGCATTTTCAGGTTTAAAATTACCACGTGACACAGTTTCAAGACACTAGGTCCAACAGTTTTAGTGTTTGTTTATTTCTTCCTGTTGACTCAGGTTGAAAAGCAAAAGAAAAATGTGTTGAATCGTTTCAGACCTGAATCAACCATCTGACAAAGCTTCAAGACTCTATCCCCATCAGCTTTACTGTTTTTATTTTTTCAGATGTTTCTTTAAGTTTTCTTCCCAAAATCAATGAAAATATGCATTTCAGGCCGAAAGATACCACCTGACAAGGTTTAAAGACACTAGGTCCAACAGTTTTAGTGTTTGTTGATTTCTACCTGTTGCCTGAGGTGAAAAAGCAAAACAGACTTGTGTTTAGTGGTTTCAGACCTGAATCAACCATCTGACAAAGTTTCAAGACTCTATCTGCAACGGTTTCAGAGTTTTTAAATTTTCACATGTTCCTGTTCTTATCTGCCCAAAATCAATGTGAACATGCATTTTCAGGCTTAAAATTACCACGTGACACAGTTTCAAGACACTAGGTCCAACAGTTTTAGTGTTTGTTGATTTCTACCTGTTGCCTCAGGTGAAAAAGCAAAATAGAACTGTGTTGAGTCGTTTCAGACCTCCATCAACCATCTGACAAAATGTCAAGACCATCAGCAACGATTTCAGAGTTTTTAAATTTTCAAATGTTCCTGTTAGTTTTCTCTCCAAAATCAATGAAAATATACATTTCCAGGCCAAAAACTACCATGTGACACAGGTTCAACACACTAGGTCCAACTGTTTTGGTGTTGGTCGATTTCTACCTGTTGCCTCAGGTGAAAAAGCAAAACAGAACTGTGTTGAGTGGTTTCAGACCTGAATCAAGCATCTGACAAAGTTTCAATACTCTATCTGCAATGGTTTCAGAGTTTTTAAATTTTCACTTGTTCCTGTTATTATCTGCCCAAAATCAATGTGAATATGCAATTTCAGGCTTAAAATTACCACGAGACACAGTTTCAAGACACTAGGTCCAACAGTTTTAGTGTTTGTTGATTTCTACATGATGCCTGAGGTGAAAAAGCAAAACAGAACTGTGTTGATTGGTTTCAGACCAAAATCAACCATCTGACAAGTTTCAAGTCTCTATCTGCAACGATTTCAGAGTTTTTAAATTTTCACATGTTCCTGTTCTTATCTGCCCAAAATCAATGTGAACATGCATTTTCAGGCTTAAAATTACCACGTGACACAGTTTCAAGACACTAGGTCCAACAGTTTTAGTGTTTGTTGATTTCTACCTGTTGCCTCAGGTGAAAAAGCAAAATAGAACTGTGTTGAGTCGTTTCAGACCTCCATCAACCATCTGACAAAATGTCAAGACCATCAGCAACGATTTCAGAGTTTTTAAATTTTCAAATGTTCCTGTTAGTTTTCTCTCCAAAATCAATGAAAATATACATTTCCAGGCCAAAAACTACCATGTGACACAGGTTCAACACACTAGGTCCAACTGTTTTGGTGTTGGTCGATTTCTACCTGTTGCCTCAGGTGAAAAAGCAAAACAGAACTGTGTTGAGTGGTTTCAGACCTGAATCAACCATCTGACAAAGTTTCAAGACCATTGCCAATAATTTTAGAGTTTTTAAATTTTCACATGTTCCTGTTAGTTTTCTGTCCAAAATCAATGTAAAAATGCATTTTCAGGCCTAAAAGTACCACGTGACACAGTTTCAAGACACTTGGTTTTAGTGTTTGTTGATTTCTACCTGTTGCCTGAGCTGAAAAAGCAAAACAGAACTGGGTTGAGTGGTTTCAGACCTGAATCAAGCATCTGACAAAGTTTCAATACTCTATCTGCAATGGTTTCAGAGTTTTTAAATTTTCACTTGTTCCTGTTATTATCTGCCCAAAATCAATGTGAATATGCAATTTCAGGCTTAAAATTACCACGAGACACAGTTTCAAGACACTAGGTCCAACAGTTTTAGTGTTTGTTGATTTCTACATGATGCCTGAGGTGAAAAAGCAAAACAGAACTGTGTTGATTGGTTTCAGACCAAAATCAACCATCTGACAAGTTTCAAGTCTCTATCTGCAACGATTTCAGAGTTTTTAAATTTTCACCTGTTCCTTTTAGTTTTCTCTCCAAAATCAATGAAAATATACATTTCCAGGCCTAAAACTACCATGTGACCCAGGTTCAAGACACTAGGTCCAACAGTTGGTCGATTTCTACATGTTGCCTCAGGTAGAAAAGCAAAACAGAACTGTGTTGAGTGGTTTCAGACCTGAATCAACCATCTGACAAAGTTTCAAGACCATCGGCAATAATTTTAGAGTGTTTAAATTTTCACATGTTCCTGTTAGTTTTCTGTCCAAAATCAATGTAAAAATGCATTTTCAGGTTTAAAACTACCACGTGACAGTTTCAAGACACTTGGTTTTAGTGTTTGTTGATTTCTACCTGTTGCCTCAGGTGAAAAAGCAAAACAGAACTGGGTTGAGTGGTTTCAGACCTCAATAAACCATCTGACAAAGTTTCAAGACTCTATCTGCAATGGTTTCAGAGTTTTTAAATTTTCACATGTTCCTGTGCACATCTGCCCAAAATCAATGTGAACATGCATTTTCAGGTTTAAAATTACCACGTGACACAGTTTCAAGACACTAGGTCCAACAGTTTTAGTGTTTGTTTATTTCTTCCTGTTGACTCAGGTTGAAAAGCAAAAGAAAAATGTGTTGAATCGTTTCAGACCTGAATCAACCATCTGACAAAGCTTCAAGACTCTATCCCCATCAGCTTTACTGTTTTTATTTTTTCAGATGTTTCTTTAAGTTTTCTTCCCAAAATCAATGAAAATATGCATTTCAGGCCGAAAGATACCACCTGACAAGGTTTAAAGACACTAGGTCCAACAGTTTTAGTGTTTGTTGATTTCTACCTGTTGCCTGAGGTGAAAAAGCAAAACAGACTTGTGTTTAGTGGTTTCAGACCTGAATCAACCATCTGACAAAGTTTCAAGACTCTATCTGCAACGGTTTCAGAGTTTTTAAATTTTCACATGTTCCTGTTCTTATCTGCCCAAAATCAATGTGAACATGCATTTTCAGGCTTAAAATTACCACGTGACACAGTTTCAAGACACTGGTGTGCTGAAGCCACTTAGATATGAGACAGGAGACTGTACTTAGGTATTAAACAAGGTATGGGGCACCTCGGGAACAGGGATCCTTGGCATTGGCATTGGCCTTGAAGGTCCTTGGCCTTGGCATTGAAGGGAAAGCACCTTGACCTGGGACTGGCATAACCAGGCCATCCCATTGGACGGGTGTGACTTCTTGCCACTGATGGCCTTGACCTTTGGGCTGAGCTGAGCTGGGTCATGCACTTGGACTGGAAGGGAAAACACCTTGACCTAGGGGTGGCACAACCAAGCCACCTGATTGGACAAGTGTGACCTCTAGCCACAGAAGACATTGGCCTCTGGTCAACCCTCACCTTTAGTGACCTTCACCTTTGACGGGCCTTCCTTGACCTAGCTAGTAAGAAAACAAGGTCAGGGTCGGATCCTAGGGTCATGGATGTGAAATTAGTATAAAAGCTGGAGAGCTGGTCTGAGCCAACAAGAGATACAAGTGCTCTTCGCTGTGAGGACTACCTACTATACTTCTGGGAAGCACAGGATTGGACTGTGTAAGTGTATACTTTGGATTATTCTATCTGGCTGCAGCACACCTTGGGGCTTAGCTCCAGCATCTTTCATGGAGTTTTCGTATTTTGTTAGTACTTCAAGGAGACCTTAACCCACTGTTGTAACCTTGGAGATCTTATATTCACATGTATATTGACAATTGGGAGTGACACTTTATTATTGGACTTATAATCATTTGCTTCATCATTTGTAAAAGTGGACTTGGAGAATATCTACTGTAATAAAGCAATGAACTTTATGACGGCTTCGAGTGTTGTAAGGTCATTGGGAGATGAACTCCCCTCTGCCCTTCCTCTACCACTAGTTCTCTAGACAGACTCAAAACACATCTCCCCAAGATTAAATTGAGCTAGCTCCCTCAACCCACATTCGTTCACCAGGTCCAACAGTTTTAGTGTTTGTTGATTTCTACCTGTTGCCTCAGGTGAAAAAGCAAAATAGAACTGTGTTGAGTCGTTTCAGACCTCCATCAACCATCTGACAAAATGTCAAGACCATCAGCAACGATTTCAGAGTTTTTAAATTTTCAAATGTTCCTGTTAGTTTTCTCTCCAAAATCAATGAAAATATACATTTCCGGGCCAAAAACTACCATGTGACACAGGTTCAACACACTAGGTCCAACTGTTTTGGTGTTGGTCGATTTCTACCTGTTGCCTCAGGTGAAAAAGCAAAACAGAACTGTGTTGAGTGGTTTCAGACCTGAATCAACCATCTGACAAAGTTTCAAGACCATTGCCAATAATTTTAGAGTGTTTAAATTTTCACATGTTCCTGTTAGTTTTCTGTCCAAAATCAATGTAAAAATGCATTTTCAGGCCTAAAAGTACCACGTGACACAGTTTCAAGACACTTGGTTTTAGTGTTTGTTGATTTCTACCTGTTGCCTGAGCTGAAAAAGCAAAACAGAACTGGGTTGAGTGGTTTCAGACCTGAATCAAGCATCTGACAAAGTTTCAATACTCTATCTGCAATGGTTTCAGAGTTTTTAAATTTTCACTTGTTCCTGTTATTATCTGCCCAAAATCAATGTGAATATGCAATTTCAGGCTTAAAATTACCACGAGACACAGTTTCAAGACACTAGGTCCAACAGTTTTAATGTTTGTTGATTTCTACATGATGCCTGAGGTGAAAAAGCAAAACAGAACTGTGTTGATTGGTTTCAGACCAAAATCAACCATCTGACAAAGTTTCAAGTCTCTGTCTGCAACGATTTCACAGTTTTTAAATTTTCACCTGTTCCTTTTAGTTTTCTCTCCAAAATCAATGAAAATATACATTTCCAGGCCTAAAACTACCATGTGACCCAGGTTCAAGACACTAGGTCCAACAGTTTTGGTGTTGGCCGATCTCTACATGTTCTCAGGTAGAAAAGCAAAACAGAACTGTGTTGAGTGGTTTCAGACCTGAATCAACCATCTGACAAAGTTTCAAGACCATTGCCAATAATTTTAGAGTGTTTAAATTTTCACATGTTCCTGTTAGTTTTCTGTCCAAAATCAATGTAAAAATGCATTTTCAGGCCTAAAATTACCACGTGACACAGTTTCAAGACACTTGGTTTTAGTGTTTGTTGATTTCTACCTGTTGCCTGAGGTGAAAAAGCAAAACAGAACTGGGTTGAGTGGTTTCAGACCTGAATCAACCATCTGACAAAGTTTCAAGTCTCTATCTGCAACAATTTCAGAGTTTTTAAATTTTCACCTGTTCCTTTTAGTTTTCTCTCCAAAATCAATGAAAACATACATTTCCAGGCCTAAAACTACCATGTGACACAGGTTCAAGACACTAGGTCCAACAGTTTTCGTGTTGGTCGATTTCTACATGTTGCCTCAGGTAGAAAAGCAAAATAGAACTGTGTTGAGTGGTTTCAGACCTGAATCAAGCATCTGACAAAGTTTCAATACTCTATCTGCAATGGTTTCAGAGTTTTTAAATTTTCACTTGTTCCTGTTATTATCTGCCCAAAATCAATGTGAATATGCAATTTCAGGCTTAAAATTACCACGAGACACAGTTTCAAGACACTAGGTCCAACAGTTTTAGTGTTTGTTGATTTCTACATGATGCCTGAGGTGAAAAAGCAAAACAGAACTGTGTTGATTGGTTTCAGACCAAAATCAACCATCTGACAAGTTTCAAGTCTCTATCTGCAACGATTTCAAAGTTTTTAAATTTTCACCTGTTCCTTTTAGTTTTCTCTCCAAAATCAATGAAAATATACATTTCCAGGCCTAAAACTACCATGTGACACAGGTTCAAGACACTAGGTCCAACAGTTTTGGTGTAGGTCGATTTCTACATGTTGCCTCAGGTAGAAAAGCAAAACAGAACTGTGTTGAGTGGTTTCAGACCTGAATCAACCATCTGACAAAGTTTCAAGACCATTGGCAATAATTTTAGAGTGTTTAAATTTTCACATGTTCCTGTTAGTTTTCTGTCCAAAATCAATGTAAAAATGCATTTTCAGGCCTAAAATTACCACGTGACAGTTTCAAGACACTTGGTTTTAGTGTTTGTTGATTTCTACCTGTTGCCTCAGGTGAAAAAGCAAAACAGAATTGTGTTGAGTGGTTTCAGACCTCAATAAACCATCTGACAAAGTTTCAATACTCTATCTGCAATGGTTTCAGAGTTTTTAAATTTTCACATGTTCCTGTTATTATCTGCCCAAAATCAATGTGAACATGCATTTTCAGGTTTAAAATTACCACGTGACACAGTTTCAAGACACTAGGTCCAACAGTTTTAGTGTTTGTTTATTTCTTCCTGTTGACTCAGGTTGAAAAGCAAAAGAAAAATGTGTTGAATCGTTTCAGACCTGAATCAACCATCTGACAAAGCTTCAAGACTCTATCCCCATCAGCTTTACTGTTTTTATTTTTTTCAGATGTTTCTTTAAGTTTTCTTCCCAAAATCAATGAAAATATGCATTTCAGGCCGAAAGATACCACCTGACAAGGTTTAAAGACACTAGGTCCAACAGTTTTAGTGTTTGTTGATTTCTACCTGTTGCCTGAGGTGAAAAAGCAAAACAGACTTGTGTTTAGTGGTTTCAGACCTGAATCAACCATCTGACAAAGTTTCAAGTCTCTATCTGCAACGGTTTCAGAGTTTTTAAATTTTCACATGTTCCTGTTCTTATCTGCCCAAAATCAATGTGAACATCCATTTTCAGGCTTAAAATTACCACGTGACACAGTTTCAAGACACTAGGTCCAACAGTTTTAGTGTTTGTTGATTTCTACCTGTTGCCTCAGGTGAAAAAGCAAAATAGAACTGTGTTGAGTCGTTTCAGACCTCCATCAACCATCTGACAAAATGTCAAGACCATCAGCAACGATTTCAGAGTTTTTAAATTTTCAAATGTTCCTGTTAGTTTTCTCTCCAAAATCAATGAAAATATACATTTCCAGGCCAAAAACTACCATGTGACACAGGTTCAACACACTAGGTCCAACTGTTTTGGTGTTGGTCGATTTCTACCTGTTGCCTCAGGTGAAAAAGCAAAACAGAACTGTGTTGAGTGGTTTCAGACCTGAATCAACCATCTGACAAAGTTTCAAGACCATTGCCAATAATTTTAGAGTTTTTAAATTTTCACATGTTCCTGTTAGTTTTCTGTCCAAAATCAATGTAAAAATGCATTTTCAGGCCTAAAATTACCACGTGACACAGTTTCAAGACACTTGGTTTTAGTGTTTGTTGATTTCTACCTGTTGCCTGAGCTGAAAAAGCAAAACAGAACTGGGTTGAGTGGTTTCAGACCTGAATCAAGCATCTGACAAAGTTTCAATACTCTATCTGCAATGGTTTCAGAGTTTTTAAATTTTCACTTGTTCCTGTTATTATCTGCCCAAAATCAATGTGAATATGCAATTTCAGGCTTAAAATTACCACGAGACACAGTTTCAAGACACTAGGTCCAACAGTTTTAATGTTTGTTGATTTCTACATGATGCCTGAGGTGAAAAAGCAAAACAGAACTGTGTTGATTGGTTTCAGACCAAAATCAACCATCTGACAAAGTTTCAAGTCTCTGTCTGCAACGATTTCACAGTTTTTAAATTGTCACCTGTTCCTTTTAGTTTTCTCTCCAAAATCAATGAAAATATACATTTCCAGGCCAAAAACTACCATGTGACACAGGTTCAACACACTAGGTCCAACTGTTTTGGTGTTGGTCGATTTCTACCTGTTGCCTCAGGTGAAAAAGCAAAACAGAACTGTGTTGAGTGGTTTCAGACCTGAATCAACCATCTGACAAAGTTTCAAGACCATTGCCAATAATTTTAGAGTGTTTAAATTTTCACATGTTCCTGTTAGTTTTCTGTCCAAAATCAATGTAAAAATGCATTTTCAGGCCTAAAATTACCACGTGACACAGTTTCAAGACACTTGGTTTTAGTGTTTGTTGATTTCTACCTGTTGCCTGAGGTGAAAAAGCAAAACAGAACTGGGTTGAGTGGTTTCAGACCTGAATCAACCATCTGACAAAGTTTCAAGTCTCTATCTGCAACAATTTCAGAGTTTTTAAATTTTCACCTGTTCCTTTTAGTTTTCTCTCCAAAATCAATGAAAACATACATTTCCAGGCCTAAAACTACCATGTGACACAGGTTCAAGACACTAGGTCCAACAGTTTTCGTGTTGGTCGATTTCTACATGTTGCCTCAGGTAGAAAAGCAAAATAGAACTGTGTTGAGTGGTTTCAGACCTGAATCAAGCATCTGACAAAGTTTCAATACTCTATCTGCAATGGTTTCAGAGTTTTTAAATTTTCACTTGTTCCTGTTATTATCTGCCCAAAATCAATGTGAATATGCAATTTCAGGCTTAAAATTACCACGAGACACAGTTTCAAGACACTAGGTCCAACAGTTTTAGTGTTTGTTGATTTCTACATGATGCCTGAGGTGAAAAAGCAAAACAGAACTGTGTTGATTGGTTTCAGACCAAAATCAACCATCTGACAAGTTTCAAGTCTCTATCTGCAACGATTTCAGAGTTTTTAAATTTTCACCTGTTCCTTTTAGTTTTCTCTCCAAAATCAATGAAAATATACATTTCCAGGCCTAAAACTACCATGTGACACAGGTTCAAGACACTAGGTCCAACAGTTTTGGTGTAGGTCGATTTCTACATGTTGCCTCAGGTAGAAAAGCAAAACAGAACTGTGTTGAGTGGTTTCAGACCTGAATCAACCATCTGACAAAGTTTCAAGACCATCGGCAATAATTTTAGAGTGTTTAAATTTTCACATGTTCCTGTTAGTTTTCTGTCCAAAATCAATGTAAAAATGCATTTTCAGGCCTAAAATTACCACGTGACAGTTTCAAGACACTTGGTTTTAGTGTTTGTTGATTTCTACCTGTTGCCTCAGGTGAAAAAGCAAAACAGAACTGGGTTGAGTGGTTTCAGACCTCAATAAACCATCTGACAAAGTTTCAAGACTCTATCTGCAATGGTTTCAGAGTTTTTAAATTTTCACATGTTCCTGTGCACATCTGCCCAAAATCAATGTGAACATGCATTTTCAGGTTTAAAATTACCACGTGACACAGTTTCAAGACACTAGGTCCAACAGTTTTAGTGTTTGTTTATTTCTTCCTGTTGACTCAGGTTGAAAAGCAAAAGAAAAATGTGTTGAATCGTTTCAGACCTGAATCAACCATCTGACAAAGCTTCAAGACTCTATCCCCATCAGCTTTACTGTTTTTATTTTTTCAGATGTTTCTTTAAGTTTTCTTCCCAAAATCAATGAAAATATGCATTTCAGGCCGAAAGATACCACCTGACAAGGTTTAAAGACACTAGGTCCAACAGTTTTAGTGTTTGTTGATTTCTACCTGTTGCCTGAGGTGAAAAAGCAAAACAGACTTGTGTTTAGTGGTTTCAGACCTGAATCAACCATCTGACAAAGTTTCAAGACTCTATCTGCAACGGTTTCAGAGTTTTTAAATTTTCACATGTTCCTGTTCTTATCTGCCCAAAATCAATGTGAACATGCATTTTCAGGCTTAAAATTACCACGTGACACAGTTTCAAGACACTAGGTCCAACAGTTTTAGTGTTTGTTGATTTCTACCTGTTGCCTCAGGTGAAAAAGCAAAATAGAACTGTGTTGAGTCGTTTCAGACCTCCATCAACCATCTGACAAAATGTCAAGACCATCAGCAACGATTTCAGAGTTTTTAAATTTTCAAATGTTCCTGTTAGTTTTCTCTCCAAAATCAATGAAAATATACATTTCCAGGCCAAAAACTACCATGTGACACAGGTTCAACACACTAGGTCCAACTGTTTTGGTGTTGGTCGATTTCTACCTGTTGCCTCAGGTGAAAAAGCAAAACAGAACTGTGTTGAGTGGTTTCAGACCTGAATCAACCATCTGACAAAGTTTCAAGACCATTGCCAATAATTTTAGAGTTTTTAAATTTTCACATGTTCCTGTTAGTTTTCTGTCCAAAATCAATGTAAAAATGCATTTTCAGGCCTAAAAGTACCACGTGACACAGTTTCAAGACACTTGGTTTTAGTGTTTGTTGATTTCTACCTGTTGCCTGAGCTGAAAAAGCAAAACAGAACTGGGTTGAGTGGTTTCAGACCTGAATCAAGCATCTGACAAAGTTTCAATACTCTATCTGCAATGGTTTCAGAGTTTTTAAATTTTCACTTGTTCCTGTTATTATCTGCCCAAAATCAATGTGAATATGCAATTTCAGGCTTAAAATTACCACGAGACACAGTTTCAAGACACTAGGTCCAACAGTTTTAATGTTTGTTGATTTCTACATGATGCCTGAGGTGAAAAAGCAAAACAGAACTGTGTTGATTGGTTTCAGACCAAAATCAACCATCTGACAAAGTTTCAAGTCTCTGTCTGCAACGATTTCACAGTTTTTAAATTTTCACCTGTTCCTTTTAGTTTTCTCTCCAAAATCAATGAAAATATACATTTCCAGGCCTAAAACTACCATGTGACCCAGGTTCAAGACACTAGGTCCAACAGTTTTGGTGTTGGCCGATCTCTACATGTTCTCAGGTAGAAAAGCAAAACAGAACTGTGTTGAGTGGTTTCAGACCTGAATCAACCATCTGACAAAGTTTCAAGACCATTGCCAATAATTTTAGAGTGTTTAAATTTTCACATGTTCCTGTTAGTTTTCTGTCCAAAATCAATGTAAAAATGCATTTTCAGGCCTAAAATTACCACGTGACACAGTTTCAAGACACTTGGTTTTAGTGTTTGTTGATTTCTACCTGTTGCCTGAGGTGAAAAAGCAAAACAGAACTGGGTTGAGTGGTTTCAGACCTGAATCAACCATCTGACAAAGTTTCAAGTCTCTATCTGCAACAATTTCAGAGTTTTTAAATTTTCACCTGTTCCTTTTAGTTTTCTCTCCAAAATCAATGAAAACATACATTTCCAGGCCTAAAACTACCATGTGACACAGGTTCAAGACACTAGGTCCAACAGTTTTGGTGTTGGTCGATTTCTACATGTTGCCTCAGGTAGAAAAGCAAAATAGAACTGTGTTGAGTGGTTTCAGACCTGAATCAAGCATCTGACAAAGTTTCAATACTCTATCTGCAATGGTTTCAGAGTTTTTAAATTTTCACTTGTTCCTGTTATTATCTGCCCAAAATCAATGTGAATATGCAATTTCAGGCTTAAAATTACCACGAGACACAGTTTCAAGACACTAGGTCCAACAGTTTTAGTGTTTGTTGATTTCTACATGATGCCTGAGGTGAAAAAGCAAAACAGAACTGTGTTGATTGGTTTCAGACCAAAATCAACCATCTGACAAGTTTCAAGTCTCTATCTGCAACGATTTCAGAGTTTTTAAATTTTCACCTGTTCCTTTTAGTTTTCTCTCCAAAATCAATGAAAATATACATTTCCAGGCCTAAAACTACCATGTGACACAGGTTCAAGACACTAGGTCCAACAGTTTTGGTGTAGGTCGATTTCTACATGTTGCCTCAGGTAGAAAAGCAAAACAGAACTGTGTTGAGTGGTTTCAGACCTGAATCAACCATCTGACAAAGTTTCAAGACCATCGGCAATAATTTTAGAGTGTTTAAATTTTCACATGTTCCTGTTAGTTTTCTGTCCAAAATCAATGTAAAAATGCATTTTCAGGCCTAAAATTACCACGTGACAGTTTCAAGACACTTGGTTTTAGTGTTTGTTGATTTCTACCTGTTGCCTCAGGTGAAAAAGCAAAACAGAATTGTGTTGAGTGGTTTCAGACCTGAATCAACCATCTGACAAAGTTTCAATACTCTATCTGCAATGGTTTCAGAGTTTTTAAATTTTCACATGTTCCTGTTATTATCTGCCCAAAATCAATGTGAACATGCATTTTCAGGTTTAAAATTACCACGTGACACAGTTTCAAGACACTAGGTCCAACAGTTTTAGTGTTTGTTTATTTCTTCCTGTTGACTCAGGTTGAAAAGCAAAAGAAAAATGTGTTGAATCGTTTCAGACCTGAATCAACCATCTGACAAAGCTTCAAGACTCTATCCCCATCAGCTTTACTGTTTTTATTTTTTTCAGATGTTTCTTTAAGTTTTCTTCCCAAAATCAATGAAAATATGCATTTCAGGCCGAAAGATACCACCTGACAAGGTTTAAAGACACTAGGTCCAACAGTTTTAGTGTTTGTTGATTTCTACCTGTTGCCTGAGGTGAAAAAGCAAAACAGACTTGTGTTTAGTGGTTTCAGACCTGAATCAACCATCTGACAAAGTTTCAAGTCTCTATCTGCAACGGTTTCAGAGTTTTTAAATTTTCACATGTTCCTGTTCTTATCTGCCCAAAATCAATGTGAACATCCATTTTCAGGCTTAAAATTACCACGTGACACAGTTTCAAGACACTAGGTCCAACAGTTTTAGTGTTTGTTGATTTCTACCTGTTGCCTCAGGTGAAAAAGCAAAATAGAACTGTGTTGAGTCGTTTAAGACCTCCATCAACCATCTGACAAAATGTCAAGACCATCAGCAACGATTTCAGAGTTTTTAAATTTTCAAATGTTCCTGTTAGTTTTCTCTCCAAAATCAATGAAAATATACATTTCCAGGCCTAAAACTACCATGTGACACAGGTTCAACACACTAGGTCCAACTGTTTTGGTGTTGGTCGATTTCTACCTGTTGCCTCAGGTGAAAAAGCAAAACAGAACTGTGTTGAGTGGTTTCAGACCTGAATCAACCATCTGACAAAGTTTCAAGACCATTGCCAATAATTTTAGAGTTTTTAAATTTTCACATGTTCCTGTTAGTTTTCTGTCCAAAATCAATGTAAAAATGCATTTTCAGGCCTAAAATTACCACGTGACACAGTTTCAAGACACTTGGTTTTAGTGTTTGTTGATTTCTACCTGTTGCCTGAGGCGAAAAAGCAAAACAGAACTGGGTTGAGTGGTTTCAGACCTGAATCAACCATCTGACAAAGTTTCAATACTCTATCTGCAATGGTTTCAGAGTTTTTAAATTTTCACATGTTCCTGTTATTGTCTGCCCAAAATCAATGTAAACATGCATTTTCAGGCCTAAAATTACCACGTGACACAGTTTCAAGACACTTGGTTTTAGTGTTTGTTGATTTCTACCTGTTGCCTGAGGTGAAAAAGCAAAACAGAACTGGGTTGATTGGTTTCAGACCAAAATCAACCATCTGACAAAGTTTCAAGTCTCTATCTGCAACAATTTCAGAGTTTTTAAATTTTCACCTGTTCCTTTTAGTTTTCTCTCCAAAATCAATGAAAACATACATTTCCAGGCCTAAAACTACCATGTGACACAGGTTCAAGACACTAGGTCCAACAGTTTTGGTGTTGGTCGGTTTCTACATGTTGCCTCAGGTAGAAAAGCAAAATAGAACTGTGTTGAGTGGTTTCAGACCTGAATCAAGCATCTGACAAAGTTTCAATACTCTATCTGCAATGGTTTCAGAGTTTTTAAATTTTCACTTGTTCCTGTTATTATCTGCCCAAAATCAATGTGAATATGCAATTTCAGGCTTAAAATTACCACGAGACACAGTTTCAAGACACTAGGTCCAACAGTTTTAGTGTTTGTTGATTTCTACATGATGCCTGAGGTGAAAAAGCAAAACAGAACTGTGTTGATTGGTTTCAGACCAAAATCAACCATCTGACAAGTTTCAAGTCTCTATCTGCAACGATTTCAGAGTTTTTAAATTTTCACCTGTTCCTTTTAGTTTTCTCTCCAAAATCAATGAAAATATACATTTCCAGGCCTAAAACTACCATGTGACCCAGGTTCAAGACACTAGGTCCAACAGTTTTGGTGTAGGTCGATTTCTACATGTTGCCTCAGGTAGAAAAGCAAAACAGAACTGTGTTGAGTGGTTTCAGACCTGAATCAACCATCTGACAAAGTTTCAAGACCATCGGCAATAATTTTAGAGTGTTTAAATTTTCACATGTTCCTGTTAGTTTTCTGTCCAAAATCAATGTAAAAATGCATTTTCAGGTTTAAAACTACCACGTGACAGTTTCAAGACACTTGGTTTTAGTGTTTGTTGATTTCTACCTGTTGCCTCAGGTGAAAAAGCAAAACAGAACTGGGTTGAGTGGTTTCAGACCTCAATAAACCATCTGACAAAGTTTCAAGACTCTATCTGCAATGGTTTCAGAGTTTTTAAATTTTCACATGTTCCTGTGCACATCTGCCCAAAATCAATGTGAACATGCATTTTCAGGTTTAAAATTACCACGTGACACAGTTTCAAGACACTAGGTCCAACAGTTTTAGTGTTTGTTTATTTCTTCCTGTTGACTCAGGTTGAAAAGCAAAAGAAAAATGTGTTGAATCGTTTCAGACCTGAATCAACCATCTGACAAAGCTTCAAGACTCTATCCCCATCAGCTTTACTGTTTTTATTTTTTCAGATGTTTCTTTAAGTTTTCTTCCCAAAATCAATGAAAATATGCATTTCAGGCCGAAAGATACCACCTGACAAGGTTTAAAGACACTAGGTCCAACAGTTTTAGTGTTTGTTGATTTCTACCTGTTGCCTGAGGTGAAAAAGCAAAACAGACTTGTGTTTAGTGGTTTCAGACCTGAATCAACCATCTGACAAAGTTTCAAGACTCTATCTGAAACGGTTTCAGAGTTTTTAAATTTTCACATGTTCCTGTTCTTATCTGCCCAAAATCAATGTGAACATGCATTTTCAGGCTTAAAATTACCACGTGACACAGTTTCAAGACACTAGGTCCAACAGTTTTAGTGTTTGTTGATTTCTACCTGTTGCCTCAGGTGAAAAAGCAAAATAGAACTGTGTTGAGTCGTTTCAGACCTCCATCAACCATCTGACAAAATGTCAAGACCATCAGCAATGATTTCAGAGTTTTTAAATTTTCAAATGTTCCTGTTAGTTTTCTCTCCAAAATCAATGAAAATATACATTTCCGGGCCAAAAACTACCATGTGACACAGGTTCAACACACTAGGTCCAACTGTTTTGGTGTTGGTCGATTTCTACCTGTTGCCTCAGGTGAAAAAGCAAAACAGAACTGTGTTGAGTGGTTTCAGACCTGAATCAACCATCTGACAAAGTTTCAAGACCATTGCCAATAATTTTAGAGTTTTTAAATTTTCACATGTTCCTGTTAGTTTTCTGTCCAAAATTAATGTAAAAATGCATTTTCAGGCCTAAAAGTACCACGTGACACAGTTTCAAGACACTTGGTTTTAGTGTTTGTTGATTTCTACCTGTTGCCTGAGCTGAAAAAGCAAAACAGAACTGGGTTGAGTGGTTTCAGACCTGAATCAAGCATCTGACAAAGTTTCAATACTCTATCTGCAATGGTTTCAGAGTTTTTAAATTTTCACTTGTTCCTGTTATTATCTGCCCAAAATCAATGTGAATATGCAATTTCAGGCTTAAAATTACCACGAGACACAGTTTCAAGACACTAGGTCCAACAGTTTTAATGTTTGTTGATTTCTACATGATGCCTGAGGTGAAAAAGCAAAACAGAACTGTGTTGATTGGTTTCAGACCAAAATCAACCATCTGACAAAGTTTCAAGTCTCTGTCTGCAACGATTTCACAGTTTTTAAATTTTCACCTGTTCCTTTTAGTTTTCTCTCCAAAATCAATGAAAATATACATTTCCAGGCCTAAAACTACCATGTGACCCAGGTTCAAGACACTAGGTCCAACAGTTTTGGTGTTGGCCGATCTCTACATGTTCTCAGGTAGAAAAGCAAAACAGAACTGTGTTGAGTGGTTTCAGACCTGAATCAACCATCTGACAAAGTTTCAAGACCATTGCCAATAATTTTAGAGTGTTTAAATTTTCACATGTTCCTGTTAGTTTTCTGTCCAAAATCAATGTAAAAATGCATTTTCAGGCCTAAAATTACCACGTGACACAGTTTCAAGACACTTGGTTTTAGTGTTTGTTGATTTCTACCTGTTGCCTGAGGTGAAAAAGCAAAACAGAACTGGGTTGAGTGGTTTCAGACCTGAATCAACCATCTGACAAAGTTTCAAGTCTCTATCTGCAACAATTTCAGAGTTTTTAAATTTTCACCTGTTCCTTTTAGTTTTCTCTCCAAAATCAATGAAAACATACATTTCCAGGCCTAAAACTACCATGTGACACAGGTTCAAGACACTAGGTCCAACAGTTTTGGTGTTGGTCGATTTCTACATGTTGCCTCAGGTAGAAAAGCAAAATAGAACTGTGTTGAGTGGTTTCAGACCTGAATCAAGCATCTGACAAAGTTTCAATACTCTATCTGCAATGGTTTCAGAGTTTTTAAATTTTCACTTGTTCCTGTAATTATCTGCCCAAAATCAATGTGAATATGCAATTTCAGGCTTAAAATTACCACGAGACACAGTTTCAAGACACTAGGTCCAACAGTTTTAGTGTTTGTTGATTTCTACATGATGCCTGAGGTGAAAAAGCAAAACAGAACTGTGTTGATTGGTTTCAGACCAAAATCAACCATCTGACAAGTTTCAAGTCTCTATCTGCAACGATTTCAGAGTTTTTAAATTTTCACCTGTTCCTTTTAGTTTCCTCTCCAAAATCAATGAAAATATACATTTCCAGGCCTAAAACTACCATGTGACACAGGTTCAAGACACTAGGTCCAACAGTTTTGGTGTAGGTCGATTTCTACATGTTGCCTCAGGTAGAAAAGCAAAACAGAACTGTGTTGAGTGGTTTCAGACCTGAATCAACCATCTGACAAAGTTTCAAGACCATCGGCAATAATTTTAGAGTGTTTAAATTTTCACATGTTCCTGTTAGTTTTCTGTCCAAAATCAATGTAAAAATGCATTTTCAGGCCTAAAATTACCACGTGACAGTTTCAAGACACTTGGTTTTAGTGTTTGTTGATTTCTACCTGTTGCCTCAGGTGAAAAAGCAAAACAGAATTGTGTTGAGTGGTTTCAGACCTCAATAAACCATCTGACAAAGTTTCAATACTCTATCTGCAATGGTTTCAGAGTTTTTAAATTTTCACATGTTCCTGTTATTATCTGCCCAAAATCAATGTGAACATGCATTTTCAGGTTTAAAATTACCACGTGACACAGTTTCAAGACACTAGGTCCAACAGTTTTAGTGTTTGTTTATTTCTTCCTGTTGACTCAGGTTGAAAAGCAAAAGAAAAATGTGTTGAATCGTTTCAGACCTGAATCAACCATCTGACAAAGCTTCAAGACTCTATCCCCATCAGCTTTACTGTTTTTATTTTTTTCAGATGTTTCTTTAAGTTTTCTTCCCAAAATCAATGAAAATATGCATTTCAGGCCGAAAGATACCACCTGACAAGGTTTAAAGACACTAGGTCCAACAGTTTTAGTGTTTGTTGATTTCTACCTGTTGCCTGAGGTGAAAAAGCAAAACAGACTTGTGTTTAGTGGTTTCAGACCTGAATCAACCATCTGACAAAGTTTCAAGTCTCTATCTGCAACGGTTTCAGAGTTTTTAAATTTTCACATGTTCCTGTTCTTATCTGCCCAAAATCAATGTGAACATGCATTTTCAGGTTTAAAATTACCACGTGACACAGTTTCAAGACACCAGGTCCAACAGTTTTAGTGTTTGTTTATTTCTTCCTGTTGACTCAGGTTGAAAAGCAAAAGAAAAATGTGTTGAATCGTTTCAGACCTGAATCAACCATCTGACAAAGCTTCAAGACTCTATCCCCATCAGCTTTACTGTTTTTATTTTTTCAGATGTTTCTTTAAGTTTTCTTCCCAAAATCAATGAAAATATGCATTTCAGGCCGAAAGATACCACCTGACAAGGTTTAAAGACACTAGGTCCAACAGTTTTAGTGTTTGTTGATTTCTACCTGTTGCCTGAGGTGAAAAAGCAAAACAGACTTGTGTTTAGTGGTTTCAGACCTGAATCAACCATCTGACAAAGTTTCAAGACTCTATCTGCAACGGTTTCAGAGTTTTTAAATTTTCACATGTTCCTGTTCTTATCTGCCCAAAATCAATGTGAACATGCATTTTCAGGCTTAAAATTACCACGTGACACAGTTTCAAGACACTAGGTCCAACAGTTTTAGTGTTTGTTGATTTCTACCTGTTGCCTCAGGTGAAAAAGCAAAATAGAACTGTGTTGAGTCGTTTCAGACCTCCATCAACCATCTGACAAAATGTCAAGACCATCAGCAATGATTTCAGAGTTTTTAAATTTTCAAATGTTCCTGTTAGTTTTCTCTCCAAAATCAATGAAAATATACATTTCCGGGCCAAAAACTACCATGTGACACAGGTTCAACACACTAGGTCCAACTGTTTTGGTGTTGGTCGATTTCTACCTGTTGCCTCAGGTGAAAAAGCAAAACAGAACTGTGTTGAGTGGTTTCAGACCTGAATCAACCATCTGACAAAGTTTCAAGACCATTGCCAATAATTTTAGAGTTTTTAAATTTTCACATGTTCCTGTTAGTTTTCTGTCCAAAATTAATGTAAAAATGCATTTTCAGGCCTAAAAGTACCACGTGACACAGTTTCAAGACACTTGGTTTTAGTGTTTGTTGATTTCTACCTGTTGCCTGAGCTGAAAAAGCAAAACAGAACTGGGTTGAGTGGTTTCAGACCTGAATCAAGCATCTGACAAAGTTTCAATACTCTATCTGCAATGGTTTCAGAGTTTTTAAATTTTCACTTGTTCCTGTTATTATCTGCCCAAAATCAATGTGAATATGCAATTTCAGGCTTAAAATTACCACGAGACACAGTTTCAAGACACTAGGTCCAACAGTTTTAATGTTTGTTGATTTCTACATGATGCCTGAGGTGAAAAAGCAAAACAGAACTGTGTTGATTGGTTTCAGACCAAAATCAACCATCTGACAAAGTTTCAAGTCTCTGTCTGCAACGATTTCACAGTTTTTAAATTTTCACCTGTTCCTTTTAGTTTTCTCTCCAAAATCAATGAAAATATACATTTCCAGGCCTAAAACTACCATGTGACCCAGGTTCAAGACACTAGGTCCAACAGTTTTGGTGTTGGCCGATCTCTACATGTTCTCAGGTAGAAAAGCAAAACAGAACTGTGTTGAGTGGTTTCAGACCTGAATCAACCATCTGACAAAGTTTCAAGACCATTGCCAATAATTTTAGAGTGTTTAAATTTTCACATGTTCCTGTTAGTTTTCTGTCCAAAATCAATGTAAAAATGCATTTTCAGGCCTAAAATTACCACGTGACACAGTTTCAAGACACTTGGTTTTAGTGTTTGTTGATTTCTACCTGTTGCCTGAGGTGAAAAAGCAAAACAGAACTGGGTTGAGTGGTTTCAGACCTGAATCAACCATCTGACAAAGTTTCAAGTCTCTATCTGCAACAATTTCAGAGTTTTTAAATTTTCACCTGTTCCTTTTAGTTTTCTCTCCAAAATCAATGAAAACATACATTTCCAGGCCTAAAACTACCATGTGACACAGGTTCAAGACACTAGGTCCAACAGTTTTGGTGTTGGTCGATTTCTACATGTTGCCTCAGGTAGAAAAGCAAAATAGAACTGTGTTGAGTGGTTTCAGACCTGAATCAAGCATCTGACAAAGTTTCAATACTCTATCTGCAATGGTTTCAGAGTTTTTAAATTTTCACTTGTTCCTGTAATTATCTGCCCAAAATCAATGTGAATATGCAATTTCAGGCTTAAAATTACCACGAGACACAGTTTCAAGACACTAGGTCCAACAGTTTTAGTGTTTGTTGATTTCTACATGATGCCTGAGGTGAAAAAGCAAAACAGAACTGTGTTGATTGGTTTCAGACCAAAATCAACCATCTGACAAGTTTCAAGTCTCTATCTGCAACGATTTCAGAGTTTTTAAATTTTCACCTGTTCCTTTTAGTTTCCTCTCCAAAATCAATGAAAATATACATTTCCAGGCCTAAAACTACCATGTGACACAGGTTCAAGACACTAGGTCCAACAGTTTTGGTGTAGGTCGATTTCTACATGTTGCCTCAGGTAGAAAAGCAAAACAGAACTGTGTTGAGTGGTTTCAGACCTGAATCAACCATCTGACAAAGTTTCAAGACCATCGGCAATAATTTTAGAGTGTTTAAATTTTCACATGTTCCTGTTAGTTTTCTGTCCAAAATCAATGTAAAAATGCATTTTCAGGCCTAAAATTACCACGTGACAGTTTCAAGACACTTGGTTTTAGTGTTTGTTGATTTCTACCTGTTGCCTCAGGTGAAAAAGCAAAACAGAATTGTGTTGAGTGGTTTCAGACCTCAATAAACCATCTGACAAAGTTTCAATACTCTATCTGCAATGGTTTCAGAGTTTTTAAATTTTCACATGTTCCTGTTATTATCTGCCCAAAATCAATGTGAACATGCATTTTCAGGTTTAAAATTACCACGTGACACAGTTTCAAGACACTAGGTCCAACAGTTTTAGTGTTTGTTTATTTCTTCCTGTTGACTCAGGTTGAAAAGCAAAAGAAAAATGTGTTGAATCGTTTCAGACCTGAATCAACCATCTGACAAAGCTTCAAGACTCTATCCCCATCAGCTTTACTGTTTTTATTTTTTTCAGATGTTTCTTTAAGTTTTCTTCCCAAAATCAATGAAAATATGCATTTCAGGCCGAAAGATACCACCTGACAAGGTTTAAAGACACTAGGTCCAACAGTTTTAGTGTTTGTTGATTTCTACCTGTTGCCTGAGGTGAAAAAGCAAAACAGACTTGTGTTTAGTGGTTTCAGACCTGAATCAACCATCTGACAAAGTTTCAAGTCTCTATCTGCAACGGTTTCAGAGTTTTTAAATTTTCACATGTTCCTGTTCTTATCTGCCCAAAATCAATGTGAACATGCATTTTCAGGTTTAAAATTACCACGTGACACAGTTTCAAGACACCAGGTCCAACAGTTTTAGTGTTTGTTTATTTCTTCCTGTTGACTCAGGTTGAAAAGCAAAAGAAAAATGTGTTGAATCGTTTCAGACCTGAATCAACCATCTGACAAAGCTTCAAGACTCTATCCCCATCAGCTTTACTGTTTTTATTTTTTCAGATGTTTCTTTAAGTTTTCTTCCCAAAATCAATGAAAATATGCATTTCAGGCCGAAAGATACCACCTGACAAGGTTTAAAGACACTAGGTCCAACAGTTTTAGTGTTTGTTGATTTCTACCTGTTGCCTGAGGTGAAAAAGCAAAACAGAACTGTGTTGAGTGGTTTCAGACCTGAATCAACCATCTGACAAAGTTTCAAGACCATCGGCAATAATTTTAGAGTGTTTAAATTTTCACATGTTCCTGTTAGTTTTCTGTCCAAAATCAATGTAAAAATGAATTTTCAGGCCTAAAATTACCACGTGACAGTTTCAAGACACTTGGTTTTAGTGTTTGTTGATTTCTACCTGTTGCCTCAGGTGAAAAAGCAAAACAGAATTGTGTTGAGTGGTTTCAGACCTCAATAAACCATCTGACAAAGTTTCAATACTCTATCTGCAATGGTTTCAGAGTTTTTAAATTTTCACTTGTTCCTGTTATTATCTGCCCAAAATCAATGTGAATATGCAATTTCAGGCTTAAAATTACCACGAGACACAGTTTCAAGACACTAGGTCCAACAGTTTTAATGTTTGTTGATTTCTACATGATGCCTGAGGTGAAAAAGCAAAACAGAACTGTGTTGATTGGTTTCAGACCACAATCAACCATCTGACAAAGTTTCAAGTCTCTGTCTGCAACGATTTCACAGTTTTTAAATTTTCACCTGTTCCTTTTAGTTTTCTCTCCAAAATCAATGAAAATATACATTTCCAGGCCTAAAACTACCATGTGACACAGGTTCAACACACTAGGTCCAACTGTTTTGGTGTTGGTCGATTTCTACCTGTTGCCTCAGGTGAAAAAGCAAAACAGAACTGTGTTGAGTGGTTTCAGACCTGAATCAACCATCTGACAAAGTTTCAAGACCATTGCCAATAATTTTAGAGTGTTTAAATTTTCACATGTTCCTGTTAGTTTTCTGTCCAAAATCAATGTAAAAATGCATTTTCAGGCCTAAAATTACCACGTGACACAGTTTCAAGACACTTGGTTTTAGTGTTTGTTGATTTCTACCTGTTGCCTGAGGTGAAAAAGCAAAACAGAACTGGGTTGAGTGGTTTCAGACCTGAATCAACCATCTGACAAAGTTTCAAGTCTCTATCTGCAACAATTTCAGAGTTTTTAAATTTTCACCTGTTCCTTTTAGTTTTCTCTCCAAAATCAATGAAAACATACATTTCCAGGCCTAAAACTACCATGTGACACAGGTTCAAGACACTAGGTCCAACAGTTTTCGTGTTGGTCGATTTCTACATGTTGCCTCAGGTAGAAAAGCAAAATAGAACTGTGTTGAGTGGTTTCAGACCTGAATCAAGCATCTGACAAAGTTTCAATACTCTATCTGCAATGGTTTCAGAGTTTTTAAATTTTCACTTGTTCCTGTTATTATCTGCCCAAAATCAATGTGAATATGCAATTTCAGGCTTAAAATTACCACGAGACACAGTTTCAAGACACTAGGTCCAACAGTTTTAGTGTTTGTTGATTTCTACATGATGCCTGAGGTGAAAAAGCAAAACAGAACTGTGTTGATTGGTTTCAGACCAAAATCAACCATCTGACAAGTTTCAAGTCTCTATCTGCAACGATTTCAGAGTTTTTAAATTTTCACCTGTTCCTTTTAGTTTTCTCTCCAAAATCAATGAAAATATACATTTCCAGGCCTAAAACTACCATGTGACACAGGTTCAAGACACTAGGTCCAACAGTTTTGGTGTAGGTCGATTTCTACATGTTGCCTCAGGTAGAAAAGCAAAACAGAACTGTGTTGAGTGGTTTCAGACCTGAATCAACCATCTGACAAAGTTTCAAGACCATCGGCAATAATTTTAGAGTGTTTAAATTTTCACATGTTCCTGTTAGTTTTCTGTCCAAAATCAATGTAAAAATGCATTTTCAGGCCTAAAATTACCACGTGACACAGTTTCAAGACACTTGGTTTTAGTGTTTGTTGATTTCTACCTGTTGCCTGAGGTGAAAAAGCAAAACAGAACTGGGTTGAGAGGTTTCAGACCTGAATCAACCATCTGACAAAGTTTCAATACTCTATCTGCGATGGTTTCAGAGTTTTTAAATTTTCACATGTTCCTTTTAGTTTTCTCTCCAAAATCAATGAAAATATACATTTCCAGGCCTAAAACTACCATGTGACAGGTTCAAGACACTAGGTCCAACAGTTTTGGTGTAGGTCGATTTCTACCTGTTGCCTCAGGTGAAAAAGCAAAATAGAACTGTGCTGAGTCATTTCAGACCTCCATCAACCATCTGACAAAGTGTAAAGACCATCGGCAATGATTTCAGAGTTTTTAATTTTTTACATGTTCCTCTTAGTTTTCTCTCCAAAATCAATGAAAATATACATTTCCAGGCCTAAAACTACCATGTGACACAGGTTCAAGACACTAGGTCCAACAGTTTTGGTGTAGGTCGATTTCTACATGTTGCCTCAGGTAGAAAAGCAAAACAGAACTGTGTTGAGTGGTTTCAGACCTGAATCAACCATCTGAGAAAGTTTCAAGATCATCGGCAATAATTTTAGAGTGTTTAAATTTTCACATGTTCCTGTTAGTTTTCTGTCCAAAATCAATGTAAAAATGCATTTTCAGGCCTAAAATTACCACGTGACAGTTTCAAGACACTTGGTTTTAGTGTTTGTTGATTTCTACCTGTTGCCTCAGGTGAAAAAGCAAAACAGAACTGGGTTGAGAGGTTTCAGACCTGAATCAACCATCTGACAAAGTTTCAATACTCTATCTGCGATGGTTTCAGAGTTTTTAAATTTTCACATGTTCCTGTTATTATCTGCCCAAAATCAATGTGAACATGCAATTTCAGGCTTAAAATTACCACGAGACACAGTTTCAAGACACTAGGTCCAACAGTTTTAGTGTTTGTTGATTTCTACATGATGCCTGAGGTGAAAAAGCAAAACAGAACTGTGTTGATTGGTTTTAGACCAAAATCAACCATCTGACAAAGTTTCAAGTCTCTATCTGCAACGATTTCAGAGTTTTTAAATTTTCACCTGTTCCTTTTAGTTTTCTCTCCAAAATCAATGAAAATATACATTTCCAGGCCTAAAACTACCATGTGACACAGGTTCAAGACACTAGGTTCAACAGTTTTGGTGTAGGTCGATTTCTACATGTTGCCTCAGGTAGAAAAGCAAAACAGAACTGTGTTGAGTGGTTTCAGACCTGAATCAACCATCTGACAAAGTTTCAAGACCATCGGCAATAATTTTAGAGTGTTTAAATTTTCACATGTTCCTGTTAGTTTTCTGTCCAAAATCAATGTAAAAATGCATTTTCAGGCCTAAAATTACCACGTGACAGTTTCAAGACACTTGGTTTTAGTGTTTGTTGATTTCTACCTGTTGCCTCAGGTGAAAAAGCAAAACAGAATTGTGTTGAGTGGTTTCAGACCTCAATAAACCATCTGACAAAGTTTCAATACTCTATCTGCAATGGTTTCAGAGTTTTTAAATTTTCACATGTTCCTGTTATTATCTGCCCAAAATCAATGTGAACATGCATTTTCAGGTTTAAAATTACCACGTGACACAGTTTCAAGACACTAGGTCCAACAGTTTTAGTGTTTGTTTATTTCTTCCTGTTGACTCAGGTTGAAAAGCAAAAGAAAAATGTGTTGAATCGTTTCAGACCTGAATCAACCATCTGACAAAGCTTCAAGACTCTATCCCCATCAGCTTTACTGTTTTTATTTTTTTCAGATGTTTCTTTAAGTTTTCTTCCCAAAATCAATGAAAATATGCATTTCAGGCCGAAAGATACCACCTGACAAGGTTTAAAGACACTAGGTCCAACAGTTTTAGTGTTTGTTGATTTCTACCTGTTGCCTGAGGTGAAAAAGCAAAACAGACTTGTGTTTAGTGGTTTCAGACCTGAATCAACCATCTGACAAAGTTTCAAGTCTCTATCTGCAACGGTTTCAGAGTTTTTAAATTTTCACATGTTCCTGTTCTTATCTGCCCAAAATCAATGTGAACATCCATTTTCAGGCTTAAAATTACCACGTGACACAGTTTCAAGACACTAGGTCCAACAGTTTTAGTGTTTGTTGATTTCTACCTGTTGCCTCAGGTGAAAAAGCAAAATAGAACTGTGTTGAGTCGTTTCAGACCTCCATCAACCATCTGACAAAATGTCAAGACCATCAGCAACGATTTCAGAGTTTTTAAATTTTCAAATGTTCCTGTTAGTTTTCTCTCCAAAATCAATGAAAATATACATTTCCAGGCCTAAAACTACCATGTGACACAGGTTCAACACACTAGGTCCAACTGTTTTGGTGTTGGTCGATTTCTACCTGTTGCCTCAGGTGAAAAAGCAAAACAGAACTGTGTTGAGTGGTTTCAGACCTGAATCAACCATCTGACAAAGTTTCAAGACCATTGCCAATAATTTTAGAGTTTTTAAATTTTCACATGTTCCTGTTAGTTTTCTGTCCAAAATCAATGTAAAAATGCATTTTCAGGCCTAAAATTACCACGTGACACAGTTTCAAGACACTTGGTTTTAGTGTTTGTTGATTTCTACCTGTTGCCTGAGCTGAAAAAGCAAAACAGAACTGGGTTGAGTGGTTTCAGACCTGAATCAAGCATCTGACAAAGTTTCAATACTCTATCTGCAATGGTTTCAGAGTTTTTAAATTTTCACTTGTTCCTGTTATTATCTGCCCAAAATCAATGTGAATATGCAATTTCAGGCTTAAAATTACCACGAGACACAGTTTCAAGACACTAGGTCCAACAGTTTTAATGTTTGTTGATTTCTACATGATGCCTGAGGTGAAAAAGCAAAACAGAACTGTGTTGATTGGTTTCAGACCAAAATCAACCATCTGACAAAGTTTCAAGTCTCTGTCTGCAACGATTTCACAGTTTTTAAATTTTCACCTGTTCCTTTTAGTTTTCTCTACAAAATCAATGAAAATATACATTTCCAGGCCAAAAACTACCATGTGACACAGGTTCAACACACTAGGTCCAACTGTTTTGGTGTTGGTCGATTTCTACCTGTTGCCTCAGGTGAAAAAGCAAAACAGAACTGTGTTGAGTGGTTTCAGACCTGAATCAACCATCTGACAAAGTTTCAAGACCATTGCCAATAATTTTAGAGTGTTTAAATTTTCACATGTTCCTGTTAGTTTTCTGTCCAAAATCAATGTAAAAATGCATTTTCAGGCCTAAAATTACCACGTGACACAGTTTCAAGACACTTGGTTTTAGTGTTTGTTGATTTCTACCTGTTGCCTGAGGTGAAAAAGCAAAACAGAACTGGGTTGAGTGGTTTCAGACCTGAATCAACCATCTGACAAAGTTTCAAGTCTCTATCTGGAACAATTTCAGAGTTTTTAAATTTTCACCTGTTCCTTTTAGTTTTCTCTCCAAAATCAATAAAAACATACATTTCCAGGCCTAAAACTACCATGTGACACAGGTTCAAGACACTAGGTCCAACAGTTTTCGTGTTGGTCGATTTCTACATGTTGCCTCAGGTAGAAAAGCAAAATAGAACTGTGTTGAGTGGTTTCAGACCTGAATCAAGCATCTGAGAAAGTTTCAATACTCTATCTGCAATGGTTTCAGAGTTTTTAAATTTTCACTTGTTCCTGTTATTATCTGCCCAAAATCAATGTGAATATGCAATTTCAGGCTTAAAATTACCACGAGACACAGTTTCAAGACACTAGGTCCAACAGTTTTAGTGTTTGTTGATTTCTACATGATGCCTGAGGTGAAAAAGCAAAACAGAACTGTGTTGATTGGTTTCAGACCAAAATCAACCATCTGACAAGTTTCAAGTCTCTATCTGCAACGATTTCAGAGTTTTTAAATTTTCACCTGTTCCTTTTAGTTTTCTCTCCAAAATCAATGAAAATATACATTTCCAGGCCTAAAACTACCATGTGACACAGGTTCAAGACACTAGGTCCAACAGTTTTGGTGTAGGTCGATTTCTACATGTTGCCTCAGGTAGAAAAGCAAAACAGAACTGTGTTGAGTGGTTTCAGACCTGAATCAACCATCTGACAAAGTTTCAAGACCATCGGCAATAATTTTAGAGTGTTTAAATTTTCACATGTTCCTGTTAGTTTTCTGTCCAAAATCAATGTAAAAATGCATTTTCAGGCCTAAAATTACCACGTGACAGTTTCAAGACACTTGGTTTTAGTGTTTGTTGATTTCTACCTGTTGCCTCAGGTGAAAAAGCAAAACAGAACTGGGTTGAGTGGTTTCAGACCTCAATAAACCATCTGACAAAGTTTCAAGACTCTATCTGCAATGGTTTCAGAGTTTTTAAATTTTCACATGTTCCTGTGCACATCTGCCCAAAATCAATGTGAACATGCATTTTCAGGTTTAAAATTACCACGTGACACAGTTTCAAGACACTAGGTCCAACAGTTTTAGTGTTTGTTTATTTCTTCCTGTTGACTCAGGTTGAAAAGCAAAAGAAAAATGTGTTGAATCGTTTCAGACCTGAATCAACCATCTGACAAAGCTTCAAGACTCTATCCCCATCAGCTTTACTGTTTTTATTTTTTCAGATGTTTCTTTAAGTTTTCTTCCCAAAATCAATGAAAATATGCATTTCAGGCCGAAAGATACCACCTGACAAGGTTTAAAGACACTAGGTCCAACAGTTTTAGTGTTTGTTGATTTCTACCTGTTGCCTGAGGTGAAAAAGCAAAACAGACTTGTGTTTAGTGGTTTCAGACCTGAATCAACCATCTGACAAAGTTTCAAGACTCTATCTGCAACGGTTTCAGAGTTTTTAAATTTTCACATGTTCCTGTTCTTATCTGCCCAAAATCAATGTGAACATGCATTTTCAGGCTTAAAATTACCACGTGACACAGTTTCAAGACACTAGGTCCAACAGTTTGAGTGTTTGTTGATTTCTACCTGTTGCCTCAGGTGAAAAAGCAAAATAGAACTGTGTTGAGTCGTTTCAGACCTCCATCAACCATCTGACAAAATGTCAAGACCATCAGCAACGATTTCAGAGTTTTTAAATTTTCAAATGTTCCTGTTAGTTTTCTCTCCAAAATCAATGAAAATATACATTTCCAGGCCAAAAACTACCATGTGACACAGGTTCAACACACTAGGTCCAACTGTTTTGGTGTTGGTCGATTTCTACCTGTTGCCTCAGGTGAAAAAGCAAAACAGAACTGTGTTGAGTGGTTTCAGACCTGAATCAACCATCTGACAAAGTTTCAAGACCATTGCCAATAATTTTAGAGTTTTTAAATTTTCACATGTTCCTGTTAGTTTTCTGTCCAAAATCAATGTAAAAATGCATTTTCAGGCCTAAAATTACCACGTGACACAGTTTCAAGACACTTGGTTTTAGTGTTTGTTGATTTCTACCTGTTGCCTGAGGTGAAAAAGCAAAACAGAACTGGGTTGAGTGGTTTCAGACCTGAATCAAGCATCTGACAAAGTTTCAATACTCTATCTGCAATGGTTTCAGAGTTTTTAAATTTTCACTTGTTCCTGTTATTATCTGCCCAAAATCAATGTGAATATGCAATTTCAGGCTTAAAATTACCACGAGACACAGTTTCAAGACACTAGGTCCAACAGTTTTAATGTTTGTTGATTTCTACATGATGCCTGAGGTGAAAAAGCAAAACAGAACTGTGTTGATTGGTTTCAGACCAAAATCAACCATCTGACAAAGTTTCAAGTCTCTGTCTGCAACGATTTCACAGTTTTTAAATTTTCACCTGTTCCTTTTAGTTTTCTCTCCAAAATCAATGAAAATATACATTTCCAGGCCTAAAACTACCATGTGACACAGGTTCAACACACTAGGTCCAACTGTTTTGGTGTTGGTCGATTTCTACCTGTTGCCTCAGGTGAAAAAGCAAAACAGAACTGTGTTGAGTGGTTTCAGACCTGAATCAACCATCTGACAAAGTTTCAAGACCATTGCCAATAATTTTAGAGTGTTTAAATTTTCACATGTTCCTGTTAGTTTTCTGTCCAAAATCAATGTAAAAATGCATTTTCAGGCCTAAAATTACCACGTGACACAGTTTCAAGACACTTGGTTTTAGTGTTTGTTGATTTCTACCTGTTGCCTGAGGTGAAAAAGCAAAACAGAACTGGGTTGAGTGGTTTCAGACCTGAATCAACCATCTGACAAAGTTTCAAGTCTCTATCTGCAACAATTTCAGAGTTTTTAAATTTTCACCTGTTCCTTTTAGTTTTCTCTCCAAAATCAATGAAAACATACATTTCCAGGCCTAAAACTACCATGTGACACAGGTTCAAGACACTAGGTCCAACAGTTTTCGTGTTGGTCGATTTCTACATGTTGCCTCAGGTAGAAAAGCAAAATAGAACTGTGTTGAGTGGTTTCAGACCTGAATCAACCATCTGACAAAGTTTCAATACTCTATCTGCAATGGTTTCAGAGTTTTTAAATTTTCACTTGTTCCTGTTATTATCTGCCCAAAATCAATGTGAATATGCAATTTCAGGCTTAAAATTACCACGAGACACAGTTTCAAGACACTAGGTCCAACAGTTTTAGTGTTTGTTGATTTCTACATGATGCCTGAGGTGAAAAAGCAAAACAGAACTGTGTTGATTGGTTTCAGACCAAAATCAACCATCTGACAAGTTTCAAGTCTCTATCTGCAACGATTTCAGAGTTTTTAAATTTTCACCTGTTCCTTTTAGTTTTCTCTCCAAAATCAATGAAAATATACATTTCCAGGCCTAAAACTACCATGTGACACAGGTTCAAGACACTAGGTCCAACAGTTTTGGTGTAGGTCGATTTCTACATGTTGCCTCAGGTAGAAAAGCAAAACAGAACTGTGTTGAGTGGTTTCAGACCTGAATCAACCATCTGACAAAGTTTCAAGACCATCGGCAATAATTTTAGAGTGTTTAAATTTTCACATGTTCCTGTTAGTTTTCTGTCCAAAATCAATGTAAAAATGCATTTTCAGGCCTAAAATTACCACGTGACAGTTTCAAGACACTTGGTTTTAGTGTTTGTTGATTTCTACCTGTTGCCTCAGGTGAAAAAGCAAAACAGAACTGGGTTGAGTGGTTTCAGACCTCAATAAACCATCTGACAAAGTTTCAAGACTCTATCTGCGATGGTTTCAGAGTTTTTAAATTTTCACATGTTCCTGTGCACATCTGCCCAAAATCAATGTGAACATGCATTTTCAGGTTTAAAATTACCACGTGACACAGTTTCAAGACACTAGGTCCAACAGTTTTAGTGTTTGTTTATTTCTTCCTGTTGACTCAGGTTGAAAAGCAAAAGAAAAATGTGTTGAATCGTTTCAGACCTGAATCAACCATCTGACAAAGCTTCAAGACTCTATCCCCATCAGCTTTACTGTTTTTATTTTTTCAGATGTTTCTTTAAGTTTTCTTCCCAAAATCAATGAAAATATGCATTTCAGGCCGAAAGATACCACCTGACAAGGTTTAAAGACACTAGGTCCAACAGTTTTAGTGTTTGTTGATTTCTACCTGTTGCCTGAGGTGAAAAAGCAAAACAGACTTGTGTTTAGTGGTTTCAGACCTGAATCAACCATCTGACAAAGTTTCAAGACTCTATCTGCAACGGTTTCAGAGTTTTTAAATTTTCACATGTTCCTGTTCTTATCTGCCCAAAATCAATGTGAACATGCATTTTCAGGCTTAAAATTACCACGTGACACAGTTTCAAGACACTAGGTCCAACAGTTTGAGTGTTTGTTGATTTCTACCTGTTGCCTCAGGTGAAAAAGCAAAATAGAACTGTGTTGAGTCGTTTCAGACCTCCATCAACCATCTGACAAAATGTCAAGACCATCAGCAACGATTTCAGAGTTTTTAAATTTTCAAATGTTCCTGTTAGTTTTCTCTCCAAAATCAATGAAAATATACATTTCCAGGCCAAAAACTACCATGTGACACAGGTTCAACACACTAGGTCCAACTGTTTTGGTGTTGGTCGATTTCTACCTGTTGCCTCAGGTGAAAAAGCAAAACAGAACTGTGTTGAGTGGTTTCAGACCTGAATCAACCATCTGACAAAGTTTCAAGACCATTGCCAATAATTTTAGAGTTTTTAAATTTTCACATGTTCCTGTTAGTTTTCTGTCCAAAATCAATGTAAAAATGCATTTTCAGGCCTAAAATTACCACGTGACACAGTTTCAAGACACTTGGTTTTAGTGTTTGTTGATTTCTACCTGTTGCCTGAGGTGAAAAAGCAAAACAGAACTGGGTTGAGTGGTTTCAGACCTGAATCAAGCATCTGACAAAGTTTCAATACTCTATCTGCAATGGTTTCAGAGTTTTTAAATTTTCACTTGTTCCTGTTATTATCTGCCCAAAATCAATGTGAATATGCAATTTCAGGCTTAAAATTACCACGAGACACAGTTTCAAGACACTAGGTCCAACAGTTTTAATGTTTGTTGATTTCTACATGATGCCTGAGGTGAAAAAGCAAAACAGAACTGTGTTGATTGGTTTCAGACCAAAATCAACCATCTGACAAAGTTTCAAGTCTCTGTCTGCAACGATTTCACAGTTTTTAAATTTTCACCTGTTCCTTTTAGTTTTCTCTCCAAAATCAATGAAAATATACATTTCCAGGCCTAAAACTACCATGTGACACAGGTTCAACACACTAGGTCCAACTGTTTTGGTGTTGGTCGATTTCTACCTGTTGCCTCAGGTGAAAAAGCAAAACAGAACTGTGTTGAGTGGTTTCAGACCTGAATCAACCATCTGACAAAGTTTCAAGACCATTGCCAATAATTTTAGAGTGTTTAAATTTTCACATGTTCCTGTTAGTTTTCTGTCCAAAATCAATGTAAAAATGCATTTTCAGGCCTAAAATTACCACGTGACACAGTTTCAAGACACTTGGTTTTAGTGTTTGTTGATTTCTACCTGTTGCCTGAGGTGAAAAAGCAAAACAGAACTGGGTTGAGTGGTTTCAGACCTGAATCAACCATCTGACAAAGTTTCAAGTCTCTATCTGCAACAATTTCAGAGTTTTTAAATTTTCACCTGTTCCTTTTAGTTTTCTCTCCAAAATCAATGAAAACATACATTTCCAGGCCTAAAACTACCATGTGACACAGGTTCAAGACACTAGGTCCAACAGTTTTCGTGTTGGTCGATTTCTACATGTTGCCTCAGGTAGAAAAGCAAAATAGAACTGTGTTGAGTGGTTTCAGACCTGAATCAAGCATCTGACAAAGTTTCAATACTCTATCTGCAATGGTTTCAGAGTTTTTAAATTTTCACTTGTTCCTGTTATTATCTGCCCAAAATCAATGTGAATATGCAATTTCAGGCTTAAAATTACCACGAGACACAGTTTCAAGACACTAGGTCCAACAGTTTTAGTGTTTGTTGATTTCTACATGATGCCTGAGGTGAAAAAGCAAAACAGAACTGTGTTGATTGGTTTCAGACCAAAATCAACCATCTGACAAGTTTCAAGTCTCTATCTGCAACGATTTCAGAGTTTTTAAATTTTCACCTGTTCCTTTTAGTTTTCTCTCCAAAATCAATGAAAATATACATTTCCAGGCCTAAAACTACCATGTGACACAGGTTCAAGACACTAGGTCCAACAGTTTTGGTGTAGGTCGATTTCTACATGTTGCCTCAGGTAGAAAAGCAAAACAGAACTGTGTTGAGTGGTTTCAGACCTGAATCAACCATCTGACAAAGTTTCAAGACCATCGGCAATAATTTTAGAGTGTTTAAATTTTCACATGTTCCTGTTAGTTTTCTGTCCAAAATCAATGTAAAAATGCATTTTCAGGCCTAAAATTACCACGTGACAGTTTCAAGACACTTGGTTTTAGTGTTTGTTGATTTCTACCTGTTGCCTCAGGTGAAAAAGCAAAACAGAACTGGGTTGAGTGGTTTCAGACCTCAATAAACCATCTGACAAAGTTTCAAGACTCTATCTGCGATGGTTTCAGAGTTTTTAAATTTTCACATGTTCCTGTGCACATCTGCCCAAAATCAATGTGAACATGCATTTTCAGGTTTAAAATTACCACGTGACACAGTTTCAAGACACTAGGTCCAACAGTTTTAGTGTTTGTTTATTTCTTCCTGTTGACTCAGGTTGAAAAGCAAAAGAAAAATGTGTTGAATCGTTTCAGACCTGAATCAACCATCTGACAAAGCTTCAAGACTCTATCCCCATCAGCTTTACTGTTTTTATTTTTTCAGATGTTTCTTTAAGTTTTCTTCCCAAAATCAATGAAAATATGCATTTCAGGCCGAAAGATACCACCTGACAAGGTTTAAAGACACTAGGTCCAACAGTTTTAGTGTTTGTTGATTTCTACCTGTTGCCTGAGGTGAAAAAGCAAAACAGACTTGTGTTTAGTGGTTTCAGACCTGAATCAACCATCTGACAAAGTTTCAAGACTCTATCTGCAACGGTTTCAGAGTTTTTAAATTTTCACATGTTCCTGTTCTTATCTGCCCAAAATCAATGTGAACATGCATTTTCAGGCTTAAAATTACCACGTGACACAGTTTCAAGACACTAGGTCCAACAGTTTGAGTGTTTGTTGATTTCTACCTGTTGCCTCAGGTGAAAAAGCAAAATAGAACTGTGTTGAGTCGTTTCAGACCTCCATCAACCATCTGACAAAATGTCAAGACCATCAGCAACGATTTTAGAGTTTTTAAATTTTCAAATGTTCCTGTTAGTTTTCTCTCCAAAATCAATGAAAATATACATTTCCAGGCCAAAAACTACCATGTGACACAGGTTCAACACACTAGGTCCAACTGTTTTGGTGTTGGTCGATTTCTACCTGTTGCCTCAGGTGAAAAAGCAAAACAGAACTGTGTTGAGTGGTTTCAGACCTGAATCAACCATCTGACAAAGTTTCAAGACCATTGCCAATAATTTTAGAGTTTTTAAATTTTCACATGTTCCTGTTAGTTTTCTGTCCAAAATCAATGTAAAAATGCATTTTCAGGCCTAAAATTACCACGTGACACAGTTTCAAGACACTTGGTTTTAGTGTTTGTTGATTTCTACCTGTTGCCTGAGGTGAAAAAGCAAAACAGAACTGGGTTGAGTGGTTTCAGACCTGAATCAAGCATCTGACAAAGTTTCAATACTCTATCTGCAATGGTTTCAGAGTTTTTAAATTTTCACTTGTTCCTGTTATTATCTGCCCAAAATCAATGTGAATATGCAATTTCAGGCTTAAAATTACCACCAGACACAGTTTCAAGACACTAGGTCCAACAGTTTTAATGTTTGTTGATTTCTACATGATGCCTGAGGTGAAAAAGCAAAACAGAACTGTGTTGATTGGTTTCAGACCAAAATCAACCATCTGACAAAGTTTCAAGTCTCTGTCTGCAACGATTTCACAGTTTTTAAATTTTCGACTGTTCCTTTTAGTTTTCTCTCCAAAATCAATGAAAATATACATTTCCAGGCCTAAAACTACCATGTGACCCAGGTTCAAGACACTAGGTCCAATAGTTTTGGTGTTGGCCGATCTCTACATGTTCTCAGGTAGAAAAGCAAAACAGAACTGTGTTGAGTGGTTTCAGACCTGAATCAACCATCTGACAAAGTTTCAAGACCATTGCCAATAATTTTAGAGTGTTTAAATTTTCACATGTTCCTGTTAGTTTTCTGTCCAAAATCAATGTAAAAATGCATTTTCAGGCCTAAAATTACCACGTGACACAGTTTCAAGACACTTGGTTTTAGTGTTTGTTGATTTCTACCTGTTGCCTGAGGTGAAAAAGCAAAACAGAACTGGGTTGAGTGGTTTCAGACCTGAATCAACCATCTGACAAAGTTTCAAGACCATCGGCAACAATTTTAGAGTGTTTAAATTTTCACATGTTCCTGTTAGTTTTCTGTCCAAAATCAATGTAAAAATGCATTTTCAGGCCTAAAATTACCACGTGACAGTTTCAAGACACTTGGTTTTAGTGTTTGTTGATTTCTACCTGTTGCCTCAGGTGAAAAAGCAAAATAGAACTGTGTTGAGTCGTTTCAGACCTCCATCAACCATCTGACAAAATGTCAAGACCATCAGCAACGATTTCAGAGTTTTTAAATTTTCAAATGTTCCTGTTAGTTTTCTCTCCAAAATCAATGAAAATATACATTTCCAGGCCAAAAACTACCATGTGACACAGGTTCAACACACTAGGTCCAACTGTTTTGGTGTTGGTCGATTTCTACCTGTTGCCTCAGGTGAAAAAGCAAAACAGAACTGTGTTGAGTGGTTTCAGACCTGAATCAACCATCTGACAAAGTTTCAAGACCATTGCCAATAATTTTAGAGTTTTTAAATTTTCACATGTTCCTGTTAGTTTTCTGTCCAAAATCAATGTAAAAATGCATTTTCAGGCCTAAAATTACCACGTGACACAGTTTCAAGACACTTGGTTTTAGTGTTTGTTGATTTCTACCTGTTGCCTGAGGTGAAAAAGCAAAACAGAACTGGGTTGAGTGGTTTCAGACCTGAATCAACCATCTGACAAAGTTTCAAGTCTCTATCTGCAACAATTTCAGAGTTTTTAAATTTTCACCTGTTCCTTTTAGTTTTCTCTCCAAAATCAATGAAAACATACATTTCCAGGCCTAAAACTACCATGTGACACAGGTTCAAGACACTAGGTCCAACAGTTTTGGTGTTGGTCGATTTCTACATGTTGCCTCAGGTAGAAAAGCAAAATAGAACTGTGTTGAGTGGTTTCAGACCTGAATCAAGCATCTGACAAAGTTTCAATACTCTATCTGCAATGGTTTCAGAGTTTTTAAATTTTCACTTGTTCCTGTTATTATCTGCCCAAAATCAATGTGAATATGCAATTTCAGGCTTAAAATTACCACGAGACACAGTTTCAAGACACTAGGTCCAACAGTTTTAGTGTTTGTTGATTTCTACATGATGCCTGAGGTGAAAAAGCAAAACAGAACTGTGTTGATTGGTTTCAGACCAAAATCAACCATCTGACAAGTTTCAAGTCTCTATCTGCAACGATTTCAGAGTGTTTAAATTTTCACATGTTCCTGTTAGTTTTCTGTCCAAAATCATTGTAAAAATGCATTTTCAGGCCTAAAATTACCACGTGACAGTTTCAAGACACTTGGTTTTAGTGTTTGTTGATTTCTACCTGTTGCCTCAGGTGAAAAAGCAAAACAGAACTGGGTTGAGTGGTTTCAGACCTCAATAAACCATCTGACAAAGTTTCATGACTCTCTGCAATGGTTTCAGAGTTTTTAAATTTTCACATGTTCCTGTGCACATCTGCCCAAAATCAATGTGAACATGCATTTTCAGGTTTAAAATTACCACGTGACACAGTTTCAAGACACCAGGTCCAACAGTTTTAGTGTTTGTTTATTTCTTCCTGTTGACTCAGGTTGAAAAGCAAAAGAAAAATGTGTTGAATCGTTTCAGACCTGAATCAACCATCTGACAAAGCTTCAAGACTCTATCCCCATCAGCTTTACTGTTTTTATTTTTTCAGATGTTTCTTTAAGTTTTCTTCCCAAAATCAATGAAAATATGCATTTCAGGCCGAAAGATACCACCTGACAAGGTTTAAAGACACTAGGTCCAACAGTTTTTAGTGTTTGTTGATTTCTACCTGTTGCCTGAGGTGAAAAAGCAAAACAGAACTGTGTTGAGTGGTTTCAGACCTGAATCAACCATCTGACAAAGTTTCAAGACCATCGGCAATAATTTTAGAGTGTTTAAATTTTCACATGTTCCTGTTAGTTTTCTGTCCAAAATCAATGTAAAAATGAATTTTCAGGCCTAAAATTACCACGTGACAGTTTCAAGACACTTGGTTTTAGTGTTTGTTGATTTCTACCTGTTGCCTCAGGTGAAAAAGCAAAACAGAATTGTGTTGAGTGGTTTCAGACCTCAATAAACCATCTGACAAAGTTTCAATACTCTATCTGCAATGGTTTCAGAGTTTTTAAATTTTCACATGTTCCTGTGCACATCTGCCCAAAATCAATGTGAACATGCATTTTCAGGTTTAAAATTACCACATGACACAGTTTCAAGACACTAGGTCCAACAGTTTTAGTGTTTGTTTATTTCTTCCTGTTGACTCAGGTTGAAAAGCAAAAGAAAAATGTGTTGAATCGTTTCAGACCTGAATCAACCATCTGACAAAGCTTCAAGACTCTATCCCCATCAGCTTTACTGTTTTTATTTTTTCAGATGTTTCTTTAAGTTTTCTTCCCAAAATCAATGAAAATATGCATTTCAGGCCGAAAGATACCACCTGACAAGGTTTAAAGACACTAGGTCCAACAGTTTTAGTGTTTGTTGATTTCTACCTGTTGCCTGAGGTGAAAAAGCAAAACAGACTTGTGTTTAGTGGTTTCAGACCTGAATCAACCATCTGACAAAGTTTCAAGACTCTATCTGCAACGGTTTCAGAGTTTTTAAATTTTCACATGTTCCTGTTCTAATCTGCCCAAAATCAATGTGAACATGGATTTTCAGGCTTAAAATTACCACGTGACACAGTTTCAAGACACTAGGTCCAACAGTTTGAGTGTTTGTTGATTTCTACCTGTTGCCTCAGGTGAAAAAGCGAAATAGAACTGTGTTGAGTCGTTTCAGACCTCCATCAACCATCTGACAAAATGTCAAGACCATCAGCAACGATTTCAGAGTTTTTAAATTTTCAAATGTTCCTGTTAGTTTTCTCTCCAAAATCAATGAAAATATACATTTCCAGGCCAAAAACTACCATGTGACACAGGTTCAAGACACTAGGTCCAACAGTTTTGGTGTAGGTCGATTTCTACCTGTTGCCTCAGGTGAAAAAGCAAAATAGAACTGTGCTGAGTCATTTCAGACCTCCATCAACCATCTGACAAAGTGTAAAGACCATCGGCAATGATTTCAGAGTTTTTAATTTTTTACATGTTCCTCTTAGTTTTCTCTCCAAAATCAATGAAAATATACATTTCCAGGCCTAAAACTACCATGTGACACAGGTTCAAGACACTAGGTCCAACAGTTTTGGTGTAGGTCGATTTCTACATGTTGCCTCAGGTAGAAAAGCAAAACAGAACTGTGTTGAGTGGTTTCAGACCTGAATCAACCATCTGACAAAGTTTCAAGACCATCGGCAATAATTTTAGAGTGTTTAAATTTTCACATGTTCCTGTTAGTTTTCTGTCCAAAATCAATGTAAAAATGAATTTTCAGGCCTAAAATTAACACGTGACAGTTTCAAGACACTTGGTTTTAGTGTTTGTTGATTTCTACCTGTTGCCTCAGGTGAAAAAGCAAAACAGAATTGTGTTGAGTGGTTTCAGACCTCAATAAACCATCTGACAAAGTTTCAATACTCTATCTGCGATGGTTTCAGAGTTTTTAAATTTTCACATGTTCCTGTTATTATTTGCCCAAAATCAATGTGAACATGCATTTTCAGGCTTAAAATTACTACGAGACACAGTTTCAAGACACTAGGTCCAACAGTTTTAGTGTTTGTTGATTTCTACATGATGCCTGAGGTGAAAAAGCAAAACAGAACTGTGTTCATTGGTTTCAGACCAAAATCAACCATCTGACAAAGTTTCAAGTCTCTATCTGCAACGATTTCAGAGTTTTTAAATTTTCACCTGTTCCTTTTAGTTTTCTCTCCAAAATCAATGAAAATATACATTTCCAGGCCTAAAACTACCATGTGACAGGTTCAAGACACTAGGTCCAACAGTTTTGGTGTAGGTCGATTTCTACCTGTTGCCTCAGGTGAAAAAGCAAAATAGAACTGTGCTGAGTCATTTCAGACCTCCATCAACCATCTGACAAAGTGTAAAGACCATCGGCAATGATTTCAGAGTTTTTAATTTTTTACATGTTCCTCTTAGTTTTCTCTCCAAAATCAATGAAAATATACATTTCCAGGCCTAAAACTACCATGTGACACAGGTTCAAGACACTAGGTCCAACAGTTTTGGTGTAGGTCGATTTCTACATGTTGCCTCAGGTAGAAAAGCAAAACAGAACTGTGTTGAGTGGTTTCAGACCTGAATCAACCATCTGAGAAAGTTTCAAGATCATCGGCAATAATTTTAGAGTGTTTAAATTTTCACATGTTCCTGTTAGTTTTCTGTCCAAAATCAATGTAAAAATGCATTTTCAGGCCTAAAATTACCACGTGACACAGTTTCAAGACACTTGGTTTTAGTGTTTGTTGATTTCTACCTGTTGCCTGAGGTGAAAAAGCAAAACAGAACTGGGTTGAGAGGTTTCAGACCTGAATCAACCATCTGACAAAGTTTCAATACTCTATCTGCGATGGTTTCAGAGTTTTTAAATTTTCACATGTTCCTGTTATTATCTGCCCAAAATCAATGTGAACATGCAATTTCAGGCTTAAAATTACCACGAGACACAGTTTCAAGACACTAGGTCCAACAGTTTTAGTGTTTGTTGATTTCTACATGATGCCTGAGGTGAAAAAGCAAAACAGAACTGTGTTGATTGGTTTTAGACCAAAATCAACCATCTGACAAAGTTTCAAGTCTCTATCTGCAACGATTTCAGAGTTTTTAAATTTTCACCTGTTCCTTTTAGTTTTCTCTCCAAAATCAATGAAAATATACATTTCCAGGCCTAAAACTACCATGTGACACAGGTTCAAGACACTAGGTTCAACAGTTTTGGTGTAGGTCGATTTCTACCTGTTGCCTCAGGTGAAAAAGCAAAACAGAACTGTGTTGAGTGGTTTCAGACCTGAATCAACCATCTGACAAAGTTTCAAGACCATCGGCAATAATTTTAGAGTGTTTAAATTTTCACATGTTCCTGTTAGTTTTCTGTCCAAAATCAATGTAAAAATGAATTTTCAGGCCTAAAATTACCACGTGACAGTTTCAAGACACTTGGTTTTAGTGTTTGTTGATTTCTACCTGTTGCCTCAGGTGAAAAAGCAAAACAGAACTGGGTTGAGAGGTTTCAGACCTGAATCAACCATCTGACAAAGTTTCAATACTCTATCTGCGATGGTTTCAGAGTTTTAAATTTTCACATGTTCCTGTGCAGATCTGCCCAAAATCAATGTGAACATGCATTTTCAGGTTTAAAATTACCACATGACACAGTTTCAAGACACTAGGTCCAACAGTTTTAGTGTTTGTTTATTTCTACCTGTTGACTCAGGTTGAAAAGCAAAAGAAAAATGTGTTGAATCGTTTCAGACCTGAATCAACCATCTGACAAAGCTTCAAGACTCTATCCCATCAGCTTTACTGTTTTTATTTTTTCAGATGTTTCTTTAAGTTTTCTTCCCAAAATCAATGAAAATATGCATTTCAGGCCGAAAGATACCACCTGACAAGGTTTAAAGACACTAGGTCCAACAGTTTTAGTGTTTGTTGATTTCTACCTGTTGCCTGAGGTGAAAAAGCAAAACAGAACTGTGTTGATTGGTTTCAGACCAAAATCAACCATCTGACAAAGTTTCAAGTCTCTATCTGCAACGATTTCAGAGTTTTTAAATTTTCACCTGTTCCTTTTAGTTTTCTCTCCAAAATCGATGAAAATATACATTTCCAGGCCTAAAACTACCATGTGACACAGGTTCAAGACACTAGGTCCAACAGTTTTGGTGTAGGTCGATTTCTACCTGTTGCCTCAGGTGAAAAAGCAAAATAGAACTGTGCTGAGTCATTTCAGACCTCCATCAACCATCTGACAAAGTGTAAAGACCATCGGCAATGATTTCAGAGTTTTTAATTTTTTACATGTTCCTCTTAGTTTTATCTCCAAAATCAATGAAAATATACATTTCCAGGCCTAAAACTACCATGTGACACAGGTTCAAGACACTAGGTCCAACAGTTTTGGTGTAGGTCGATTTCTACATGTTGCCTCAGGTAGAAAAGCAAAACAGAACTGTGTTGAGTGGTTTCAGACCTGAATCAACCATCTGACAAAGTTTCAAGATCATCGGCAATAATTTTAGAGTGTTTAAATTTTCACATGTTCCTGTTAGTTTTCTGTCCAAAATCAATGTAAAAATGCATTTTCAGGCCTAAAATTACCACGTGACACAGTTTCAAGACACTTGGTTTTAGTGTTTGTTGATTTCTACCTGTTGCCTGAGGTGAAAAAGCAAAACAGAACTGGGTTGAGAGGTTTCAGACCTGAATCAACCATCTGACAAAGTTTCAATACTCTATCTGCGATGGTTTCAGAGTTTTTAAATTTTCACATGTTCCTGTTATTATCTGCCCAAAATCAATGTGAAATGCAATTTCAGGCTTAAAATTACCACGAGACACAGTTTCAAGACACTAGGTCCAACAGTTTTAGTGTTTGTTGATTTCTACATGATGCCTGAGGTGAAAAAGCAAAACAGAACTGTGTTGATTGGTTTTAGACCAAAATCAACCATCTGACAAAGTTTCAAGTCTCTATCTGCAATGATTTCAGAGTTTTTAAATTTTCACCTGTTCCTTTTAGTTTTCTCTCCAAAATCAATAAAAATATACATTTCCAGGCCTAAAACTACCATGTGACACAGGTTCAAGACACTAGGTTCAACAGTTTTGGTGTAGGTCGATTTCTACCTGTTGCCTCACGTGAAAAAGCAAAACAGAACTGTGTTGAGTGGTTTCAGACCTGAATCAACCATCTGACAAAGTTTCAAGACCATCGGCAATAATTTTAGAGTGTTTAAATTTTCACATGTTCCTGTTAGTTTTCTGTCCAAAATCAATGTAAAAATGAATTTTCAGGCCTAAAATTAACACGTGACAGTTTCAAGACACTTGGTTTTAGTGTTTGTTGATTTCTACCTGTTGCCTCAGGTGAAAAAGCAAAACAGAATTGTGTTGAGTGGTTTCAGACCTCAATAAACCATCTGACAAAGTTTCAATACTCTATCTGCGATGGTTTCAGAGTTTTTAAATTTTCACATGTTCCTGTTATTATTTGCCCAAAATCAATGTGAACATGCATTTTCAGGCTTAAAATTACTACGAGACACAGTTTCAAGACACTAGGTCCAACAGTTTTAGTGTTTGTTGATTTCTACATGATGCCTGAGGTGAAAAAGCAAAACAGAACTGTGTTGATTGGTTTCAGACCAAAATCAACCATCTGACAAAGTTTCAAGTCTCTATCTGCAACGATTTCAGAGTTTTTAAATTTTCACCTGTTCCTTTTAGTTTTCTCTCCAAAATCAATGAAAATATACATTTCCAGGCCTAAAACTACCATGTGACAGGTTCAAGACACTAGGTCCAACAGTTTTGGTGTAGGTCGATTTCTACCTGTTGCCTCAGGTGAAAAAGCAAAATAGAACTGTGCTGAGTCATTTCAGACCTCCATCAACCATCTGACAAAGTGTAAAGACCATCGGCAATGATTTCAGAGTTTTTAATTTTTTACATGTTCCTCTTAGTTTTCTCTCCAAAATCAATGAAAATATACATTTCCAGGCCTAAAACTACCATGTGACACAGGTTCAAGACACTAGGTCCAACAGTTTTGGTGTAGGTCGATTTCTACATGTTGCCTCAGGTAGAAAAGCAAAACAGAACTGTGTTGAGTGGTTTCAGACCTGAATCAACCATCTGAGAAAGTTTCAAGATCATCGGCAATAATTTTAGAGTGTTTAAATTTTCACATGTTCCTGTTAGTTTTCTGTCCAAAATCAATGTAAAAATGCATTTTCAGGCCTAAAATTACCACGTGACACAGTTTCAAGACACTTGGTTTTAGTGTTTGTTGATTTCTACCTGTTGCCTGAGGTGAAAAAGCAAAACAGAACTGGGTTGAGAGGTTTCAGACCTGAATCAACCATCTGACAAAGTTTCAATACTCTATCTGCGATGGTTTCAGAGTTTTTAAATTTTCACATGTTCCTGTTATTATCTGCCCAAAATCAATGTGAACATGCAATTTCAGGCTTAAAATTACCACGAGACACAGTTTCAAGACACTAGGTCCAACAGTTTTAGTGTTTGTTGATTTCTACATGATGCCTGAGGTGAAAAAGCAAAACAGAACTGTGTTGATTGGTTTTAGACCAAAATCAACCATCTGACAAAGTTTCAAGTCTCTATCTGCAACGATTTCAGAGTTTTTAAATTTTCACCTGTTCCTTTTAGTTTTCTCTCCAAAATCAATGAAAATATACATTTCCAGGCCTAAAACTACCATGTGACACAGGTTCAAGACACTAGGTTCAACAGTTTTGGTGTAGGTCGATTTCTACCTGTTGCCTCAGGTGAAAAAGCAAAACAGAACTGTGTTGAGTGGTTTCAGACCTGAATCAACCATCTGACAAAGTTTCAAGACCATCGGCAATAATTTTAGAGTGTTTAAATTTTCACATGTTCCTGTTAGTTTTCTGTCCAAAATCAATGTAAAAATGAATTTTCAGGCCTAAAATTACCACGTGACAGTTTCAAGACACTTGGTTTTAGTGTTTGTTGATTTCTACCTGTTGCCTCAGGTGAAAAAGCAAAACAGAACTGGGTTGAGAGGTTTCAGACCTGAATCAACCATCTGACAAAGTTTCAATACTCTATCTGCGATGGTTTCAGAGTTTTTAAATTTTCACATGTTCCTGTGCAGATCTGCCCAAAATCAATGTGAACATGCATTTTCAGGTTTAAAATTACCACATGACACAGTTTCAAGACACTAGGTCCAACAGTTTTAGTGTTTGTTTATTTCTACCTGTTGACTCAGGTTGAAAAGCAAAAGAAAAATGTGTTGAATCGTTTCAGACCTGAATCAACCATCTGACAAAGCTTCAAGACTCTATCCCCATCAGCTTTACTGTTTTTATTTTTTCAGATGTTTCTTTAAGTTTTCTTCCCAAAATCAATGAAAATATGCATTTCAGGCCGAAAGATACCACCTGACAAGGTTTAAAGACACTAGGTCCAACAGTTTTAGTGTTTGTTGATTTCTACCTGTTGCCTGAGGTGAAAAAGCAAAACAGAACTGTGTTGATTGGTTTCAGACCAAAATCAACCATCTGACAAAGTTTCAAGTCTCTATCTGCAACGATTTCAGAGTTTTTAAATTTTCACCTGTTCCTTTTAGTTTTCTCTCCAAAATCGATGAAAATATACATTTCCAGGCCTAAAACTACCATGTGACACAGGTTCAAGACACTAGGTCCAACAGTTTTGGTGTAGGTCGATTTCTACCTGTTGCCTCAGGTGAAAAAGCAAAATAGAACTGTGCTGAGTCATTTCAGACCTCCATCAACCATCTGACAAAGTGTAAAGACCATCGGCAATGATTTCAGAGTTTTTAATTTTTTACATGTTCCTCTTAGTTTTATCTCCAAAATCAATGAAAATATACATTTCCAGGCCTAAAACTACCATGTGACACAGGTTCAAGACACTAGGTCCAACAGTTTTGGTGTAGGTCGATTTCTACATGTTGCCTCAGGTAGAAAAGCAAAACAGAACTGTGTTGAGTGGTTTCAGACCTGAATCAACCATCTGACAAAGTTTCAAGATCATCGGCAATAATTTTAGAGTGTTTAAATTTTCACATGTTCCTGTTAGTTTTCTGTCCAAAATCAATGTAAAAATGCATTTTCAGGCCTAAAATTACCACGTGACACAGTTTCAAGACACTTGGTTTTAGTGTTTGTTGATTTCTACCTGTTGCCTGAGGTGAAAAAGCAAAACAGAACTGGGTTGAGAGGTTTCAGACCTGAATCAACCATCTGACAAAGTTTCAATACTCTATCTGCGATGGTTTCAGAGTTTTTAAATTTTCACATGTTCCTGTTATTATCTGCCCAAAATCAATGTGAAAATGCAATTTCAGGCTTAAAATTACCACGAGACACAGTTTCAAGACACTAGGTCCAACAGTTTTAGTGTTTGTTGATTTCTACATGATGCCTGAGGTGAAAAAGCAAAACAGAACTGTGTTGATTGGTTTTAGACCAAAATCAACCATCTGACAAAGTTTCAAGTCTCTATCTGCAATGATTTCAGAGTTTTTAAATTTTCACCTGTTCCTTTTAGTTTTCTCTCCAAAATCAATAAAAATATACATTTCCAGGCCTAAAACTACCATGTGACACAGGTTCAAGACACTAGGTTCAACAGTTTTGGTGTAGGTCGATTTCTACCTGTTGCCTCACGTGAAAAAGCAAAACAGAACTGTGTTGAGTGGTTTCAGACCTGAATCAACCATCTGACAAAGTTTCAAGACCATCGGCAATAATTTTAGAGTGTTTAAATTTTCACATGTTCCTGTTAGTTTTCTGTCCAAAATCAATGTAAAAATGAATTTTCAGGCCTAAAATTAACACGTGACAGTTTCAAGACACTTGGTTTTAGTGTTTGTTGATTTCTACCTGTTGCCTCAGGTGAAAAAGCAAAACAGAATTGTGTTGAGTGGTTTCAGACCTCAATAAACCATCTGACAAAGTTTCAATACTCTATCTGCGATGGTTTCAGAGTTTTTAAATTTTCACATGTTCCTGTTATTATTTGCCCAAAATCAATGTGAACATGCATTTTCAGGCTTAAAATTACTACGAGACACAGTTTCAAGACACTAGGTCCAACAGTTTTAGTGTTTGTTGATTTCTACATGATGCCTGAGGTGAAAAAGCAAAACAGAACTGTGTTGATTGGTTTCAGACCAAAATCAACCATCTGACAAAGTTTCAAGTCTCTATCTGCAACGATTTCAGAGTTTTTAAATTTTCACCTGTTCCTTTTAGTTTTCTCTCCAAAATCAATGAAAATATACATTTCCAGGCCTAAAACTACCATGTGACAGGTTCAAGACACTAGGTCCAACAGTTTTGGTGTAGGTCGATTTCTACCTGTTGCCTCAGGTGAAAAAGCAAAATAGAACTGTGCTGAGTCATTTCAGACCTCCATCAACCATCTGACAAAGTGTAAAGACCATCGGCAATGATTTCAGAGTTTTTAATTTTTTACATGTTCCTCTTAGTTTTCTCTCCAAAATCAATGAAAATATACATTTCCAGGCCTAAAACTACCATGTGACACAGGTTCAAGACACTAGGTCCAACAGTTTTGGTGTAGGTCGATTTCTACATGTTGCCTCAGGTAGAAAAGCAAAACAGAACTGTGTTGAGTGGTTTCAGACCTGAATCAACCATCTGAGAAAGTTTCAAGATCATCGGCAATAATTTTAGAGTGTTTAAATTTTCACATGTTCCTGTTAGTTTTCTGTCCAAAATCAATGTAAAAATGCATTTTCAGGCCTAAAATTACCACGTGACACAGTTTCAAGACACTTGGTTTTAGTGTTTGTTGATTTCTACCTGTTGCCTGAGGTGAAAAAGCAAAACAGAACTGGGTTGAGAGGTTTCAGACCTGAATCAACCATCTGACAAAGTTTCAATACTCTATCTGCGATGGTTTCAGAGTTTTTAAATTTTCACATGTTCCTGTTATTATCTGCCCAAAATCAATGTGAACATGCAATTTCAGGCTTAAAATTACCACGAGACACAGTTTCAAGACACTAGGTCCAACAGTTTTAGTGTTTGTTGATTTCTACATGATGCCTGAGGTGAAAAAGCAAAACAGAACTGTGTTGATTGGTTTTAGACCAAAATCAACCATCTGACAAAGTTTCAAGTCTCTATCTGCAACGATTTCAGAGTTTTTAAATTTTCACCTGTTCCTTTTAGTTTTCTCTCCAAAATCAATGAAAATATACATTTCCAGGCCTAAAACTACCATGTGACACAGGTTCAAGACACTAGGTTCAACAGTTTTGGTGTAGGTCGATTTCTACCTGTTGCCTCAGGTGAAAAAGCAAAACAGAACTGTGTTGAGTGGTTTCAGACCTGAATCAACCATCTGACAAAGTTTCAAGACCATCGGCAATAATTTTAGAGTGTTTAAATTTTCACATGTTCCTGTTAGTTTTCTGTCCAAAATCAATGTAAAAATGAATTTTCAGGCCTAAAATTACCACGTGACAGTTTCAAGACACTTGGTTTTAGTGTTTGTTGATTTCTACCTGTTGCCTGAGGTGAAAAAGCAAAACAGAACTGGGTTGAGAGGTTTCAGACCTGAATCAACCATCTGACAAAGTTTCAATACTCTATCTGCGATGGTTTCAGAGTTTTTAAATTTTCACATGTTCCTGTGCAGATCTGCCCAAAATCAATGTGAACATGCATTTTCAGGTTTAAAATTACCACATGACACAGTTTCAAGACACTAGGTCCAACAGTTTTAGTGTTTGTTTATTTCTACCTGTTGACTCAGGTTGAAAAGCAAAAGAAAAATGTGTTGAATCGTTTCAGACCTGAATCAACCATCTGACAAAGCTTCAAGACTCTATCCCCATCAGCTTTACTGTTTTTATTTTTTCAGATGTTTCTTTAAGTTTTCTTCCCAAAATCAATGAAAATATGCATTTCAGGCCGAAAGATACCACCTGACAAGGTTTAAAGACACTAGGTCCAACAGTTTTAGTGTTTGTTGATTTCTACCTGTTGCCTGAGGTGAAAAAGCAAAACAGAACTGTGTTGATTGGTTTCAGACCAAAATCAACCATCTGACAAAGTTTCAAGTCTCTATCTGCAACGATTTCAGAGTTTTTAAATTTTCACCTGTTCCTTTTAGTTTTCTCTCCAAAATCGATGAAAATATACATTTCCAGGCCTAAAACTACCATGTGACACAGGTTCAAGACACTAGGTCCAACAGTTTTGGTGTAGGTCGATTTCTACCTGTTGCCTCAGGTGAAAAAGCAAAATAGAACTGTGCTGAGTCATTTCAGACCTCCATCAACCATCTGACAAAGTGTAAAGACCATCGGCAATGATTTCAGAGTTTTTAATTTTTTACATGTTCCTCTTAGTTTTATCTCCAAAATCAATGAAAATATACATTTCGAGGCCTAAAACTACCATGTGACACAGGTTCAAGACACTAGGTCCAACAGTTTTGGTGTTGGTCGATTTCTACATGTTGCCTCAGGTAGAAAAGCAAAACAGAACTGTGTTGAGTGGTTTCAGACCTGAATCAACCATCTGACAAAGTTTCAAGATCATCGGCAATAATTTTAGAGTGTTTAAATTTTCACATGTTCCTGTTAGTTTTCTGTCCAAAATCAATGTAAAAATGCATTTTCAGGCCTAAAATTACCACGTGACACAGTTTCAAGACACTTGGTTTTAGTGTTTGTTGATTTCTACCTGTTGCCTGAGGTGAAAAAGCAAAACAGAACTGGGTTGAGAGGTTTCAGACCTGAATCAACCATCTGACAAAGTTTCAATACTCTATCTGCGATGGTTTCAGAGTTTTTAAATTTTCACATGTTCCTGTTATTATCTGCCCAAAATCAATGTGAACATGCAATTTCAGGCTTAAAATTACCACGAGACACAGTTTCAAGACACTAGGTCCAACAGTTTTAGTGTTTGTTGATTTCTACATGATGCCTGAGGTGAAAAAGCAAAACAGAACTGTGTTGATTGGTTTTAGACCAAAATCAACCATCTGACAAAGTTTCAAGTCTCTATCTGCAACGATTTCAGAGTTTTTAAATTTTCACCTGTTCCTTTTAGTTTTCTCTCCAAAATCAATGAAAATATACATTTCCAGGCCTAAAACTACCATGTGACACAGGTTCAAGACACTAGGTCCAACAGTTTTAGTGTTTGTTTATTTCTACCTGTTGACTCAGGTTGAAAAGCAAAAGAAAAATGTGTTGAATCGTTTCAGACCTGAATCAACCATCTGACAAAGCTTCAAGACTCTATCCCCATCAGCTTTACTGTTTTTATTTTTTCAGATGTTTCTTTAAGTTTTCTTCCCAAAATCAATGAAAATATGCATTTCAGGCCGAAAGATACCACCTGACAAGGTTTAAAGACACTAGGTCCAACAGTTTTAGTGTTTGTTGATTTCTACCTGTTGCCTGAGGTGAAAAAGCAAAACAGAACTGTGTTGATTGGTTTCAGACCAAAATCAACCATCTGACAAAGTTTCAAGTCTCTATCTGCAACGATTTCAGAGTTTTTAAATTTTCACCTGTTCCTTTTAGTTTTCTCTCCAAAATCGATGAAAATATACATTTCCAGGCCTAAAACTACCATGTGACACAGGTTCAAGACACTAGGTCCAACAGTTTTGGTGTAGGTCGATTTCTACCTGTTGCCTCAGGTGAAAAAGCAAAATAGAACTGTGCTGAGTCATTTCAGACCTCCATCAACCATCTGACAAAGTGTAAAGACCATCGGCAATGATTTCAGAGTTTTTAATTTTTTACATGTTCCTCTTAGTTTTATCTCCAAAATCGATGAAAATATACATTTCCAGGCCTAAAACTACCATGTGACACAGGTTCAAGACACTAGGTCCAACAGTTTTGGTGTAGGTCGATTTCTACATGTTGCCTCAGGTGAAAAAGCAAAATAGAACTGTGCTGAGTCATTTCAGACCTCCATCAACCATCTGACAAAGTGTAAAGACCATCGGCAATGATTTCAGAGTTTTTAATTTTTTACATGTTCCTCTTAGTTTTATCTCCAAAATCAATGAAAATATACATTTCGAGGCCTAAAACTACCATGTGACACAGGTTCAAGACACTAGGTCCAACAGTTTTGGTGTTGGTCGATTTCTACATGTTGCCTCAGGTAGAAAAGCAAAACAGAACTGTGTTGAGTGGTTTCAGACCTGAATCAACCATCTGACAAAGTTTCAAGATCATCGGCAATAATTTTAGAGTGTTTAAATTTTCACATGTTCCTGTTAGTTTTCTGTCCAAAATCAATGTAAAAATGCATTTTCAGGCCTAAAATTACCACGTGACACAGTTTCAAGACACTTGGTTTTAGTGTTTGTTGATTTCTACCTGTTGCCTGAGGTGAAAAAGCAAAACAGAACTGGGTTGAGAGGTTTCAGACCTGAATCAACCATCTGACAAAGTTTCAATACTCTATCTGCTATGGTTTCAGAGTTTTTAAATTTTCACATGTTCCTGTTATTATCTGCCCAAAATCAATGTGAACATGCAACTTCAGGCTTAAAATTACCACGAGACACAGTTTCAAGACACTAGGTCCAACAGTTTTAGTGTTTGTTGATTTCTACATGATGCCTGAGGTGAAAAAGGAAAACAGAACTGTGTTGATTGGTTTTAGACCAAAATCAACCATCTGACAAAGTTTCAAGTCTCTATCTGCAACGATTTCAGAGTTTTTAAATTTTCACCTGTTCCTTTTAGTTTTCTCTCCAAAATCAATGAAAATATACATTTCCAGGCCTAAAACTACCATGTGACACAGGTTCAAGACACTAGGTTCAACAGTTTTGGTGTAGGTCGATTTCTACCTGTTGCCTCAGGTGAAAAAGCAAAACAGAACTGTGTTGAGTGGTTTCAGACCTGAATCAACCATCTGACAAAGTTTCAAGACCATCGGCAATAATTTTAGAGTGTTTAAATTTTCACATGTTCCTGTTAGTTTTCTGTCCAAAATCAATGTTAAAAGGAATTTTCAGGCCTAAAATTACCACGTGACAGTTTCAAGACACTTGGTTTTAGTGTTTGTTGATTTCTACCTGTTGCCTCAGGTGAAAAAGCAAAACAGAATTGTGTTGAGTGGTTTCAGACCTCAATAAACCATCTGACAAAGTTTCAATACTCTATCTGCAATGGTTTCAGAGTTTTTAAATTTTCACATGTTCCTGTGCACATCTGCCCAAAATCAATGTGAACATGCATTTTCAGGTTTAAAATTACCACATGACACAGTTTCAAGACACTAGGTCCAACAGTTTTAGTGTTTGTTTATTTCTACCTGTTGACTCAGGTTGAAAAGCAAAAGAAAAATGTGTTGAATCGTTTCAGACCTGAATCAACCATCTGACAAAGCTTCAAGACTCTATCCCCATCAGCTTTACTGTTTTTATTTTTTCAGATGTTTCTTTAAGTTTTCTTCCCAAAATCAATGAAAATATGCATTTCAGGCCGAAAGATACCACCTGACAAGGTTTAAAGACACTAGGTCCAACAGTTTTAGTGTTTGTTGATTTCTACCTGTTGCCTGAGGTGAAAAAGCAAAACAGAACTGTGTTGATTGGTTTCAGACCAAAATCAACCATCTGACAAAGTTTCAAGTCTCTATCTGCAACGATTTCAGAGTTTTTAAATTTTCACCTGTTCCTTTTAGTTTTCTCTCCAAAATCAATGAAAATATACATTTCCAGGCCTAAAACTACCATGTGACAGGTTCAAGACACTAGGTCCAACAGTTTTGGTGTAGGTCGATTTCTAACTGTTGCCTCAGGTGAAAAAGCAAAATAGAACTGTGCTGAGTCATTTCAGACCTCCATCAACCATCTGACAAAGTGTAAAGACCATCGGCAATGATTTCAGAGTTTTTAATTTTTTACATGTTCCTCTTAGTTTTCTCTCCAAAATCAATGAAAATATACATTTCCAGGCCTAAAACTACCATGTGACACAGGTTCAAGACACTAGGTCCAACAGTTTTGGTGTAGGTCGATTTCTACATGTTGCCTCAGGTAGAAAAGCAAAACAGAACTGTGTTGAGTGGTTTCAGACCTGAATCAACCATCTGACAAAGTTTCAAGATCATCGGCAATAATTTTAGAGTGTTTAAATTTTCACATGTTCCTGTTAGTTTTCTGTCCAAAATCAATGTAAAAATGCATTTTCAGGCCTAAAATTACCACGTGACACAGTTTCAAGACACTTGGTTTTAGTGTTTGTTGATTTCTACCTGTTGCCTGAGGTGAAAAAGCAAAACAGAACTGGGTTGAGAGGTTTCAGACCTGAATCAACCATCTGACAAAGTTTCAATACTCTATCTGCGATGGTTTCAGAGTTTTTAAATTTTCACATGTTCCTGTTATTATCTGCCCAAAATCAATGTGAACATGCAATTTCAGGCTTAAAATTACCACGAGACACAGTTTCAAGACACTAGGTCCAACAGTTTTAGTGTTTGTTGATTTCTACATGATGCCTGAGGTGAAAAAGGAAAACAGAACTGTGTTGATTGGTTTTAGACCAAAATCAACCATCTGACAAAGTTTCAAGTCTCTATCTGCAACGATTTCAGAGTTTTTAAATTTTCACCTGTTCCTTTTAGTTTTCTCTCCAAAATCAATGAAAATATACATTTCCAGGCCTAAAACTACCATGTGACACAGGTTCAAGACACTAGGTTCAACAGTTTTGGTGTAGGTCGATTTCTACCTGTTGCCTCAGGTGAAAAAGCAAAACAGAACTGTGTTGAGTGGTTTCAGACCTGAATCAACCATCTGACAAAGTTTCAAGACCATCGGCAATAATTTGAGAGTGTTTAAATTTTCACATGTTCCTGTTAGTTTTCTGTCCAAAATCAATGTAAAAATGAATTTTCAGGCCTAAAATTACCACGTGACAGTTTCAAGACACTTGGTTTTAGTGTTTGTTGATTTCTACCTGTTGCCTCAGGTGAAAAAGCAAAACAGAATTGTGTTGAGTGGTTTCAGACCTCAATAAACCATCTGACAAAGTTTCAATACTCTATCTGCAATGGTTTCAGAGTTTTTAAATTTTCACATGTTCCTGTGCACATCTGCCCAAAATCAATGTGAACATGCATTTTCAGGTTTAAAATTACCACGAGACACAGTTTCAAGACACTAGGTCCAACAGTTTTAGTGTTTGTTTATTTCTACCTGTTGACTCAGATTGAAAAGCAAAAGAAAAATGTGTTGAATCGTTTCAGACCTGAATCAACCATCTGACAAAGCTTCAAGACTCTATCCCCATCAGCTTTACTGTTTTTATTTTTTCAGATGTTTCTTTAAGTTTTCTTCCCAAAATCAATGAAAATATGCATTTCAGGCCGAAAGATACCACCTGACAAGGTTTAAAGACACTAGGTCCAACAGTTTTAGTGTTTGTTGATTTCTACCTGTTGCCTGAGGTGAAAAAGCAAAACAGAACTGTGTTGATTGGTTTCAGACCAAAATCAACCATCTGACAAAGTTTCAAGTCTCTATCTGCAACGATTTCAGAGTTTTTAAATTTTCACCTGTTCCTTTTAGTTTTCTCTCCAAAATCAATGAAAATATACATTTCCAGGCCTAAAACTACCATGTGACAGGTTCAAGACACTAGGTCCAACAGTTTTGGTGTAGGTCGATTTCTAACTGTTGCCTCAGGTGAAAAAGCAAAATAGAACTGTGCTGAGTCATTTCAGACCTCCATCAACCATCTGACAAAGTGTAAAGACCATCGGCAATGATTTCAGAGTTTTTAATTTTTTACATGTTCCTCTTAGTTTTCTCTCCAAAATCAATGAAAATATACATTTCCAGGCCTAAAACTACCATGTGACACAGGTTCAAGACACTAGGTCCAACAGTTTTGGTGTAGGTCGATTTCTACATGTTGCCTCAGGTAGAAAAGCAAAACAGAACTGTGTTGAGTGGTTTCAGACCTGAATCAACCATCTGACAAAGTTTCAAGACCATCGGCAATAATTTTAGAGTGTTTAAATTTTCACATGTTCCTGTTAGTTTTCTGTCCAAAATCAATGTAAAAATGCATTTTCAGGCCTAAAATTACCACGTGACACAGTTTCAAGACACTTGGTTTTAGTGTTTGTTGATTTCTACCTGTTGCCTGAGGTGAAAAAGCAAAACAGAACTGGGTTGAGAGGTTTCAGACCTGAATCAACCATCTGACAAAGTTTCAATACTCTATCTGCGATGGTTTCAGAGTTTTTAAATTTTCACATGTTCCTGTTATTATCTGCCCAAAATCAATGTGAACATGCAATTTCAGGCTTAAAATTACCACGAGACACAGTTTCAAGACACTAGGTCCAACAGTTTTAGTGTTTGTTGATTTCTACATGATGCCTGAGGTGAAAAAGGAAAACAGAACTGTGTTGATTGGTTTTAGACCAAAATCAACCATCTGACAAAGTTTCAAGTCTCTATCTGCAACGATTTCAGAGTTTTTAAATTTTCACCTGTTCCTTTTAGTTTTCTCTCCAAAATCAATGAAAATATACATTTCCAGGCCTAAAACTACCATGTGACACAGGTTCAAGACACTAGGTTCAACAGTTTTGGTGTAGGTCGATTTCTACCTGTTGCCTCAGGTGAAAAAGCAAAACAGAACTGTGTTGAGTGGTTTCAGACCTGAATCAACCATCTGACAAAGTTTCAAGACCATCGGCAATAATTTTAGAGTGTTTAAATTTTCACATGTTCCTGTTAGTTTTCTGTCCAAAATCAATGTAAAAATGAATTTTCAGGCCTAAAATTACCACATGACAGTTTCAAGACACTTGGTTTTAGTGTTTGTTGATTTCTACCTGTTGCCTCAGGTGAAAAAGCAAAACAGAATTGTGTTGAGTGGTTTCAGACCTCAATAAACCATCTGACAAAGTTTCAATACTCTATCTGCGATGGTTTCAGAGTTTTTAAATTTTCACATGTTCCTGTTATTATCTGCCCAAAATCAATGTGAACATGCAATTTCAGGCTTAAAATTACCACGAGACACAGTTTCAAGACACTAGGTCCAACAGTTTTAGTGTTTGTTGATTTCTACATGATGCCTGAGGTGAAAAAGGAAAACAGAACTGTGTTGATTGGTTTTAGACCAAAATCAACCATCTGACAAAGTTTCAAGTCTCTATCTGCAACGATTTCAGAGTTTTTAAATTTTCACCTGTTCCTTTTAGTTTTCTCTCCAAAATCAATGAAAATATACATTTCCAGGCCTAAAACTACCATGTGACACAGGTTCAAGACACTAGGTTCAACAGTTTTGGTGTAGGTCGATTTCTACCTGTTGCCTCAGGTGAAAAAGCAAAACAGAACTGTGTTGAGTGGTTTCAGACCTGAATCAACCATCTGAGAAAGTTTCAAGACCATCGGCAATAATTTTAGAGTGTTTAAATTTTCACATGTTCCTGTTAGTTTTCTGTCCAAAATCAATGTAAAAATGAATTTTCAGGCCTAAAATTACCACGTGACAGTTTCAAGACACTTGGTTTTAGTGTTTGTTGATTTCTACCTGTTGCCTCAGGTGAAAAAGCAAAACAGAAGTGTGTTGAGTGGTTTCAGACCTCAATAAACCATCTGACAAAGTTTCAATACTCTATCTGCAATGGTTTCAGAGTTTTTAAATTTTCACATGTTCCTGTGCACATCTGCCCAAAATCAATGTGAACATGCATTTTCAGGTTTAAAATTACCACATGACACAGTTTCAAGACACTAGGTCCAACAGTTTTAGTGTTTGTTTATTTCTACCTGTTGACTCAGGTTGAAAAGCAAAAGAAAAATGTGTTGAATCGTTTCAGACCTGAATCAACCATCTGACAAAGCTTCAAGACTCTATCCCCATCAGCTTTACTGTTTTTATTTTTTCAGATGTTTCTTTAAGTTTTCTTCCCAAAATCAATGAAAATATGCATTTCAGGCCGAAAGATACCACCTGACAAGGTTTAAAGACACTAGGTCCAACAGTTTTAGTGTTTGTTGATTTCTACCTGTTGCCTGAGGTGAAAAAGCAAAACAGAACTGTGTTGATTGGTTTCAGACCAAAATCAACCATCTGACAAAGTTTCAAGTCTCTATCTGCAACGATTTCAGAGTTTTTAAATTTTCACCTGTTCCTTTTAGTTTTCTCTCCAAAATCAATGAAAATATACATTTCCAGGCCTAAAACTACCATGTGACAGGTTCAAGACACTAGGTCCAACAGTTTTGGTGTAGGTCGATTTCTAACTGTTGCCTCAGGTGAAAAAGCAAAATAGAACTGTGCTGAGTCATTTCAGACCTCCATCAACCATCTGACAAAGTGTAAAGACCATCGGCAATGATTTCAGAGTTTTTAATTTTTTACATGTTCCTCTTAGTTTTCTCTCCAAAATCAATGAAAATATACATTTCCAGGCCTAAAACTACCATGTGACACAGGTTCAAGACACTAGGTCCAACAGTTTTGGTGTAGGTCGATTTCTACATGTTGCCTCAGGTAGAAAAGCAAAACAGAACTGTGTTGAGTGGTTTCAGACCTGAATCAACCATCTGACAAAGTTTCAAGACCATCGGCAATAATTTTAGAGTGTTTAAATTTTCACATGTTCCTGTTAGTTTTCTGTCCAAAATCAATGTTAAAAGGAATTTTCAGGCCTAAAATTACCACGTGACAGTTTCAAGACACTTGGTTTTAGTGTTTGTTGATTTCTACCTGTTGCCTCAGGTGAAAAAGCAAAACAGAATTGTGTTGAGTGGTTTCAGACCTCAATAAACCATCTGACAAAGTTTCAATACTCTATCTGCAATGGTTTCAGAGTTTTTAAATTTTCACATGTTCCTGTGCACATCTGCCCAAAATCAATGTGAACATGCATTTTCAGGTTTAAAATTACCACATGACACAGTTTCAAGACACTAGGTCCAACAGTTTTAGTGTTTGTTTATTTCTACCTGTTGACTCAGGTTGAAAAGCAAAAGAAAAATGTGTTGAATCGTTTCAGACCTGAATCAACCATCTGACAAAGCTTCAAGACTCTATCCCCATCAGCTTTACTGTTTTTATTTTTTCAGATGTTTCTTTAAGTTTTCTTCCTAAAATCAATGAAAATATGCATTTCAGGCCGAAAGATACCACCTGACAAGGTTTAAAGATACTAGGTCCAACAGTTTTAGTGTTTGTTGATTTCTACCTGTTGCCTGAGGTGAAAAAGCAAAACAGAACTGTGTTGATTGGTTTCAGACCAAAATCAACCATCTGACAAAGTTTCAAGTCTCTATCTGCAACGATTTCAGAGTTTTTAAATTTTCACCTGTTCCTTTTAGTTTTCTCTCCAAAATCAATGAAAATATACATTTCCAGGCCTAAAACTACCATGTGACAGGTTCAAGACACTAGGTCCAACAGTTTTGGTGTAGGTCGATTTCTACCTGTTGCCTCAGGTGAAAAAGCAAAATAGAACTGTGCTGAGTCATTTCAGACCTCCTCAACCATCTGACAAAGTGTAAAGACCATCTGCAATGATTTCAGAGTTTTTAATTTTTTACATGTTCCTCTTAGTTTTCTCTCCAAAATCAATGAAAATATACATTTCCAGGCCTAAAACTACCATGTGACACAGGTTCAAGACACTAGGTCCAACAGTTTTGGTGTAGGTCGATTTCTACATGTTGCCTCAGGTAGAAAAGCAAAACAGAACTGTGTTGAGTGGTTTCAGACCTGAATCAACCATCTGAGAAAGTTTCAAGATCATCGGCAATAATTTTAGAGTGTTTAAATTTTCACATGTTCCTGTTAGTTTTCTGTCCAAAATCAATGTAAAAATGCATTTTCAGGCCTAAAATTACCACGTGACACAGTTTCAAGACACTTGGTTTTAGTGTTTGTTGATTTCTACCTGTTGCCTGAGGTGAAAAAGCAAAACAGAACTGGGTTGAGAGGTTTCAGACCTGAATCAACCATCTGACAAAGTTTCAATACTCTATCTGCGATGGTTTCAGAGTTTTTAAATTTTCACATGTTCCTGTTATTATCTGCCCAAAATCAATGTGAACATGCAATTTCAGGCTTAAAATTACCACGAGACACAGTTTCAAGACACTAGGTCCAACAGTTTTAGTGTTTGTTGATTTCTACATGATGCCTGAGGTGAAAAAGGAAAACAGAACTGTGTTGATTGGTTTTAGACCAAAATCAACCATCTGACAAAGTTTCAAGTCTCTATCTGCAACGATTTCAGAGTTTTTAAATTTTCACCTGTTCCTTTTAGTTTTCTCTCCAAAATCAATGAAAATATACATTTCCAGGCCTAAAACTACCATGTGACACAGGTTCAAGACACTAGGTTCAACAGTTTTGGTGTAGGTCGATTTCTACCTGTTGCCTCAGGTGAAAAAGCAAAACAGAACTGTGTTGAGTGGTTTCAGACCTGAATCAACCATCTGACAAAGTTTCAAGACCATCGGCAATAATTTTAGAGTGTTTAAATTTTCACATGTTCCTGTTAGTTTTCTGTCCAAAATCAATGTAAAAATGAATTTTCAGGCCTAAAATTACCACATGACAGTTTCAAGACACTTGGTTTTAGTGTTTGTTGATTTCTACCTGTTGCCTCAGGTGAAAAAGCAAAACAGAATTGTGTTGAGTGGTTTCAGACCTCAATAAACCATCTGACAAAGTTTCAATACTCTATCTGCGATGGTTTCAGAGTTTTTAAATTTTCACATGTTCCTGTTATTATCTGCCCAAAATCAATGTGAACATGCAATTTCAGGCTTAAAATTACCACGAGACACAGTTTCAAGACACTAGGTCCAACAGTTTTAGTGTTTGTTGATTTCTACATGATGCCTGAGGTGAAAAAGCAAAACAGAACTGTGTTGATTGGTTTTAGACCACAATCAACCATCTGACAAAGTTTCAAGTCTCTATCTGCAACGATTTCAGAGTTTTTAAATTTTCACCTGTTCCTTTTAGTTTTCTCTCCAAAATCAATGAAAATATACATTTCCAGGCCTAAAACTACCATGTGACACAGGTTCAAGACACTAGGTTCAACAGTTTTGGTGTAGGTCGATTTCTACCTGTTGCCTCAGGTGAAAAAGCAAAATAGAACTGTGCTGAGTCATTTCAGACCTCCATCAACCATCTGACAAAGTGTAAAGACCATCGGCAATGATTTCAGAGTTTTTAATTTTTTACATGTTCCTCTTAGTTTTCTCTCCAAAATCAATGAAAATATACATTTCCAGGCCTAAAACTACCATGTGACACAGGTTCAAGACACTAGGTCCAACAGTTTTGGTGTAGGTCGATTTCTACATGTTGCCTCAGGTAGAAAAGCAAAACAGAACTGGGTTGAGTGGTTTCAGACCTGAATCAACCATCTGAGAAAGTTTCAAGATCATCGGCAATAATTTTAGAGTGTTTAAATTTTCACATGTTCCTGTTAGTTTTCTGTCCAAAATCAATGTAAAAATGCATTTTCAGGCCTAAAATTACCACGTGACACAGTTTCAAGACACTTGGTTTTAGTGTTTGTTGATTTCTACCTGTTGCCTGAGGTGAAAAAGCAAAACAGAACTGGGTTGAGAGGTTTCAGACCTGAATCAACCATCTGACAAAGTTTCAATACTCTATCTGCGATGGTTTCAGAGTTTTTAAATTTTCACATGTTCCTGTTATTATCTGCCCAAAATCAATGTGAACATGCAATTTCAGGCTTAAAATTACCACGAGACACAGTTTCAAGACACTAGGTCCAACAGTTTTAGTGTTTGTTGATTTCTACATGATGCCTGAGGTGAAAAAGGAAAACAGAACTGTGTTGATTGGTTTTAGACCAAAATCAACCATCTGACAAAGTTTCAAGTCTCTATCTGCAACGATTTCAGAGTTTTTAAATTTTCACCTGTTCCTTTTAGTTTTCTCTCCAAAATCAATGAAAATATACATTTCCAGGCCTAAAACTACCATGTGACACAGGTTCAAGACACTAGGTTCAACAGTTTTGGTGTAGGTCGATTTCTACCTGTTGCCTCAGGTGAAAAAGCAAAACAGAACTGTGTTGAGTGGTTTCAGACCTGAATCAACCATCTGAGAAAGTTTCAAGACCATCGGCAATAATTTTAGAGTGTTTAAATTTTCACATGTTCCTGTTAGTTTTCTGTCCAAAATCAATGTAAAAATGAATTTTCAGGCCTAAAATTACCACGTGACAGTTTCAAGACACTTGGTTTTAGTGTTTGTTGATTTCTACCTGTTGCCTCAGGTGAAAAAGCAAAACAGAAGTGTGTTGAGTGGTTTCAGACCTCAATAAACCATCTGACAAAGTTTCAATACTCTATCTGCAATGGTTTCAGAGTTTTTAAATTTTCACATGTTCCTGTGCACATCTGCCCAAAATCAATGTGAACATGCATTTTCAGGTTTAAAATTACCACATGACACAGTTTCAAGACACTAGGTCCAACAGTTTTAGTGTTTGTTTATTTCTACCTGTTGACTCAGGTTGAAAAGCAAAAGAAAAATGTGTTGAATCGTTTCAGACCTGAATCAACCATCTGACAAAGCTTCAAGACTCTATCCCCATCAGCTTTACTGTTTTTATTTTTTCAGATGTTTCTTTAAGTTTTCTTCCCAAAATCAATGAAAATATGCATTTCAGGCCGAAAGATACCACCTGACAAGGTTTAAAGACACTAGGTCCAACAGTTTTAGTGTTTGTTGATTTCTACCTGTTGCCTGAGGTGAAAAAGCAAAACAGAACTGTGTTGATTGGTTTCAGACCAAAATCAACCATCTGACAAAGTTTCAAGTCTCTATCTGCAACGATTTCAGAGTTTTTAAATTTTCACCTGTTCCTTTTAGTTTTCTCTCCAAAATCAATGAAAATATACATTTCCAGGCCTAAAACTACCATGTGACAGGTTCAAGACACTAGGTCCAACAGTTTTGGTGTAGGTCGATTTCTAACTGTTGCCTCAGGTGAAAAAGCAAAATAGAACTGTGCTGAGTCATTTCAGACCTCCATCAACCATCTGACAAAGTGTAAAGACCATCGGCAATGATTTCAGAGTTTTTAATTTTTTACATGTTCCTCTTAGTTTTCTCTCCAAAATCAATGAAAATATACATTTCCAGGCCTAAAACTACCATGTGACACAGGTTCAAGACACTAGGTCCAACAGTTTTGGTGTAGGTTGATTTCTACATGTTGCCTCAGGTAGAAAAGCAAAACAGAACTGTGTTGAGTGGTTTCAGACCTGAATCAACCATCTGACAAAGTTTCAAGATCATCGGCAATAATTTTAGAGTGTTTAAATTTTCACATGTTCCTGTTAGTTTTCTGTCCAAAATCAATGTAAAAATGCATTTTCAGGCCTAAAATTACCACGTGACACAGTTTCAAGACACTTGGTTTTAGTGTTTGTTGATTTCTACCTGTTGCCTGAGGTGAAAAAGCAAAACAGAACTGGGTTGAGAGGTTTCAGACCTGAATCAACCATCTGACAAAGTTTCAATACTCTATCTGCGATGGTTTCAGAGTTTTTAAATTTTCACATGTTCCTGTTATTATCTGCCCAAAATCAATGTGAACATGCAATTTCAGGCTTAAAATTACCACGAGACACAGTTTCAAGACACTAGGTCCAACAGTTTTAGTGTTTGTTGATTTCTACCTGTTGACTCAGGTTGAAAAGCAAAAGAAAAATGTGTTGAATCGTTTCAGACCTGAATCAACCATCTGACAAAGCTTCAAGACTCTATCCCCATCAGCTTTACTGTTTTTATTTTTTCAGATGTTTCTTTAAGTTTTCTTCCCAAAATCAATGAAAATATGCATTTCAGACCGAAAGATACCACCTGACAAGGTTTAAAGACACTAGGTCCAACAGTTTTAGTGTTTGTTGATTTCTACCTGTTGCCTGAGGTGAAAAAGCAAAACAGAACTGTGTTGATTGGTTTCAGACCAAAATCAACCATCTGACAAAGTTTCAAGTCTCTATCTGCAACGATTTCAGAGTTTTTAAATTTTCACCTGTTCCTTTTAGTTTTCTCTCCAAAATCAATGAAAATATACATTTCCAGGCCTAAAACTACCATGTGACACAGGTTCAAGACACTAGGTCCAACAGTTTTGGTGTAGGTCGATTTCTACCTGTTGCCTCAGGTGAAAAAGCAAAATAGAACTGTGCTGAGTCATTTCAGACCTCCATCAACCATCTGACAAAGTGTAAAGACCATCGGCAATGATTTCAGAGTTTTTAATTTTTTACATGTTCCTCTTAGTTTTCTCTCCAAAATCAATGAAAATATACATTTCCAGGCCTAAAACTACCATGTGACACAGGTTCAAGACACTAGGTCCAACAGTTTTGGTGTTGGTCGATTTCTACATGTTGCCTCAGGTAGAAAAGCAAAACAGAACTGTGTTGAGTGGTTTCAGACCTGAATCAACCATCTGACAAAGTTTCAAGATCATCGGCAATAATTTTAGAGTGTTTAAATTTTCACATGTTCCTGTTAGTTTTCTGTCCAAAATCAATGTAAAAATGCATTTTCAGGCCTAAAATTACCACGTGACACAGTTTCAAGACACTTGGTTTTAGTGTTTGTTGATTTCTACCTGTTGCCTGAGGTGAAAAAGCAAAACAGAACTGGGTTGAGAGGTTTCAGACCTGAATCAACCATCTGACAAAGTTTCAATACTCTATCTGCGATGGTTTCAGAGTTTTTAAATTTTCACATGTTCCTGTTATTATCTGCCCAAAATCAATGTGAACATGCAATTTCAGGCTTAAAATTACCACGAGACACAGTTTCAAGACACTAGGTCCAACAGTTTTAGTGTTTGTTGATTTCTACATGATGCCTGAGGTGAAAAAGGAAAACAGAACTGTGTTGATTGGTTTTAGACCAAAATCAACCATCTGACAAAGTTTCAAGTCTCTATCTGCAAGGATTTCAGAGTTTTTAAATTTTCACCTGTTCCTTTTAGTTTTCTCTCCAAAATCAATGAAAATATACATTTCCAGGCCTAAAACTACCATGTGACACAGGTTCAAGACACTAGGTTCTGGTGTTCTAGGTTCAACAGTTTTGGTGTAGGTCGATTTCTACCTGTTGCCTCAGGTGAAAAAGCAAAACAGAACTGTGTTGAGTGGTTTCAGACCTGAATCAACCATCTGAGAAAGTTTCAAGACCATCGGCAATAATTTTAGAGTGTTTAAATTTTCACATGTTCCTGTTAGTTTTCTGTCCAAAATCAATGTAAAAATGAATTTTCAGGCCTAAAATTACCACGTGACAGTTTCAAGACACTTGGTTTTAGTGTTTGTTGATTTCTACCTGTTGCCTCAGGTGAAAAAGCAAAACAGAAGTGTGTTGAGTGGTTTCAGACCTCAATAAACCATCTGACAAAGTTTCAATACTCTATCTGCAATGGTTTCAGAGTTTTTAAATTTTCACATGTTCCTGTGCACATCTGCCCAAAATCAATGTGAACATGCATTTTCAGGTTTAAAATTACCACATGACACAGTTTCAAGACACTAGGTCCAACAGTTTTAGTGTTTGTTTATTTCTACCTGTTGACTCAGGTTGAAAAGCAAAAGAAAAATGTGTTGAATCGTTTCAGACCTGAATCAACCATCTGACAAAGCTTCAAGACTCTATCCCCATCAGCTTTACTGTTTTTATTTTTTCAGATGTTTCTTTAAGTTTTCTTCCCAAAATCAATGAAAATATGCATTTCAGGCCGAAAGATACCACCTGACAAGGTTTAAAGACACTAGGTCCAACAGTTTTAGTGTTTGTTGATTTCTACCTGTTGCCTGAGGTGAAAAAGCAAAACAGAACTGTGTTGATTGGTTTCAGACCAAAATCAACCATCTGACAAAGTTTCAAGTCTCTATCTGCAACGATTTCAGAGTTTTTAAATTTTCACCTGTTCCTTTTAGTTTTCTCTCCAAAATCAATGAAAATATACATTTCCAGGCCTAAAACTACCATGTGACACAGGTTCAAGACACTAGGTCCAACAGTTTTGGTGTAGGTCGATTTCTACCTGTTGCCTCAGGTGAAAAAGCAAAATAGAACTGTGCTGAGTCATTTCAGACCTCCATCAACCATCTGACAAAGTGTAAAGACCATCGGCAATGATTTCAGAGTTTTTAATTTTTTACATGTTCCTCTTAGTTTTCTCTCCAAAATCAATGAAAATATACATTTCCAGGCCTAAAACTACCATGTGACACAGGTTCAAGACACTAGGTCCAACAGTTTTGGTGTTGGTCGATTTCTACATGTTGCCTCAGGTAGAAAAGCAAAACAGAACTGTGTTGAGTGGTTTCAGACCTGAATCAACCATCTGAGAAAGTTTCAAGACCATCGGCAATAATTTTAGAGTGTTTAAATTTTCACATGTTCCTGTTAGTTTTCTGTCCAAAATCAATGTAAAAATGAATTTTCAGGCCTAAAATTACCACGTGACAGTTTCAAGACACTTGGTTTTAGTGTTTGTTGATTTCTACCTGTTGCCTCAGGTGAAAAAGCAAAACAGAAGTGTGTTGAGTGGTTTCAGACCTCAATAAACCATCTGACAAAGTTTCAATACTCTATCTGCAATGGTTTCAGAGTTTTTAAATTTTCACATGTTCCTGTGCACATCTGCCCAAAATCAATGTGAACATGCATTTTCAGGTTTAAAATTACCACATGACACAGTTTCAAGACACTAGGTCCAACAGTTTTAGTGTTTGTTTATTTCTACCTGTTGACTCAGGTTGAAAAGCAAAAGAAAAATGTGTTGAATCGTTTCAGACCTGAATCAACCATCTGACAAAGCTTCAAGACTCTATCCCCATCAGCTTTACTGTTTTTATTTTTTCAGATGTTTCTTTAAGTTTTCTTCCCAAAATCAATGAAAATATGCATTTCAGGCCGAAAGATACCACCTGACAAGGTTTAAAGACACTAGGTCCAACAGTTTTAGTGTTTGTTGATTTCTACCTGTTGCCTGAGGTGAAAAAGCAAAACAGAACTGTGTTGATTGGTTTCAGACCAAAATCAACCATCTGACAAAGTTTCAAGTCTCTATCTGCAACGATTTCAGAGTTTTTAAATTTTCACCTGTTCCTTTTAGTTTTCTCTCCAAAATCAATGAAAATATACATTTCCAGGCCTAAAACTACCATGTGACACAGGTTCAAGACACTAGGTCCAACAGTTTTGGTGTAGGTCGATTTCTACCTGTTGCCTCAGGTGAAAAAGCAAAATAGAACTGTGCTGAGTCATTTCAGACCTCCATCAACCATCTGACAAAGTGTAAAGACCATCGGCAATGATTTCAGAGTTTTTAATTTTTTACATGTTCCTCTTAGTTTTCTCTCCAAAATCAATGAAAATATACATTTCCAGGCCTAAAACTACCATGTGACACAGGTTCAAGACACTAGGTCCAACAGTTTTGGTGTTGGTCGATTTCTACATGTTGCCTCAGGTAGAAAAGCAAAACAGAACTGTGTTGAGTGGTTTCAGACCTGAATCAACCATCTGACAAAGTTTCAAGATCATCGGCAATAATTTTAGAGTGTTTAAATTTTCACATGTTCCTGTTAGTTTTCTGTCCAAAATCAATGTAAAAATGCATTTTCAGGCCTAAAATTACCACGTGACACAGTTTCAAGACACTTGGTTTTAGTGTTTGTTGATTTCTACCTGTTGCCTGAGGTGAAAAAGCAAAACAGAACTGGGTTGAGAGGTTTCAGACCTGAATCAACCATCTGACAAAGTTTCAATACTCTATCTGCGATGGTTTCAGAGTTTTTAAATTTTCACATGTTCCTGTTATTATCTGCCCAAAATCAATGTGAACATGCAATTTCAGGCTTAAAATTACCATGAGACACAGTTTCAAGACACTAGGTCCAACAGTTTTAGTGTTTGTTGATTTCTACATGATGCCTGAGGTGAAAAAGCAAAACAGAACTGTGTTGATTGGTTTTAGACCAAAATCAACCATCTGACAAAGTTTCAAGTCTCTATCTGCAACGATTTCAGAGTTTTTAAATTTTCACCTGTTCCTTTTAGTTTTCTCTCCAAAATCAATGAAAATATACATTTCCAGGCCTAAAACTACCATGTGACACAGGTTCAAGACACTAGGTTCAACAGTTTTGGTGTAGGTCGATTTCTACCTGTTGCCTCAGGTGAAAAAGCAAAACAGAACTGTATTGAGTGGTTTCAGACCTGAATCAACCATCTGACAAAGTTTCAAGACCATCGGCAATAATTTTAGAGTGTTTAAATTTTCACATGTTCCTGTTAGTTTTCTGTCCAAAATCAATGTAAAAATGAATTTTCAGGCCTAAAATTACCACGTGACAGTTTCAAGACACTTGGTTTTAGTGTTTGTTGATTTCTACCTGTTGCCTCAGGTGAAAAAGCAAAACAGAATTGTGTTGAGTGGTTTCAGACCTCAATAAACCATCTGACAAAGTTTCAATACTCTATCTGCAATGGTTTCAGAGTTTTTAAATTTTCACATGTTCCTGTGCACATCTGCCCAAAATCAATGTGAACATGCATTTTCAGGTTTAAAATTACCACGAGACACAGTTTCAAGACACTAGGTCCAACAGTTTTAGTGTTTGTTTATTTCTACCTGTTGACTCAGGTTGAAAAGCAAAAGAAAAATGTGTTGAATCGTTTCAGACCTGAATCAACCATCTGACAAAGCTTCAAGACTCTATCCCCATCAGCTTTACTGTTTTTATTTTTTCAGATGTTTCTTTAAGTTTTCTTCCCAAAATCAATGAAAATATGCATTTCAGGCCGAAAGATACCACCTGACAAGGTTTAAAGACACTAGGTCCAACAGTTTTAGTGTTTGTTGATTTCTACCTGTTGCCTGAGGTGAAAAAGCAAAACAGAACTGTGTTGATTGGTTTCAGACCAAAATCAACCATCTGACAAAGTTTCAAGTCTCTATCTGCAACGATTTCAGAGTTTTTAAATTTTCACCTGTTCCTTTTAGTTTTCTCTCCAAAATCAATGAAAATATACATTTCCAGGCCTAAAACTACCATGTGACACAGGTTCAAGACACTAGGTCCAACAGTTTTGGTGTAGGTCGATTTCTACCTGTTGCCTCAGGTGAAAAAGCAAAATAGAACTGTGCTGAGTCATTTCAGACCTCCATCAACCATCTGACAAAGTGTAAAGACCATCGGCAATGATTTCAGAGTTTTTAATTTTTTACATGTTCCTCTTAGTTTTCTCTCCAAAATCAATGAAAATATACATTTCCAGGCCTAAAACTACCATGTGACACAGGTTCAAGACACTAGGTCCAACAGTTTTGGTGTTGGTCGATTTCTACATGTTGCCTCAGGTAGAAAAGCAAAACAGAACTGTGTTGAGTGGTTTCAGACCTGAATCAACCATCTGACAAAGTTTCAAGATCATCGGCAATAATTTTAGAGTGTTTAAATTTTCACATGTTCCTGTTAGTTTTCTGTCCAAAATCAATGTAAAAATGCATTTTCAGGCCTAAAATTACCACGTGACACAGTTTCAAGACACTTGGTTTTAGTGTTTGTTGATTTCTACCTGTTGCCTGAGGTGAAAAAGCAAAAAAGAACTGGGTTGAGAGGTTTCAGACCTGAATCAACCATCTGACAAAGTTTCAATACTCTATCTGCGATGGTTTCAGAGTTTTTAAATTTTCACATGTTCCTGTTATTATCTGCCCAAAATCAATGTGAACATGCAATTTCAGGCTTAAAATTACCACGAGACACAGTTTCAAGACACTAGGTCCAACAGTTTTAGTGTTTGTTGATTTCTACCTGTTGACTCAGGTTGAAAAGCAAAAGAAAAATGTGTTGAATCGTTTCAGACCTGAATCAACCATCTGACAAAGCTTCAAGACTCTATCCCCATCAGCTTTACTGTTTTTATTTTTTCAGATGTTTCTTTAAGTTTTCTTCCCAAAATCAATGAAAATATGCATTTCAGGCCGAAAGATACCACCTGACAAGGTTTAAAGACACTAGGTCCAACAGTTTTAGTGTTTGTTGATTTCTACCTGTTGCCTGAGGTGAAAAAGCAAAACAGAACTGTGTTGATTGGTTTCAGACCAAAATCAACCATCTGACAAAGTTTCAAGTCTCTATCTGCAACGATTTCAGAGTTTTTAAATTTTCACCTGTTCCTTTTAGTTTTCTCTCCAAAATCAATGAAAATATACATTTCCAGGCCTAAAACTACCATGTGACACAGGTTCAAGACACTAGGTCCAACAGTTTTGGTGTAGGTCGATTTCTACCTGTTGCCTCAGGTGAAAAAGCAAAATAGAACTGTGCTGAGTCATTTCAGACCTCCATCAACCATCTGACAAAGTGTAAAGACCATCGGCAATGATTTCAGAGTTTTTAATTTTTTACATGTTCCTCTTAGTTTTCTCTCCAAAATCAATGAAAATATACATTTCCAGGCCTAAAACTACCATGTGACACAGGTTCAAGACACTAGGTCCAACAGTTTTGGTGTTGGTCGATTTCTACATGTTGCCTCAGGTAGAAAAGCAAAACAGAACTGTGTTGAGTGGTTTCAGACCTGAATCAACCATCTGACAAAGTTTCAAGATCATCGGCAATAATTTTAGAGTGTTTAAATTTTCACATGTTCCTGTTAGTTTTCTGTCCAAAATCAATGTAAAAATGCATTTTCAGGCCTAAAATTACCACGTGACACAGTTTCAAGACACTTGGTTTTAGTGTTTGTTGATTTCTACCTGTTGCCTGAGGTGAAAAAGCAAAACAGAACTGGGTTGAGAGGTTTCAGACCTGAATCAACCATCTGACAAAGTTTCAATACTCTATCTGCGATGGTTTCAGAGTTTTTAAATTTTCACATGTTCCTGTTATTATCTGCCCAAAATCAATGTGAACATGCAATTTCAGGCTTAAAATTACCACGAGACACAGTTTCAAGACACTAGGTCCAACAGTTTTAGTGTTTGTTGATTTCTACATGATGCCTGAGGTGAAAAAGGAAAACAGAACTGTGTTGATTGGTTTTAGACCAAAATCAACCATCTGACAAAGTTTCAAGTCTCTATCTGCAAGGATTTCAGAGTTTTTAAATTTTCACCTGTTCCTTTTAGTTTTCTCTCCAAAATCAATGAAAATATACATTTCCAGGCCTAAAACTACCATGTGACACAGGTTCAAGACACTAGGTTCTGGTGTTCTAGGTTCAACAGTTTTGGTGTAGGTCGATTTCTACCTGTTGCCTCAGGTGAAAAAGCAAAACAGAACTGTGTTGAGTGGTTTCAGACCTGAATCAACCATCTGAGAAAGTTTCAAGACCATCGGCAATAATTTTAGAGTGTTTAAATTTTCACATGTTCCTGTTAGTTTTCTGTCCAAAATCAATGTAAAAATGAATTTTCAGGCCTAAAATTACCACGTGACAGTTTCAAGACACTTGGTTTTAGTGTTTGTTGATTTCTACCTGTTGCCTCAGGTGAAAAAGCAAAACAGAAGTGTGTTGAGTGGTTTCAGACCTCAATAAACCATCTGACAAAGTTTCAATACTCTATCTGCAATGGTTTCAGAGTTTTTAAATTTTCACATGTTCCTGTGCACATCTGCCCAAAATCAATGTGAACATGCATTTTCAGGTTTAAAATTACCACATGACACAGTTTCAAGACACTAGGTCCAACAGTTTTAGTGTTTGTTTATTTCTACCTGTTGACTCAGGTTGAAAAGCAAAAGAAAAATGTGTTGAATCGTTTCAGACCTGAATCAACCATCTGACAAAGCTTCAAGACTCTATCCCCATCAGCTTTACTGTTTTTATTTTTTCAGATGTTTCTTTAAGTTTTCTTCCCAAAATCAATGAAAATATGCATTTCAGGCCGAAAGATACCACCTGACAAGGTTTAAAGACACTAGGTCCAACAGTTTTAGTGTTTGTTGATTTCTACCTGTTGCCTGAGGTGAAAAAGCAAAACAGAACTGTGTTGATTGGTTTCAGACCAAAATCAACCATCTGACAAAGTTTCAAGTCTCTATCTGCAACGATTTCAGAGTTTTTAAATTTTCACCTGTTCCTTTTAGTTTTCTCTCCAAAATCAATGAAAATATACATTTCCAGGCCTAAAACTACCATGTGACACAGGTTCAAGACACTAGGTCCAACAGTTTTGGTGTAGGTCGATTTCTACCTGTTGCCTCAGGTGAAAAAGCAAAATAGAACTGTGCTGAGTCATTTCAGACCTCCATCAACCATCTGACAAAGTGTAAAGACCATCGGCAATGATTTCAGAGTTTTTAATTTTTTACATGTTCCTCTTAGTTTTCTCTCCAAAATCAATGAAAATATACATTTCCAGGCCTAAAACTACCATGTGACACAGGTTCAAGACACTAGGTCCAACAGTTTTGGTGTTGGTCGATTTCTACATGTTGCCTCAGGTAGAAAAGCAAAACAGAACTGTGTTGAGTGGTTTCAGACCTGAATCAACCATCTGAGAAAGTTTCAAGACCATCGGCAATAATTTTAGAGTGTTTAAATTTTCACATGTTCCTGTTAGTTTTCTGTCCAAAATCAATGTAAAAATGAATTTTCAGGCCTAAAATTACCACGTGACAGTTTCAAGACACTTGGTTTTAGTGTTTGTTGATTTCTACCTGTTGCCTCAGGTGAAAAAGCAAAACAGAAGTGTGTTGAGTGGTTTCAGACCTCAATAAACCATCTGACAAAGTTTCAATACTCTATCTGCAATGGTTTCAGAGTTTTTAAATTTTCACATGTTCCTGTGCACATCTGCCCAAAATCAATGTGAACATGCATTTTCAGGTTTAAAATTACCACATGACACAGTTTCAAGACACTAGGTCCAACAGTTTTAGTGTTTGTTTATTTCTACCTGTTGACTCAGGTTGAAAAGCAAAAGAAAAATGTGTTGAATCGTTTCAGACCTGAATCAACCATCTGACAAAGCTTCAAGACTCTATCCCCATCAGCTTTACTGTTTTTATTTTTTCAGATGTTTCTTTAAGTTTTCTTCCCAAAATCAATGAAAATATGCATTTCAGGCCGAAAGATACCACCTGACAAGGTTTAAAGACACTAGGTCCAACAGTTTTAGTGTTTGTTGATTTCTACCTGTTGCCTGAGGTGAAAAAGCAAAACAGAACTGTGTTGATTGGTTTCAGACCAAAATCAACCATCTGACAAAGTTTCAAGTCTCTATCTGCAACGATTTCAGAGTTTTTAAATTTTCACCTGTTCCTTTTAGTTTTCTCTCCAAAATCAATGAAAATATACATTTCCAGGCCTAAAACTACCATGTGACACAGGTTCAAGACACTAGGTCCAACAGTTTTGGTGTAGGTCGATTTCTACCTGTTGCCTCAGGTGAAAAAGCAAAATAGAACTGTGCTGAGTCATTTCAGACCTCCATCAACCATCTGACAAAGTGTAAAGACCATCGGCAATGATTTCAGAGTTTTTAATTTTTTACATGTTCCTCTTAGTTTTCTCTCCAAAATCAATGAAAATATACATTTCCAGGCCTAAAACTACCATGTGACACAGGTTCAAGACACTAGGTCCAACAGTTTTGGTGTTGGTCGATTTCTACATGTTGCCTCAGGTAGAAAAGCAAAACAGAACTGTGTTGAGTGGTTTCAGACCTGAATCAACCATCTGACAAAGTTTCAAGATCATCGGCAATAATTTTAGAGTGTTTAAATTTTCACATGTTCCTGTTAGTTTTCTGTCCAAAATCAATGTAAAAATGCATTTTCAGGCCTAAAATTACCACGTGACACAGTTTCAAGACACTTGGTTTTAGTGTTTGTTGATTTCTACCTGTTGCCTGAGGTGAAAAAGCAAAACAGAACTGGGTTGAGAGGTTTCAGACCTGAATCAACCATCTGACAAAGTTTCAATACTCTATCTGCGATGGTTTCAGAGTTTTTAAATTTTCACATGTTCCTGTTATTATCTGCCCAAAATCAATGTGAACATGCAATTTCAGGCTTAAAATTACCATGAGACACAGTTTCAAGACACTAGGTCCAACAGTTTTAGTGTTTGTTGATTTCTACATGATGCCTGAGGTGAAAAAGCAAAACAGAACTGTGTTGATTGGTTTTAGACCAAAATCAACCATCTGACAAAGTTTCAAGTCTCTATCTGCAACGATTTCAGAGTTTTTAAATTTTCACCTGTTCCTTTTAGTTTTCTCTCCAAAATCAATGAAAATATACATTTCCAGGCCTAAAACTACCATGTGACACAGGTTCAAGACACTAGGTTCAACAGTTTTGGTGTAGGTCGATTTCTACCTGTTGCCTCAGGTGAAAAAGCAAAACAGAACTGTATTGAGTGGTTTCAGACCTGAATCAACCATCTGACAAAGTTTCAAGACCATCGGCAATAATTTTAGAGTGTTTAAATTTTCACATGTTCCTGTTAGTTTTCTGTCCAAAATCAATGTAAAAATGAATTTTCAGGCCTAAAATTACCACGTGACAGTTTCAAGACACTTGGTTTTAGTGTTTGTTGATTTCTACCTGTTGCCTCAGGTGAAAAAGCAAAACAGAATTGTGTTGAGTGGTTTCAGACCTCAATAAACCATCTGACAAAGTTTCAATACTCTATCTGCAATGGTTTCAGAGTTTTTAAATTTTCACATGTTCCTGTGCACATCTGCCCAAAATCAATGTGAACATGCATTTTCAGGTTTAAAATTACCACGAGACACAGTTTCAAGACACTAGGTCCAACAGTTTTAGTGTTTGTTTATTTCTACCTGTTGACTCAGGTTGAAAAGCAAAAGAAAAATGTGTTGAATCGTTTCAGACCTGAATCAACCATCTGACAAAGCTTCAAGACTCTATCCCCATCAGCTTTACTGTTTTTATTTTTTCAGATGTTTCTTTAAGTTTTCTTCCCAAAATCAATGAAAATATGCATTTCAGGCCGAAAGATACCACCTGACAAGGTTTAAAGACACTAGGTCCAACAGTTTTAGTGTTTGTTGATTTCTACCTGTTGCCTGAGGTGAAAAAGCAAAACAGAACTGTGTTGATTGGTTTCAGACCAAAATCAACCATCTGACAAAGTTTCAAGTCTCTATCTGCAACGATTTCAGAGTTTTTAAATTTTCACCTGTTCCTTTTAGTTTTCTCTCCAAAATCAATGAAAATATACATTTCCAGGCCTAAAACTACCATGTGACACAGGTTCAAGACACTAGGTCCAACAGTTTTGGTGTAGGTCGATTTCTACCTGTTGCCTCAGGTGAAAAAGCAAAATAGAACTGTGCTGAGTCATTTCAGACCTCCATCAACCATCTGACAAAGTGTAAAGACCATCGGCAATGATTTCAGAGTTTTTAATTTTTTACATGTTCCTCTTAGTTTTCTCTCCAAAATCAATGAAAATATACATTTCCAGGCCTAAAACTACCATGTGACACAGGTTCAAGACACTAGGTCCAACAGTTTTGGTGTTGGTCGATTTCTACATGTTGCCTCAGGTAGAAAAGCAAAACAGAACTGTGTTGAGTGGTTTCAGACCTGAATCAACCATCTGACAAAGTTTCAAGATCATCGGCAATAATTTTAGAGTGTTTAAATTTTCACATGTTCCTGTTAGTTTTCTGTCCAAAATCAATGTAAAAATGCATTTTCAGGCCTAAAATTACCACGTGACACAGTTTCAAGACACTTGGTTTTAGTGTTTGTTGATTTCTACCTGTTGCCTGAGGTGAAAAAGCAAAAAAGAACTGGGTTGAGAGGTTTCAGACCTGAATCAACCATCTGACAAAGTTTCAATACTCTATCTGCGATGGTTTCAGAGTTTTTAAATTTTCACATGTTCCTGTTATTATCTGCCCAAAATCAATGTGAACATGCAATTTCAGGCTTAAAATTACCACGAGACACAGTTTCAAGACACTAGGTCCAACAGTTTTAGTGTTTGTTGATTTCTACATGATGCCTGAGGTGAAAAAGCAAAACAGAACTGTGTTGATTGGTTTTAGACCAAAATCAACCATCTGACAAAGTTTCAAGTCTCTATCTGCAACGATTTCAGAGTTTTTAAATTTTCACCTGTTCCTTTTAGTTTTCTCTCCAAAATCAATGAAAATATACATTTCCAGGCCTAAAACTACCATGTGACACAGGTTCAAGACACTAGGTTCAACAGTTTTGGTGTAGGTCGATTTCTACCTGTTGCCTCAGGTGAAAAAGCAAAACAGAACTGTGTTGAGTGGTTTCAGACCTGAATCAACCATCTGACAAAGTTTCAAGACCATCGGCAATAATTTTAGAGTGTTTAAATTTTCACATGTTCCTGTTAGTTTTCTGTCCAAAATCAATGTAAAAATGAATTTTCAGGCCTAAAATTACCACGTGACAGTTTCAAGACACTTGGTTTTAGTGTTTGTTGATTTCTACCTGTTGCCTCAGGTGAAAAAGCAAAACAGAATTGTGTTGAGTGGTTTCAGACCTCAATAAACCATCTGACAAAGTTTCAATACTCTATCTGCAATGGTTTCAGAGTTTTTAAATTTTCACATGTTCCTGTGCACATCTGCCCAAAATCAATGTGAACATGCATTTTCAGGTTTAAAATTACCACATGACACAGTTTCAAGACACTAGGTCCAACAGTTTTAGTGTTTGTTTATTTCTACCTGTTGACTCAGGTTGAAAAGCAAAAGAAAAATGTGTTGAATCGTTTCAGACCTGAATCAACCATCTGACAAAGCTTCAAGACTCTATCCCCATCAGCTTTACTGTTTTTATTTTTTCAGATGTTTCTTTAAGTTTTCTTCCCAAAATCAATGAAAATATGCATTTCAGGCCGAAAGATACCACCTGACAAGGTTTAAAGACACTAGGTCCAACAGTTTTAGTGTTTGTTGATTTCTACCTGTTGCCTGAGGTGAAAAAGCAAAACAGAACTGTGTTGATTGGTTTCAGACCAAAATCAACCATCTGACAAAGTTTCAAGTCTCTATCTGCAACGATTTCAGAGTTTTTAAATTTTCACCTGTTCCTTTTAGTTTTCTCTCCAAAATCAATGAAAATATACATTTCCAGGCCTAAAACTACCATGTGACACAGGTTCAAGACACTAGGTCCAACAGTTTTGGTGTAGGTCGATTTCTACCTGTTGCCTCAGGTGAAAAAGCAAAATAGAACTGTGCTGAGTCATTTCAGACCTCCATCAACCATCTGACAAAGTGTAAAGACCATCTGCAATGATTTCAGAGTTTTTAATTTTTTACATGTTCCTCTTAGTTTTCTCTCCAAAATCAATGAAAATATACATTTCCAGGCCTAAAACTACCATGTGACACAGGTTCAAGACACTAGGTCCAACAGTTTTGGTGTTGGTCGATTTCTACATGTTGCCTCAGGTAGAAAAGCAAAACAGAACTGTGTTGAGTGGTTTCAGACCTGAATCAACCATCTGACAAAGTTTCAAGATCATCGGCAATAATTTTAGAGTGTTTAAATTTTCACATGTTCCTGTTAGTTTTCTGTCCAAAATCAATGTAAAAATGCATTTTCAGGCCTAAAATTACCACGTGACACAGTTTCAAGACACTTGGTTTTAGTGTTTGTTGATTTCTACCTGTTGCCTGAGGTGAAAAAGCAAAACAGAACTGGGTTGAGAGGTTTCAGACCTGAATCAACCATCTGACAAAGTTTCAATACTCTATCTGCGATGGTTTCAGAGTTTTTAAATTTTCACATGTTCCTGTTATTATCTGCCCAAAATCAATGTGAACATGCAATTTCAGGCTTAAAATTACCACGAGACACAGTTTCAAGACACTAGGTCCAACAGTTTTAGTGTTTGTTGATTTCTACATGATGCCTGAGGTGAAAAAGCAAAACAGAACTGTGTTGATTGGTTTTAGACCAAAATCAACCATCTGACAAAGTTTCAAGTCTCTATCTGCAACGATTTCAGAGTTTTTAAATTTTCACCTGTTCCTTTTAGTTTTCTCTCCAAAATCAATGAAAATATACATTTCCAGGCCTAAAACTACCATGTGACACAGGTTCAAGACACTAGGTTCAACAGTTTTGGTGTAGGTCGATTTCTACCTGTTGCCTCAGGTGAAAAAGCAAAACAGAACTGTGTTGAGTGGTTTCAGACCTGAATCAACCATCTGACAAAGTTTCAAGACCATCGGCAATAATTTTAGAGTGTTTAAATTTTCACATGTTCCTGTTAGTTTTCTGTCCAAAATCAATGTAAAAATGAATTTTCAGGCCTAAAATTACCACGTGACAGTTTCAAGACACTTGGTTTTAGTGTTTGTTGATTTCTACCTGTTGCCTCAGGTGAAAAAGCAAAACAGAATTGTGTTGAGTGGTTTCAGACCTCAATAAACCATCTGACAAAGTTTCAATACTCTATCTGCAATGGTTTCAGAGTTTTTAAATTTTCACATGTTCCTGTGCACATCTGCCCAAAATCAATGTGAACATGCATTTTCAGGTTTAAAATTACCACATGACACAGTTTCAAGACACTAGGTCCAACAGTTTTAGTGTTTGTTTATTTCTACCTGTTGACTCAGGTTGAAAAGCAAAAGAAAAATGTGTTAAATCCTTTCAGACCTGAATCAACCATCTGACAAAGCTTCAAGACTCTATCCCCATCAGCTTTACTGTTTTTATTTTTTCAGATGTTTCTTTAAGTTTTCTTCCCAAAATCAATGAAAATATGCATTTCAGGCCGAAAGATACCACCTGACAAGGTTTAAAGACACTAGGTCCAACAGTTTTAGTGTTTGTTGATTTCTACCTGTTGCCTGAGGTGAAAAAGCAAAACAGAACTGTGTTGATTGGTTTCAGACCAAAATCAACCATCTGACAAAGTTTCAAGTCTCTATCTGCAACGATTTCAGAGTTTTTAAATTTTCACCTGTTCCTTTTAGTTTTCTCTCCAAAATCAATGAAAATATACATTTCCAGGCCTAAAACTACCATGTGACACAGGTTCAAGACACTAGGTCCAACAGTTTTGGTGTAGGTCGATTTCTACCTGTTGCCTCAGGTGAAAAAGCAAAATAGAACTGTGCTGAGTCATTTCAGACCTCCATCAACCATCTGACAAAGTGTAAAGACCATCGGCAATGATTTCAGAGTTTTTAATTTTTTACATGTTCCTCTTAGTTTTCTCTCCAAAATCAATGAAAATATACATTTCCAGGCCTAAAACTACCATGTGACACAGGTTCAAGACACTAGGTCCAACAGTTTTGGTGTTGGTCGATTTCTACATGTTGCCTCAGGTAGAAAAGCAAAACAGAACTGTGTTGAGTGGTTTCAGACCTGAATCAACCATCTGACAAAGTTTCAAGATCATCGGCAATAATTTTAGAGTGTTTAAATTTTCACATGTTCCTGTTAGTTTTCTGTCCAAAATCAATGTAAAAATGCATTTTCAGGCCTAAAATTACCACGTGACACAGTTTCAAGACACTTGGTTTTAGTGTTTGTTGATTTCTACCTGTTGCCTGAGGTGAAAAAGCAAAACAGAACTGGGTTGAGAGGTTTCAGACCTGAATCAACCATCTGACAAAGTTTCAATACTCTATCTGCGATGGTTTCAGAGTTTTTAAATTTTCACATGTTCCTGTTATTATCTGCCCAAAATCAATGTGAACATGCAATTTCAGGCTTAAAATTACCACGAGACACAGTTTCAAGACACTAGGTCCAACAGTTTTAGTGTTTGTTGATTTCTACATGATGCCTGAGGTGAAAAAGCAAAACAGAACTGTGTTGATTGGTTTTAGACCAAAATCAACCATCTGACAAAGTTTCAAGTCTCTATCTGCAACGATTTCAGAGTTTTTAAATTTTCACCTGTTCCTTTTAGTTTTCTCTCCAAAATCAATGAAAATATACATTTCCAGGCCTAAAACTACCATGTGACACAGGTTCAAGACACTAGGTTCAACAGTTTTGGTGTAGGTCGATTTCTACCTGTTGCCTCAGGTGAAAAAGCAAAACAGAACTGTGTTGAGTGGTTTCAGACCTGAATCAACCATCTGACAAAGTTTCAAGACCATCGGCAATAATTTTAGAGTGTTTAAATTTTCACATGTTCCTGTTAGTTTTCTGTCCAAAATCAATGTAAAAATGAATTTTCAGGCCTAAAATTACCACGTGACAGTTTCAAGACACTTGGTTTTAGTGTTTGTTGATTTCTACCTGTTGCCTCAGGTGAAAAAGCAAAACAGAATTGTGTTGAGTGGTTTCAGACCTCAATAAACCATCTGACAAAGTTTCAATACTCTATCTGCAATGGTTTCAGAGTTTTTAAATTTTCACATGTTCCTGTGAACATCTGCCCAAAATCAATGTGAACATGCATTTTCAGGTTTAAAATTACCACATGACACAGTTTCAAGACACTAGGTCCAACAGTTTTAGTGTTTGTTTATTTCTACCTGTTGACTCAGATTGAAAAGCAAAAGAAAAATGTGTTGAATCGTTTCAGACCTGAATCAACCATCTGACAAAGCTTCAAGACTCTATCCCCATCAGCTTTACTGTTTTTATTTTTTCAGATGTTTCTTTAAGTTTTCTTCCCAAAATCAATGAAAATATGCATTTCAGGCCGAAAGATACCACCTGACAAGGTTTAAAGACACTAGGTCCAACAGTTTTAGTGTTTGTTGATTTCTACCTGTTGCCTGAGGTGAAAAAGCAAAACAGAACTGTGTTGATTGGTTTCAGACCAAAATCAACCATCTGACAAAGTTTCAAGTCTCTATCTGCAACGATTTCAGAGTTTTTAAATTTTCACCTGTTCCTTTTAGTTTTCTCTCCAAAATCAATGAAAATATACATTTCCAGGCCTAAAACTACCATGTGACACAGGTTCAAGACACTAGGTCCAACAGTTTTGGTGTAGGTCGATTTCTACCTGTTGCCTCAGGTGAAAAAGCAAAATAGAACTGTGCTGAGTCATTTCAGACCTCCATCAACCATCTGACAAAGTGTAAAGACCATCGGCAATGATTTCAGAGTTTTTAATTTTTTACATGTTCCTCTTAGTTTTCTCTCCAAAATCAATGAAAATATACATTTCCAGGCCTAAAACTACCATGTGACACAGGTTCAAGACACTAGGTCCAACAGTTTTGGTGTTGGTCGATTTCTACATGTTGCCTCAGGTAGAAAAGCAAAACAGAACTGTGTTGAGTGGTTTCAGACCTGAATCAACCATCTGACAAAGTTTCAAGATCATCGGCAATAATTTTAGAGTGTTTAAATTTTCACATGTTCCTGTTAGTTTTCTGTCCAAAATCAATGTAAAAATGAATTTTCAGGCCTAAAATTACCACGTGACACAGTTTCAAGACACTTGGTTTTAGTGTTTGTTGATTTCTACCTGTTGCCTGAGGTGAAAAAGCAAAACAGAACTGGGTTGAGAGGTTTCAGACCTGAATCAACCATCTGACAAAGTTTCAATACTCTATCTGCGATGGTTTCAGAGTTTTTAAATTTTCACATGTTCCTGTTATTATCTGCCCAAAATCAATGTGAACATGCAATTTCAGGCTTAAAATTACCACGAGACACAGTTTCAAGACACTAGGTCCAACAGTTTTAGTGTTTGTTGATTTCTACATGATGCCTGAGGTGAAAAAGCAAAACAGAACTGTGTTGATTGGTTTTAGACCAAAATCAACCATCTGACAAAGTTTCAAGTCTCTATCTGCAACGATTTCAGAGTTTTTAAATTTTCACCTGTTCCTTTTAGTTTTCTCTCCAAAATCAATGAAAATATACATTTCCAGGCCTAAAACTACCATGTGACACAGGTTCAAGACACTAGGTTCAACAGTTTTGGTGTAGGTCGATTTCTACCTGTTGCCTCAGGTGAAAAAGCAAAACAGAACTGTGTTGAGTGGTTTCAGACCTGAATCAACCATCTGACAAAGTTTCAAGACCATCGGCAATAATTTTAGAGTGTTTAAATTTTCACATGTTCCTGTTAGTTTTCTGTCCAAAATCAATGTAAAAATGAATTTTCAGGCCTAAAATTACCACGTGACAGTTTCAAGACACTTGGTTTTAGTGTTTGTTGATTTCTACCTGTTGCCTCAGGTGAAAAAGCAAAACAGAATTGTGTTGAGTGGTTTCAGACCTCAATAAACCATCTGACAAAGTTTCAATACTCTATCTGCAATGGTTTCAGAGTTTTTAAATTTTCACATGTTCCTGTGAACATCTGCCCAAAATCAATGTGAACATGCATTTTCAGGTTTAAAATTACCACATGACACAGTTTCAAGACACTAGGTCCAACAGTTTTAGTGTTTGTTTATTTCTACCTGTTGACTCAGATTGAAAAGCAAAAGAAAAATGTGTTGAATCGTTTCAGACCTGAATCAACCATCTGACAAAGCTTCAAGACTCTATCCCCATCAGCTTTACTGTTTTTATTTTTTCAGATGTTTCTTTAAGTTTTCTTCCCAAAATCAATGAAAATATGCATTTCAGGCCGAAAGATACCACCTGACAAGGTTTAAAGACACTAGGTCCAACAGTTTTAGTGTTTGTTGATTTCTACCTGTTGCCTGAGGTGAAAAAGCAAAACAGAACTGTGTTGATTGGTTTCAGACCAAAATCAACCATCTGACAAAGTTTCAAGTCTCTATCTGCAACGATTTCAGAGTTTTTAAATTTTCACCTGTTCCTTTTAGTTTTCTCTCCAAAATCAATGAAAATATACATTTCCAGGCCTAAAACTACCATGTGACACAGGTTCAAGACACTAGGTCCAACAGTTTTGGTGTAGGTCGATTTCTACCTGTTGCCTCAGGTGAAAAAGCAAAATAGAACTGTGCTGAGTCATTTCAGACCTCCATCAACCATCTGACAAAGTGTAAAGACCATCGGCAATGATTTCAGAGTTTTTAATTTTTTACATGTTCCTCTTAGTTTTCTCTCCAAAATCAATGAAAATATACATTTCCAGGCCTAAAACTACCATGTGACACAGGTTCAAGACACTAGGTCCAACAGTTTTGGTGTTGGTCGATTTCTACATGTTGCCTCAGGTAGAAAAGCAAAACAGAACTGTGTTGAGTGGTTTCAGACCTGAATCAACCATCTGACAAAGTTTCAAGATCATCGGCAATAATTTTAGAGTGTTTAAATTTTCACATGTTCCTGTTAGTTTTCTGTCCAAAATCAATGTAAAAATGCATTTTCAGGCCTAAAATTACCACGTGACACAGTTTCAAGACACTTGGTTTTAGTGTTTGTTGATTTCTACCTGTTGCCTGAGGTGAAAAAGCAAAACAGAACTGGGTTGAGAGGTTTCAGACCTGAATCAACCATCTGACAAAGTTTCAATACTCTATCTGCGATGGTTTCAGAGTTTTTAAATTTTCACATGTTCCTGTTATTATCTGCCCAAAATCAATGTGAACATGCAATTTCAGGCTTAAAATTACCACGAGACACAGTTTCAAGACACTAGGTCCAACAGTTTTAGTGTTTGTTGATTTCTACATGATGCCTGAGGTGAAAAAGCAAAACAGAACTGTGTTGATTGGTTTTAGACCAAAATCAACCATCTGACAAAGTTTCAAGTCTCTATCTGCAACGATTTCAGAGTTTTTAAATTTTCACCTGTTCCTTTTAGTTTTCTCTCCAAAATCAATGAAAATATACATTTCCAGGCCTAAAACTACCATGTGACACAGGTTCAAGACACTAGGTTCAACAGTTTTGGTGTAGGTCGATTTCTACCTGTTGCCTCAGGTGAAAAAGCAAAACAGAACTGTGTTGAGTGGTTTCAGACCTGAATCAACCATCTGACAAAGTTTCAAGACCATCGGCAATAATTTTAGAGTGTTTAAATTTTCACATGTTCCTGTTAGTTTTCTGTCCAAAATCAATGTAAAAATGAATTTTCAGGCCTAAAATTACCACATGACAGTTTCAAGACACTTGGTTTTAGTGTTTGTTGATTTCTACCTGTTGCCTGAGGTGAAAAAGCAAAACAGAATTGTGTTGAGTGGTTTCAGACCTCAATAAACCATCTGACAAAGTTTCAATACTCTATCTGCGATGGTTTCAGAGTTTTTAAATTTTCACATGTTCCTGTTATTATCTGCCCAAAATCAATGTGAACATGCAATTTCAGGCTTAAAATTACCACGAGACACAGTTTCAAGACACTAGGTCCAACAGTTTTAGTGTTTGTTGATTTCTACATGATGCCTGAGGTGAAAAAGCAAAACAGAACTGTGTTGATTGGTTTTAGACCACAATCAACCATCTGACAAAGTTTCAAGTCTCTATCTGCAACGATTTCAGAGTTTTTAAATTTTCACCTGTTCCTTTTAGTTTTCTCTCCAAAATCAATGAAAATATACATTTCCAGGCCTAAAACTACCATGTGACACAGGTTCAAGACACTAGGTTCAACAGTTTTGGTGTAGGTCGATTTCTACCTGTTGCCTCAGGTGAAAAAGCAAAACAGAACTGTGTTGAGTGGTTTCAGACCTGAATCAACCATCTGACAAAGTTTCAAGACCATCGGCAATAATTTTAGAGTGTTTAAATTTTCACATGTTCCTGTTAGTTTTCTGTCCAAAATCAATGTAAAAATGAATTTTCAGGCCTAAAATTACCACGTGACAGTTTCAAGACACTTGGTTTTAGTGTTTGTTGATTTCTACCTGTTGCCTCAGGTGAAAAAGCAAAACAGAATTGTGTTGAGTGGTTTCAGACCTCAATAAACCATCTGACAAAGTTTCAATACTCTATCTGCAATGGTTTCAGAGTTTTTAAATTTTCACATGTTCCTGTGCACATCTGCCCAAAATCAATGTGAACATGCATTTTCAGGTTTAAAATTACCACATGACACAGTTTCAAGACACTAGGTCCAACAGTTTTAGTGTTTGTTTATTTCTACCTGTTGACTCAGGTTGAAAAGCAAAAGAAAAATGTGTTGAATCGTTTCAGACCTGAATCAACCATCTGACAAAGCTTCAAGACTCTATCCCCATCAGCTTTACTGTTTTTATTTTTTCAGATGTTTCTTTAAGTTTTCTTCCCAAAATCAATGAAAATATGCATTTCAGGCCGAAAGATACCACCTGACAAGGTTTAAAGACACTAGGTCCAACAGTTTTAGTGTTTGTTGATTTCTACCTGTTGCCTGAGGTGAAAAAGCAAAACAGAACTGTGTTGATTGGTTTCAGACCAAAATCAACCATCTGACAAAGTTTCAAGTCTCTATCTGCAACGATTTCAGAGTTTTTAAATTTTCACCTGTTCCTTTTAGTTTTCTCTCCAAAATCAATGAAAATATACATTTCCAGGCCTAAAACTACCATGTGACACAGGTTCAAGACACTAGGTCCAACAGTTTTGGTGTAGGTCGATTTCTACCTGTTGCCTCAGGTGAAAAAGCAAAATAGAACTGTGCTGAGTCATTTCAGACCTCCATCAACCATCTGACAAAGTGTAAAGACCATCGGCAATGATTTCAGAGTTTTTAATTTTTTACATGTTCCTCTTAGTTTTCTCTCCAAAATCAATGAAAATATACATTTCCAGGCCTAAAACTACCATGTGACACAGGTTCAAGACACTAGGTCCAACAGTTTTGGTGTTGGTCGATTTCTACATGTTGCCTCAGGTAGAAAAGCAAAACAGAACTGTGTTGAGTGGTTTCAGACCTGAATCAACCATCTGACAAAGTTTCAAGATCATCGGCAATAATTTTAGAGTGTTTAAATTTTCACATGTTCCTGTTAGTTTTCTGTCCAAAATCAATGTAAAAATGCATTTTCAGGCCTAAAATTACCACGTGACACAGTTTCAAGACACTTGGTTTTAGTGTTTGTTGATTTCTACCTGTTGCCTGAGGTGAAAAAGCAAAACAGAACTGGGTTGAGAGGTTTCAGACCTGAATCAACCATCTGACAAAGTTTCAATACTCTATCTGCGATGGTTTCAGAGTTTTTAAATTTTCACATGTTCCTGTTATTATCTGCCCAAAATCAATGTGAACATGCAATTTCAGGCTTAAAATTACCACGAGACACAGTTTCAAGACACTAGGTCCAACAGTTTTAGTGTTTGTTGATTTCTACATGATGCCTGAGGTGAAAAAGCAAAACAGAACTGTGTTGATTGGTTTTAGACCAAAATCAACCATCTGACAAAGTTTCAAGTCTCTATCTGCAACGATTTCAGAGTTTTTAAATTTTCACCTGTTCCTTTTAGTTTTCTCTCCAAAATCAATGAAAATATACATTTCCAGGCCTAAAACTACCATGTGACACAGGTTCAAGACACTAGGTTCAACAGTTTTGGTGTAGGTCGATTTCTACCTGTTGCCTCAGGTGAAAAAGCAAAACAGAACTGTGTTGAGTGGTTTCAGACCTGAATCAACCATCTGACAAAGTTTCAAGACCATCGGCAATAATTTTAGAGTGTTTAAATTTTCACATGTTCCTGTTAGTTTTCTGTCCAAAATCAATGTAAAAATGAATTTTCAGGCCTAAAATTACCACATGACAGTTTCAAGACACTTGGTTTTAGTGTTTGTTGATTTCTACCTGTTGCCTGAGGTGAAAAAGCAAAACAGAATTGTGTTGAGTGGTTTCAGACCTCAATAAACCATCTGACAAAGTTTCAATACTCTATCTGCGATGGTTTCAGAGTTTTTAAATTTTCACATGTTCCTGTTATTATCTGCCCAAAATCAATGTGAACATGCAATTTCAGGCTTAAAATTACCACGAGACACAGTTTCAAGACACTAGGTCCAACAGTTTTAGTGTTTGTTGATTTCTACATGATGCCTGAGGTGAAAAAGCAAAACAGAACTGTGTTGATTGGTTTTAGACCACAATCAACCATCTGACAAAGTTTCAAGTCTCTATCTGCAACGATTTCAGAGTTTTTAAATTTTCACCTGTTCCTTTTAGTTTTCTCTCCAAAATCAATGAAAATATACATTTCCAGGCCTAAAACTACCATGTGACACAGGTTCAAGACACTAGGTTCAACAGTTTTGGTGTAGGTCGATTTCTACCTGTTGCCTCAGGTGAAAAAGCAAAACAGAACTGTGTTGAGTGGTTTCAGACCTGAATCAACCATCTGACAAAGTTTCAAGACCATCGGCAATAATTTTAGAGTGTTTAAATTTTCACATGTTCCTGTTAGTTTTCTGTCCAAAATCAATGTAAAAATGAATTTTCAGGCCTAAAATTACCACGTGACAGTTTCAAGACACTTGGTTTTAGTGTTTGTTGATTTCTACCTGTTGCCTCAGGTGAAAAAGCAAAACAGAATTGTGTTGAGTGGTTTCAGACCTCAATAAACCATCTGACAAAGTTTCAATACTCTATCTGCAATGGTTTCAGAGTTTTTAAATTTTCACATGTTCCTGTGCACATCTGCCCAAAATCAATGTGAACATGCATTTTCAGGTTTAAAATTACCACATGACACAGTTTCAAGACACTAGGTCCAACAGTTTTAGTGTTTGTTTATTTCTACCTGTTGACTCAGGTTGAAAAGCAAAAGAAAAATGTGTTGAATCGTTTCAGACCTGAATCAACCATCTGACAAAGCTTCAAGACTCTATCCCCATCAGCTTTACTGTTTTTATTTTTTCAGATGTTTCTTTAAGTTTTCTTCCCAAAATCAATGAAAATATGCATTTCAGGCCGAAAGATACCACCTGACAAGGTTTAAAGACACTAGGTCCAACAGTTTTAGTGTTTGTTGATTTCTACCTGTTGCCTGAGGTGAAAAAGCAAAACAGAACTGTGTTGATTGGTTTCAGACCAAAATCAACCATCTGACAAAGTTTCAAGTCTCTATCTGCAACGATTTCAGAGTTTTTAAATTTTCACCTGTTCCTTTTAGTTTTCTCTCCAAAATCAATGAAAATATACATTTCCAGGCCTAAAACTACCATGTGACACAGGTTCAAGACACTAGGTCCAACAGTTTTGGTGTAGGTCGATTTCTACCTGTTGCCTCAGGTGAAAAAGCAAAATAGAACTGTGCTGAGTCATTTCAGACCTCCATCAACCATCTGACAAAGTGTAAAGACCATCGGCAATGATTTCAGAGTTTTTAATTTTTTACATGTTCCTCTTAGTTTTCTCTCCAAAATCAATGAAAATATACATTTCCAGGCCTAAAACTACCATGTGACACAGGTTCAAGACACTAGGTCCAACAGTTTTGGTGTTGGTCGATTTCTACATGTTGCCTCAGGTAGAAAAGCAAAACAGAACTGTGTTGAGTGGTTTCAGACCTGAATCAACCATCTGACAAAGTTTCAAGATCATCGGCAATAATTTTAGAGTGTTTAAATTTTCACATGTTCCTGTTAGTTTTCTGTCCAAAATCAATGTAAAAATGCATTTTCAGGCCTAAAATTACCACGTGACACAGTTTCAAGACACTTGGTTTTAGTGTTTGTTGATTTCTACCTGTTGCCTGAGGTGAAAAAGCAAAACAGAACTGGGTTGAGAGGTTTCAGACCTGAATCAACCATCTGACAAAGTTTCAATACTCTATCTGCGATGGTTTCAGAGTTTTTAAATTTTCACATGTTCCTGTTATTATCTGCCCAAAATCAATGTGAACATGCAATTTCAGGCTTAAAATTACCACGAGACACAGTTTCAAGACACTAGGTCCAACAGTTTTAGTGTTTGTTGATTTCTACATGATGCCTGAGGTGAAAAAGCAAAACAGAACTGTGTTGATTGGTTTTAGACCAAAATCAACCATCTGACAAAGTTTCAAGTCTCTATCTGCAACGATTTCAGAGTTTTTAAATTTTCACCTGTTCCTTTTAGTTTTCTCTCCAAAATCAATGAAAATATACATTTCCAGGCCTAAAACTACCATGTGACACAGGTTCAAGACACTAGGTTCAACAGTTTTGGTGTAGGTCGATTTCTACCTGTTGCCTCAGGTGAAAAAGCAAAACAGAACTGTGTTGAGTGGTTTCAGACCTGAATCAACCATCTGACAAAGTTTCAAGACCATCGGCAATAATTTTAGAGTGTTTAAATTTTCACATGTTCCTGTTAGTTTTCTGTCCAAAATCAATGTAAAAATGAATTTTCAGGCCTAAAATTACCACGTGACAGTTTCAAGACACTTGGTTTTAGTGTTTGTTGATTTCTACCTGTTGCCTCAGGTGAAAAAGCAAAACAGAATTGTGTTGAGTGGTTTCAGACCTCAATAAACCATCTGACAAAGTTTCAATACTCTATCTGCAATGGTTTCAGAGTTTTTAAATTTTCACATGTTCCTGTGCACATCTGCCCAAAATCAATGTGAACATGCATTTTCAGGTTTAAAATTACCACATGACACAGTTTCAAGACACTAGGTCCAACAGTTTTAGTGTTTGTTTATTTCTACCTGTTGACTCAGGTTGAAAAGCAAAAGAAAAATGTGTTAAATCCTTTCAGACCTGAATCAACCATCTGACAAAGCTTCAAGACTCTATCCCCATCAGCTTTACTGTTTTTATTTTTTCAGATGTTTCTTTAAGTTTTCTTCCCAAAATCAATGAAAATATGCATTTCAGGCCGAAAGATACCACCTGACAAGGTTTAAAGACACTAGGTCCAACAGTTTTAGTGTTTGTTGATTTCTACCTGTTGCCTGAGGTGAAAAAGCAAAACAGAACTGTGTTGATTGGTTTCAGACCAAAATCAACCATCTGACAAAGTTTCAAGTCTCTATCTGCAACGATTTCAGAGTTTTTAAATTTTCACCTGTTCCTTTTAGTTTTCTCTCCAAAATCAATGAAAATATACATTTCCAGGCCTAAAACTACCATGTGACACAGGTTCAAGACACTAGGTCCAACAGTTTTGGTGTAGGTCGATTTCTACCTGTTGCCTCAGGTGAAAAAGCAAAATAGAACTGTGCTGAGTCATTTCAGACCTCCATCAACCATCAGACAAAGTGTAAAGACCATCGGCAATGATTTCAGAGTTTTTAATTTTTTACATGTTCCTCTTAGTTTTCTCTCCAAAATCAATGAAAATATACATTTCCAGGCCTAAAACTACCATGTGACACAGGTTCAAGACACTAGGTCCAACAGTTTTGGTGTTGGTCGATTTCTACATGTTGCCTCAGGTAGAAAAGCAAAACAGAACTGTGTTGAGTGGTTTCAGACCTGAATCAACCATCTGACAAAGTTTCAAGATCATCGGCAATAATTTTAGAGTGTTTAAATTTTCACATGTTCCTGTTAGTTTTCTGTCCAAAATCAATGTAAAAATGCATTTTCAGGCCTAAAATTACCACGTGACACAGTTTCAAGACACTTGGTTTTAGTGTTTGTTGATTTCTACCTGTTGCCTGAGGTGAAAAAGCAAAACAGAACTGGGTTGAGAGGTTTCAGACCTGAATCAACCATCTGACAAAGTTTCAATACTCTATCTGCGATGGTTTCAGAGTTTTTAAATTTTCACATGTTCCTGTTATTATCTGCCCAAAATCAATGTGAACATGCAATTTCAGGCTTAAAATTACCACGAGACACAGTTTCAAGACACTAGGTCCAACAGTTTTAGTGTTTGTTGATTTCTACATGATGCCTGAGGTGAAAAAGCAAAACAGAACTGTGTTGATTGGTTTTAGACCAAAATCAACCATCTGACAAAGTTTCAAGTCTCTATCTGCAACGATTTCAGAGTTTTTAAATTTTCACCTGTTCCTTTTAGTTTTCTCTCCAAAATCAATGAAAATATACATTTCCAGGCCTAAAACTACCATGTGACACAGGTTCAAGACACTAGGTTCAACAGTTTTGGTGTAGGTCGATTTCTACCTGTTGCCTCAGGTGAAAAAGCAAAACAGAACTGTGTTGAGTGGTTTCAGACCTGAATCAACCATCTGACAAAGTTTCAAGACCATCGGCAATAATTTTAGAGTGTTTAAATTTTCACATGTTCCTGTTAGTTTTCTGTCCAAAATCAATGTAAAAATGAATTTTCAGGCCTAAAATTACCACGTGACAGTTTCAAGACACTTGGTTTTAGTGTTTGTTGATTTCTACCTGTTGCCTCAGGTGAAAAAGCAAAACAGAATTGTGTTGAGTGGTTTCAGACCTCAATAAACCATCTGACAAAGTTTCAATACTCTATCTGCAATGGTTTCAGAGTTTTTAAATTTTCACATGTTCCTGTGAACATCTGCCCAAAATCAATGTGAACATGCATTTTCAGGTTTAAAATTACCACATGACACAGTTTCAAGACACTAGGTCCAACAGTTTTAGTGTTTGTTTATTTCTACCTGTTGACTCAGATTGAAAAGCAAAAGAAAAATGTGTTGAATCGTTTCAGACCTGAATCAACCATCTGACAAAGCTTCAAGACTCTATCCCCATCAGCTTTACTGTTTTTATTTTTTCAGATGTTTCTTTAAGTTTTCTTCCCAAAATCAATGAAAATATGCATTTCAGGCCGAAAGATACCACCTGACAAGGTTTAAAGACACTAGGTCCAACAGTTTTAGTGTTTGTTGATTTCTACCTGTTGCCTGAGGTGAAAAAGCAAAACAGAACTGTGTTGATTGGTTTCAGACCAAAATCAACCATCTGACAAAGTTTCAAGTCTCTATCTGCAACGATTTCAGAGTTTTTAAATTTTCACCTGTTCCTTTTAGTTTTCTCTCCAAAATCAATGAAAATATACATTTCCAGGCCTAAAACTACCATGTGACACAGGTTCAAGACACTAGGTCCAACAGTTTTGGTGTAGGTCGATTTCTACCTGTTGCCTCAGGTGAAAAAGCAAAATAGAACTGTGCTGAGTCATTTCAGACCTCCATCAACCATCTGACAAAGTGTAAAGACCATCGGCAATGATTTCAGAGTTTTTAATTTTTTACATGTTCCTCTTAGTTTTCTCTCCAAAATCAATGAAAATATACATTTCCAGGCCTAAAACTACCATGTGACACAGGTTCAAGACACTAGGTCCAACAGTTTTGGTGTTGGTCGATTTCTACATGTTGCCTCAGGTAGAAAAGCAAAACAGAACTGTGTTGAGTGGTTTCAGACCTGAATCAACCATCTGACAAAGTTTCAAGATCATCGGCAATAATTTTAGAGTGTTTAAATTTTCACATGTTCCTGTTAGTTTTCTGTCCAAAATCAATGTAAAAATGAATTTTCAGGCCTAAAATTACCACGTGACACAGTTTCAAGACACTTGGTTTTAGTGTTTGTTGATTTCTACCTGTTGCCTGAGGTGAAAAAGCAAAACAGAACTGGGTTGAGAGGTTTCAGACCTGAATCAACCATCTGACAAAGTTTCAATACTCTATCTGCGATGGTTTCAGAGTTTTTAAATTTTCACATGTTCCTGTTATTATCTGCCCAAAATCAATGTGAACATGCAATTTCAGGCTTAAAATTACCACGAGACACAGTTTCAAGACACTAGGTCCAACAGTTTTAGTGTTTGTTGATTTCTACATGATGCCTGAGGTGAAAAAGCAAAACAGAACTGTGTTGATTGGTTTTAGACCAAAATCAACCATCTGACAAAGTTTCAAGTCTCTATCTGCAACGATTTCAGAGTTTTTAAATTTTCACCTGTTCCTTTTAGTTTTCTCTCCAAAATCAATGAAAATATACATTTCCAGGCCTAAAACTACCATGTGACACAGGTTCAAGACACTAGGTTCAACAGTTTTGGTGTAGGTCGATTTCTACCTGTTGCCTCAGGTGAAAAAGCAAAACAGAACTGTGTTGAGTGGTTTCAGACCTGAATCAACCATCTGACAAAGTTTCAATACTCTATCTGCGATGGTTTCAGAGTTTTTAAATTTTCACATGTTCCTGTTATTATCTGTCCAAAATCAATGTAAAAATGAATTTTCAGGCCTAAAATTACCACGTGACAGTTTCAAGACACTTGGTTTTAGTGTTTGTTGATTTCTACCTGTTGCCTCAGGTGAAAAAGCAAAACAGAATTGTGTTGAGTGGTTTCAGACCTCAATAAACCATCTGACAAAGTTTCAATACTCTATCTGCAATGGTTTCAGAGTTTTTAAATTTTCACATGTTCCTGTGAACATCTGCCCAAAATCAATGTGAACATGCATTTTCAGGTTTAAAATTACCACATGACACAGTTTCAAGACACTAGGTCCAACAGTTTTAGTGTTTGTTTATTTCTACCTGTTGACTCAGATTGAAAAGCAAAAGAAAAATGTGTTGAATCGTTTCAGACCTGAATCAACCATCTGACAAAGCTTCAAGACTCTATCCCCATCAGCTTTACTGTTTTTATTTTTTCAGATGTTTCTTTAAGTTTTCTTCCCAAAATCAATGAAAATATGCATTTCAGGCCGAAAGATACCACCTGACAAGGTTTAAAGACACTAGGTCCAACAGTTTTAGTGTTTGTTGATTTCTACCTGTTGCCTGAGGTGAAAAAGCAAAACAGAACTGTGTTGATTGGTTTCAGACCAAAATCAACCATCTGACAAAGTTTCAAGTCTCTATCTGCAACGATTTCAGAGTTTTTAAATTTTCACCTGTTCCTTTTAGTTTTCTCTCCAAAATCAATGAAAATATACATTTCCAGGCCTAAAACTACCATGTGACACAGGTTCAAGACACTAGGTCCAACAGTTTTGGTGTAGGTCGATTTCTACCTGTTGCCTCAGGTGAAAAAGCAAAATAGAACTGTGCTGAGTCATTTCAGACCTCCATCAACCATCTGACAAAGTGTAAAGACCATCGGCAATGATTTCAGAGTTTTTAATTTTTTACATGTTCCTCTTAGTTTTCTCTCCAAAATCAATGAAAATATACATTTCCAGGCCTAAAACTACCATGTGACACAGGTTCAAGACACTAGGTCCAACAGTTTTGGTGTTGGTCGATTTCTACATGTTGCCTCAGGTAGAAAAGCAAAACAGAACTGTGTTGAGTGGTTTCAGACCTGAATCAACCATCTGACAAAGTTTCAAGATCATCGGCAATAATTTTAGAGTGTTTAAATTTTCACATGTTCCTGTTAGTTTTCTGTCCAAAATCAATGTAAAAATGCATTTTCAGGCCTAAAATTACCACGTGACACAGTTTCAAGACACTTGGTTTTAGTGTTTGTTGATTTCTACCTGTTGCCTGAGGTGAAAAAGCAAAACAGAACTGGGTTGAGAGGTTTCAGACCTGAATCAACCATCTGACAAAGTTTCAATACTCTATCTGCGATGGTTTCAGAGTTTTTAAATTTTCACATGTTCCTGTTATTATCTGCCCAAAATCAATGTGAACATGCAATTTCAGGCTTAAAATTACCACGAGACACAGTTTCAAGACACTAGGTCCAACAGTTTTAGTGTTTGTTGATTTCTACATGATGCCTGAGGTGAAAAAGCAAAACAGAACTGTGTTGATTGGTTTTAGACCAAAATCAACCATCTGACAAAGTTTCAAGTCTCTATCTGCAACGATTTCAGAGTTTTTAAATTTTCACCTGTTCCTTTTAGTTTTCTCTCCAAAATCAATGAAAATATACATTTCCAGGCCTAAAACTACCATGTGACACAGGTTCAAGACACTAGGTTCAACAGTTTTGGTGTAGGTCGATTTCTACCTGTTGCCTCAGGTGAAAAAGCAAAACAGAACTGTGTTGAGTGGTTTCAGACCTGAATCAACCATCTGACAAAGTTTCAAGACCATCGGCAATAATTTTAGAGTGTTTAAATTTTCACATGTTCCTGTTAGTTTTCTGTCCAAAATCAATGTAAAAATGAATTTTCAGGCCTAAAATTACCACGTGACAGTTTCAAGACACTTGGTTTTAGTGTTTGTTGATTTCTACCTGTTGCCTGAGGTGAAAAAGCAAAACAGAATTGTGTTGAGTGGTTTCAGACCTCAATAAACCATCTGACAAAGTTTCAATACTCTATCTGCGATGGTTTCAGAGTTTTTAAATTTTCACATGTTCCTGTTATTATCTGCCCAAAATCAATGTGAACATGCAATTTCAGGCTTAAAATTACCACGAGACACAGTTTCAAGACACTAGGTCCAACAGTTTTAGTGTTTGTTGATTTCTACATGATGCCTGAGGTGAAAAAGCAAAACAGAACTGTGTTGATTGGTTTTAGACCACAATCAACCATCTGACAAAGTTTCAAGTCTCTATCTGCAACGATTTCAGAGTTTTTAAATTTTCACCTGTTCCTTTTAGTTTTCTCTCCAAAATCAATGAAAATATACATTTCCAGGCCTAAAACTACCATGTGACACAGGTTCAAGACACTAGGTTCAACAGTTTTGGTGTAGGTCGATTTCTACCTGTTGCCTCAGGTGAAAAAGCAAAACAGAACTGTGTTGAGTGGTTTCAGACCTGAATCAACCATCTGACAAAGTTTCAAGACCATCGGCAATAATTTTAGAGTGTTTAAATTTTCACATGTTCCTGTTAGTTTTCTGTCCAAAATCAATGTAAAAATGAATTTTCAGGCCTAAAATTACCACGTGACAGTTTCAAGACACTTGGTTTTAGTGTTTGTTGATTTCTACCTGTTGCCTCAGGTGAAAAAGCAAAACAGAATTGTGTTGAGTGGTTTCAGACCTCAATAAACCATCTGACAAAGTTTCAATACTCTATCTGCAATGGTTTCAGAGTTTTTAAATTTTCACATGTTCCTGTGCACATCTGCCCAAAATCAATGTGAACATGCATTTTCAGGTTTAAAATTACCACATGACACAGTTTCAAGACACTAGGTCCAACAGTTTTAGTGTTTGTTTATTTCTACCTGTTGACTCAGGTTGAAAAGCAAAAGAAAAATGTGTTGAATCGTTTCAGACCTGAATCAACCATCTGACAAAGCTTCAAGACTCTATCCCCATCAGCTTTACTGTTTTTATTTTTTCAGATGTTTCTTTAAGTTTTCTTCCCAAAATCAATGAAAATATGCATTTCAGGCCGAAAGATACCACCTGACAAGGTTTAAAGACACTAGGTCCAACAGTTTTAGTGTTTGTTGATTTCTACCTGTTGCCTGAGGTGAAAAAGCAAAACAGAACTGTGTTGATTGGTTTCAGACCAAAATCAACCATCTGACAAAGTTTCAAGTCTCTATCTGCAACGATTTCAGAGTTTTTAAATTTTCACCTGTTCCTTTTAGTTTTCTCTCCAAAATCAATGAAAATATACATTTCCAGGCCTAAAACTACCATGTGACACAGGTTCAAGACACTAGGTCCAACAGTTTTGGTGTAGGTCGATTTCTACCTGTTGCCTCAGGTGAAAAAGCAAAATAGAACTGTGCTGAGTCATTTCAGACCTCCATCAACCATCTGACAAAGTGTAAAGACCATCGGCAATGATTTCAGAGTTTTTAATTTTTTACATGTTCCTCTTAGTTTTCTCTCCAAAATCAATGAAAATATACATTTCCAGGCCTAAAACTACCATGTGACACAGGTTCAAGACACTAGGTCCAACAGTTTTGGTGTTGGTCGATTTCTACATGTTGCCTCAGGTAGAAAAGCAAAACAGAACTGTGTTGAGTGGTTTCAGACCTGAATCAACCATCTGACAAAGTTTCAAGATCATCGGCAATAATTTTAGAGTGTTTAAATTTTCACATGTTCCTGTTAGTTTTCTGTCCAAAATCAATGTAAAAATGCATTTTCAGGCCTAAAATTACCACGTGACACAGTTTCAAGACACTTGGTTTTAGTGTTTGTTGATTTCTACCTGTTGCCTGAGGTGAAAAAGCAAAACAGAACTGGGTTGAGAGGTTTCAGACCTGAATCAACCATCTGACAAAGTTTCAATACTCTATCTGCGATGGTTTCAGAGTTTTTAAATTTTCACATGTTCCTGTTATTATCTGCCCAAAATCAATGTGAACATGCAATTTCAGGCTTAAAATTACCACGAGACACAGTTTCAAGACACTAGGTCCAACAGTTTTAGTGTTTGTTGATTTCTACATGATGCCTGAGGTGAAAAAGCAAAACAGAACTGTGTTGATTGGTTTTAGACCAAAATCAACCATCTGACAAAGTTTCAAGTCTCTATCTGCAACGATTTCAGAGTTTTTAAATTTTCACCTGTTCCTTTTAGTTTTCTCTCCAAAATCAATGAAAATATACATTTCCAGGCCTAAAACTACCATGTGACACAGGTTCAAGACACTAGGTTCAACAGTTTTGGTGTAGGTCGATTTCTACCTGTTGCCTCAGGTGAAAAAGCAAAACAGAACTGTGTTGAGTGGTTTCAGACCTGAATCAACCATCTGACAAAGTTTCAAGACCATCGGCAATAATTTTAGAGTGTTTAAATTTTCACATGTTCCTGTTAGTTTTCTGTCCAAAATCAATGTAAAAATGAATTTTCAGGCCTAAAATTACCACGTGACAGTTTCAAGACACTTGGTTTTAGTGTTTGTTGATTTCTACCTGTTGCCTCAGGTGAAAAAGCAAAACAGAATTGTGTTGAGTGGTTTCAGACCTCAATAAACCATCTGACAAAGTTTCAATACTCTATCTGCAATGGTTTCAGAGTTTTTAAATTTTCACATGTTCCTGTGCACATCTGCCCAAAATCAATGTGAACATGCATTTTCAGGTTTAAAATTACCACATGACACAGTTTCAAGACACTAGGTCCAACAGTTTTAGTGTTTGTTTATTTCTACCTGTTGACTCAGATTGAAAAGCAAAAGAAAAATGTGTTGAATCGTTTCAGACCTGAATCAACCATCTGACAAAGCTTCAAGACTCTATCCCCATCAGCTTTACTGTTTTTATTTTTTCAGATGTTTCTTTAAGTTTTCTTCCCAAAATCAATGAAAATATGCATTTCAGGCCGAAAGATACCACCTGACAAGGTTTAAAGACACTAGGTCCAACAGTTTTAGTGTTTGTTGATTTCTACCTGTTGCCTGAGGTGAAAAAGCAAAACAGAACTGTGTTGATTGGTTTCAGACCAAAATCAACCATCTGACAAAGTTTCAAGTCTCTATCTGCAACGATTTCAGAGTTTTTAAATTTTCACCTGTTCCTTTTAGTTTTCTCTCCAAAATCAATGAAAATATACATTTCCAGGCCTAAAACTACCATGTGACACAGGTTCAAGACACTAGGTCCAACAGTTTTGGTGTAGGTCGATTTCTACCTGTTGCCTCAGGTGAAAAAGCAAAATAGAACTGTGCTGAGTCATTTCAGACCTCCATCAACCATCTGACAAAGTGTAAAGACCATCGGCAATGATTTCAGAGTTTTTAATTTTTTACATGTTCCTCTTAGTTTTCTCTCCAAAATCAATGAAAATATACATTTCCAGGCCTAAAACTACCATGTGACACAGGTTCAAGACACTAGGTCCAACAGTTTTGGTGTTGGTCGATTTCTACATGTTGCCTCAGGTAGAAAAGCAAAACAGAACTGTGTTGAGTGGTTTCAGACCTGAATCAACCATCTGACAAAGTTTCAAGATCATCGGCAATAATTTTAGAGTGTTTAAATTTTCACATGTTCCTGTTAGTTTTCTGTCCAAAATCAATGTAAAAATGCATTTTCAGGCCTAAAATTACCACGTGACACAGTTTCAAGACACTTGGTTTTAGTGTTTGTTGATTTCTACCTGTTGCCTGAGGTGAAAAAGCAAAACAGAACTGGGTTGAGAGGTTTCAGACCTGAATCAACCATCTGACAAAGTTTCAATACTCTATCTGCGATGGTTTCAGAGTTTTTAAATTTTCACATGTTCCTGTTATTATCTGCCCAAAATCAATGTGAACATGCAATTTCAGGCTTAAAATTACCACGAGACACAGTTTCAAGACACTAGGTCCAACAGTTTTAGTGTTTGTTGATTTCTACATGATGCCTGAGGTGAAAAAGCAAAACAGAACTGTGTTGATTGGTTTTAGACCAAAATCAACCATCTGACAAAGTTTCAAGTCTCTATCTGCAACGATTTCAGAGTTTTTAAATTTTCACCTGTTCCTTTTAGTTTTCTCTCCAAAATCAATGAAAATATACATTTCCAGGCCTAAAACTACCATGTGACACAGGTTCAAGACACTAGGTTCAACAGTTTTGGTGTAGGTCGATTTCTACCTGTTGCCTCAGGTGAAAAAGCAAAACAGAACTGTGTTGAGTGGTTTCAGACCTGAATCAACCATCTGACAAAGTTTCAAGACCATCGGCAATAATTTTAGAGTGTTTAAATTTTCACATGTTCCTGTTAGTTTTCTGTCCAAAATCAATGTAAAAATGAATTTTCAGGCCTAAAATTACCACATGACAGTTTCAAGACACTTGGTTTTAGTGTTTGTTGATTTCTACCTGTTGCCTCAGGTGAAAAAGCAAAACAGAATTGTGTTGAGTGGTTTCAGACCTCAATAAACCATCTGACAAAGTTTCAATACTCTATCTGCGATGGTTTCAGAGTTTTTAAATTTTCACATGTTCCTGTTATTATCTGCCCAAAATCAATGTGAACATGCAATTTCAGGCTTAAAATTACCACGAGACACAGTTTCAAGACACTAGGTCCAACAGTTTTAGTGTTTGTTGATTTCTACATGATGCCTGAGGTGAAAAAGCAAAACAGAACTGTGTTGATTGGTTTTAGACCACAATCAACCATCTGACAAAGTTTCAAGTCTCTATCTGCAACGATTTCAGAGTTTTTAAATTTTCACCTGTTCCTTTTAGTTTTCTCTCCAAAATCAATGAAAATATACATTTCCAGGCCTAAAACTACCATGTGACACAGGTTCAAGACACTAGGTTCAACAGTTTTGGTGTAGGTCGATTTCTACCTGTTGCCTCAGGTGAAAAAGCAAAACAGAACTGTGTTGAGTGGTTTCAGACCTGAATCAACCATCTGACAAAGTTTCAAGACCATCGGCAATAATTTGAGAGTGTTTAAATTTTCACATGTTCCTGTTAGTTTTCTGTCCAAAATCAATGTAAAAATGAATTTTCAGGCCTAAAATTACCACGTGACAGTTTCAAGACACTTGGTTTTAGTGTTTGTTGATTTCTACCTGTTGCCTCAGGTGAAAAAGCAAAACAGAATTGTGTTGAGTGGTTTCAGACCTCAATAAACCATCTGACAAAGTTTCAATACTCTATCTGCAATGGTTTCAGAGTTTTTAAATTTTCACATGTTCCTGTGCACATCTGCCCAAAATCAATGTGAACATGCATTTTCAGGTTTAAAATTACCACGAGACACAGTTTCAAGACACTAGGTCCAACAGTTTTAGTGTTTGTTTATTTCTACCTGTTGACTCAGATTGAAAAGCAAAAGAAAAATGTGTTGAATCGTTTCAGACCTGAATCAACCATCTGACAAAGCTTCAAGACTCTATCCCCATCAGCTTTACTGTTTTTATTTTTTCAGATGTTTCTTTAAGTTTTCTTCCCAAAATCAATGAAAATATGCATTTCAGGCCGAAAGATACCACCTGACAAGGTTTAAAGACACTAGGTCCAACAGTTTTAGTGTTTGTTGATTTCTACCTGTTGCCTGAGGTGAAAAAGCAAAACAGAACTGTGTTGATTGGTTTCAGACCAAAATCAACCATCTGACAAAGTTTCAAGTCTCTATCTGCAACGATTTCAGAGTTTTTAAATTTTCACCTGTTCCTTTTAGTTTTCTCTCCAAAATCAATGAAAATATACATTTCCAGGCCAAAAACTACCATGTGACACAGGTTCAAGACACTAGGTCCAACAGTTTTGGTGTAGGTCGATTTCTACCTGTTGCCTCAGGTGAAAAAGCAAAATAGAACTGTGCTGAGTCATTTCAGACCTCCATCAACCATCTGACAAAGTGTAAAGACCATCGGCAATGATTTCAGAGTTTTTAATTTTTTACATGTTCCTCTTAGTTTTCTCTCCAAAATCAATGAAAATATACATTTCCAGGCCTAAAACTACCATGTGACACAGGTTCAAGACACTAGGTCCAACAGTTTTGGTGTTGGTCGATTTCTACATGTTGCCTCAGGTAGAAAAGCAAAACAGAACTGTGTTGAGTGGTTTCAGACCTGAATCAACCATCTGACAAAGTTTCAAGATCATCGGCAATAATTTTAGAGTGTTTAAATTTTCACATGTTCCTGTTAGTTTTCTGTCCAAAATCAATGTAAAAATGCATTTTCAGGCCTAAAATTACCACGTGACACAGTTTCAAGACACTTGGTTTTAGTGTTTGTTGATTTCTACCTGTTGCCTGAGGTGAAAAAGCAAAACAGAACTGGGTTGAGAGGTTTCAGACCTGAATCAACCATCTGACAAAGTTTCAATACTCTATCTGCGATGGTTTCAGAGTTTTTAAATTTTCACATGTTCCTGTTATTATCTGCCCAAAATCAATGTGAACATGCAATTTCAGGCTTAAAATTACCACGAGACACAGTTTCAAGACACTAGGTCCAACAGTTTTAGTGTTTGTTGATTTCTACATGATGCCTGAGGTGAAAAAGCAAAACAGAACTGTGTTGATTGGTTTTAGACCACAATCAACCATCTGACAAAGTTTCAAGTCTCTATCTGCAACGATTTCAGAGTTTTTAAATTTTCACCTGTTCCTTTTAGTTTTCTCTCCAAAATCAATGAAAATATACATTTCCAGGCCTAAAACTACCATGTGACACAGGTTCAAGACACTAGGTTCAACAGTTTTGGTGTAGGTCGATTTCTACCTGTTGCCTCAGGTGAAAAAGCAAAACAGAACTGTGTTGAGTGGTTTCAGACCTGAATCAACCATCTGACAAAGTTTCAAGACCATCGGCAATAATTTGAGAGTGTTTAAATTTTCACATGTTCCTGTTAGTTTTCTGTCCAAAATCAATGTAAAAATGAATTTTCAGGCCTAAAATTACCACGTGACAGTTTCAAGACACTTGGTTTTAGTGTTTGTTGATTTCTACCTGTTGCCTCAGGTGAAAAAGCAAAACAGAATTGTGTTGAGTGGTTTCAGACCTCAATAAACCATCTGACAAAGTTTCAATACTCTATCTGCAATGGTTTCAGAGTTTTTAAATTTTCACATGTTCCTGTGCACATCTGCCCAAAATCAATGTGAACATGCATTTTCAGGTTTAAAATTACCACGAGACACAGTTTCAAGACACTAGGTCCAACAGTTTTAGTGTTTGTTTATTTCTACCTGTTGACTCAGATTGAAAAGCAAAAGAAAAATGTGTTGAATCGTTTCAGACCTGAATCAACCATCTGACAAAGCTTCAAGACTCTATCCCCATCAGCTTTACTGTTTTTATTTTTTCAGATGTTTCTTTAAGTTTTCTTCCCAAAATCAATGAAAATATGCATTTCAGGCCGAAAGATACCACCTGACAAGGTTTAAAGACACTAGGTCCAACAGTTTTAGTGTTTGTTGATTTCTACCTGTTGCCTGAGGTGAAAAAGCAAAACAGAACTGTGTTGATTGGTTTCAGACCAAAATCAACCATCTGACAAAGTTTCAAGTCTCTATCTGCAACGATTTCAGAGTTTTTAAATTTTCACCTGTTCCTTTTAGTTTTCTCTCCAAAATCAATGAAAATATACATTTCCAGGCCTAAAACTACCATGTGACACAGGTTCAAGACACTAGGTCCAACAGTTTTGGTGTAGGTCGATTTCTACCTGTTGCCTCAGGTGAAAAAGCAAAATAGAACTGTGCTGAGTCATTTCAGACCTCCATCAACCATCTGACAAAGTGTAAAGACCATCGGCAATGATTTCAGAGTTTTTAATTTTTTACATGTTCCTCTTAGTTTTCTCTCCAAAATCAATGAAAATATACATTTCCAGGCCTAAAACTACCATGTGACACAGGTTCAAGACACTAGGTCCAACAGTTTTGGTGTTGGTCGATTTCTACATGTTGCCTCAGGTAGAAAAGCAAAACAGAACTGTGTTGAGTGGTTTCAGACCTGAATCAACCATCTGACAAAGTTTCAAGATCATCGGCAATAATTTTAGAGTGTTTAAATTTTCACATGTTCCTGTTAGTTTTCTGTCCAAAATCAATGTAAAAATGCATTTTCAGGCCTAAAATTACCACGTGACACAGTTTCAAGACACTTGGTTTTAGTGTTTGTTGATTTCTACCTGTTGCCTGAGGTGAAAAAGCAAAACAGAACTGGGTTGAGAGGTTTCAGACCTGAATCAACCATCTGACAAAGTTTCAATACTCTATCTGCGATGGTTTCAGAGTTTTTAAATTTTCACATGTTCCTGTTATTATCTGCCCAAAATCAATGTGAACATGCAATTTCAGGCTTAAAATTACCACGAGACACAGTTTCAAGACACTAGGTCCAACAGTTTTAGTGTTTGTTGATTTCTACATGATGCCTGAGGTGAAAAAGCAAAACAGAACTGTGTTGATTGGTTTTAGACCAAAATCAACCATCTGACAAAGTTTCAAGTCTCTATCTGCAACGATTTCAGAGTTTTTAAATTTTCACCTGTTCCTTTTAGTTTTCTCTCCAAAATCAATGAAAATATACATTTCCAGGCCTAAAACTACCATGTGACACAGGTTCAAGACACTAGGTTCAACAGTTTTGGTGTAGGTCGATTTCTACCTGTTGCCTCAGGTGAAAAAGCAAAACAGAACTGTGTTGAGTGGTTTCAGACCTGAATCAACCATCTGACAAAGTTTCAAGACCATCGGCAATAATTTTAGAGTGTTTAAATTTTCACATGTTCCTGTTAGTTTTCTGTCCAAAATCAATGTAAAAATGAATTTTCAGGCCTAAAATTACCACGTGACACAGTTTCAAGACACTTGGTTTTAGTGTTTGTTGATTTCTACCTGTTGCCTGAGGTGAAAAAGCAAAACAGAACTGGGTTGAGAGGTTTCAGACCTGAATCAACCATCTGACAAAGTTTCAATACTCTATCTGCGATGGTTTCAGAGTTTTTAAATTTTCACATGTTCCTGTTATTATCTGCCCAAAATCAATGTGAACATGCAATTTCAGGCTTAAAATTACCACGAGACACAGTTTCAAGACACTAGGTCCAACAGTTTTAGTGTTTGTTGATTTCTACATGATGCCTGAGGTGAAAAAGCAAAACAGAACTGTGTTGATTGGTTTTAGACCAAAATCAACCATCTGACAAAGTTTCAAGTCTCTATCTGCAACGATTTCAGAGTTTTTAAATTTTCACCTGTTCCTTTTAGTTTTCTCTCCAAAATCAATGAAAATATACATTTCCAGGCCTAAAACTACCATGTGACACAGGTTCAAGACACTAGGTCCAACAGTTTTGGTGTAGGTCGATTTCTACCTGTTGCCTCAGGTGAAAAAGCAAAATAGAACTGTGCTGAGTCATTTCAGACCTCCATCAACCATCTGACAAAGTGTAAAGACCATCGGCAATGATTTCAGAGTTTTTAATTTTTTACATGTTCCTCTTAGTTTTCTCTCCAAAATCAATGAAAATATACATTTCCAGGCCTAAAACTACCATGTGACACAGGTTCAAGACACTAGGTCCAACAGTTTTGGTGTTGGTCGATTTCTACATGTTGCCTCAGGTAGAAAAGCAAAACAGAACTGTGTTGAGTGGTTTCAGACCTGAATCAACCATCTGACAAAGTTTCAAGATCATCGGCAATAATTTTAGAGTGTTTAAATTTTCACATGTTCCTGTTAGTTTTCTGTCCAAAATCAATGTAAAAATGCATTTTCAGGCCTAAAATTACCACGTGACACAGTTTCAAGACACTTGGTTTTAGTGTTTGTTGATTTCTACCTGTTGCCTGAGGTGAAAAAGCAAAACAGAACTGGGTTGAGAGGTTTCAGACCTGAATCAACCATCTGACAAAGTTTCAATACTCTATCTGCGATGGTTTCAGAGTTTTTAAATTTTCACATGTTCCTGTTATTATCTGCCCAAAATCAATGTGAACATGCAATTTCAGGCTTAAAATTACCACGAGACACAGTTTCAAGACACTAGGTCCAACAGTTTTAGTGTTTGTTGATTTCTACATGATGCCTGAGGTGAAAAAGCAAAACAGAACTGTGTTGATTGGTTTTAGACCAAAATCAACCATCTGACAAAGTTTCAAGTCTCTATCTGCAACGATTTCAGAGTTTTTAAATTTTCACCTGTTCCTTTTAGTTTTCTCTCCAAAATCAATGAAAATATACATTTCCAGGCCTAAAACTACCATGTGACACAGGTTCAAGACACTAGGTTCAACAGTTTTGGTGTAGGTCGATTTCTACCTGTTGCCTCAGGTGAAAAAGCAAAACAGAACTGTGTTGAGTGGTTTCAGACCTGAATCAACCATCTGACAAAGTTTCAAGACCATCGGCAATAATTTTAGAGTGTTTAAATTTTCACATGTTCCTGTTAGTTTTCTGTCCAAAATCAATGTAAAAATGAATTTTCAGGCCTAAAATTACCACATGACAGTTTCAAGACACTTGGTTTTAGTGTTTGTTGATTTCTACCTGTTGCCTCAGGTGAAAAAGCAAAACAGAATTGTGTTGAGTGGTTTCAGACCTCAATAAACCATCTGACAAAGTTTCAATACTCTATCTGCGATGGTTTCAGAGTTTTTAAATTTTCACATGTTCCTGTTATTATCTGCCCAAAATCAATGTGAACATGCAATTTCAGGCTTAAAATTACCACGAGACACAGTTTCAAGACACTAGGTCCAACAGTTTTAGTGTTTGTTGATTTCTACATGATGCCTGAGGTGAAAAAGCAAAACAGAACTGTGTTGATTGGTTTTAGACCACAATCAACCATCTGACAAAGTTTCAAGTCTCTATCTGCAACGATTTCAGAGTTTTTAAATTTTCACCTGTTCCTTTTAGTTTTCTCTCCAAAATCAATGAAAATATACATTTCCAGGCCTAAAACTACCATGTGACACAGGTTCAAGACACTAGGTTCAACAGTTTTGGTGTAGGTCGATTTCTACCTGTTGCCTCAGGTGAAAAAGCAAAACAGAACTGTGTTGAGTGGTTTCAGACCTGAATCAACCATCTGACAAAGTTTCAAGACCATCGGCAATAATTTGAGAGTGTTTAAATTTTCACATGTTCCTGTTAGTTTTCTGTCCAAAATCAATGTAAAAATGAATTTTCAGGCCTAAAATTACCACGTGACAGTTTCAAGACACTTGGTTTTAGTGTTTGTTGATTTCTACCTGTTGCCTCAGGTGAAAAAGCAAAACAGAATTGTGTTGAGTGGTTTCAGACCTCAATAAACCATCTGACAAAGTTTCAATACTCTATCTGCAATGGTTTCAGAGTTTTTAAATTTTCACATGTTCCTGTGCACATCTGCCCAAAATCAATGTGAACATGCATTTTCAGGTTTAAAATTACCACGAGACACAGTTTCAAGACACTAGGTCCAACAGTTTTAGTGTTTGTTTATTTCTACCTGTTGACTCAGATTGAAAAGCAAAAGAAAAATGTGTTGAATCGTTTCAGACCTGAATCAACCATCTGACAAAGCTTCAAGACTCTATCCCCATCAGCTTTACTGTTTTTATTTTTTCAGATGTTTCTTTAAGTTTTCTTCCCAAAATCAATGAAAATATGCATTTCAGGCCGAAAGATACCACCTGACAAGGTTTAAAGACACTAGGTCCAACAGTTTTAGTGTTTGTTGATTTCTACCTGTTGCCTGAGGTGAAAAAGCAAAACAGAACTGTGTTGATTGGTTTCAGACCAAAATCAACCATCTGACAAAGTTTCAAGTCTCTATCTGCAACGATTTCAGAGTTTTTAAATTTTCACCTGTTCCTTTTAGTTTTCTCTCCAAAATCAATGAAAATATACATTTCCAGGCCTAAAACTACCATGTGACACAGGTTCAAGACACTAGGTCCAACAGTTTTGGTGTAGGTCGATTTCTACCTGTTGCCTCAGGTGAAAAAGCAAAATAGAACTGTGCTGAGTCATTTCAGACCTCCATCAACCATCTGACAAAGTGTAAAGACCATCGGCAATGATTTCAGAGTTTTTAATTTTTTACATGTTCCTCTTAGTTTTCTCTCCAAAATCAATGAAAATATACATTTCCAGGCCTAAAACTACCATGTGACACAGGTTCAAGACACTAGGTCCAACAGTTTTGGTGTTGGTCGATTTCTACATGTTGCCTCAGGTAGAAAAGCAAAACAGAACTGTGTTGAGTGGTTTCAGACCTGAATCAACCATCTGACAAAGTTTCAAGATCATCGGCAATAATTTTAGAGTGTTTAAATTTTCACATGTTCCTGTTAGTTTTCTGTCCAAAATCAATGTAAAAATGCATTTTCAGGCCTAAAATTACCACGTGACACAGTTTCAAGACACTTGGTTTTAGTGTTTGTTGATTTCTACCTGTTGCCTGAGGTGAAAAAGCAAAACAGAACTGGGTTGAGAGGTTTCAGACCTGAATCAACCATCTGACAAAGTTTCAATACTCTATCTGCGATGGTTTCAGAGTTTTTAAATTTTCACATGTTCCTGTTATTATCTGCCCAAAATCAATGTGAACATGCAATTTCAGGCTTAAAATTACCACGAGACACAGTTTCAAGACACTAGGTCCAACAGTTTTAGTGTTTGTTGATTTCTACATGATGCCTGAGGTGAAAAAGCAAAACAGAACTGTGTTGATTGGTTTTAGACCAAAATCAACCATCTGACAAAGTTTCAAGTCTCTATCTGCAACGATTTCAGAGTTTTTAAATTTTCACCTGTTCCTTTTAGTTTTCTCTCCAAAATCAATGAAAATATACATTTCCAGGCCTAAAACTACCATGTGACACAGGTTCAAGACACTAGGTTCAACAGTTTTGGTGTAGGTCGATTTCTACCTGTTGCCTCAGGTGAAAAAGCAAAACAGAACTGTGTTGAGTGGTTTCAGACCTGAATCAACCATCTGACAAAGTTTCAAGACCATCGGCAATAATTTTAGAGTGTTTAAATTTTCACATGTTCCTGTTAGTTTTCTGTCCAAAATCAATGTAAAAATGAATTTTCAGGCCTAAAATTACCACGTGACACAGTTTCAAGACACTTGGTTTTAGTGTTTGTTGATTTCTACCTGTTGCCTGAGGTGAAAAAGCAAAACAGAACTGGGTTGAGAGGTTTCAGACCTGAATCAACCATCTGACAAAGTTTCAATACTCTATCTGCGATGGTTTCAAAGTTTTTAAATTTTCACATGTTCCTGTTATTATCTGCCCAAAATCAATGTGAACATGCAATTTCAGGCTTAAAATTACCACGAGACACAGTTTCAAGACACTAGGTCCAACAGTTTTAGTGTTTGTTGATTTCTACATGATGCCTGAGGTGAAAAAGCAAAACAGAACTGTGTTGATTGGTTTTAGACCAAAATCAACCATCTGACAAAGTTTCAAGTCTCTATCTGCAACGATTTCAGAGTTTTTAAATTTTCACCTGTTCCTTTTAGTTTTCTCTCCAAAATCAATGAAAATATACATTTCCAGGCCTAAAACTACCATGTGACACAGGTTCAAGACACTAGGTTCAACAGTTTTGGTGTAGGTCGATTTCTACCTGTTGCCTCAGGTGAAAAAGCAAAACAGAACTGTGTTGAGTGGTTTCAGACCTGAATCAACCATCTGACAAAGTTTCAAGACCATCGGCAATAATTTTAGAGTGTTTAAATTTTCACATGTTCCTGTTAGTTTTCTGTCCAAAATCAATGTAAAAATGAATTTTCAGGCCTAAAATTACCACGTGACAGTTTCAAGACACTTGGTTTTAGTGTTTGTTGATTTCTACCTGTTGCCTCAGGTGAAAAAGCAAAACAGAATTGTGTTGAGTGGTTTCAGACCTCAATAAACCATCTGACAAAGTTTCAATACTCTATCTGCAATGGTTTCAGAGTTTTTAAATTTTCACATGTTCCTGTGCACATCTGCCCAAAATCAATGTGAACATGCATTTTCAGGTTTAAAATTACCACATGACACAGTTTCAAGACACTAGGTCCAACAGTTTTAGTGTTTGTTTATTTCTACCTGTTGACTCAGGTTGAAAAGCAAAAGAAAAATGTGTTGAATCGTTTCAGACCTGAATCAACCATCTGACAAAGCTTCAAGACTCTATCCCCATCAGCTTTACTGTTTTTATTTTTTCAGATGTTTCTTTAAGTTTTCTTCCCAAAATCAATGAAAATATGCATTTCAGGCCGAAAGATACCACCTGACAAGGTTTAAAGACACTAGGTCCAACAGTTTTAGTGTTTGTTGATTTCTACCTGTTGCCTGAGGTGAAAAAGCAAAACAGAACTGTGTTGATTGGTTTCAGACCAAAATCAACCATCTGACAAAGTTTCAAGTCTCTATCTGCAACGATTTCAGAGTTTTTAAATTTTCACCTGTTCCTTTTAGTTTTCTCTCCAAAATCAATGAAAATATACATTTCCAGGCCTAAAACTACCATGTGACACAGGTTCAAGACACTAGGTCCAACAGTTTTGGTGTAGGTCGATTTCTACCTGTTGCCTCAGGTGAAAAAGCAAAATAGAACTGTGCTGAGTCATTTCAGACCTCCATCAACCATCTGACAAAGTGTAAAGACCATCGGCAATGATTTCAGAGTTTTTAATTTTTTACATGTTCCTCTTAGTTTTCTCTCCAAAATCAATGAAAATATACATTTCCAGGCCTAAAACTACCATGTGACACAGGTTCAAGACACTAGGTCCAACAGTTTTGGTGTTGGTCGATTTCTACATGTTGCCTCAGGTAGAAAAGCAAAACAGAACTGTGTTGAGTGGTTTCAGACCTGAATCAACCATCTGACAAAGTTTCAAGACCATCGGCAATAATTTTAGAGTGTTTAAATTTTCACATGTTCCTGTTAGTTTTCTGTCCAAAATCAATGTAAAAATGCATTTTCAGGCCTAAAATTACCACGTGACACAGTTTCAAGACACTTGGTTTTAGTGTTTGTTGATTTCTACCTGTTGCCTGAGGTGAAAAAGCAAAACAGAACTGGGTTGAGAGGTTTCAGACCTGAATCAACCATCTGACAAAGTTTCAATACTCTATCTGCGATGGTTTCAGAGTTTTTAAATTTTCACATGTTCCTGTTATTATCTGCCCAAAATCAATGTGAACATGCAATTTCAGGCTTAAAATTACCACGAGACACAGTTTCAAGACACTAGGTCCAACAGTTTTAGTGTTTGTTGATTTCTACATGATGCCTGAGGTGAAAAAGCAAAACAGAACTGTGTTGATTGGTTTTAGACCAAAATCAACCATCTGACAAAGTTTCAAGTCTCTATCTGCAACGATTTCAGAGTTTTTAAATTTTCACCTGTTCCTTTTAGTTTTCTCTCCAAAATCAATGAAAATATACATTTCCAGGCCTAAAACTACCATGTGACACAGGTTCAAGACACTAGGTTCAACAGTTTTGGTGTAGGTCGATTTCTACCTGTTGCCTCAGGTGAAAAAGCAAAACAGAACTGTGTTGAGTGGTTTCAGACCTGAATCAACCATCTGACAAAGTTTCAAGACCATCGGCAATAATTTTAGAGTGTTTAAATTTTCACATGTTCCTGTTAGTTTTCTGTCCAAAATCAATGTAAAAATGAATTTTCAGGCCTAAAATTACCACGTGACACAGTTTCAAGACACTTGGTTTTAGTGTTTGTTGATTTCTACCTGTTGCCTGAGGTGAAAAAGCAAAACAGAACTGGGTTGAGAGGTTTCAGACCTGAATCAACCATCTGACAAAGTTTCAATACTCTATCTGCGATGGTTTCAGAGTTTTTAAATTTTCACATGTTCCTGTTATTATCTGCCCAAAATCAATGTGAACATGCAATTTCAGGCTTAAAATTACCACGAGACACAGTTTCAAGACACTAGGTCCAACAGTTTTAGTGTTTGTTGATTTCTACATGATGCCTGAGGTGAAAAAGCAAAACAGAACTGTGTTGATTGGTTTTAGACCAAAATCAACCATCTGACAAAGTTTCAAGTCTCTATCTGCAACGATTTCAGAGTTTTTAAATTTTCACCTGTTCCTTTTAGTTTTCTCTCCAAAATCAATGAAAATATACATTTCCAGGCCTAAAACTACCATGTGACACAGGTTCAAGACACTAGGTTCAACAGTTTTGGTGTAGGTCGATTTCTACCTGTTGCCTCAGGTGAAAAAGCAAAACAGAACTGTGTTGAGTGGTTTCAGACCTGAATCAACCATCTGACAAAGTTTCAAGACCATCGGCAATAATTTTAGAGTGTTTAAATTTTCACATGTTCCTGTTAGTTTTCTGTCCAAAATCAATGTAAAAATGAATTTTCAGGCCTAAAATTACCACGTGACAGTTTCAAGACACTTGGTTTTAGTGTTTGTTGATTTCTACCTGTTGCCTCAGGTGAAAAAGCAAAACAGAATTGTGTTGAGTGGTTTCAGACCTCAATAAACCATCTGACAAAGTTTCAATACTCTATCTGCAATGGTTTCAGAGTTTTTAAATTTTCACATGTTCCTGTGCACATCTGCCCAAAATCAATGTGAACATGCATTTTCAGGTTTAAAATTACCACATGACACAGTTTCAAGACACTAGGTCCAACAGTTTTAGTGTTTGTTTATTTCTACCTGTTGACTCAGGTTGAAAAGCAAAAGAAAAATGTGTTGAATCGTTTCAGACCTGAATCAACCATCTGACAAAGCTTCAAGACTCTATCCCCATCAGCTTTACTGTTTTTATTTTTTCAGATGTTTCTTTAAGTTTTCTTCCCAAAATCAATGAAAATATGCATTTCAGGCCGAAAGATACCACCTGACAAGGTTTAAAGACACTAGGTCCAACAGTTTTAGTGTTTGTTGATTTCTACCTGTTGCCTGAGGTGAAAAAGCAAAACAGAACTGTGTTGATTGGTTTCAGACCAAAATCAACCATCTGACAAAGTTTCAAGTCTCTATCTGCAACGATTTCAGAGTTTTTAAATTTTCACCTGTTCCTTTTAGTTTTCTCTCCAAAATCAATGAAAATATACATTTCCAGGCCTAAAACTACCATGTGACACAGGTTCAAGACACTAGGTCCAACAGTTTTGGTGTAGGTCGATTTCTACCTGTTGCCTCAGGTGAAAAAGCAAAATAGAACTGTGCTGAGTCATTTCAGACCTCCATCAACCATCTGACAAAGTGTAAAGACCATCGGCAATGATTTCAGAGTTTTTAATTTTTTACATGTTCCTCTTAGTTTTCTCTCCAAAATCAATGAAAATATACATTTCCAGGCCTAAAACTACCATGTGACACAGGTTCAAGACACTAGGTCCAACAGTTTTGGTGTTGGTCGATTTCTACATGTTGCCTCAGGTAGAAAAGCAAAACAGAACTGTGTTGAGTGGTTTCAGACCTGAATCAACCATCTGACAAAGTTTCAAGATCATCGGCAATAATTTTAGAGTGTTTAAATTTTCACATGTTCCTGTTAGTTTTCTGTCCAAAATCAATGTAAAAATGCATTTTCAGGCCTAAAATTACCACGTGACACAGTTTCAAGACACTTGGTTTTAGTGTTTGTTGATTTCTACCTGTTGCCTGAGGTGAAAAAGCAAAACAGAACTGGGTTGAGAGGTTTCAGACCTGAATCAACCATCTGACAAAGTTTCAATACTCTATCTGCGATGGTTTCAGAGTTTTTAAATTTTCACATGTTCCTGTTATTATCTGCCCAAAATCAATGTGAACATGCAATTTCAGGCTTAAAATTACCACGAGACACAGTTTCAAGACACTAGGTCCAACAGTTTTAGTGTTTGTTGATTTCTACATGATGCCTGAGGTGAAAAAGCAAAACAGAACTGTGTTGATTGGTTTTAGACCAAAATCAACCATCTGACAAAGTTTCAAGTCTCTATCTGCAACGATTTCAGAGTTTTTAAATTTTCACCTGTTCCTTTTAGTTTTCTCTCCAAAATCAATGAAAATATACATTTCCAGGCCTAAAACTACCATGTGACACAGGTTCAAGACACTAGGTTCAACAGTTTTGGTGTAGGTCGATTTCTACCTGTTGCCTCAGGTGAAAAAGCAAAACAGAACTGTGTTGAGTGGTTTCAGACCTGAATCAACCATCTGACAAAGTTTCAAGACCATCGGCAATAATTTTAGAGTGTTTAAATTTTCACATGTTCCTGTTAGTTTTCTGTCCAAAATCAATGTTAAAATGAATTTTCAGGCCTAAAATTACCACGTGACAGTTTCAAGACACTTGGTTTTAGTGTTTGTTGATTTCTACCTGTTGCCTCAGGTGAAAAAGCAAAACAGAATTGTGTTGAGTGGTTTCAGACCTCAATAAACCATCTGACAAAGTTTCAATACTCTATCTGCAATGGTTTCAGAGTTTTTAAATTTTCACATGTTCCTGTGCACATCTGCCCAAAATCAATGTGAACATGCATTTTCAGGTTTAAAATTACCACATGACACAGTTTCAAGACACTAGGTCCAACAGTTTTAGTGTTTGTTTATTTCTACCTGTTGACTCAGGTTGAAAAGCAAAAGAAAAATGTGTTGAATCGTTTCAGACCTGAATCAACCATCTGACAAAGCTTCAAGACTCTATCCCCATCAGCTTTACTGTTTTTATTTTTTCAGATGTTTCTTTAAGTTTTCTTCCCAAAATCAATGAAAATATGCATTTCAGGCCGAAAGATACCACCTGACAAGGTTTAAAGACACTAGGTCCAACAGTTTTAGTGTTTGTTGATTTCTACCTGTTGCCTGAGGTGAAAAAGCAAAACAGAACTGTGTTGATTGGTTTCAGACCAAAATCAACCATCTGACAAAGTTTCAAGTCTCTATCTGCAACGATTTCAGAGTTTTTAAATTTTCACCTGTTCCTTTTAGTTTTCTCTCCAAAATCAATGAAAATATACATTTCCAGGCCTAAAACTACCATGTGACACAGGTTCAAGACACTAGGTCCAACAGTTTTGGTGTAGGTCGATTTCTACCTGTTGCCTCAGGTGAAAAAGCAAAATAGAACTGTGCTGAGTCATTTCAGACCTCCATCAACCATCTGACAAAGTGTAAAGACCATCGGCAATGATTTCAGAGTTTTTAATTTTTTACATGTTCCTCTTAGTTTTCTCTCCAAAATCAATGAAAATATACATTTCCAGGCCTAAAACTACCATGTGACACAGGTTCAAGACACTAGGTCCAACAGTTTTGGTGTTGGTCGATTTCTACATGTTGCCTCAGGTAGAAAAGCAAAACAGAACTGTGTTGAGTGGTTTCAGACCTGAATCAACCATCTGACAAAGTTTCAAGATCATCGGCAATAATTTTAGAGTGTTTAAATTTTCACATGTTCCTGTTAGTTTTCTGTCCAAAATCAATGTAAAAATGCATTTTCAGGTCTAAAATTACCACGTGACACAGTTTCAAGACACTTGGTTTTAGTGTTTGTTGATTTCTACCTGTTGCCTGAGGTGAAAAAGCAAAACAGAACTGGGTTGAGAGGTTTCAGACCTGAATCAACCATCTGACAAAGTTTCAATACTCTATCTGCGATGGTTTCAGAGTTTTTAAATTTTCACATGTTCCTGTTATTATCTGCCCAAAATCAATGTGAACATGCAATTTCAGGCTTAAAATTACCACGAGACACAGTTTCAAGACACTAGGTCCAACAGTTTTAGTGTTTGTTGATTTCTACATGATGCCTGAGGTGAAAAAGCAAAACAGAACTGTGTTGATTGGTTTTAGACCAAAATCAACCATCTGACAAAGTTTCAAGTCTCTATCTGCAACGATTTCAGAGTTTTTAAATTTTCACCTGTTCCTTTTAGTTTTCTCTCCAAAATCAATGAAAATATACATTTCCAGGCCTAAAACTACCATGTGACACAGGTTCAAGACACTAGGTTCAACAGTTTTGGTGTAGGTCGATTTCTACCTGTTGCCTCAGGTGAAAAAGCAAAACAGAACTGTGTTGAGTGGTTTCAGACCTGAATCAACCATCTGACAAAGTTTCAAGACCATCGGCAATAATTTTAGAGTGTTTAAATTTTCACATGTTCCTGTTAGTTTTCTGTCCAAAATCAATGTTAAAATGAATTTTCAGGCCTAAAATTACCACGTGACAGTTTCAAGACACTTGGTTTTAGTGTTTGTTGATTTCTACCTGTTGCCTCAGGTGAAAAAGCAAAACAGAATTGTGTTGAGTGGTTTCAGACCTCAATAAACCATCTGACAAAGTTTCAATACTCTATCTGCAATGGTTTCAGAGTTTTTAAATTTTCACATGTTCCTGTGCACATCTGCCCAAAATCAATGTGAACATGCATTTTCAGGTTTAAAATTACCACATGACACAGTTTCAAGACACTAGGTCCAACAGTTTTAGTGTTTGTTTATTTCTACCTGTTGACTCAGGTTGAAAAGCAAAAGAAAAATGTGTTGAATCGTTTCAGACCTGAATCAACCATCTGACAAAGCTTCAAGACTCTATCCCCATCAGCTTTACTGTTTTTATTTTTTCAGATGTTTCTTTAAGTTTTCTTCCTAAAATCAATGAAAATATGCATTTCAGGCCGAAAGATACCACCTGACAAGGTTTAAAGATACTAGGTCCAACAGTTTTAGTGTTTGTTGATTTCTACCTGTTGCCTGAGGTGAAAAAGCAAAACAGAACTGTGTTGATTGGTTTCAGACCAAAATCAACCATCTGACAAAGTTTCAAGTCTCTATCTGCAACGATTTCAGAGTTTTTAAATTTTCACCTGTTCCTTTTAGTTTTCTCTCCAAAATCAATGAAAATATACATTTCCAGGCCTAAAACTACCATGTGACAGGTTCAAGACACTAGGTCCAACAGTTTTGGTGTAGGTCGATTTCTACCTGTTGCCTCAGGTGAAAAAGCAAAATAGAACTGTGCTGAGTCATTTCAGACCTCCTCAACCATCTGACAAAGTGTAAAGACCATCGGCAATGATTTCAGAGTTTTTAATTTTTTACATGTTCCTCTTAGTTTTCTCTCCAAAATCAATGAAAATATACATTTCCAGGCCTAAAACTACCATGTGACACAGGTTCAAGACACTAGGTCCAACAGTTTTGGTGTAGGTCGATTTCTACATGTTGCCTCAGGTAGAAAAGCAAAACAGAACTGTGTTGAGTGGTTTCAGACCTGAATCAACCATCTGAGAAAGTTTCAAGATCATCGGCAATAATTTTAGAGTGTTTAAATTTTCACATGTTCCTGTTAGTTTTCTGTCCAAAATCAATGTAAAAATGCATTTTCAGGCCTAAAATTACCACGTGACACAGTTTCAAGACACTTGGTTTTAGTGTTTGTTGATTTCTACCTGTTGCCTGAGGTGAAAAAGCAAAACAGAACTGGGTTGAGAGGTTTCAGACCTGAATCAACCATCTGACAAAGTTTCAATACTCTATCTGCGATGGTTTCAGAGTTTTTAAATTTTCACATGTTCCTGTTATTATCTGCCCAAAATCAATGTGAACATGCAATTTCAGGCTTAAAATTACCACGAGACACAGTTTCAAGACACTAGGTCCAACAGTTTTAGTGTTTGTTGATTTCTACATGATGCCTGAGGTGAAAAAGGAAAACAGAACTGTGTTGATTGGTTTTAGACCAAAATCAACCATCTGACAAAGTTTCAAGTCTCTATCTGCAACGATTTCAGAGTTTTTAAATTTTCACCTGTTCCTTTTAGTTTTCTCTCCAAAATCAATGAAAATATACATTTCCAGGCCTAAAACTACCATGTGACACAGGTTCAAGACACTAGGTTCAACAGTTTTGGTGTAGGTCGATTTCTACCTGTTGCCTCAGGTGAAAAAGCAAAACAGAACTGTGTTGAGTGGTTTCAGACCTGAATCAACCATCTGACAAAGTTTCAAGACCATCGGCAATAATTTTAGAGTGTTTAAATTTTCACATGTTCCTGTTAGTTTTCTGTCCAAAATCAATGTAAAAATGAATTTTCAGGCCTAAAATTACCACGTGACAGTTTCAAGACACTTGGTTTTAGTGTTTGTTGATTTCTACCTGTTGCCTCAGGTGAAAAAGCAAAACAGAATTGTGTTGAGTGGTTTCAGACCTCAATAAACCATCTGACAAAGTTTCAATACTCTATCTGCGATGGTTTCAGAGTTTTTAAATTTTCACATGTTCCTGTGCACATCTGCCCAAAATCAATGTGAACATGCATTTTCAGGTTTAAAATTACCACATGACACAGTTTCAAGACACTAGGTCCAACAGTTTTAGTGTTTGTTTATTTCTACCTGTTGACTCAGGTTGAAAAGCAAAAGAAAAATGTGTTGAATCGTTTCAGACCTGAATCAACCATCTGACAAAGCTTCAAGACTCTATCCCCATCAGCTTTACTGTTTTTATTTTTTCAGATGTTTCTTTAAGTTTTCTTCCTAAAATCAATGAAAATATGCATTTCAGGCCGAAAGATACCACCTGACAAGGTTTAAAGATACTAGGTCCAACAGTTTTAGTGTTTGTTGATTTCTACCTGTTGCCTGAGGTGAAAAAGCAAAACAGAACTGTGTTGATTGGTTTCAGACCAAAATCAACCATCTGACAAAGTTTCAAGTCTCTATCTGCAACGATTTCAGAGTTTTTAAATTTTCACCTGTTCCTTTTAGTTTTCTCTCCAAAATCAATGAAAATATACATTTCCAGGCCTAAAACTACCATGTGACAGGTTCAAGACACTAGGTCCAACAGTTTTGGTGTAGGTCGATTTCTACCTGTTGCCTCAGGTGAAAAAGCAAAATAGAACTGTGCTGAGTCATTTCAGACCTCCTCAACCATCTGACAAAGTGTAAAGACCATCGGCAATGATTTCAGAGTTTTTAATTTTTTACATGTTCCTCTTAGTTTTCTCTCCAAAATCAATGAAAATATACATTTCCAGGCCTAAAACTACCATGTGACACAGGTTCAAGACACTAGGTCCAACAGTTTTGGTGTAGGTCGATTTCTACATGTTGCCTCAGGTAGAAAAGCAAAACAGAACTGTGTTGAGTGGTTTCAGACCTGAATCAACCATCTGAGAAAGTTTCAAGATCATCGGCAATAATTTTAGAGTGTTTAAATTTTCACATGTTCCTGTTAGTTTTCTGTCCAAAATCAATGTAAAAATGCATTTTCAGGCCTAAAATTACCACGTGACACAGTTTCAAGACACTTGGTTTTAGTGTTTGTTGATTTCTACCTGTTGCCTGAGGTGAAAAAGCAAAACAGAACTGGGTTGAGAGGTTTCAGACCTGAATCAACCATCTGACAAAGTTTCAATACTCTATCTGCGATGGTTTCAGAGTTTTTAAATTTTCACATGTTCCTGTTATTATCTGCCCAAAATCAATGTGAACATGCAATTTCAGGCTTAAAATTACCACGAGACACAGTTTCAAGACACTAGGTCCAACAGTTTTAGTGTTTGTTGATTTCTACATGATGCCTGAGGTGAAAAAGGAAAACAGAACTGTGTTGATTGGTTTTAGACCAAAATCAACCATCTGACAAAGTTTCAAGTCTCTATCTGCAACGATTTCAGAGTTTTTAAATTTTCACCTGTTCCTTTTAGTTTTCTCTCCAAAATCAATGAAAATATACATTTCCAGGCCTAAAACTACCATGTGACACAGGTTCAAGACACTAGGTTCAACAGTTTTGGTGTAGGTCGATTTCTACCTGTTGCCTCAGGTGAAAAAGCAAAACAGAACTGTGTTGAGTGGTTTCAGACCTGAATCAACCATCTGACAAAGTTTCAAGACCATCGGCAATAATTTTAGAGTGTTTAAATTTTCACATGTTCCTGTTAGTTTTCTGTCCAAAATCAATGTAAAAATGAATTTTCAGGCCTAAAATTACCACGTGACAGTTTCAAGACACTTGGTTTTAGTGTTTGTTGATTTCTACCTGTTGCCTCAGGTGAAAAAGCAAAACAGAATTGTGTTGAGTGGTTTCAGACCTCAATAAACCATCTGACAAAGTTTCAATACTCTATCTGCAATGGTTTCAGAGTTTTTAAATTTTCACATGTTCCTGTGCACATCTGCCCAAAATCAATGTGAACATGCATTTTCAGGTTTAAAATTACCACATGACACAGTTTCAAGACACTAGGTCCAACAGTTTTAGTGTTTGTTTATTTCTACCTGTTGACTCAGGTTGAAAAGCAAAAGAAAAATGTGTTGAATCGTTTCAGACCTGAATCAACCATCTGACAAAGCTTCAAGACTCTATCCCCATCAGCTTTACTGTTTTTATTTTTTCAGATGTTTCTTTAAGTTTTCTTCCTAAAATCAATGAAAATATGCATTTCAGGCCGAAAGATACCACCTGACAAGGTTTAAAGATACTAGGTCCAACAGTTTTAGTGTTTGTTGATTTCTACCTGTTGCCTGAGGTGAAAAAGCAAAACAGAACTGTGTTGATTGGTTTCAGACCAAAATCAACCATCTGACAAAGTTTCAAGTCTCTATCTGCAACGATTTCAGAGTTTTTAAATTTTCACCTGTTCCTTTTAGTTTTCTCTCCAAAATCAATGAAAATATACATTTCCAGGCCTAAAACTACCATGTGACAGGTTCAAGACACTAGGTCCAACAGTTTTGGTGTAGGTCGATTTCTACCTGTTGCCTCAGGTGAAAAAGCAAAATAGAACTGTGCTGAGTCATTTCAGACCTCCTCAACCATCTGACAAAGTGTAAAGACCATCGGCAATGATTTCAGAGTTTTTAATTTTTTACATGTTCCTCTTAGTTTTCTCTCCAAAATCAATGAAAATATACATTTCCAGGCCTAAAACTACCATGTGACACAGGTTCAAGACACTAGGTCCAACAGTTTTGGTGTAGGTCGATTTCTACATGTTGCCTCAGGTAGAAAAGCAAAACAGAACTGTGTTGAGTGGTTTCAGACCTGAATCAACCATCTGAGAAAGTTTCAAGATCATCGGCAATAATTTTAGAGTGTTTAAATTTTCACATGTTCCTGTTAGTTTTCTGTCCAAAATCAATGTAAAAATGCATTTTCAGGCCTAAAATTACCACGTGACACAGTTTCAAGACACTTGGTTTTAGTGTTTGTTGATTTCTACCTGTTGCCTGAGGTGAAAAAGCAAAACAGAACTGGGTTGAGAGGTTTCAGACCTGAATCAACCATCTGACAAAGTTTCAATACTCTATCTGCGATGGTTTCAGAGTTTTTAAATTTTCACATGTTCCTGTTATTATCTGCCCAAAATCAATGTGAACATGCAATTTCAGGCTTAAAATTACCACGAGACACAGTTTCAAGACACTAGGTCCAACAGTTTTAGTGTTTGTTGATTTCTACATGATGCCTGAGGTGAAAAAGGAAAACAGAACTGTGTTGATTGGTTTTAGACCAAAATCAACCATCTGACAAAGTTTCAAGTCTCTATCTGCAACGATTTCAGAGTTTTTAAATTTTCACCTGTTCCTTTTAGTTTTCTCTCCAAAATCAATGAAAATATACATTTCCAGGCCTAAAACTACCATGTGACACAGGTTCAAGACACTAGGTTCTGGTGTTCTAGGTTCAACAGTTTTGGTGTAGGTCGATTTCTACCTGTTGCCTCAGGTGAAAAAGCAAAACAGAACTGTGTTGAGTGGTTTCAGACCTGAATCAACCATCTGAGAAAGTTTCAAGACCATCGGCAATAATTTTAGAGTGTTTAAATTTTCACATGTTCCTGTTAGTTTTCTGTCCAAAATCAATGTAAAAATGAATTTTCAGGCCTAAAATTACCACGTGACAGTTTCAAGACACTTGGTTTTAGTGTTTGTTGATTTCTGCCAGTTGCCTCAGGTGAAAAAGCAAAACAGAAGTGTGTTGAGTGGTTTCAGACCTCAATAAACCATCTGACAAAGTTTCAATACTCTATCTGCAATGGTTTCAGAGTTTTTAAATTTTCACATGTTCCTGTGCACATCTGCCCAAAATCAATGTGAACATGCATTTTCAGGTTTAAAATTACCACATGACACAGTTTCAAGACACTAGGTCCAACAGTTTTAGTGTTTGTTTATTTCTACCTGTTGACTCAGGTTGAAAAGCAAAAGAAAAATGTGTTGAATCGTTTCAGACCTGAATCAACCATCTGACAAAGCTTCAAGACTCTATCCCCATCAGCTTTACTGTTTTTATTTTTTCAGATGTTTCTTTAAGTTTTCTTCCCAAAATCAATGAAAATATGCATTTCAGGCCGAAAGATACCACCTGACAAGGTTTAAAGACACTAGGTCCAACAGTTTTAGTGTTTGTTGATTTCTACCTGTTGCCTGAGGTGAAAAAGCAAAACAGAACTGTGTTGATTGGTTTCAGACCAAAATCAACCATCTGACAAAGTTTCAAGTCTCTATCTGCAACGATTTCAGAGTTTTTAAATTTTCACCTGTTCCTTTTAGTTTTCTCTCCAAAATCAATGAAAATATACATTTCCAGGCCTAAAACTACCATGTGACACAGGTTCAAGACACTAGGTCCAACAGTTTTGGTGTAGGTCGATTTCTACCTGTTGCCTCAGGTGAAAAAGCAAAATAGAACTGTGCTGAGTCATTTCAGACCTCCATCAACCATCTGACAAAGTGTAAAGACCATCGGCAATGATTTCAGAGTTTTTAATTTTTTACATGTTCCTCTTAGTTTTCTCTCCAAAATCAATGAAAATATACATTTCCAGGCCTAAAACTACCATGTGACACAGGTTCAAGACACTAGGTCCAACAGTTTTGGTGTTGGTCGATTTCTACATGTTGCCTCAGGTAGAAAAGCAAAACAGAACTGTGTTGAGTGGTTTCAGACCTGAATCAACCATCTGACAAAGTTTCAAGATCATCGGCAATAATTTTAGAGTGTTTAAATTTTCACATGTTCCTGTTAGTTTTCTGTCCAAAATCAATGTAAAAATGCATTTTCAGGCCTAAAATTACCACCTGACACAGTTTCAAGACACTTGGTTTTAGTGTTTGTTGATTTCTACCTGTTGCCTGAGGTGAAAAAGCAAAACAGAACTGGGTTGAGAGGTTTCAGACCTGAATCAACCATCTGACAAAGTTTCAATACTCTATCTGCGATGGTTTCAGAGTTTTTAAATTTTCACATGTTCCTGTTATTATCTGCCCAAAATCAATGTGAACATGCAATTTCAGGCTTAAAATTACCACGAGACACAGTTTCAAGACACTAGGTCCAACAGTTTTAGTGTTTGTTGATTTCTACATGATGCCTGAGGTGAAAAAGCAAAACAGAACTGTGTTGATTGGTTTTAGACCAAAATCAACCATCTGACAAAGTTTCAAGTCTCTATCTGCAACGATTTCAGAGTTTTTAAATTTTCACCTGTTCCTTTTAGTTTTCTCTCCAAAATCAATGAAAATATACATTTCCAGGCCTAAAACTACCATGTGACACAGGTTCAAGACACTAGGTTCAACAGTTTTGGTGTAGGTCGATTTCTACCTGTTGCCTCAGGTGAAAAAGCAAAACAGAACTGTGTTGAGTGGTTTCAGACCTGAATCAACCATCTGACAAAGTTTCAAGACCATCGGCAATAATTTTAGAGTGTTTAAATTTTCACATGTTCCTGTTAGTTTTCTGTCCAAAATCAATGTAAAAATGAATTTTCAGGCCTAAAATTACCACGTGACAGTTTCAAGACACTTGGTTTTAGTGTTTGTTGATTTCTACCTGTTGCCTCAGGTGAAAAAGCAAAACAGAATTGTGTTGAGTGGTTTCAGACCTCAATAAACCATCTGACAAAGTTTCAATACTCTATCTGCAATGGTTTCAGAGTTTTTAAATTTTCACATGTTCCTGTGCACATCTGCCCAAAATCAATGTGAACATGCATTTTCAGGTTTAAAATTACCACATGACACAGGTTCAAGACACTAGGTCCAACAGTTTTGGTGTAGGTCGATTTCTACCTGTTGCCTCAGGTGAAAAAGCAAAATAGAACTGTGCTGAGTCATTTCAGACCTCCATCAACCATCTGACAAAGTGTAAAGACCATCGGCAATGATTTCAGAGTTTTTAATTTTTTACATGTTCCTCTTAGTTTTCTCTCCAAAATCAATGAAAATATACATTTCCAGGCCTAAAACTACCATGTGACACAGGTTCAAGACACTAGGTCCAACAGTTTTGGTGTAGGTCGATTTTTACATGTTGCCTCAGGTAGAAAAGCAAAACAGAACTGTGTTGAGTGGTTTCAGACCTGAATCAACCATCTGAGAAAGTTTCAAGATCATCGGCAATAATTTTAGAGTGTTTAAATTTTCACATGTTCCTGTTAGTTTTCTGTCCAAAATCAATGTAAAAATGCATTTTCAGGCCTAAAATTACCACGTGACACAGTTTCAAGACACTTGGTTTTAGTGTTTGTTGATTTCTACCTGTTGCCTGAGGTGAAAAAGCAAAACAGAACTGGGTTGAGAGGTTTCAGACCTGAATCAACCATCTGACAAAGTTTCAATACTCTATCTGCGATGGTTTCAGAGTTTTTAAATTTTCACATGTTCCTGTTATTATCTGCCCAAAATCAATGTGAACATGCAATTTCAGGCTTAAAATTACCACGAGACACAGTTTCAAGACACTAGGTCCAACAGTTTTAGTGTTTGTTGATTTCTACATGATGCCTGAGGTGAAAAAGGAAAACAGAACTGTGTTGATTGGTTTTAGACCAAAATCAACCATCTGACAAAGTTTCAAGTCTCTATCTGCAACGATTTCAGAGTTTTTAAATTTTCACCTGTTCCTTTTAGTTTTCTCTCCAAAATCAATGACAATATACATTTCCAGGCCTAAAACTACCATGTGACACAGGTTCAAGACACTAGGTTCTGGTGTTCTAGGTTTTGGTGTAGGTCGATTTCTACCTGTTGCCTCAGGTGAAAAAGCAAAACAGAACTGTGTTGAGTGGTTTCAGACCTGAATCAACCATCTGAGAAAGTTTCAAGACCATCGGCAATAATTTTAGAGTGTTTAAATTTTCACATGTTCCTGTTAGTTTTCTGTCCAAAATCAATGTAAAAATGAATTTTCAGGCCTAAAATTACCACGTGACAGTTTCAAGACACTTGGTTTTAGTGTTTGTTGATTTCTACCTGTTGCCTCAGGTGAAAAAGCAAAACAGAATTGTGTTGAGTGGTTTCAGACCTCAATAAACCATCTGACAAAGTTTCAATACTCTATCTGCAATGGTTTCAGAGTTTTTAAATTTTCACATGTTCCTGTGCACATCTGCCCAAAATCAATGTGAACATGCATTTTCAGGTTTAAAATTACCACGAGACACAGTTTCAAGACACTAGGTCCAACAGTTTTAGTGTTTGTTTATTCCTACCTGTTGACTCAGGTTGAAAAGCAAAAGAAAAATGTGTTGAATCGTTTCAGACCTGAATCAACCATCTGACAAAGCTTCAAGACTCTATCCCCATCAGCTTTACTGTTTTTATTTTTTCAGATGTTTCTTTAAGTTTTCTTCCCAAAATCAATGAAAATATGCATTTCAGGCCGAAAGATACCACCTGACAAGGTTTAAAGACACTAGGTCCAACAGTTTTAGTGTTTGTTGATTTCTACCTGTTGCCTGAGGTGAAAAAGCAAAACAGAACTGTGTTGATTGGTTTCAGACCAAAATCAACCATCTGACAAAGTTTCAAGTCTCTATCTGCAACGATTTCAGAGTTTTTAAATTTTCACCTGTTCCTTTTAGTTTTCTCTCCAAAATCAATGAAAATATACATTTCCAGGCCTAAAACTACCATGTGACACAGGTTCAAGACACTAGGTCCAACAGTTTTGGTGTAGGTCGATTTCTACCTGTTGCCTCAGGTGAAAAAGCAAAATAGAACTGTGCTGAGTCATTTCAGACCTCCATCAACCATCTGACAAAGTGTAAAGACCATCGGCAATGATTTCAGAGTTTTTAATTTTTTACATGTTCCTCTTAGTTTTCTCTCCAAAATCAATGAAAATATACATTTCCAGGCCTAAAACTACCATGTGACACAGGTTCAAGACACTAGGTCCAACAGTTTTGGTGTTGGTCGATTTCTACATGTTGCCTCAGGTAGAAAAGCAAAACAGAACTGTGTTGAGTGGTTTCAGACCTGAATCAACCATCTGACAAAGTTTCAAGATCATCGGCAATAATTTTAGAGTGTTTAAATTTTCACATGTTCCTGTTAGTTTTCTGTCCAAAATCAATGTAAAAATGCATTTTCAGGCCTAAAATTACCACGTGACACAGTTTCAAGACACTTGGTTTTAGTGTTTGTTGATTTCTACCTGTTGCCTGAGGTGAAAAAGCAAAAAAGAACTGGGTTGAGAGGTTTCAGACCTGAATCAACCATCTGACAAAGTTTCAATACTCTATCTGCGATGGTTTCAGAGTTTTTAATTTTTCACATGTTCCTGTTATTATCTGCCCAAAATCAATGTGAACATGCAATTTCAGGCTTAAAATTACCACGAGACACAGTTTCAAGACACTAGGTCCAACAGTTTTAGTGTTTGTTGATTTCTACATGATGCCTGAGGTGAAAAAGCAAAACAGAACTGTGTTGATTGGTTTTAGACCAAAATCAACCATCTGACAAAGTTTCAAGTCTCTATCTGCAACGATTTCAGAGTTTTTAAATTTTCACCTGTTCCTTTTAGTTTTCTCTCCAAAATCAATGAAAATATACATTTCCAGGCCTAAAACTACCATGTGACACAGGTTCAAGACACTAGGTTCAACAGTTTTGGTGTAGGTCGATTTCTACCTGTTGCCTCAGGTGAAAAAGCAAAACAGAACTGTGTTGAGTGGTTTCAGACCTGAATCAACCATCTGACAAAGTTTCAAGATCATCGGCAATAATTTTAGAGTGTTTAAATTTTCACATGTTCCTGTTAGTTTTCTGTCCAAAATCAATGTAAAAATGAATTTTCAGGCCTAAAATTACCACGTGACAGTTTCAAGACACTTGGTTTTAGTGTTTGTTGATTTCTACCTGTTGCCTCAGGTGAAAAAGCAAAACAGAATTGTGTTGAGTGGTTTCAGACCTCAATAAACCATCTGACAAAGTTTCAATACTCTATCTGCAATGGTTTCAGAGTTTTTAAATTTTCACATGTTCCTGTGCACATCTGCCCAAAATCAATGTGAACATGCATTTTCAGGTTTAAAATTACCACATGACACAGTTTCAAGACACTAGGTCCAACAGTTTTAGTGTTTGTTTATTTCTACCTGTTGACTCAGGTTGAAAAGCAAAAGAAAAATGTGTTGAATCGTTTCAGACCTGAATCAACCATCTGACAAAGCTTCAAGACTCTATCCCCATCAGCTTTACTGTTTTTATTTTTTCAGATGTTTCTTTAAGTTTTCTTCCCAAAATCAATGAAAATATGCATTTCAGGCCGAAAGATACCACCTGACAAGGTTTAAAGACACTAGGTCCAACAGTTTTAGTGTTTGTTGATTTCTACCTGTTGCCTGAGGTGAAAAAGCAAAACAGAACTGTGTTGATTGGTTTCAGACCAAAATCAACCATCTGACAAAGTTTCAAGTCTCTATCTGCAACGATTTCAGAGTTTTTAAATTTTCACCTGTTCCTTTTAGTTTTCTCTCCAAAATCAATGAAAATATACATTTCCAGGCCTAAAACTACCATGTGACACAGGTTCAAGACACTAGGTCCAACAGTTTTGGTGTAGGTCGATTTCTACCTGTTGCCTCAGGTGAAAAAGCAAAATAGAACTGTGCTGAGTCATTTCAGACCTCCATCAACCATCTGACAAAGTGTAAAGACCATCGGCAATGATTTCAGAGTTTTTAATTTTTTACATGTTCCTCTTAGTTTTCTCTCCAAAATCAATGAAAATATACATTTCCAGGCCTAAAACTACCATGTGACACAGGTTCAAGACACTAGGTCCAACAGTTTTGGTGTTGGTCGATTTCTACATGTTGCCTCAGGTAGAAAAGCAAAACAGAACTGTGTTGAGTGGTTTCAGACCTGAATCAACCATCTGACAAAGTTTCAAGATCATCGGCAATAATTTTAGAGTGTTTAAATTTTCACATGTTCCTGTTAGTTTTCTGTCCAAAATCAATGTAAAAATGCATTTTCAGGCCTAAAATTACCACGTGACACAGTTTCAAGACACTTGGTTTTAGTGTTTGTTGATTTCTACCTGTTGCCTGAGGTGAAAAAGCAAAACAGAACTGGGTTGAGAGGTTTCAGACCTGAATCAACCATCTGACAAAGTTTCAATACTCTATCTGCGATGGTTTCAGAGTTTTTAAATTTTCACATGTTCCTGTTATTATCTGCCCAAAATCAATGTGAACATGCAATTTCAGGCTTAAAATTACCACGAGACACAGTTTCAAGACACTAGGTCCAACAGTTTTAGTGTTTGTTGATTTCTACATGATGCCTGAGGTGAAAAAGCAAAACAGAACTGTGTTGATTGGTTTTAGACCAAAATCAACCATCTGACAAAGTTTCAAGTCTCTATCTGCAACGATTTCAGAGTTTTTAAATTTTCACCTGTTCCTTTTAGTTTTCTCTCCAAAATCAATGAAAATATACATTTCCAGGCCTAAAACTACCATGTGACACAGGTTCAAGACACTAGGTTCAACAGTTTTGGTGTAGGTCGATTTCTACCTGTTGCCTCAGGTGAAAAAGCAAAACAGAACTGTGTTGAGTGGTTTCAGACCTGAATCAACCATCTGACAAAGTTTCAAGACCATCGGCAATAATTTTAGAGTGTTTAAATTTTCACATGTTCCTGTTAGTTTTCTGTCCAAAATCAATGTAAAAATGAATTTTCAGGCCTAAAATTACCACATGACAGTTTCAAGACACTTGGTTTTAGTGTTTGTTGATTTCTACCTGTTGCCTCAGGTGAAAAAGCAAAACAGAATTGTGTTGAGTGGTTTCAGACCTCAATAAACCATCTGACAAAGTTTCAATACTCTATCTGCGATGGTTTCAGAGTTTTTAAATTTTCACATGTTCCTGTTATTATCTGCCCAAAATCAATGTGAACATGCAATTTCAGGCTTAAAATGACCACGAGACACAGTTTCAAGACACTAGGTCCAACAGTTTTAGTGTTTGTTTATTTCTACCTGTTGACTCAGGTTGAAAAGCAAAAGAAAAATGTGTTGAATCGTTTCAGACCTGAATCAACCATCTGACAAAGCTTCAAGACTCTATCCCAATCAGCTTTACTGTTTTTATTTTTTCAGATGTTTCTTTAAGTTTTCTTCCCAAAATCAATGAAAATATGCATTTCAGGCCGAAAGATACCACCTGACAAGGTTTAAAGACACTAGGTCCAACAGTTTTAGTGTTTGTTGATTTCTACCTGTTGCCTGAGGTGAAAAAGCAAAACAGAACTGTGTTGATTGGTTTCAGACCAAAATCAACCATCTGACAAAGTTTCAAGTCTCTATCTGCAACGATTTCAGAGTTTTTAAATTTTCACCTGTTCCTTTTAGTTTTCTCTCAAAAATCAATGAAAATATACATTTCCAGGCCTAAAACTACCATGTGACAGGTTCAAGACACTAGGTCCAACAGTTTTGGTGTAGTTCGATTTCTACCTGTTGCCTCAGGTGAAAAAGCAAAATAGAACTGTGCTGAGTCATTTCAGACCTCCATCAACCATCTGACAAAGTGTAAAGACCATCGGCAATGATTTCAGAGTTTTTAATTTTTTACATGTTCCTCTTAGTTTTCTCTCCAAAATCAATGAAAATATACATTTCCAGGCCTAAAACTACCATGTGACACAGGTTCAAGACACTAGGTCCAACAGTTTTGGTGTAGGTCGATTTCTACATGTTGCCTCAGGTAGAAAAGCAAAACAGAACTGTGTTGAGTGGTTTCAGACCTGAATCAACCATCTGACAAAGTTTCAAGATCATCGGCAATAATTTTAGAGTGTTTAAATTTTCACATGTTCCTGTTAGTTTTCTGTCCAAAATCAATGTAAAAATGCATTTTCAGGCCTAAAATTACCACGTGACACAGTTTCAAGACACTTGGTTTTAGTGTTTGTTGATTTCTACCTGTTGCCTGAGGTGAAAAAGCAAAACAGAACTGGGTTGAGAGGTTTCAGACCTGAATCAACCATCTGACAAAGTTTCAATACTCTATCTGCGATGGTTTCAGAGTTTTTAAATTTTCACATGTTCCTGTTATTATCTGCCCAAAATCAATGTGAACATGCAATTTCAGGCTTAAAATTACCACGAGACACAGTTTCAAGACACTAGGTCCAACAGTTTTAGTGTTTGTTGATTTCTACATGATGCCTGAGGTGAAAAAGGAAAACAGAACTGTGTTGATTGGTTTTAGACCAAAATCAACCATCTGACAAAGTTTCAAGTCTCTATCTGCAACGATTTCAGAGTTTTTAAATTTTCACCTGTTCCTTTTAGTTTTCTCTCCAAAATCAATGAAAATATACATTTCCAGGCCTAAAACTACCATGTGACACAGGTTCAAGACACTAGGTTCAACAGTTTTGGTGTAGGTCGATTTCTACCTGTTGCCTCAGGTGAAAAAGCAAAACAGAACTGTGTTGAGTGGTTTCAGACCTGAATCAACCATCTGACAAAGTTTCAAGACCATCGGCAATAATTTTAGAGTGTTTAAATTTTCACATGTTCCTGTTAGTTTTCTGTCCAAAATCAATGTAAAAATGAATTTTCAGGCCTAAAATTACCACGTGACAGTTTCAAGACACTTGGTTTTAGTGTTTGTTGATTTCTACCTGTTGCCTCAGGTGAAAAAGCAAAACAGAATTGTGTTGAGTGGTTTCAGACCTCAATAAACCATCTGACAAAGTTTCAATACTCTATCTGCAATGGTTTCAGAGTTTTTAAATTTTCACATGTTCCTGTGCACATCTGCCCAAAATCAATGTGAACATGCATTTTCAGGTTTAAAATTACCACATGACACAGTTTCAAGACACTAGGTCCAACAGTTTTAGTGTTTGTTTATTTCTACCTGTTGACTCAGGTTGAAAAGCAAAAGAAAAATGTGTTGAATCGTTTCAGACCTGAATCAACCATCTGACAAAGCTTCAAGACTCTATCCCCATCAGCTTTACTGTTTTTATTTTTTCAGATGTTTCTTTAAGTTTTCTTCCCAAAATCAATGAAAATATGCATTTCAGGCCGAAAGATACCACCTGACAAGGTTTAAAGACACTAGGTCCAACAGTTTTAGTGTTTGTTGATTTCTACCTGTTGCCTGAGGTGAAAAAGCAAAACAGAACTGTGTTGATGGTTTCAGACCAAAATCAACCATCTGACAAAGTTTCAAGTCTCTATCTGCAACGATTTCAGAGTTTTTAAATTTTCACCTGTTCCTTTTAGTTTTCTCTCCAAAATCAATGAAAATATACATTTCCAGGCCTAAAACTACCATGTGACACAGGTTCAAGACACTAGGTCGAACAGTTTTGGTGTAGGTCGATTTCTACCTGTTGCCTCAGGTGAAAAAGCAAAATAGAACTGTGCTGAGTCATTTCAGACCTCCATCAACCATCTGACAAAGTGTAAAGACCATCGGCAATGATTTCAGAGTTTTTAATTTTTTACATGTTCCTCTTAGTTTTCTCTCCAAAATCAATGAAAATATACATTTCCAGGCCTAAAACTACCATGTGACACAGGTTCAAGACACTAGGTCCAACAGTTTTGGTGTTGGTCGATTTCTACATGTTGCCTCAGGTAGAAAAGCAAAACAGAACTGTGTTGAGTGGTTTAAGACCTGAATCAACCATCTGACAAAGTTTCAAGATCATCGGCAATAATTTTAGAGTGTTTAAATTTTCACATGTTCCTGTTAGTTTTCTGTCCAAAATCAATGTAAAAATGCATTTTCAGGCCTAAAATTACTACGTGACACAGTTTCAAGACACTTGGTTTTAGTGTTTGTTGATTTCTACCTGTTGCCTGAGGTGAAAAAGCAAAACAGAACTGGGTTGAGAGGTTTCAGACCTGAATCAACCATCTGACAAAGTTTCAATACTCTATCTGCGATGGTTTCAGAGTTTTTAAATTTTCACATGTTCCTGTTATTATCTGCCCAAAATCAATGTGAACATGCAATTTCAGGCTTAAAATTACCACGAGACACAGTTTCAAGACACTAGGTCCAACAGTTTTAGTGTTTGTTGATTTCTACATGATGCCTGAGGTGAAAAAGCAAAACAGAACTGTGTTGATTGGTTTTAGACCAAAATCAACCATCTGACAAAGTTTCAAGTCTCTATCTGCAACGATTTCAGAGTTTTTAAATTTTCACCTGTTCCTTTTAGTTTTCTCTCCAAAATCAATGAAAATATACATTTCCAGGCCTAAAACTACCATGTGACACAGGTTCAAGACACTAGGTTCAACAGTTTTGGTGTAGGTCGATTTCTACCTGTTGCCTCAGGTGAAAAAGCAAAACAGAACTGTGTTGAGTGGTTTCAGACCTGAATCAACCATCTGACAAAGTTTCAAGACCATCGGCAATAATTTTAGAGTGTTTAAATTTTCACATGTTCCTGTTAGTTTTCTGTCCAAAATCAATGTAAAAATGAATTTTCAGGCCTAAAATTACCACGTGACAGTTTCAAGACACTTGGTTTTAGTGTTTGTTGATTTCTACCTGTTGCCTCAGGTGAAAAAGCAAAACAGAATTGTGTTGAGTGGTTTCAGACCTCAATAAACCATCTGACAAAGTTTCAATACTCTATCTGCGATGGTTTCAGAGTTTTTAAATTTTCACATGTTCCTGTTATTATCTGCCCAAAATCAATGTGAACATGCAATTTCAGGCTTAAAATGACCACGAGACACAGTTTCAAGACACTAGGTCCAACAGTTTTAGTGTTTGTTTATTTCTACCTGTTGACTCAGGTTGAAAAGCAAAAGAAAAATGTGTTGAATCGTTTCAGACCTGAATCAACCATCTGACAAAGCTTCAAGACTCTATCCCAATCAGCTTTACTGTTTTTATTTTTTCAGATGTTTCTTTAAGTTTTCTTCCCAAAATCAATGAAAATATGCATTTCAGGCCGAAAGATACCACCTGACAAGGTTTAAAGACACTAGGTCCAACAGTTTTAGTGTTTGTTGATTTCTACCTGTTGCCTGAGGTGAAAAAGCAAAACAGAACTGTGTTGATTGGTTTCAGACCAAAATCAACCATCTGACAAAGTTTCAAGTCTCTATCTGCAACGATTTCAGAGTTTTTAAATTTTCACCTGTTCCTTTTAGTTTTCTCTCCAAAATCAATGAAAATATACATTTCCAGGCCTAAAACTACCATGTGACAGGTTCAAGACACTAGGTCCAACAGTTTTGGTGTAGTTCGATTTCTACCTGTTGCCTCAGGTGAAAAAGCAAAATAGAACTGTGCTGAGTCATTTCAGACCTCCATCAACCATCTGACAAAGTGTAAAGACCATCGGCAATGATTTCAGAGTTTTTAATTTTTTACATGTTCCTCTTAGTTTTCTCTCCAAAATCAATGAAAATATACATTTCCAGGCCTAAAACTACCATGTGACACAGGTTCAAGACACTAGGTCCAACAGTTTTGGTGTAGGTCGATTTCTACATGTTGCCTCAGGTAGAAAAGCAAAACAGAACTGTGTTGAGTGGTTTCAGACCTGAATCAACCATCTGACAAAGTTTCAAGATCATCGGCAATAATTTTAGAGTGTTTAAATTTTCACATGTTCCTGTTAGTTTTCTGTCCAAAATCAATGTAAAAATGCATTTTCAGGCCTAAAATTACCACGTGACACAGTTTCAAGACACTTGGTTTTAGTGTTTGTTGATTTCTACCTGTTGCCTGAGGTGAAAAAGCAAAACAGAACTGGGTTGAGAGGTTTCAGACCTGAATCAACCATCTGACAAAGTTTCAATACTCTATCTGCGATGGTTTCAGAGTTTTTAAATTTTCACATGTTCCTGTTATTATCTGCCCAAAATCAATGTGAACATGCAATTTCAGGCTTAAAATTACCACGAGACACAGTTTCAAGACACTAGGTCCAACAGTTTTAGTGTTTGTTGATTTCTACATGATGCCTGAGGTGAAAAAGGAAAACAGAACTGTGTTGATTGGTTTTAGACCAAAATCAACCATCTGACAAAGTTTCAAGTCTCTATCTGCAACGATTTCAGAGTTTTTAAATTTTCACCTGTTCCTTTTAGTTTTCTCTCCAAAATCAATGACAATATACATTTCCAGGCCTAAAACTACCATGTGACACAGGTTCAAGACACTAGGTTCTGGTGTTCTAGGTTTTGGTGTAGGTCGATTTCTACCTGTTGCCTCAGGTGAAAAAGCAAAACAGAACTGTGTTGAGTGGTTTCAGACCTGAATCAACCATCTGACAAAGTTTCAAGATCATCGGCAATAATTTTAGAGTGTTTAAATTTTCACATGTTCCTGTTAGTTTTCTGTCCAAAATCAATGTAAAAATGAATTTTCAGGCCTAAAATTACCACGTGACAGTTTCAAGACACTTGGTTTTAGTGTTTGTTGATTTCTACCTGTTGCCTCAGGTGAAAAAGCAAAACAGAATTGTGTTGAGTGGTTTCAGACCTCAATAAACCATCTGACAAAGTTTCAATACTCTATCTGCAATGGTTTCAGAGTTTTTAAATTTTCACATGTTCCTGTGCACATCTGCCCAAAATCAATGTGAACATGCATTTTCAGGTTTAAAATTACCACATGACACAGTTTCAAGACACTAGGTCCAACAGTTTTAGTGTTTGTTTATTTCTACCTGTTGACTCAGGTTGAAAAGCAAAAGAAAAATGTGTTGAATCGTTTCAGACCTGAATCAACCATCTGACAAAGCTTCAAGACTCTATCCCCATCAGCTTTACTGTTTTTATTTTTTCAGATGTTTCTTTAAGTTTTCTTCCCAAAATCAATGAAAATATGCATTTCAGGCCGAAAGATACCACCTGACAAGGTTTAAAGACACTAGGTCCAACAGTTTTAGTGTTTGTTGATTTCTACCTGTTGCCTGAGGTGAAAAAGCAAAACAGAACTGTGTTGATTGGTTTCAGACCAAAATCAACCATCTGACAAAGTTTCAAGTCTCTATCTGCAACGATTTCAGAGTTTTTAAATTTTCACCTGTTCCTTTTAGTTTTCTCTCCAAAATCAATGAAAATATACATTTCCAGGCCTAAAACTACCATGTGACACAGGTTCAAGACACTAGGTCCAACAGTTTTGGTGTAGGTCGATTTCTACCTGTTGCCTCAGGTGAAAAAGCAAAATAGAACTGTGCTGAGTCATTTCAGACCTCCATCAACCATCTGACAAAGTGTAAAGACCATCGGCAATGATTTCAGAGTTTTTAATTTTTTACATGTTCCTCTTAGTTTTCTCTCCAAAATCAATGAAAATATACATTTCCAGGCCTAAAACTACCATGTGACACAGGTTCAAGACACTAGGTCCAACAGTTTTGGTGTTGGTCGATTTCTACATGTTGCCTCAGGTAGAAAAGCAAAACAGAACTGTGTTGAGTGGTTTCAGACCTGAATCAACCATCTGACAAAGTTTCAAGATCATCGGCAATAATTTTAGAGTGTTTAAATTTTCACATGTTCCTGTTAGTTTTCTGTCCAAAATCAATGTAAAAATGCATTTTCAGGCCTAAAATTACCACGTGACACAGTTTCAAGACACTTGGTTTTAGTGTTTGTTGATTTCTACCTGTTGCCTGAGGTGAAAAAGCAAAACAGAACTGGGTTGAGAGGTTTCAGACCTGAATCAACCATCTGACAAAGTTTCAATACTCTATCTGCGATGGTTTCAGAGTTTTTAAATTTTCACATGTTCCTGTTATTATCTGCCCAAAATCAATGTGAACATGCAATTTCAGGCTTAAAATTACCACGAGACACAGTTTCAAGACACTAGGTCCAACAGTTTTAGTGTTTGTTGATTTCTACATGATGCCTGAGGTGAAAAAGCAAAACAGAACTGTGTTGATTGGTTTTAGACCAAAATCAACCATCTGACAAAGTTTCAAGTCTCTATCTGCAACGATTTCAGAGTTTTTAAATTTTCACCTGTTCCTTTTAGTTTTCTCTCCAAAATCAATGAAAATATACATTTCCAGGCCTAAAACTACCATGTGACACAGGTTCAAGACACTAGGTTCAACAGTTTTGGTGTAGGTCGATTTCTACCTGTTGCCTCAGGTGAAAAAGCAAAACAGAACTGTGTTGAGTGGTTTCAGACCTGAATCAACCATCTGACAAAGTTTCAAGACCATCGGCAATAATTTTAGAGTGTTTAAATTTTCACATGTTCCTGTTAGTTTTCTGTCCAAAATCAATGTAAAAATGAATTTTCAGGCCTAAAATTACCACGTGACAGTTTCAAGACACTTGGTTTTAGTGTTTGTTGATTTCTACCTGTTGCCTCAGGTGAAAAAGCAAAACAGAATTGTGTTGAGTGGTTTCAGACCTCAATAAACCATCTGACAAAGTTTCAATACTCTATCTGCGATGGTTTCAGAGTTTTTAAATTTTCACATGTTCCTGTTATTATCTGCCCAAAATCAATGTGAACATGCAATTTCAGGCTTAAAATGACCACGAGACACAGTTTCAAGACACTAGGTCCAACAGTTTTAGTGTTTGTTTATTTCTACCTGTTGACTCAGGTTGAAAAGCAAAAGAAAAATGTGTTGAATCGTTTCAGACCTGAATCAACCATCTGACAAAGCTTCAAGACTCTATCCCAATCAGCTTTACTGTTTTTATTTTTTCAGATGTTTCTTTAAGTTTTCTTCCCAAAATCAATGAAAATATGCATTTCAGGCCGAAAGATACCACCTGACAAGGTTTAAAGACACTAGGTCCAACAGTTTTAGTGTTTGTTGATTTCTACCTGTTGCCTGAGGTGAAAAAGCAAAACAGAACTGTGTTGATTGGTTTCAGACCAAAATCAACCATCTGACAAAGTTTCAAGTCTCTATCTGCAACGATTTCAGAGTTTTTAAATTTTCACCTGTTCCTTTTAGTTTTCTCTCCAAAATCAATGAAAATATACATTTCCAGGCCTAAAACTACCATGTGACAGGTTCAAGACACTAGGTCCAACAGTTTTGGTGTAGTTCGATTTCTACCTGTTGCCTCAGGTGAAAAAGCAAAATAGAACTGTGCTGAGTCATTTCAGACCTCCATCAACCATCTGACAAAGTGTAAAGACCATCGGCAATGATTTCAGAGTTTTTAATTTTTTACATGTTCCTCTTAGTTTTCTCTCCAAAATCAATGAAAATATACATTTCCAGGCCTAAAACTACCATGTGACACAGGTTCAAGACACTAGGTCCAACAGTTTTGGTGTAGGTCGATTTCTACATGTTGCCTCAGGTAGAAAAGCAAAACAGAACTGTGTTGAGTGGTTTCAGACCTGAATCAACCATCTGACAAAGTTTCAAGATCATCGGCAATAATTTTAGAGTGTTTAAATTTTCACATGTTCCTGTTAGTTTTCTGTCCAAAATCAATGTAAAAATGCATTTTCAGGCCTAAAATTACCACGTGACACAGTTTCAAGACACTTGGTTTTAGTGTTTGTTGATTTCTACCTGTTGCCTGAGGTGAAAAAGCAAAACAGAACTGGGTTGAGAGGTTTCAGACCTGAATCAACCATCTGACAAAGTTTCAATACTCTATCTGCGATGGTTTCAGAGTTTTTAAATTTTCACATGTTCCTGTTATTATCTGCCCAAAATCAATGTGAACATGCAATTTCAGGCTTAAAATTACCACGAGACACAGTTTCAAGACACTAGGTCCAACAGTTTTAGTGTTTGTTGATTTCTACATGATGCCTGAGGTGAAAAAGGAAAACAGAACTGTGTTGATTGGTTTTAGACCAAAATCAACCATCTGACAAAGTTTCAAGTCTCTATCTGCAACGATTTCAGAGTTTTTAAATTTTCACCTGTTCCTTTTAGTTTTCTCTCCAAAATCAATGAAAATATACATTTCCAGGCCTAAAACTACCATGTGACACAGGTTCAAGACACTAGGTTCAACAGTTTTGGTGTAGGTCGATTTCTACCTGTTGCCTCAGGTGAAAAAGCAAAACAGAACTGTGTTGAGTGGTTTCAGACCTGAATCAACCATCTGACAAAGTTTCAAGACCATCGGCAATAATTTTAGAGTGTTTAAATTTTCACATGTTCCTGTTAGTTTTCTGTCCAAAATCAATGTAAAAATGAATTTTCAGGCCTAAAATTACCACGTGACAGTTTCAAGACACTTGGTTTTAGTGTTTGTTGATTTCTACCTGTTGCCTCAGGTGAAAAAGCAAAACAGAATTGTGTTGAGTGGTTTCAGACCTCAATAAACCATCTGACAAAGTTTCAATACTCTATCTGCAATGGTTTCAGAGTTTTTAAATTTTCACATGTTCCTGTGCACATCTGCCCAAAATCAATGTGAACATGCATTTTCAGGTTTAAAATTACCACATGACACAGTTTCAAGACACTAGGTCCAACAGTTTTAGTGTTTGTTTATTTCTACCTGTTGACTCAGGTTGAAAAGCAAAAGAAAAATGTGTTGAATCGTTTCAGACCTGAATCAACCATCTGACAAAGCTTCAAGACTCTATCCCCATCAGCTTTACTGTTTTTATTTTTTCAGATGTTTCTTTAAGTTTTCTTCCCAAAATCAATGAAAATATGCATTTCAGGCCGAAAGATACCACCTGACAAGGTTTAAAGACACTAGGTCCAACAGTTTTAGTGTTTGTTGATTTCTACCTGTTGCCTGAGGTGAAAAAGCAAAACAGAACTGTGTTGATTGGTTTCAGACCAAAATCAACCATCTGACAAAGTTTCAAGTCTCTATCTGCAACGATTTCAGAGTTTTTAAATTTTCACCTGTTCCTTTTAGTTTTCTCTCCAAAATCAATGAAAATATACATTTCCAGGCCTAAAACTACCATGTGACACAGGTTCAAGACACTAGGTCGAACAGTTTTGGTGTAGGTCGATTTCTACCTGTTGCCTCAGGTGAAAAAGCAAAATAGAACTGTGCTGAGTCATTTCAGACCTCCATCAACCATCTGACAAAGTGTAAAGACCATCGGCAATGATTTCAGAGTTTTTAATTTTTTACATGTTCCTCTTAGTTTTCTCTCCAAAATCAATGAAAATATACATTTCCAGGCCTAAAACTACCATGTGACACAGGTTCAAGACACTAGGTCCAACAGTTTTGGTGTTGGTCGATTTCTACATGTTGCCTCAGGTAGAAAAGCAAAACAGAACTGTGTTGAGTGGTTTAAGACCTGAATCAACCATCTGACAAAGTTTCAAGATCATCGGCAATAATTTTAGAGTGTTTAAATTTTCACATGTTCCTGTTAGTTTTCTGTCCAAAATCAATGTAAAAATGCATTTTCAGGCCTAAAATTACTACGTGACACAGTTTCAAGACACTTGGTTTTAGTGTTTGTTGATTTCTACCTGTTGCCTGAGGTGAAAAAGCAAAACAGAACTGGGTTGAGAGGTTTCAGACCTGAATCAACCATCTGACAAAGTTTCAATACTCTATCTGCGATGGTTTCAGAGTTTTTAAATTTTCACATGTTCCTGTTATTATCTGCCCAAAATCAATGTGAACATGCAATTTCAGGCTTAAAATTACCACGAGACACAGTTTCAAGACACTAGGTCCAACAGTTTTAGTGTTTGTTGATTTCTACATGATGCCTGAGGTGAAAAAGCAAAACAGAACTGTGTTGATTGGTTTTAGACCAAAATCAACCATCTGACAAAGTTTCAAGTCTCTATCTGCAACGATTTCAGAGTTTTTAAATTTTCACCTGTTCCTTTTAGTTTTCTCTCCAAAATCAATGAAAATATACATTTCCAGGCCTAAAACTACCATGTGACACAGGTTCAAGACACTAGGTTCAACAGTTTTGGTGTAGGTCGATTTCTACCTGTTGCCTCAGGTGAAAAAGCAAAACAGAACTGTGTTGAGTGGTTTCAGACCTGAATCAACCATCTGACAAAGTTTCAAGACCATCGGCAATAATTTTAGAGTGTTTAAATTTTCACATGTTCCTGTTAGTTTTCTGTCCAAAATCAATGTAAAAATGAATTTTCAGGCCTAAAATTACCACGTGACAGTTTCAAGACACTTGGTTTTAGTGTTTGTTGATTTCTACCTGTTGCCTCAGGTGAAAAAGCAAAACAGAATTGTGTTGAGTGGTTTCAGACCTCAATAAACCATCTGACAAAGTTTCAATACTCTATCTGCGATGGTTTCAGAGTTTTTAAATTTTCACATGTTCCTGTTATTATCTGCCCAAAATCAATGTGAACATGCAATTTCAGGCTTAAAATGACCACGAGACACAGTTTCAAGACACTAGGTCCAACAGTTTTAGTGTTTGTTTATTTCTACCTGTTGACTCAGGTTGAAAAGCAAAAGAAAAATGTGTTGAATCGTTTCAGACCTGAATCAACCATCTGACAAAGCTTCAAGACTCTATCCCAATCAGCTTTACTGTTTTTATTTTTTCAGATGTTTCTTTAAGTTTTCTTCCCAAAATCAATGAAAATATGCATTTCAGGCCGAAAGATACCACCTGACAAGGTTTAAAGACACTAGGTCCAACAGTTTTAGTGTTTGTTGATTTCTACCTGTTGCCTGAGGTGAAAAAGCAAAACAGAACTGTGTTGATTGGTTTCAGACCAAAATCAACCATCTGACAAAGTTTCAAGTCTCTATCTGCAACGATTTCAGAGTTTTTAAATTTTCACCTGTTCCTTTTAGTTTTCTCTCCAAAATCAATGAAAATATACATTTCCAGGCCTAAAACTACCATGTGACAGGTTCAAGACACTAGGTCCAACAGTTTTGGTGTAGTTCGATTTCTACCTGTTGCCTCAGGTGAAAAAGCAAAATAGAACTGTGCTGAGTCATTTCAGACCTCCATCAACCATCTGACAAAGTGTAAAGACCATCGGCAATGATTTCAGAGTTTTTAATTTTTTACATGTTCCTCTTAGTTTTCTCTCCAAAATCAATGAAAATATACATTTCCAGGCCTAAAACTACCATGTGACACAGGTTCAAGACACTAGGTCCAACAGTTTTGGTGTAGGTCGATTTCTACATGTTGCCTCAGGTAGAAAAGCAAAACAGAACTGTGTTGAGTGGTTTCAGACCTGAATCAACCATCTGACAAAGTTTCAAGATCATCGGCAATAATTTTAGAGTGTTTAAATTTTCACATGTTCCTGTTAGTTTTCTGTCCAAAATCAATGTAAAAATGCATTTTCAGGCCTAAAATTACCACGTGACACAGTTTCAAGACACTTGGTTTTAGTGTTTGTTGATTTCTACCTGTTGCCTGAGGTGAAAAAGCAAAACAGAACTGGGTTGAGAGGTTTCAGACCTGAATCAACCATCTGACAAAGTTTCAATACTCTATCTGCGATGGTTTCAGAGTTTTTAAATTTTCACATGTTCCTGTTATTATCTGCCCAAAATCAATGTGAACATGCAATTTCAGGCTTAAAATTACCACGAGACACAGTTTCAAGACACTAGGTCCAACAGTTTTAGTGTTTGTTGATTTCTACATGATGCCTGAGGTGAAAAAGGAAAACAGAACTGTGTTGATTGGTTTTAGACCAAAATCAACCATCTGACAAAGTTTCAAGTCTCTATCTGCAACGATTTCAGAGTTTTTAAATTTTCACCTGTTCCTTTTAGTTTTCTCTCCAGTATCAATGAAAATATACATTTCCAGGCCTAAAACTACCATGTGACACAGGTTCAAGACACTAGGTTCAACAGTTTTGGTGTAGGTCGATTTCTACCTGTTGCCTCAGGTGAAAAAGCAAAACAGAACTGTGTTGAGTGGTTTCAGACCTGAATCAACCATCTGACAAAGTTTCAAGACCATCGGCAATAATTTTAGAGTGTTTAAATTTTCACATGTTCCTGTTAGTTTTCTGTCCAAAATCAATGTAAAAATGAATTTTCAGGCCTAAAATTACCACGTGACAGTTTCAAGACACTTGGTTTTAGTGTTTGTTGATTTCTACCTGTTGCCTCAGGTGAAAAAGCAAAACAGAATTGTGTTGAGTGGTTTCAGACCTCAATAAACCATCTGACAAAGTTTCAATACTCTATCTGCAATGGTTTCAGAGTTTTTAAATTTTCACATGTTCCTGTGCACATCTGCCCAAAATCAATGTGAACATGCATTTTCAGGTTTAAAATTACCACATGACACAGTTTCAAGACACTAGGTCCAACAGTTTTAGTGTTTGTTTATTTCTACCTGTTGACTCAGGTTGAAAAGCAAAAGAAAAATGTGTTGAATCGTTTCAGACCTGAATCAACCATCTGACAAAGCTTCAAGACTCTATCCCCATCAGCTTTACTGTTTTTAATTTTTCAGATGTTTCTTTAAGTTTTCTTCCCAAAATCAATGAAAATATGCATTTCAGGCCGAAAGATACCACCTGACAAGGTTTAAAGACACTAGGTCCAACAGTTTTAGTGTTTGTTGATTTCTACCTGTTGCCTGAGGTGAAAAAGCAAAACAGAACTGTGTTGATTGGTTTCAGACCAAAATCAACCATCTGACAAAGTTTCAAGTCTCTATCTGCAACGATTTCAGAGTTTTTAAATTTTCACCTGTTCCTTTTAGTTTTCTCTCCAAAATCAATGAAAATATACATTTCCAGGCCTAAAACTACCATGTGACACAGGTTCAAGACACTAGGTCGAACAGTTTTGGTGTAGGTCGATTTCTACCTGTTGCCTCAGGTGAAAAAGCAAAATAGAACTGTGCTGAGTCATTTCAGACCTCCATCAACCATCTGACAAAGTGTAAAGACCATCGGCAATGATTTCAGAGTTTTTAATTTTTTACATGTTCCTCTTAGTTTTCTCTCCAAAATCAATGAAAATATACATTTCCAGGCCTAAAACTACCATGTGACACAGGTTCAAGACACTAGGTCCAACAGTTTTGGTGTTGGTCGATTTCTACATGTTGCCTCAGGTAGAAAAGCAAAACAGAACTGTGTTGAGTGGTTTAAGACCTGAATCAACCATCTGACAAAGTTTCAAGATCATCGGCAATAATTTTAGAGTGTTTAAATTTTCACATGTTCCTGTTAGTTTTCTGTCCAAAATCAATGTAAAAATGCATTTTCAGGCCTAAAATTACTACGTGACACAGTTTCAAGACACTTGGTTTTAGTGTTTGTTGATTTCTACCTGTTGCCTGAGGTGAAAAAGCAAAACAGAACTGGGTTGAGAGGTTTCAGACCTGAATCAACCATCTGACAAAGTTTCAATACTCTATCTGCGATGGTTTCAGAGTTTTTAAATTTTCACATGTTCCTGTTATTATCTGCCCAAAATCAATGTGAACATGCAATTTCAGGCTTAAAATTACCACGAGACACAGTTTCAAGACACTAGGTCCAACAGTTTTAGTGTTTGTTGATTTCTACATGATGCCTGAGGTGAAAAAGCAAAACAGAACTGTGTTGATTGGTTTTAGACCAAAATCAACCATCTGACAAAGTTTCAAGTCTCTATCTGCAACGATTTCAGAGTTTTTAAATTTTCACCTGTTCCTTTTAGTTTTCTCTCCAAAATCAATGAAAATATACATTTCCAGGCCTAAAACTACCATGTGACACAGGTTCAAGACACTAGGTTCAACAGTTTTGGTGTAGGTCGATTTCTACCTGTTGCCTCAGGTGAAAAAGCAAAACAGAACTGTGTTGAGTGGTTTCAGACCTGAATCAACCATCTGACAAAGTTTCAAGACCATCGGCAATAATTTTAGAGTGTTTAAATTTTCACATGTTCCTGTTAGTTTTCTGTCCAAAATCAATGTAAAAATGAATTTTCAGGCCTAAAATTACCACGTGACAGTTTCAAGACACTTGGTTTTAGTGTTTGTTGATTTCTACCTGTTGCCTCAGGTGAAAAAGCAAAACAGAATTGTGTTGAGTGGTTTCAGACCTCAATAAACCATCTGACAAAGTTTCAATACTCTATCTGCAATGGTTTCAGAGTTTTTAAATTTTCACATGTTCCTGTGCACATCTGCCCAAAATCAATGTGAACATGCATTTTCAGGTTTAAAATTACCACATGACACAGTTTCAAGACACTAGGTCCAACAGTTTTAGTGTTTGTTTATTTCTACCTGTTGACTCAGGTTGAAAAGCAAAAGAAAAATGTGTTGAATCGTTTCAGACCTGAATCAACCATCTGACAAAGCTTCAAGACTCTATCCCCATCAGCTTTACTGTTTTTATTTTTTCAGATGTTTCTTTAAGTTTTCTTCCCAAAATCAATGAAAATATGCATTTCAGGCCGAAAGATACCACCTGACAAGGTTTAAAGACACTAGGTCCAACAGTTTTAGTGTTTGTTGATTTCTACCTGTTGCCTGAGGTGAAAAAGCAAAACAGAACTGTGTTGATTGGTTTCAGACCAAAATCAACCATCTGACAAAGTTTCAAGTCTCTATCTGCAACGATTTCAGAGTTTTTAAATTTTCACCTGTTCCTTTTAGTTTTCTCTCCAAAATCAATGAAAATATACATTTCCAGGCCTAAAACTACCATGTGACACAGGTTCAAGACACTAGGTCCAACAGTTTTGGTGTAGGTCGATTTCTACCTGTTGCCTCAGGTGAAAAAGCAAAATAGAACTGTGCTGAGTCATTTCAGACCTCCATCAACCATCTGACAAAGTGTAAAGACCATCGGCAATGATTTCAGAGTTTTTAATTTTTTACATGTTCCTCTTAGTTTTCTCTCCAAAATCAATGAAAATATACATTTCCAGGCCTAAAACTACCATGTGACACAGGTTCAAGACACTAGGTCCAACAGTTTTGGTGTTGGTCGATTTCTACATGTTGCCTCAGGTAGAAAAGCAAAACAGAACTGTGTTGAGTGGGTTCAGACCTGAATCAACCATCTGACAAAGTTTCAAGATCATCGGCAATAATTTTAGAGTGTTTAAATTTTCACATGTTCCTGTTAGTTTTCTGTCCAAAATCAATGTAAAAATGCATTTTCAGGCCTAAAATTACCACGTGACACAGTTTCAAGACACTTGGTTTTAGTGTTTGTTGATTTCTACCTGTTGCCTGAGGTGAAAAAGCAAAACAGAACTGGGTTGAGAGGTTTCAGACCTGAATCAACCATCTGACAAAGTTTCAATACTCTATCTGCGATGGTTTCAGAGTTTTTAAATTTTCACATGTTCCTGTTATTATCTGCCCAAAATCAATGTGAACATGCAATTTCAGGCTTAAAATTACCACGAGACACAGTTTCAAGACACTAGGTCCAACAGTTTTAGTGTTTGTTGATTTCTACATGATGCCTGAGGTGAAAAAGCAAAACAGAACTGTGTTGATTGGTTTTAGACCAAAATCAACCATCTGACAAAGTTTCAAGTCTCTGTCTGCAACGATTTCAGAGTTTTTAAATTTTCACCTGTTCCTTTTAGTTTTCTCTCCAAAATCAATGAAAATATACATTTCCAGGCCTAAAACTACCATGTGACACAGGTTCAAGACACTAGGTTCAACAGTTTTGGTGTAGGTCGATTTCTACCTGTTGCCTCAGGTGAAAAAGCAAAACAGAACTGTGTTGAGTGGTTTCAGACCTGAATCAACCATCTGACAAAGTTTCAAGACCATCGGCAATAATTTTAGAGTGTTTAAATTTTCACATGTTCCTGTTAGTTTTCTGTCCAAAATCAATGTAAAAATGAATTTTCAGGCCTAAAATTACCACGTGACAGTTTCAAGACACTTGGTTTTAGTGTTTGTTGATTTCTACCTGTTGCCTCAGGTGAAAAAGCAAAACAGAATTGTGTTGAGTGGTTTCAGACCTCAATAAACCATCTGACAAAGTTTCAATACTCTATCTGCAATGGTTTCAGAGTTTTTAAATTTTCACATGTTCCTGTGCACATCTGCCCAAAATCAATGTGAACATGCATTTTCAGGTTTAAAATTACCACATGACACAGTTTCAAGACACTAGGTCCAACAGTTTTAGTGTTTGTTTATTTCTACCTGTTGACTCAGGTTGAAAAGCAAAAGAAAAATGTGTTGAATCGTTTCAGACCTGAATCAACCATCTGACAAAGCTTCAAGACTCTATCCCCATCAGCTTTACTGTTTTTATTTTTTCAGATGTTTCTTTAAGTTTTCTTCCCAAAATCAATGAAAATATGCATTTCAGGCCGAAAGATACCACCTGACAAGGTTTAAAGACACTAGGTCCAACAGTTTTAGTGTTTGTTGATTTCTACCTGTTGCCTGAGGTGAAAAAGCAAAACAGAACTGTGTTGATTGGTTTCAGACCAAAATCAACCATCTGACAAAGTTTCAAGTCTCTATCTGCAACGATTTCAGAGTTTTTAAATTTTCACCTGTTCCTTTTAGTTTTCTCTCCAAAATCAATGAAAATATACATTTCCAGGCCTAAAACTACCATGTGACAGGTTCAAGACACTAGGTCGAACAGTTTTGGTGTAGGTCGATTTCTACCTGTTGCCTCAGGTGAAAAAGCAAAATAGAACTGTGCTGAGTCATTTCAGACCTCCATCAACCATCTGACAAAGTGTAAAGACCATCGGCAATGATTTCAGAGTTTTTAATTTTTTACATGTTCCTCTTAGTTTTCTCTCCAAAATCAATGAAAATATACATTTCCAGGCCTAAAACTACCATGTGACACAGGTTCAAGACACTAGGTCCAACAGTTTTGGTGTAGGTCGATTTCTACATGTTGCCTCAGGTAGAAAAGCAAAACAGAACTGTGTTGAGTGGTTTCAGACCTGAATCAACCATCTGAGAAAGTTTCAAGATCATCGGCAATAATTTTAGAGTGTTTAAATTTTCACATGTTCCTGTTAGTTTTCTGTCCAAAATCAATGTAAAAATGCATTTTCAGGCCTAAAATTACCACGTGACACAGTTTCAAGACACTTGGTTTTAGTGTTTGTTGATTTCTACCTGTTGCCTGAGGTGAAAAAGCAAAACAGAACTGGGTTGAGAGGTTTCAGACCTGAATCAACCATCTGACAAAGTTTCAATACTCTATCTGCGATGGTTTCAGAGTTTTTAAATTTTGACATGTTCCTGTTATTATCTGCCCAAAATCAATGTGAACATGCAATTTCAGGCTTAAAATTACCACGAGACACAGTTTCAAGACACTAGGTCCAACAGTTTTAGTGTTTGTTGATTTCTACATGATGCCTGAGGTGAAAAAGCAAAACAGAACTGTGTTGATTGGTTTTAGACCAAAATCAACCATCTGACAAAGTTTCAAGTCTCTATCTGCAACGATTTCAGAGTTTTTAAATTTTCACCTGTTCCTTTTAGTTTTCTCTCCAAAATCAATGAAAATATACATTTCCAGGCCTAAAACTACCATGTGACACAGGTTCAAGACACTAGGTTCAACAGTTTTGGTGTAGGTCGATTTCTACCTGTTGCCTCAGGTGAAAAAGCAAAACAGAACTGTGTTGAGTGGTTTCAGACCTGAATCAACCATCTGACAAAGTTTCAAGACCATCGGCAATAGTTTTAGAGTGTTTAAATTTTCACATGTTCCTGTTAGTTTTCTGTCCAAAATCAATGTAAAAATGAATTTTCAGGCCTAAAATTACCACGTGACAGTTTCAAGACACTTGGTTTTAGTGTTTGTTGATTTCTACCTGTTGCCTCAGGTGAAAAAGCAAAACAGAATTGTGTTGAGTGGTTTCAGACCTCAATAAACCATCTGACAAAGTTTCAATACTCTATCTGCAATGGTTTCAGAGTTTTTAAATTTTCACATGTTCCTGTGCACATCTGCCCAAAATCAATGTGAACATGTATTTTCAGGTTTAAAATTACCACATGACACAGTTTCAAGACACTAGGTCCAACAGTTTTAGTGTTTGTTTATTTCTACCTGTTGACTCAGGTTGAAAAGCAAAAGAAAAATGTGTTGAATCCTTTCAGACCTGAATCAACCATCTGACAAAGCTTCAAGACTCTATCCCCATCAGCTTTACTGTTTTTATTTTTTCAGATGTTTCTTTAAGTTTTCTTCCCAAAATCAATGAAAATATGCATTTCAGGCCGAAAGATACCACCTGACAAGGTTTAAAGACACTAGGTCCAACAGTTTTAGTGTTTGTTGATTTCTACCTGTTGCCTGAGGTGAAAAAGCAAAACAGAACTGTGTTGATTGGTTTCAGACCAAAATCAACCATCTGACAAAGTTTCAAGTCTCTATCTGCAACGATTTCAGAGTTTTTAAATTTTCACCTGTTCCTTTTAGTTTTCTCTCCAAAATCAATGAAAATATACATTTCCAGGCCTAAAACTACCATGTGACACAGGTTCAAGACACTAGGTCCAACAGTTTTGGTGTAGGTCGATTTCTACCTGTTGCCTCAGGTGAAAAAGCAAAATAGAACTGTGCTGAGTCATTTCAGACCTCCATCAACCATCTGACAAAGTGTAAAGACCATCGGCAATGATTTCAGAGTTTTTAATTTTTTACATGTTCCTCTTAGTTTTCTCTCCAAAATCAATGAAAATATACATTTCCAGGCCTAAAACTACCATGTGACACAGGTTCAAGACACTAGGTCCAACAGTTTTGGTGTTGGTGGATTTCTACATGTTGCCTCAGGTAGAAAAGCAAAACAGAACTGTGTTGAGTGGTTTCAGACCTGAATCAACCATCTGACAAAGTTTCAAGATCATCGGCAATAATTTTAGAGTGTTTAAATTTTCACATGTTCCTGTTAGTTTTCTGTCCAAAATCAATGTAAAAATGCATTTTCAGGCCTAAAATTACCACGTGACACAGTTTCTAACGGTCTCAAATTGAAACCTAAGAAATGCCACATGTTTAGAAAGTCCATAAATTATTTGGGCCGCATCATTAGTGATGAAGGAATAAAAGCTGATCCGGAGAAAATCGAATCAGTTACGAATTGGAATAGACCTAAAACACCCAAAGAAGTGAGGTGCTTTTTAGGATTCTGTTCCTATTATAGGGAATTTATTCCGAATTATTCTAGAGTCAGTTACCCATTACAAGCAATAGCTAACTGGACTCCAGGAAGTACCAAAGAAAAATTTCCTTGGACGCATGAACAGGAATCTGCTTTTCAAAAGCTAAAAGACCTGTTCATGAGTACTCCAGTATTACAATATCCGAATGAAACGGATCATTTCATACTGGATACTGATGCTAGTAATGATAGCATTGGTGCAGCTCTCTCGCAAGTCCAAAATGGGAGAGAGGTACCCATTGCCTTTGCCAGCAATACACTGAGCAAAACTCAGCGCAATTACTGCACAACCAAAAGAGAGTTGTTAGCAGTAGTCGTATATACCAAGAAGTTCAAACATTTTCTATGGGGAACGAACTTTACTTTACGTACGGATCACTCCTCTTTAAGATGGCTACTGAACTTCCGAGATGCTAGGCCGATGGCTAGCCCATCTATCCGAATATGGGCTTGAACATCACCAGATTCAGCATAGACCCGGAGTGAAGCACTTAAATGCTGATGCTTTATCTCGAATACCAATTCGGAAATGTGATAATCCGGATTGTACTGATTGTGGAGCTCATAGGGCAGTGTTAGCAGGGATTCGAAGACCATTCGAACCTCTAGTTGCCAGTATACTGGATTGGTCTATGGATCACATACGACGTTTCCAGGAAGCTGACTCGATAACTGCGCAGCTACTGCAATTAGTACCAAAGGGTATACGTCCAGTTAGACCTGAGGTCTCTCTGGAAAACCGAGAGATGAGAAGGTTTCTTGCTCAATGGACCGAGCTTGAAGTCCGGAAAGGCGTGTTATACCGTTGGAAGCCATGTAATAATGGTGAGAAAATCATGCAAGTGGTGATACCACATGCTATGAGACATGACATAATGTACTTCTGTCATGGACATCGACCAGTGGTCATTTCGGAAGGAAACGATCGTTAGCACGACTTTCCAAGAAATACTATTGGCCTGGCATGACACGGGACTTGCAAAGATGGGTAACCACCTGTCCGGATTGTTGCAAAAACAAACCCGGACCCGGGATGGGCAAACTTCCCCTATCCCAAGAACTTTTCGGAGTTAGATTCGCAAGAATCGGGGTAGATATCATTAGTGGATTGAATACAACCGCTAATGATAATACCTGTATGATGGTAGTGTGTGATTATTACACGAAATACACCAAAGTATTTCCACTACAAAGCAGTTACTTGTGCCGAAGCCTTTGTAAAAGGTTGGGTACTAAGTTTCGGTGTACCATTAATGTTACACAGTGACCAAGGCAGAGAATTCGAATCAAATCTCTGGCAGGGTATGTGCGAATACTTAGCTATTTGCAAGACCAGAACCAACCCGTATAGGCCACAAAGCGGATTGAATACAACCGCTAATGATAATACCTGTATGATGGTAGTGTGTGATTATTACACGAAATACACCAAAGTATTTCCACTACCGGACCACAAAGCAGTTACTTGTGCCAAAGCCTTTGTAAAAGGTTGGGTACTAAGTTTCGGTGTACCATTAATGTTACACAGTGACCAAGGCAGAGAATTCGAATCAAATCTCTGGCAGGGTATGTGCGAATACTTAGCTATTTGCAAGACCAGAACCAACCCGTATAGGCCACAAAGCGGATTGAATACAACCGCTAATGATAATACCTGTATGATGGTAGTGTGTGATTATTACACGAAATACACCAAAGTATTTCCACTACCGGACCACAAAGCAGTTACTTGTGCCAAAGCCTTTGTAAAAGGTTGGGTACTAAGTTTCGGTGTACCATTAATGTTACACAGTGACCAAGGCAGAGAATTCGAATCAAATCTCTGGCAGGGTATGTGCGAATACTTAGCTATTTGCAAGACCAGAACCAACCCGTATAGGCCACAAAGCGACGGATTGGTAGAAAGGTTCAATAGAACCCTTATCCAAGTCCTAAAGTCACTCGTCAATGAACACATGGACGACTGGGATGAGCAATGCCATTTTGTGACACATGCTTATAACAGTACGGTACATTCAAGTACAAATTGTACTCTGAACCTTTTAGTATTTGGAGAGGATCTGATAATGCCTGCCGACTTAGTATTTGGAGTCGTAGGGATGGACCCGGAACTACCTTGCCATGTAGTTTTTGTGGAATGCTTAAGAGACAGATTCAAAAAGGCATATGAGTCTGTCCGAATTGATTTGGAGAAAAGTGCCAAATGGCAGAAAGCTGGATACGATACTGATCTAAAGCATCGGAAATTCCAATCCGGAGACAGAGTTCTGAGACTACATGAACCACTTAGACACATAAAATTAGCGTCTAATTGGGATGGTCCCTTTACTGTAACACAAGTTATCAGTGATTGTACCGTAATTATCAAATCTGACCTTGGTCGACTTTATAAGTCAAATGTGGCTAGATTAAGAAATGGTCTGGGAGGGAGACCTCCACAGAAATGTATGGTGAGGGTTCCGGAAAGATCCTGAACCAGAATTGTATAATAGACCAGGTAAAGAACACTACAGTGAAGCGAGGCCGTGGTAGGCCTAAGAAGTGTTCCGAATCAGTGCCACCCACGCCAACACCGATTAAGCGTGGGGGAGTTAAAAAAGTCTCGGCAGGTGAAGACAAGAAGAAGAGGAAAGGTGTTTCGAAGGCCAAGAAATACCTAGAAAAGGCTCTTCAGACTGTCAGGTCCGATAAAGAACTATCCGAGAAGGGGAGATACGTTCGCCGCAGCCCTCGAATTGCCCAGAGGACTGCAGTGACCTAACCTGTATACACAACAGGTGTAATGTTTACATTTAGAGGAACGGATGACAACTGACCCGAAAGGCTTATTTGTCGCCGCCGCATGATGTACCAATGGGTAGTGGACGGATAACCCGGTGGATTTGCTTAAGCTTTCCATAATCTCCACTTAAATCCCCAGACGAGTCATCGGCGTGAGCGATAATTACCTAAAAACAATCAGTTTGTTGATGTTCCGCTTGTAGCACGTGCGTTTCCGCATGACGTCACCGCGTCCAGTCTCGACTGACCTCTCGTGACCCCGCGAACTCGCGGGGAAATGACGTTACGAAAGCTGGCCCGTCGCCATCTTGTTCTTCGGTAGATTTGAAGGCGGACGCGTTTGCTCCCTCCTTTAATTTCTACCGTCCAAGAAACCCTCCGGTGAGCCCTCAGAGTCTGTCTCCTTGTAGGCAGACTCCGTCTGTGTCGGCCCCGGCGCCGTGAAGGCCGGGAAAACGGAGTATTTGACTCCCGAGTCGTTTCCCCAGTCATGGCTGAGGAATCCATAGCTGCAGCCAAGCTATCCGGTGACCCGGATAAGCTGACTCCGCCCGCAGAAGCTTTCCCGGAAGCTTTGTCACCTGTTACACAGGAAGAGAGCGAGATGATGGACGTGGAGGAACCCACGGACCGCTGGTTCGCGGAGAAGCTGGCCTCATTCTCGCTGAATGAGCCAGAGAAAATGTTGTCGCCACTCCCACCCGAGGGATCCGGAGAGGCTACGAGTGCTGAACCCGCAGCAACTGGGTCCGAGACTACGCAAGTCGACGGCCCGAAGGATCAGTGGAAGCCAGCAGTGGCTGACCCGTTCCCTGCAGAGTACGACGGTTGGTACCTGTACGTCCACCCGGAACTACAGGCACAAGTGACCTACGCTGACGGTACACCAGTTAGGTTGGACCCGAAGGTGAGGATAGCTGTCGAGGGCGTCATGACTCCCGAACAGCTGGATAGGACGCCTCCCGAATGGCTCCGAGACTGGCCGTGGTTCCAACGGGGACTCATGGTGGACGCTGCTTTTCGCGAAGCAGTGTACGAAGCCAACAGAGCTTTCCTGCTCGGAGCGTATCCGAAGCCGGACAAGTCCCTGTGGAACGTCAAACAGACGAACATTGATTGGGTAGGCTGCGTCTCGGAACCCGAGGGGCAGACTTACCCACTTCCTTGTGCCACTCGGCCCCAGTACCGGACCATGAAGGAGTTCCGTGAAGCCGTTGCCAAATTCGAACAGTGGGACGACGGTTATTACATAACCGAGGAGGAGTTAGTGGATGTGCAGAACAAGTCACTAACCGGCATGGACAGAGGTGCAGCCCTTCGGACGGTTCTCGTCCGTCGTCTGACTGCTGAACAGGAGGCTCTGGAAGAGGCTAAGAGGGAAGCGGAAGTACCCGCACCTCCTATCCCCGACCTGAAGCTTTCCACCAGGAGCACAGCCGGTTCTGCATCAGCCACCGGTAGTACTACCACCCCGGTAGAAGCCTCGACCTCCAGCACGTCCGGAACCCAGGAACCGGATGAGGACTGGAAGGTCAGTAAGAACAGGAGGTCCGCTGCTCGGAAGCTCAAGAATCTTCCGGATTCTGCTAGAGCCGAACCGAAAGCTAGCACCTCAGCCACTGGTAGTACTGTCATGGAGGTTGTTTCCTCGGACGAGGAATCAGTGCATGAGTCCTCGGTTGAGTATGATGAGAAGGCCACCCCATCAACTCAAACCGAGGCTGAATGGTGGGCTAGCGCCAAATCCGGATTTAAAACCCGGATCCCGACGTGTTTCTCCGACTGTGCCTACGGAGTAAAGAAGGACGGCTCTACTTTGTACGCCTGCCCGGACTCTGTAAATAAAAACAACGAGTCGGATGACGAAGATTGAATGCGTCTTTCGGACGAGGATCCCAATCCGAGCAAGGCCTATCGCAAGATGTGGCTTATGCTAAATCACACCGAAGGGTACTATACTTATACCCAGAGGCGCAAGCTGCGTTGGGCTCTTGAGAAGTGGTACGGTGACGACCAGAAGTCCTGTCCCTTCTCTATCTGCCAGGATGCGAGTGATGTCTCGGTCCGGACCTGGAGTACTCCAGCCCGGTTCCAAAGGCATCTGGTAGAGGCCCACTTCCACCATCACCCGGTTTACATTTGTGATCCGAGTTATGGTAAGAAGGGCAAGAAATGTACTACGAAGGTTCAGTATAACCGACATAGCGATCTGGCTAGACACCAGAAGAAATGCCATGCAGAAGGATTAGATGGAGCTCGTAAGCGTATTATGGAGCTCCATCAGGAACTCATGAAGGAGTTCGACAGTCTGAGCGAGGATGCTTGGTCTAAGATCCGACCAGGGGACCAAGTCCTCTGCGAGGTTCCGAAGACCAAGGATTCGAAACTCCGCGCCAAGATAGTCCTGACTCCTGGAAAAGGAAAACTGGACATGCACGAGTCTCTCTGGCAGAAATGCGAAGAATCCGGTAAGGAAGGAAAGAGAGCTCGTGAAAGGAGCAGAAGGGACCAGAACCGTGGTGGTAACGGTAATGGTCAGACCACCACTACAAAAGCCAGATTAGACGACCGCTCCAGGTCTCCATTGGCTCGCCACCCCCACGAGCAGGTTCAAGGTACTCCCGTCTTCAAGAGACCTGAACCTGCCGGATACGCAGGTGCTGTATCGAAACCTGGGAAAGTTAGCACCCGCAACTTTCCGTCCTTGACCCATGCACCTGGACCTGAGAGCCAGACCTTGGTCGTTGGAAAGGCTGGTCGGCTTGTCCCCAAGAAGACCTCAGCACCTGCTGCCGCCGGATCCGCATCCGCAGCAGCCGCTCTTCCAGTTAACTTCACCCCGGAGCAGATAAATCTTTATATGCAGATGGGGTTGAAGCAGAACCAGCCTCCCACCTACTGTGTACCAACAGCAGGCGTATCCAGAAGTCCCACACCCGGAAGTGGTCCTCAGGCTGTATCGACTCCCCCCAAGGCTGTCGCTACACCTGAGAAACCAAAGGACGCCATTACCATCAAAACTGGTAATGCGGAAGTTTGGTTTGAGAAGTCTCGCCAGGGGGAAGCGGATGTCCAGAAGGCCATCTACACCCACTGGGAGAAATGTGTCCTCGAGAAAGCGACTGAGTTCCATCAGGGTCTTCTTAACGATACCCTGTTGTGCATGAAGGAGGTTGCGGATGCTGAAAAGCAGCGCCTCGAGACCCTCATTCGGGACGATGTAAAGGCCCAGGAGGATGCAGCCGCAGCTGCCAAAGAGCAGGCAGCTATGGACGTCTTGGAGAAGCGTGTTAAAGAGGAAATCACCCGGAATACCAACTTAAACACTAAGTTTATGAGGGTATTCGGAGTCGATATCGACGAGTGGGACGGCACTCCCGAATCGGCTCTAGATCTTCTTAGGAAGAAGCATGCGAAGAAATCCACCTAAGCATGCTACGGGTTATTTTTCTAAAATTTTTTTCTTCTCCACTAATAACCAGATTTAGCCTTTGCGGAACCCTACAGGTCTGCGAATGTCTTTTATTAGAATATGAACACCTGTTCTTTGTGTTCCGGGTTCCTTTTATGACCAGCTAATTGTATGATTCAGGTCGTATAATATTTTATTATACCCTGAATAGTCTATTCGGATTCGGAACTACACTTATAAAAAATCCGATAGTAGACTTGCTGCTGTCAAACGTATCCGGATGCTGGTTCCAGACTTCTGCTGCTATCTGTGCTAACCACTACATTAGGATGGACTTTACGATTCTGTGTTACCTCTACAATTACCTATACTCCCGAATGGACTAAAAACAACATATTACTACTACTTCCGGACCAGCCTATATTGGACTTTCACTTATGTCAACTATACTTAAATGGATTACGCTTCTACACTGTTGACAGAAACCGGATTGATACTTTACCTCTACTCTACAACATTCGGATATACCTATGAACTATAGCACTTCTAGAGGATTTTGGGTAGCTGCCCCAAATTCATCTACCGTGTTCACTTTATTAACCTGGAATCATAGACTTTAGCACGTCCATCCCGTGGTTAGCTGACCACACTTACCTTCTAGTATCCGGAAGACTACAGCACCAGACTCCAGCAGCATTTACTATTTTTGTATTGTATATGTCACATATCTATTTTTCTATAATATTATTTGTATGTGCATATTCACACTGTGGTGATAACTTACTGTATATTATGATACGGGTACATGCACATCCATTAGTACGGATCTCAGATTACTGTTCATATTTATAATATAAGATCCGATAAACCACACCAGATTGTTCATATTATTGTCCTGCGAGGCATACTGTATTATAGATGTATTGATCTGGTGTTATAAAGGTTGTCCAGTGCACGGTGATATCATATATAGTATCATATTCACTACTACACCGTGATTGTTTTTTTTCTTTCAAGTGTATAATTTATAACGGTTCTATTCGTAATACTCACGGAATCCTTAACGGATTCATATGGTCATAACATATAATATGTCATTAGATAGTGTAGTTACTTTTAAAGTCTTTTTCAAGACTATATAATCAAACTTGGTATTAATAATTACAAACGCATATGGATGTTATTATGTGATTTATTTAATATTAACAGTTCCGCTACACATAACTGTCAGTATCACATATATACGAATTATGATATTTGTCCTATTACTTATACCGTAAACATAAAATGTTATTATATGGTATAAAATGCTAATTAACAGTCTCGTTACATACAACTGTTATTTAATCAAATAATTCGTATCATATCACAACATCCGATTTGTTATTATGTAACTACATACACTATCAAATATATGTAATTGACATTCGAATCATATTTGACTTGGTGTTAACGTTATATCTATGGTTGTACCTCTATTACTAAGGGTTTAGACATATAGAAATGTTATCCCTGTAATAATACTATAAAAATATAACACCCTCCTAAATGTCTGGGGGAGTGGTGTAGAGGTACATAACATGTAACCATAGTGTTGGGTACCGTCTGACGTGCCGGGTGAGTCGAGTCGTCGGACGTTCCTCAGGTTCCGGATAGGTGGCAGCACCGATCCGGGTCTGTGGGGACATCTGACGACGAACACCTGGGTCCTTATATAAAGCCCAGGGCTCAGCCGCTACGTCAGAGGCCCTTCTGGCCTCCAAGCATGTAGAATACCTTTGATAACTATTAGCTGCCCTCTTAATACTACCGGGTAGCCGTGAGTGTGCATTCGTAATAAAATCTATCCGTTGGCATACACTTGAAACACCGTCTTACTCTTTCTTTCTGAATCGTAAGACCCGAAGCCCCCAGGTCCGTAAGGCCACAACCCCTTACAATACTATCTATGAGGCATTACCCTATTTAGTTTGTTGGCTGAGTAAAAGGGGTAAAGTAGCCCTTAACTGGTGGCGAAAAGAATATGTAATCTATGGCACATATGACGAATTGTTAGAATGTGCCTGTTATTTGTTTGGTTCCATGGTACAGGAGGATCCTTGGATTACATTCAAGAGATAAACCTAGAAACCCAAAAAATCCCGTAAGGTATTAGGGTTAGAATTGCAGGACTTGCTTAGTAAAGCTAGATCTAATTGGGAATACGATGATGAGTGTTGGATACAAGAGTTATTCACTCAATTCATTGCTGGCCTCCAAGATTTGGAACATAAGACCATAGCCTGGGATAAATGGAAAGATGATACGTCTTTCAACGATTTATTCCTGGCTATAGAAAATTATAACAGAAAAAAGCAATTGTTAGGGGTGTGGTGGTCCCGAGTCGTCTTCGAGGTACCTTCGTGGTCCTCGTGGGCGACGTCGAGAACACCTCTATTACCCGACGCCTGGGGGCGCTGGAGTCCGGCGCCACGTCACCACCTGGTCACGTGGCCCTCGACTCCGGTGTATATAAGGCCATTGTACGGCCTTCCTCAGGGTCAGTCCAGCCGCGACTGACCATCGTGAGCGATGGTTGGCGGCTGCCCGGCTACCATATTGTAGTACTTCTCTGTGCTGTTGCACAGAGAAGGTAAATGTGGAATATTAACTGCAGACACTAGAAGGCCTAGTGTCGAACGTGCCATAGATTTCAAACTCTACCACCTGTAACTGTTATCGAGAACGGCTGATGCCTATGTGTTATTAGACAATAAAGTTTTAACTGGAATCTGAATAGTTGTTCTTCGTTGTTTATCGAAAGATTCGATTAAACTTCGAGGGGTAGAACACTACACTGGTGCCGTGACCAGTTGTTAACTTTAGTCTGCATAGGTACTGCGAGCTCAAGTTCGACATGCAGGGTCACTTGGATGAAGGTGATGAGCCCAATCACCAACATCAAGCGATTGCAGGTCCGTTAGTGGATGTGAACGATCCACTAATTGGTGGTGGTTTGAACCACTCTCTGATATTAGGTCCATCGACTGACCCGTTGGGCCTGTATCAAAGGAGTCGACTACTCAACTGGCGAGTGTCGACTCAACTCTCTCCGGCTGCTGAGAATTTCTTAAGGACACAGAGTTTGTCCTATGTAGAAAGGACAGCATCACCCGTGGGAACTCCAATGGGCCTTGGTAGTTGGTCTTTCGAGGGTCCCTCGCCCGTGTCTATACAAGGAAGTATAGACAGTGGCAGGGGACTCAACGAAGAGTTGTTGCAAGAGCAACGACACCAAGTGCGCCAGGGTCGCCAACAGTTGGATGCTCTCACGAGCAATACCACGAAAGCTCAGGAGAAGAGTACGGAAATAGAGCTGAAGTTGGAACAGCTTAGGCAGCAAGCGCTGGAGGCTTCGAACAAGACTCATATCGCAAATAGAGAACTTGCTGATCTTCAAGAGAAGGTCAAACAGCTCTCTAGCGAAAAAGAGTCCTTGCTTGCAACGCAGTCAGAGATCGAGCGTAGTCGATTGACAGCAATGGAATGTCAATCACTAAAAGCAAATATCGACCGCCTTGCATCAAGCCGCCGAGAATGCATCGAGAGGGCTCGAAACGATTTCCGGGATGCCCAGCACGAGCAGACGTCCCTTAAACATAAGTTGAAACTACAAGAAGTAGAGAAGACTATGTTGGAGGAACAACTGCAAGAGTTGCGGCATGAGCTAAACCAACAATCAGTCGTGCATACTGAAGAAGTAGCTGAACACCTAACAGCTTATGAAAAGCAGGTCGAACACCTACGTCAGGAACGGGAGTCGTTACTCTGTCAGATGCAAGCTGACGAGGATGCTCGAGCCAGGGATGAGGCAGAAATGCGTCGTCGCTGTGAGGAGCGAATCGTCCACGCGAATAAGATGGCGGAATATCAGATTTTAATGGAACAAAAAGCGAGATATGAAGCCGAGCTTAACTCCTTAAAATCTGAGACCTTAGTAGCCCAATCTCTGAAGGATCAGAAGGATTCAGATACTCTACGTGCCATGCGTGGAGAAATCGATAGGCTCCAACGGGAGATATCGTCTCGTAGGGAGGCTGACGAAGCCAGGGTTAATAAAGAAGTTCGTGATGAACTCGCACTCGAGGAACGTCTGAAGGAGCAGACGGACTCGAAAGTGCGTGCCGCTAGACCTCGGGAGAGGCAACAAAGTAGTGTATGCAGCACTACTAAAGTTGCCACTCAGGAGGACCTGGTCGAAAACCCTGACTACAGGGAGTGGCTTAACCATGCCATGAAGGAGGTTAAGCAACTCTTTGCCCTCAGCGAGCAGCGAGATCTGTCGAAAGCGGAACATAGCTGCCTGGAATTCCTAGTATCGGAATTGAGACAAGCGGAACCTTCAAAACAGCAGGCGGAGATAAATAGAATGGTAGGAGCTATCGACGACATCTCGAAAGTGGAATTGAGGTCAAGTCGAAGCCAACCCATTCCTTCGATGCCTTGTACTGATGGTCTAAGTGGAGTGATCAGACAGTTTTTCGACCCCTACCACGGCCCAACAACATGTTGATCCTCCTAAATATAGGGATATCAGGTTCGAGGCTTCACATTTGAGTGAGGCCGAGTCCGGTAACCCTTGGGGGATGAATCATAGTCGTGCAGACACGACTATGAGAAACATGGGGATGGATCATCAAATACCTAGAAGGGGTACAACATTCGCTATTGATCAGGTCAGAAGATCAAGTAGTATGTTTGAGAATACCTCTATCGGGCACGAACCTGCCCGGACAAGGTCAGTCGAGTGCCCTCCATTTACATGGAAGGATGATTGGCTCCGTTGGTACCACGGATTCAATCATGTCCGTCGAGTAAATGTGTGGACCTCGAGTATGGCATTAGCTCAACTCCTCATGCTACTCCAGAACAGCCCCGCAGCTGATACTGTGTGGTTGTGGGAGGAGCATGGAGATGGGACTCTGGAAGGGCTGGTCGACATGGTAACAGAAGCCATGACCTCTAGCCTGCAGGACCCCCTTGTCGAGGAAACGATGGTACCTGTCTGCAGAGATTCGAGGGCGTTCTTTAGACTTCCTGATAGATACTGGTGCCAGCCACACCATTGTCTCTCGGGAACTCGCGAGGACGTTAGTGGTGCCGTCAGATAATCTCTACGAGGGAATAACGGCGTGCACTGCGTCTGGAGCCGAAATGCGGACCTATGGTCGATTGGTTCTACCTCTTAAGGTCGCATCGACCCACTATGTGTTTAGCCCAATAGTGGCCGATGTGGCTGACGATGGCATTCTGGGGCTTGACTTTGCGGCGTTATACGGTATGATCCTTAACCCGAGGACGGGTCAATTGGTCATGACCGAGCCGACAGAAGAGCACCATCAGTGTAAACTGAAAAGGGTGTCATCGGTTGCCTCAGTAGCACAGACCACGAGGATACCAGCTAGACATCGATGCGATGTCCTGGTGAAATCCGAGGGTCTGGAAAGAGATCGACAGGGCATAGTCGAACCCGATCTGAAAACTCTGAGAAGTTTTGGGTTGGTTGGTGAGGCTGCCCTTGTCAGCAATGTCTGTCGAACAGTGTTTCCCATCTGTAATCCACTGAATCGAGACATTGTCCTGGAGAAAGGCCAGGTGGTCGGTACCGTACAGTACGCTGACAGGAACGGTGAATTCTCTTCACCGGAGGTAGGATCGGTGATGATGCGTCTCGAGCAAAAAGCTGCAGACATCGAGTAGGCAGAAATCGCGAGCACCCACACGGGGGAGCTCCCTACCTGGTTGTTAGATATGTATGGTGACACCCACCTGACCCAACCAGATGAAAGACTGAAGCTGTCCGCCTTACTGCGTAAGCACATGGATGGCTTTAAGAGTCCAGATGAACCGTTAGGGCGCACCGATCGATGTGTGCATAACATCGAAACAGGTGATGCACAACCTATCCGAGTCCCTTACAGGAGGATTCCGCTCAGCAAGAAAGCTGCTGCGGACGAACAACTTAAGGAGATGTTGGATACGGGGGTGGTTAGGCCAAGTACTAGTCCCTGGTCCAGTCCCGTCCAGATGGTGACGAAGAAGGATGGGACCATGAGATTCTGCGTCGATTATCGATGTCTGAATGGCGTGACTAAGAAAAATGCCTATCCTCTCCCGCGCATCGACGAATCCTTAGATGCCTTGGGAGGAAACAAGTGGTTTAGTTGTCTCGATCTCCAATCTGGGTATTGGCAGATCGGGATGAACCCCGACGATGTCGAGAAAACCGCTTTTTCTTACCAGAGGGGGCTCTATGAGTTCGATCGAATGGCGTTTGGTTTGTGTAACGCCCCCGCCACATTCGAGCGAATGATGGAAGAAATGTTGAGGGGTTTGCTAGGTAAGATTTGCCTGGTTTACCTCGATGATATCATCGTCTTCGGCAAAACGACGGATGAAGCAATGGTGAATCTGGCAGAAGTTTTCAACAGGATTCGAGCATGGGGACTGAAGTTGAAACCTAAAAAGTGTCAACTTTTTAGGACTTCAGTCGAGTACCTAGGCCGAATTGTGTCTGAACAGGGTATAGAAGCCAACCCGGGGAAAATTAGCGACGTAATGACTTGGGCTAGGCCCACTACAGTGAAGGAAATTCGATCCTTCATTGGTTTCTGTTCCTACTACCGAGAGTTCATCCCGGGGTTTGTGGAACTGGTAAGTCCTTTGCAGGACTTAGTGATCCAAAAACCTAAAGGTAGTAGAGGTTGTTACGAGGCATTCACATGGACAGAAAGAGCTGAACATGCTTTTGTCGAGTTAAAACAAAGTTTCAGGGAGACTCCTGTGCTTTGATTCCCCACACCCGACGGTCCGGACCGGACCTATGACTCGAGCAAGGCTTAAGCGCCAAGGCTCATCAAAGGGACGATCGACAAGTGTCGAGGATGAAAGAAAACCCAGAGCAAACACTCTGGCCCCTTCATCCACGCCGCCACAAGTGATGGGAGGCAGACGCCGACGGAAACGGGTTAATAACCTGGTCGGCCCGGCCACATCAAAGGACGGTGAGCTAGGAGGGGGTGATAGTAACCCGCCCCGAGGCTCAACACTCGTTCCTACAGTAAAGGTTAAAATCAGGAAAAGTCCTAGACTAAACCCTACTCAGTAATCGATGTATCGCACAATACTAAGCAGCAGCTTTACCAACCTGTCTTTTAATAAGGATTTAAATAACGGGTGCCGTTCTTGGGTAAATCTGTCTGTGGACGTGAAGCCGACGGTGAATAAAAAAATTACACAACGAGAAGTCATGCGATTGCCTCTCTTTGAGACAATCCGACACTAGAAACATGAAAAACATGGGCCCCTTTGTTTAATCGGACTGTGTGGATGGGTTCCCAGCATAGGCTGGTGGATTCTGCCCAATGGGTAGATCCATATTGGGACCATTTTTAATCCCGGTAGTCTGATAGAATGGGGGTGCCCTAGATGCCCATGTTGACAGTGTTGGAGCCCCATAGACTGCATAAGAAATAACGGCATATGCAAACAATGCGACTGGAGAACCAGAGCGTGACGGTGTGAGGAGAGTGAGTCGTTCCACTTTTTGAGCATTACCTTATTTGGTCATGGCGTGATCTGCTGTGGACCAATAGGGTTCGCCCGCCTCGGTCACGTAGGCCCTTCCTCCAATCAGAGATGATCACCACAGGGATAAAAGGCCGCGTCGCCCACCCCGGAGGTCACATTTACGCCCGTCTCGTGAGAGTCGGACGCAGATTAGCTGGACTAGGCCTAGCTTAGCCCAGCTGGTACGCCTCCGCCTGGGGACTTCCTACCTGATTGTAGGAGGTCTCCCACATCTTGTGTCGAGAGACACGACCTGCCTGTGTGCAGGTTCGTGTTCTCTCGAGCCCCGTCTTCGATCCTTCGAGCCGCCTGAGTGCGGTTCGAAGTACATCGAAGACACCTTCGAGGCTTCGACCTGCCGGAGTGCGGATCGAAACACCTGAAGACTCTCTTCGACGCCTCGTCCCGTATGAGAACGGTTCGAGGCCCGGAGTCTTTGCTTCTTCAGCGGAGCCCATAGTTCAAGAAGAACCATGGGGTCCTCGTCCGACAAGCAGTCAGGGTACAGCTCTTCGGCGAGCCACAAATCTCAGAAAAAGAAGAAGTCCAAGAGGACCAGACCCGAGCAGGAGCTCGAGTCTACCTCGGCTAAAAGTGCAGCTCTTCTGAAGCAGATCAAGGATGCACAGAAAGCCTTGGCCGAGTCCCAGGAGAGGGAGAAGGAGCTCCGCCAAAAGGCGAAAGAGGCCGCGAAGCAGCAGAAGCGCGACTTGAAAGTCGCGGCTGCTGCAGCCTCGAGAGATTCTTCCCCTGATGAGATGGAGGTCGACGAGCCGTCGACACCAACTCCATCGACTGCGGCTGTCAGGGATTACTGCCAAGCGACGTGCTGAGTACGTCGATGACAGGCCCCTGACCAAGCTTCAGGATTACCACAAGAATGGTCAAGTGGTACTCCCTAGCCTCGTCGGTAAGGATGGAAGCGATGACGAGGAGTGGTATTCGGATGATACCCATGCCATTGACTGGTATGTCTCGATGATCGAGAACATCACGAATGCCTCGGACGCGTCGGGGGTGTCGCTGCCTGAGAGACAGCGGATTGGTTTTGCGTGGCGTATCTTCAATCCCGGGCAGCAGTGTGCTTTCGAGAACTGCACACGTAAGGGTTTCCCCCCTCGCGTGTACACGACTGATGGCAGGTATGCTCGACACTTGGTGGAAGAGCATCGAGCCATCCGTCCGCAGTTCGGGTGTGTTAAGGTGGAAAAGACCATTCCATGTTATCAGGACCCCGATGGCCCGACCTCTCCTCCTTTCGTGACTACACGAAGGGGTCTGATAGCGTGTCATCTCAAGTCGTACAAGCAGCCCCACAAGTACAATGCCGAGGGCGCTATCCAGCTGGTGGAGACAGATCGAAAATCCATCCGGATCTTCATGGCATCACACCTCTGATCCCCGCGAGTGCAGCCGTCTGCCCGGACCCGTCGGCTTCCACCAGTGCAGTAGAACCTGCAGAGGTGGAACAGTCGATGGACGTAGACGGGGACGTCGATGTCGTCGGTCAATCTCCAACGGCTCCCCCTGACCAGGGAGACCAGGACGACCATGAAGGTCGAGAGAGCGACGACGACAACGGAAGCGACTCTGCAGACTCAGCAGTCCTCCACTCAGATGCTGAGGGAGACTCCCGAGATGCACCCGAGACCTCTAACGAGGCTTGGAGTACGACAATGGACCGCGTGGCTCCATTGCCCGAGTCGCCCACGTTTTCCAGCCAGTTAGCCCCCAGTGCCTCACATGATGATGATCGCACTGACGGAGAACAGGCGGAAATCGACGCCGCTACAGGGTCTATCTCGGAGGATCAGTAGTATGATACTACTGTTCCTCCTCTTTAGTTCGGACCGCTGACATCGAACAGAGTCTCGATGTCAGCATGGAACCCCCGGGAACTTGTTCCCGGACGACGGTGTACCCTCCACGAGTGGGGGTACCTTTCCTGTCCCCGGACCTCCCTGCGAAGCTGTGTGGATCCGACACCACCCCGGTCCTAGGACCCGGTGGTGCCACACATCCTCAGCCTGACGGTCGAAGGACCATCATAGTTGTACTCTACACTATTGGTGGGCTTCCTACGCTGGAAGGAGCTTCTCAACGAGACAGGGACAGATTCAGTAGTTTAAATTATTATCTATTTGTTTAGACTGATCCGGGATCTCTGAATTTTCAGAGACCTTGTTTCAGTCTAGTGGGGGGTGGTATGGTGGTCCCGCATCGTCTTCGATGTACCTTCGTGGTCCTCGTGGGCGACGTCGAGAACACCTCTATTACCGGATGCCTGGGGGCGCTGGAGTCCAGCGCCACGTCACCACCTGGTCACGTGGCCCTCGACTCTGGTGTATATAAGGCCGTTGTACGGCCTTCCTCATGGTCAGTCCAGCCGTGACTGACCATCGTGAGTGATGGTTGGTGGCTGCCCGGCTACCAAATTGTAGTACTTCTCTGTGCTGTTGCACAGAGAAGGTAAATGTGGAATATTAACTGCAGACACTAGAAGGCCTAGTGTCGAACGTGCCATAGAGTTCAAACTCTACCACCTGTAACTGTTATCGAGAACGGCTGATGCCTATGTGTTATTAGACAATAAAGTTTTAACTGGAACCTGAATAGTTGTTCTTCGTTGTTTATCGAAAGATTCGATTAAACTTCGAGGGGTAGAACACTACAGGTGTAAATGCACCACCTGTGAGGGCTTCAATCGAATCCGAATTGATGGATTCCGACCATGAATATGTCTCCGATGAAAACAGAGAACACATAGGGGCAGTCCAGATAGCTGGTAAATATTATTTACAGAAAAGATACTGTAAAGTGGGTTTGAAGAAGAAAACTAACTTCATTAAACCTACTGGTAATACAGCGACATCAGCACCCCAGCTGCTGGCACCTCAGAAGCCGGTATCTCAATTACCAGTACCACAGTTACCAACAAGCTTCCCAAATCAACAAGTAGCCGAGGTGAATTTATGGAAAGTTTGGTTACCCGAATAACGGATGCCCTGAGACGCCCGCGGGTGGATAAATCTCAAAGGAGATGTTACCGATGTCAAGAATTCGGTCACTTTGCTGCCAAGTGTATTGCAGAGAAACCTGTATACAGGTCGCAAATGAGTTTTTCTACTGTGGAGAATAAGGAAAACTAGACAGAAAGGGATTCTATTTGGGGCAAGCAACGGGATCCCAGAAATGTCAATTGCCATGCTATCACCAATAGTGATACAGAACCGAATGAAGTAACACAATCGCCTAATACTGAGGAAGTTCGGGAGCCCACTCAGAAGATTAGGGAATCCGGTATAACAGGTTCCAAGGGAGCACAGGGGAAACCCAGTACCGGATTAGAGGTAGGAGGTCATTTGTTGGCCAGAGTCGGTAGTGCTCACCTGCCCCCGGGTCATCCTTGTCTAGAATACCTACAAAGATGTGGATGTAACCCTGGTGTGAACAATGAGGTGCCTGTAGTCACTGATATTCCTTCTCTGTTGCAGGGAAGGCGGTGGTATGTTTCACTTACTGTCAATGGAAGACCCGCTGAATTTCTTGTGGATACGGGAGCTAGCCACTCATGTGTCTCTCGGAAGGTAGCCGATCTTATTCCGGATGTGCACGATGCTCTCTTAATGGGGGAAATGCACAAAAGGCCGACTGCAGTAAGATGCAAACATATGGTAGGACATGTGTGAAATTGCAGTTGGAAGGTGTTCACGAATACGTGATAACAACAACCATTGCTGATATAGCAGATGAAGGGATATTAGGATTGGACTTCGCATCATTGTATGGTGTAGTGTTGGACCCACAGACGGGTGTGTTGAGTGGGAAGCATCCTTATCCAGTTAGAGTACAATGTGTATTAAGACAAGTCAGCAGTTTGGCATCAATTGCCCAAACTGTAAAGATCCCTGTGGGAATGGTATGCGATGTCCTTATCAGAAGCAATTCCGAATTAAGGAACCAGGCTGCAGTAATTGAGCCGGATACAGTTATGCTGGCAAGTATAGGGTTGGAGTCGGTTGATACGATAGTAGCCAATGGCGCTTGGTCAGTGATTCAGTAGTTCTTTTCGAACTACAACGTATGCATGCTTAAATCTATCCCGGAGCGACTCCACAAACAACACCGTGCAAGGAACCTCTGGGTTGATCCCAACCACTCCGTATACCAAGTCGGCGGGCATAATTATGTCCTAGCCGAACACCAAGAGGTTTGGGGTACAGTTGGTGGATGAGTGGACGGTGTTATTGTAGGCGTGTACTACAAACTCACACTGTTCGTCCTAATCGTCCTGATGGCTATTAACCAGGGGCTTCAGGACTTGTATCAAAGTCCTGTTGAACCTCTCCACCTGGCCATCCGATTGTAGTCAGTATGGGTTGGTTCGGGTCTTACATATCGCACATTTCCTGCCATAACTCTGACTCAAACTCCCTACCTTGATTACTGTGCATCATGAGGGGTGCACCCAAATGTAGCACCCAGCCTTTTTCAAATGCCTAGGTACATGTAACGGCTTTGTGATTCGGAAGGGGAAACACCTGAGTGTACTTCGTATAGTAGTCTGTTACGACCATCATTCAAGTGTTCTCTCTAGGCGTCGTTTTAAATCCACTAATGATGTCGATTGCTACACGAGCAAACCTGACACCAAACAGTTCCTGGGTCAAGGATAACTTGCCCAGGCCTGGTCCTGGCTTGTTTTTACAACAATCAGGGCAAGTTGCAATCCACCGAAGTAGGTCACCCCTCATCCCCGGCCAGTAATACCGTCTCTGTAGACGTTCAATGGATCTTTTCTTCCCAAAATGGCCACTCGTTTGGTGTCCATGACAATGATACAGGATGTCCCTTCTCATCAAGGTGGGAATCACTATTTGATTTGTAATAGCTTATTGCCAGTGCCATCTCGGATCTCTAGCTCGGTCCACTGAGCTATCAATCGCCTCGTTTCTCTGTCTTCCAGAGATAACATTGGCCTCACCGGCTTAATACCTTTCCGTAAGTATTCCAAGATGCGTGCAGTGGTGGGATCCGACTGTTGGAACTTCTTGATGGTCTCCGGGGACCAATCCCAGGGGATATGGGGGGCGGTATAATTATATACCAACCCGGCGACCACAGCATTGTGGGCCCCGCAGTCATCACAAGTGGCATTTTGGCACATTCGGATTGGCCTTCTCGATAAGGCATCCGCATTTATATGCTTCTCACCCACATGGTGCTCGATCTGCTTGTGCTCTAATCCGAACTCGGATAAATGAGCTAACCACCTTCCAATCATCCCCTCGGCGTCCTTAAAATTAAGAAGCCATCTTAGAGACGAATGGTCGGTACGCAAAGTAAAGTCAGTTCCCCAGAGGAAATGCTTATACTTCTTCGTATACACCACTACCGCCAAGAGTTCTCTTTTAGTGGTACAATCATTACGCTGGGTCTTGCTGTTGCTAGCGAATGCCAATGGGACTTCGACTCCTGAACCTGAGAGAGTGCAGCCCCTATAGCATTATTGCTAGCATCGGTGTCTAGTATGAAATGTCCCGTGGGAGTGGGATATTTCAGTACCTGTGTGTTTCTAAACAAATCTTTTATTTTATTAAAAGATTCTTCTTGCTCGCTGGTCCATGGGAAGGGTTCCCGTGCCCTACCCGGTGTCCAATGAGCTAAGCATTGCATAGGAAAACTTACACGAGAGTAATTCGTTATAAAATCACGGTAATAGGAACAGAATCCTAAAAATGATCTAACCTCCTTAGCACTCGTGGGTCTTTCCCAGTTCTCTACTGCTTCTAGCTTTTCCAGATCTGCACTTACCCCATTGGGGGTAATTATCCTTCCTAAGTATGTAATTGTTTTCTTAAACAGATTACATTTCTTAGGCTTAAGTTTTAGGCCGTTGGCTAGAATTCTATCCAAGACCAGCTGTAGGTTCGCGTGGCATTCCTTGAATGACTTGCCGAACACGACGACATCATCCAAGTAAACCAAACACCTTTTCCACAGCAAGTCACTGAGTAGAGATTCCATCATAGCCTCAAACGTAGCTGGTGCATTACACAATCCGAATGGTAAGACATTATACTCGAATAGTCCCAAATGGCTAGAGAATGCAGTTTTCTCTATGTCTTTGGGATGCATCTGTATCTGCCAATACCCGGACTGTAAATCCAGGGTGCAGAACCATTGGTTCCCACCTCGTCTATCCTTGGTAGAGGATACGAGTTCTTCTTTGTCATACCGTTTAGTTTCCGGTAGTCGACATAGAAACGGATTGTACCGTCTTTTTTAGTGGTCATACAAACAGGGCTGGACCAGGGGCTCGAGCTCGGCACGATTACCCCTAGTTCAAACTGTTTTTGTATTTACTGTTCACATATTAACTTCTTCTTAAAAGGAAGTCTGCGATACGGTATTTTAAAAGGTCTCTCGTCGCCCACATCAATAGTGTGCAACACCTTATCGGTCCTACCTACGGGTCCTCCTTCTTTGCCGAAGGCATTCTCATACCTTCGAAGGAGATCCCCTAGGTGCTGTTTATCCTCCGTATTCTGTAAATCTGATTTATCAATCAGTTTCTGAAATTCTTCATCCAAAGGATGCTTACTAACAGGGTTTAATGGTTCCTTGAACTTGGCTTCGGCGACGTGTTCCACTGAACTCATCACCCCTACGCCGTCACCTCGTTTCAAGTAAATCACTGAACCGGTTCGGTTAGTCATGGGTAATACAGTCCATGCTGCATTCGCCACTAACATATCCACTGAGTCCAACCCGATGCTCGATAAATGTATCGTGTTGGGTTCAAAGACTCCAGTCTCACCCTTCTGGGCTATTGATCCGCCACAAAGGACATCACAAGTAGTACCCGGAGGGTTCTTCACCGTATGAATAACCGAAGCTACTGAAGACACTTGTCTCAATACACACTGAACATGCTAGCCATAGGGGTTCCAGATACTCATCATTCCGTCCCTCGGATCCAACATGGCCCCGTATAGGCTTGCAAAATCCAAACCAAGGATTCCATCGTCACTAATCTCTGCTATAGTAGGCGAAAGAACGAATTCTTTGCCTCCTATACAAATAGGCATAAAAGTCCTCCCAAAAGTTCTCATACTGCTTCTGTCGGCCGTGCAAGCATTTACCCCCGTTTTGAGGTTCTCATGACTGCCGGTTATCGAGTTGAAGAATCTTTTGGACACACAGGAATGGCTAGCTCCAGTATCCACTAAGAATTCTCCTACCCGACCTTCCACAGTTACGGGTATATACCACCGTCTCCCTCCCAATGGGGATGGGTTGCTGGTAAACTGGTGAAAGTCTCCAGAATCACCAAGATTCAATCCGGGTCCTCTTAGAAACACCAGACAAGGATGACTTGGGGGAAGGCATGTCCCACACACTCAGATCAACTCATTGATCCATCCTTCCTCTCCCCCAGTGCGGCCACTCGCCATGTAGTCACCTCCAACACACATATTTGCACTAGTGTCCCTGGCCCCGGGCGGAATGCTGGGGTGCGCACCCACAGTCACCTGACCTCCAGGTAAACTTGATTCGAATTCTTCCACCAGATTTCCCCCCGTAGCTTTTTGGCATTCATTTCTCGTTGGGGTTATACCCAATGCCGTGGATACAACCCCCTCTAATTTCCCACTACGTCAGCTATATCAGCATCCTGCTGATTTGCTTCGGGTTCGGCTTCGGCTTCATAGTAAGCCGCCATTACTGGCTTTGCAGCAGTACACTCTGATGAATAGTGCCCCATTTTCTGGCACCTAAAACATTTAACAGTTCGGCGATCCACTCTGGGTCTCGACCGACATCAGTAATGTGCATCAGTAATCCTCTTGTATATATCTTCCATTAACTTTGTCAAGTCCGGAGACTGACCACTCACTTTAGAAGTGCTCTCGGCAGGCTTATGCGCCTTGCCATTGGATCTGGGCGATGTCAATCAACTCGATGTCAATCAACTCGAAGTCATCCAAGGTGATAGTGTCCTCGGGACGATGCATAGCAGCTGCTACTGGGGTCGGCCCTGTTACATTAGGAACGTCCCTGGCTAACATGGTTCGTTTCTTCATGGCCATATCTATACCATTAAATATGCCGTGTAGCGTAGACCCTTTTTTCCAGGCGTCTCTTGCAGCTATCTGCTCATCTCGGTCTCTTAGCCCTTTGACGAATTGAATAATCAAGTCGTCCATATACCAGTCCTGGTTTTCTGTCCCGGGTCTGGCCTTACTCAATAGGGCATGGAGTTCCATCCCGTATGCTCTAAACGCTTCTGTAGGTTTCTAAAACGCACCATCGGGTCCTCTTTGACCATGTTACACAGTAGTCCACTAGAAGATTCAACCAACTGCTCGAAACTTCCAGCGAGGCCATACCAGCTCCGCCATTGCTCTACAGCCATGCAACCCAGGCCACCTTTTAGGCATCTCACCAGGTGTGGCTTCGCCTCGTATGGGGTCCACCCATTGCAGTTCATCATGTCGATGAAATCTTCAAACCATTCCTTCCATGGTCGAGTACCGTCATATTCCTTCGGAATGACGGCTTCCCTTCTGGCTGAGTTGTGAGCGTACATCAGTCTACTACACTGTTGTTTGCTCCATTCAATCACCTTGGTTTCATTCAAGGTTCGATTGCCTCCTAAACCACCAAAACTGCTATTATTTGGCAGTGGGGGTGGTGGTTGGCTATAACTCCACTGTGACTGATTAGGCCCAGTGTTTCCTCCACCACCAACATTGGGGGTAGTACCCGAGGTACCACTAGCCCCCTGACTGCTCGCATTGGCAGTTGCGGTCTGCCCACCAGCATGTGGCATGCTACCTGCCTGACCCTGCTGGCCACCCCCCTGTGCGTTCTGTGGATTGCCCTGGTTACCAGCATCCAATCCGACATTATCTGTCTGATCCACGGTTATGTGGAATCCGCCTGTTTCGGCACTTGTGTCGGAACAGTCTCTTTGAACGAAGTCCGGGTCCAGGTTATGGACAATCGGGACTTCACTAATGCAAACTCTATTAGTCCGACCATTCTGACCTTGGGTCCTAACATAGACTCCCTCTTGGTCAACATTCCGAGATGCATTATCGTTCACAAACGGATTGTATGCACCTGTTGGCTGCTCCGGTGTTGAACAGGTGACGAAGTCGCCCTGTTTAACAAATGTAAGGTCTGGACTAGGATCCGAGCTCGTTGGAGGTGGATTAGTCTGTTCCTTATCATGCAAGTAGCTTTCCATAGCAGACTTATTTAGGGTCAGAGTCGCCACATCGGTGGTCAAATTCCTCTGTTCCTCTCTTAACTGAGCGTTCTCGGACAAGATTTCAGACCGGATCTTCTCATTGTCCTCGACTGCTCGGTTGCGCTCTAATTGGGCGGCTTGCGCCTCTTTCTTTAAAGTATCCTTTAATAGGCGATACTTCTCACTCTTTTCTTTCTGAGACCTCTGGTACTCAGTCGTTTCCCGATGGATCTCATCTTGTTCTGAGACAAGTCTGGATTCCGTTTCGGCTTCATAAAGTTGAAGTCTTTTCAGCTTCTCTTCCATTGCACTTAGCTCGGATTGTAGTCTATTCACTTCCTGAGCTTTAGCGACCTCTTCGGCTCTAGCTTTTTCAATCCCTCTCCGCCTATTGGCTGCCTCTTTTTCTAAATCAGCCAACTTACTTTCCCTTCCTTTTTCCTTATTTGTCTTTAACTCTAACCGATGGGCTAGAGATGACAGCCGATACTTGAGGTCGGATTCCTTCATGATTGCCTCTTGTTCTATAGAACAAAGTTTGTTAATTCGTTCTTGGGTCTCTTCCTCTATTTTCTTCTCTGCAGCAATGAATTGTTCATGTTGCCTCTTAGCTTGCTGCTCTACCTGATCTCTGGCTTTAAAATAAGCCGAAGTCGACTTATATCCAGGACCTATCTGACTTCCATGCCTGGACTTATGGCTTCCTCCCGGATGAAATACAGAATCCAACAAGGCTTCGTCTAGAGATAGTCCCAGGGTATACATTTCAGTATTTCTCGGCAATGTATCCTGGTTAGTATCCCGCTGGGTTGGTGCGGACCCAATGGGGTCTTTACCATCCCCTCCATCATCGCTATCGTGGTCCGATGATGTCATTAAAGGTCTATCCTGCCTTATTCGGGTAGACCTATGTACCCCCTGTCCAGTAGGCACCAGTGTAACGGTTCGTATTAGGTTTGTATGTTGGGTGGCTCTTAGGCTCGCTTAACACTAGATGTATTAACACAACACGAGTAGTTCAGGTTGGGCAAAGCCCTTTAGACTTCCCACCTGTTCGGGTAGGCTTTTATTAGAGAAGTTGACTACACGTCTGGACTGGACCAGGTCCAGTCCTCTTCTGCGGATCGTCTGGCTCCTTAGTAGGAGCTGGATGCGAGGCATGGTGCTGCCCCCTCTTGTACCAAACGGGTATCGCAAAGAGACACCTGGTTGGCATAGAAGGAATGAGCACCACACAAACACATCTCTCGGATGAGGCACACTAATATATACAAGACGATGCCGGCCCCTACACCCCGAATAATTCAATCACACATTGGTGTTTGATATATCCTCAGCAACCATCAAGATTTTCAGAATGTCAGAACTTATGGACTATATGTGAGCAGTTAGTCAATATATGTCATTACTTACGCACTATTTGTCAGCAATTAGTCAAATGAGTGCCAGATGCTAGGGATGTATGTGTTCATAGAAATATAATAACCACACCTCTAGACCACTCTGATTGTGTGGCCAGACCCCAACTATAGCTGGCTGTGTCAGCTACAAGGGCTGGGGGAGGGGGTGGGATATACCAGGCAGCAACTATACTCGAATCCCTACACATTGGCGCCCAGTTAAAATTGTCACTACCGTAGTACCTCGTGTATATAAGGCATGCCTTATATGTGGGGATGACCTCAGGTGTGCCTTATAGGATCAGCATGAGTAGGGGGTGCACCTTATTTGCGGGTTTTACAAAAATTTTTGTAAGAAATAGCCAAGGCTTCATGGGTAGGCACTTTAACAAAAAAATAAAACTGAATACTGAAAGATCTCTGTAATCACATTCGCTAGGGATCATTGAGAAATTTCAAATTCTTTTTGAATTAGGCTCTTATCTTGTTTAGAACCAAAGATATAGGGCAAATGGTGTCCAAAATATTAGGGCAAGTAGCACTATAGAAATGGTAGAAACAGGTGTTAGTTTTTGTGATGTGAGTGCAGCCTTGCAGTGGCTACTGCCAGTAGCCACCTGTGCAGGTGTCACTGTTGTGTGTTTTTTACAATCTGTAAGTGACTGTAATTAAACATTTTCAAAATACCATTTTTACAAAATTTGGATTTCCTACATATTTGAAATCTTGGCTTTTCATAGGTTTTCTTAAATATTTTCTAAGTATATTCTAAATAGGCTTAAAATGCTCATAAAAAATCGTAACATGACGGAAATATGCATGGCCATTTCTTCTCTATTGTTCGGGTAGGCTTTTATTAGAGAAGTTGACTACACGTCTGGACTGGACCAGGTCCAGTCCTCTTCTGCAGATCGTCTGGCTCCTTAGTAGGAGCTGGATGCGAGGCATGGTGCTGCCCCCTCTTGTACCAAACGGGTATCGCAAAGAGACACCTGGTTGGCATAGAAGGAACGAGCACCACACAAACACATCTCTCGGATGAGGCACACTAATATATACAAGACGATGCCGGCCCCTACACCCCGAATAATTCAATCACACATTTGTGTTTGATATATCCTCAGCAACCATCAAGATTTTCAGAATGTCAGAACTTATGGACTATATGTGAGCAGTTAGTCAATATATGTCATTACTTACGCACTATTTGTCAGCAATTAGTCAAATGAGTGCCAGATGCTAGGGATGTATGTGTTCATAGAAATATAATAACCACACCTCTAGACCACTCTGATTGTGTGGCCAGACCCCAACTATAGCTGGCTGTGTCAGCTACAAGGGCTGGGGGAGGGGGTGGGATATACCAGGTAGCAACTATACTCGAATCCCTACACATTGGCGCCCAGTTAAAATTGTCACTACCGTAGTACCTCGTGTATATAAGGCATGCCTTATATGTGGGGATGACCTCAGGTGTGCCTTATAGGATCAGCATGAGTAGGGGATGCACCTTATTTGCGGGGTTTTACAAAAGATTTTGTAAGAAATAGCCAAGGCTTCATGGGTAGGCACTTTAACAAAAAAATAAAACTGAATACTGAAAGATCTCTGTGATCACATTCGCTAGGGATCATTGAGAAATTTCAAATTCTTTTTGAATTAGGCTCTTATCTTGATTAGAACCAAAGATATAGGGCAAATGGTGTCCAAAATATTAGGGCAAGTAGCACTATAGAAATGGTAGAAACAGGTGTTAGTTTTTGTGAGTGCAGCCTTGCAGTGGCTACTGCCAGTGGCCACCTGTGCAGGTGTCACTGTTGTGTGTTTTTTACAATCTGTAAGTGACTGTAATTAAACATTTTCAAAATACCATTTTTACAAAATTTGGATTTCCTACATATTTGAAATCTTGGCTTTTCATAGGTTTTCTTAAATATTTTCTAAGTATATTCTAAATAGGCTCAAAATGCTCATAAAAAATCGTAACATGACGGAAATATGCATGGCCATTTCTTCTCTATTGTTTCATATTTTTGTCCTCTCAAAAGTAGCATTGGGCAAAGTCCTAATAACATGAAACTTCGTATGTTGGTAGATTTTTATGTCCTAAACCTGTGTCTGGTGTTAGTTTTTTGGTGTCTCTAATGGTTAATGTGTTTTTCAAGGCTTCAATATTGCCTTCACATTCAATTTCGTGTAAAATGGTTAATAATTGTTATTTTTCTTCAAAGTGCCTATCATGGGCGGAAATGGGACAAAGCTGACTTTCTTATACAATAATACAGTCGCCAGATTCTGTAGTCAAATTTGCTGCAGTTTTATCTCACTTTTTTGGGGGCATCAAAAGCAAGAAGGAACCTCATTCTAATAAAGTGGCTATCATTCAGGAGAGGTATCGGGCTGGTATGAGCGAGCCTGTTCCTATTCCAGTAGTATGTCGTCAAGGTCCATTCACTTTCCACTCACACCAGACCCCTCCCCAATCTCAGTCAGTGGCTGTCACACCTACAGCTGACCAGTGGGAGAGGAGCGGCAGTGATATCGGAGTGAGTTAGCGAGCCTCCCCCACCCCAACCCCCATGCACAAACAAATAGCAAGTCTTCTATGTAGCCATGGCTTAAGACACCTTGTCTCCCCAAAGTGGTGCAGAAATGAATGGCGAAACCTGACACACTCCTTAGGCAAAAAACTGACATGGTATTTAGTCTTTTCTCTATTTTCATAGGAAATAAATAGTTAAAGGCAATATTATACATACATAAGGTTATGGCTATTACCCCTTATCAACAGTAAAAGAACAATATTGTATACTATTTTAAAGTGCATTTAATGTCACTTTTTATAACAAATAGGCAAAAAACTAACACAGGGGCAAAAACTGACATGAATGGCTGTTTTCTGTTCATTTGAAGGGAACACATATTTAACTCTAGCCCATATGTCCTAATGAAATGGCTACACCCCCCCCTTCTCCCAGCCTCATATTTATTCTTAAATATTTGTTTCATGCTTATTTCTTTTCACTTAAGTTTGTTTTTGGGACCCTCTATGCGAAAAACTGACATGCTGGACGAAAAACTGACACAATAAGAAAAGTGTCTCTCTCTTCTCCATCTCTGAACTTTGATTCTAGACTATTTATACATTTACTTTACTCACTAGTAAATTACCCTATGGTGAATTTCTGCCATCCTAACATTATTTTTACTACATGTAAACCCATCAGAAGTGTTCAGGGCAAAAAAACTGACATGATGGGCGAAAAACTATTTATTAACAACTTAAAACAAAACAAGAAAAGAAAAGAAAAAAAAAAACAAACAGACAGAGCTGAACTGAACTGGAATGTCTGTGCCTGCCTGTGCAGGTGAGTGGCGTGACTGGACTGAACTGTCTGGGCCTGCCTGTGCAGGTGAGTGGAGTGCAGGTGAGAGGTGAGTGACAGGTAGGGCACTGGGTCACACAGGTGGGAGGCCCCCTAGGTACCAATACCCCGAACAGGGTATGACCGCTGTTCGATACCATTGATCCTAGTGAGGGAGAAACAGGGACAAGATAGCCACTTGGGCCTGCACGAATACGCCGGCAACTCCCAAACTAGGAGTAATTGTTCATAATTGTAGATTGGTACTTAGGCACTTAGACACAATCAGGTCCGTGTCCACGCGGAGGTGATAAGGTTTAGTGAGATAGATTAGGGCAGCCATACTGTTCCAGTTCCCTGCTTGACGGATGTCCTCCAGGGTGAGACCAAGGCTATACATATAGAGTGCCCCTGCCCGTCTTAGGGAGTGCATGCCCGTCCTCTGTGGGTTCATGCCTGCTGAGATCATAAGTTTTTTGAGGTACCCCAACAGCATAGGGTAGGTTACCGGGATGAGGCGATTCCCTTTTGGTACTACAAATGCTGGGGACATGGTATCAGAGGATGGAAATTCCTCAAGGTGATCCCGTACCAGGGAAGCTGCACAAAGGGGTGAACCCCGACTAAAAGTTATAGGTATTTTGTGGATTGTCAGACCATATTGCACTGTCTTAGATGAGGAGATACTCAGTTCTATGCCCCACTGTGTGAGACCTATTGCTCCGCGTCGAAGATAATGACCCACTGGGTTTGATGCCGAATCAGAGACGATGTTTGATTTCCGTAGCAGGGCCCGAAACGATACTGCTATACAAGTCCATAGGACCCTCTCCTCCACCCGATCCCAGTTAACACAGTCTGATAACAATAATAAGTCCCGAAGAGTGAAAGACGGGCGAGTCGGTTCCGGGTCACCAAGCCTACGGCATATACCCGCTAGGGTGGCGATCAACTCAAACTCTGATCTAACATTTTTAATGTCGTAACCGAAATAATTGATCAGAGATATCACTACACTGATATAGTTCTGGATTGATCTATATTTCAGATCTGGAACCAAACTGACTGCGTAGCAACACATAAGGGTTGTGTCTGTGGGTACTGCTGGGCATCGAATTGATGCACAGAACTTGATATATTTGCGCCACTGAGATGCTTTAGTCTTCCAGGTACTCGGCGCCCACGCCTGACTGCGAAGCTCCGCTGCGAAGTAGTCCAGTTCCCGGATTCGTTGACGGGCCTCTGCAACACAAAAAGACCGGTAACTCATTGATGAGGGTAGCTCTGGAGAGAGTATCCGCTACCAGGTTGTCCTTGCCCGGTAGATACACTCCCACCAGATGGCAGTTGAACATCACTGTCAACCAAAATATTGAGCGGAGGAGATGCATTGAAGCTGAATTTCCGCTCTTACCAGTGTTTATAGCCGCCACCACTTGCGTATTGTCCGTGACGCATTCTACCCGGTGGTCCACCCACATATGGCCCCATCTAGTGAGGGCCTCCAGAATAGGGTACAGTTCTCTAACATTAATATTACAGAGTACATCATGGACCGGTTTGGGGACACAGTGGTTGTGGCGGTCTCCCTTCATCTCGAAGTCCTCCTGCCACCTACCGCACAACCAATCCACACCGGAGTAAGCACCGAAACCAGTACCAGAAGCATCCGTGCACACCATAGAAGTATTAACTGGAGGCTGGATTATTTTCGCTGTGCCGTTGAACCAAGCAGCGAAGTCTCCCCACCAGGCTAGATCTAGGTGAAAGGACTTGGACAATGTGATGTACCTTTTCCTGGGGGTGAAACAACTTAACATTGCGATAACGCAATGAGAGAAAGTGCGACCACCCCGAACCAAAGTTGCGCAATGTGCCAGAACTCCGCATAATTTTTGAAGTTGCTTTTTCGTCGTCCTGCGACGACCACTGAAAAAATTCAACTCCATCTGAAGTTTGCGCAATTTGTCTGCGGGTAGTCTCAGTTGCATATTTACTGAATCAATTTCCACTCCCAGATAAGTGTGAATCCGACTGGGGGAGCGCACTTTATTGTAGGAAATGTAGAAACCTAAGGAGCACAGTGTCTTGTGGAGGAAGAGCTGAGCTTCCCGACAGGCTTCAAAGCTATCCGCCATAACCAACATGTCATCTAAGTAATTGACACAGAAAATACCGTGTGCCATGATGTACCGCGCTACCGAGTCTGTAATTCTGTTGAACACGTACAGTGCAACACGGGTACCGAAAGACAAGAAGTTGTCCTGAATAAACCTAGACTCCCAAGACAGGCCCTGCCTAGCTCTGTCGCACTCCCGGACCATGATTGAGCGGTAAGCTGCCGTAACGTCAGTCACTGCCATATACGAGCCGGGTTTTAGATGGTCCAATACAGTATCTACCGATTTGTAACTAAATGACCTGAAGGTTTGACTCATGTGGCAGTTGATTGAGCACGAGTCGGGACGGCTAGCGTCGGTTATTGGCCTGGTGCTCCTGAGGGTTTTTTAACTGCGCCCAAAGCGTGAATGCACTGAAGCTTACCCGAGGCTAACTCCTCTGAGATGATGTCACTGATATGTCATCAAAGGTTAACGGAAAGAGACCACTAAGTTTCATATCATAAGTGCTATTACAGCTGAACTCCGGGACAGTCTTAATTTGTCATGCCTGACTTTGGTTACCACCCTGATTGGCTGACTGGTAGTTGCGGTCTAGACTACAATTTTTTCCCTTGTGGGAACCCCTGCAGTGTTTGCAAATGTGTTTGCGGGGGCATTCGTCATTAGAACATGCAGTGAAATTCCAATTAATACATACATCCGTATATTCCCATTTCTTATCTTCCTACCGGGCCCCCCTACCGCGGTTGCGTCTACGGTTACCCTGATTTGCTGTAGGAAATGGTTTCGGGTCATAAACACAGGACATATGTTCTGCACTGACACAGGCTTGGATGGATATTTTGTCCCCCGCGACGAAGAATGGGATTTTTTGTTCGAGGACCCTGGTAACTACCTTGTAATCATATTTGGCCAACTGTTTGGCTGAGAAAGAGTCTCCCTGCGCCTTCAGTTTCACAAATCTCATGTGTTCGAGATAAGCTGATGCTGGAAGCTCAGGCAAATTCTTTTGGATAAGGACCTTGTAGACCCCCTGCATGCCGTACAATAATTCCGTAACAGACATCTCTTCATACTTTTTATCTGATTCAATATGAAAATCTGGACGCAGCCAGTTTGTAGAGCGTTTACGTTTACTAGCCTCCGAAAACAAATTCATATTTTTGAGAAATGGGTCATCAATACCTGAAACACCCCCCTGATTTGAGAATAAACTGTTCAGATTTCCGTCGATAAGACCTAGTGATGAAGCTGTCAGGCCTGCTGATGTCAAGCCTGATTGAAGGGTTTGTAGGTATGGAGATTTCACTTCCGCAGAAAACAGAGGGGCCGGGTTGCCCCGGTGATGCTGGTTGGAAGCACCGATATTGCCCGCGGGACGGGTCTGATACTGAAGCTGTAATTGTTGCAGCTGTTGCTGCATAGCCTGAAGTTGCTGCTGCTGAGCTGTGATAACATGATGCAAGGGATCTGCCCCCCTGCAGGGGGCTGGACTGACTGCTGTTGTTGGGATGGTAAATGGGTTTCTACAGGGGGGGGGGGGGGGGGTCAGGTAACAGTCCACCCTGAGCCCTGTATGACTGTTGTTGCTGTTGAACCCACCTCAAGTAAGCAGAGTAAGAAGTGTCCAAAATGTTTGTGCGCGCCGACTGGGTTATACCGGGTACCCCGTGGCCCTTGCTCGGTACCGCGCGGGTTTCAGAAAGTAAATTATTGCCCACATTTTCCCAACCAACATTGTTCATACCTGTTGAGGGTTGCTGGGGGCCTGTAGATGGCCAATATATCCTGAATTTGTCCCTGCTGTAGCTGTATCACTGCCAACCGGAAGGCCCGGTCCTCCATTTTGGATGTTATGATGTGTCGGTGCGTTCGAGTGGCCTTTTTGGTCTCTTACTGCCAATTGCTGCACTGGTCCCCGTGCATCCGGCAGTAACTCGCCAGTTACCAGTGGATACTTGTGAGGTATGGTACTGGGGTCTGAACAGTCGAACGCTGCCATGAGTCCACTCCACGCGCGTTCACCTTGGGCGATTTCCTTCAAAGTATGTGTGTTATGAGCCCGAATGGAGGCCAATTCCAACTCCAATTCCTTTTTCCTACTCAATTGTTGTATCTGCTTCTCCCTGGCCTTCTCTGCTTCGATCTGAGCTTGTAGATCCTGTAGATTCTCATCAATGGCATCGTCCGTGTTCCCGGTCTGCATAGGGGATTGTTGGCCGGTGGTCCGGCCATCCTGCCCGGGTGATCTGGCTTCCTGCCTGGCCCCGGGGTGGTCATGGTTGACTGACTCCACTGCCACCGGTGGTCCTCCATGGCCCTTTTGGTCCAATAGCTGGTTCTGTGGGTCCCATTTGGGGTTGGGATGTTTACAAACCGGACACAGTCTGGAATTCCCCTGGTATTGTTCCTCGCAGGAGTCACAAGTGACTTCCATGACGAAAAGGCACAGAAACAGAAACAAACAGACAGAGCTGAACTGAACTGGAATGTCTGTGCCTGCCTGTGCAGGTGAGTGGCGTGACTGGACTGAACTGTCTGGGCCTGCCTGTGCAGGTGAGTGGAGTGCAGGTGAGAGGTGAGTGACAGGTAGGGCACTGGGTCACAGGTGGGAGGCCCCCTAGGTACCAATACCCCAAACAGGGTATGACCGCTGTTCGATACCAAAAACTGACATGATGGGTGAAAAACTGACATGATGGGCGAAAAACTGACACAATAAGAAAGGTGTCTCTCTCTTCTCCACCTCTGAACCTTGATTCTAGACTATTTATACATTTACTTTACTCACTAGTAAATTACCCTATGGTGAATTTCTGCCATCGTAACATTATTTTACTATCTGTAAACCCATCAGAAGTGCTCAGGGCGAAAAACTGACATGATGGGCGAAAAACTGACATGCAACTTCAATTGATTACAATTGATTAGCAACCATGGCCATATTTAAGAAAAGCAAATTATGGAACCTTGACCCCATGGACCTTAGTTATGTACATGCAAGATATGGAGGTCCTAGGACAGATATAAAAAAATAGGCTCCATGTCAGATTTCGCCCTCAGTTGTGCATCACCTTCAGGAGACAAGGTGAAGAGCGAAAGCTGTGAAATGGTCAGATAGTTTACCTGGGTGCTGGGGAATGCATAGTAGCCCAGTGGGCACAGAACCACTGATTAGTATTTGTGCTTCAAGAGGGTGCAGCTCTTTTTAACCATTCAGGCAACAACTAAATCCAGCTGCAAATGCAGCCCTTAATAACATGTGACAATTGTAGCCCTGGATAGCAGCTTCAGCTGCAGGGCTATGACCAATAGTCTTTTGAATGGATAAATAGCCCTGCAAATTACGTTCTTATTAGTCAGTGCACTGCTATAGGTTTATAAGGGCTTCTTTTGGAGTTCTTAGCAAGTGTACTTTTGGACAGGGCTAGGATGAACACCTCCTCACTGTACGATGCAACCACTCTGAATGACGGTTTAGCACACTGGCTGTGATGTCATTCGGAATACTGTTGCCTGGCAACAGCCGCTGTTGACAGATCTCCAAGGAGAGAGTTGTCAAGTTCACCAGGGTTGCTAGGCACCCATGGTTACCATCAACAAAGAAGATTTGTTGACAGAATGAGCAGTTTCATCCTGTAGGGACTCATCAGGCATCTGTTTGTACTATTTAGTGGCTGTACAGCCAAGTGGTCTCAAGTCTAATGAAGACTTGGAGTTGGTTGGTCAGGTTATAGTGAGCTCCAAAAAAAAAAAAAATTCTTAATAAGTGTATCTTGTAAGGCCTTCTTAGGAGGTGTAAATAAAGGGCTGCAGACGTAGAGCTTATTAGTAGCTCCTTAATGAGTGTATTTGTAATGGCCAATTAGGCCTACGAATAGAGTTGTAAGGGGTTGTGGCCTTACGGACCTGGGGGTTCGGGTCTTACGATTCGGAAAGAAAGAGTAAGACAGTATTTCAAGTGTATGCCAACGGTTAGATTTATTACTTAATGCACACTCACGGCTGCCGGATAGTATAGAAGGGGCAGCTAATAATGATTAATAGTGATCTATATTCTGTGGAGGCCAGAAGGGCCTCTGACGTAGCGGCTGAGCCCTGGGCTTTATATACGGACCCAGGTGTTCGTCGTCAGATGTCCCCACAGACCCGGATCAGTGCTGCCACCTATCCGGAACCTGAGGAACGTCCGACGACTCGACTCACCCGCCACGTCAGACGGTACCCAACTCCTATGGTTTAATAACGTGTACCATGTAAACCATTATTCCTTAATATTAGCTGCCTCTCTGACATCATCCGGCAGCCGTGAGTGTACAACAAGAAATAAAACTAACCGTTGGCATACACTTGGAATACTGTCTTACTCTTTCTTTTCGAATCGTAAGACCCGAACCCCCCCAGGTCCGTAAGGCCACAAACCCTTACACTGGTGCCATGACCAGTTAATTCTGGTGTATAGCCCGGACGTTATAACGTCCGCACGGCTGTTACATGGGTTAGACACCCTCAGGGAAGCTAACCCAGCAGGGCAATCACTTGCCCAAGAGAATGGAAATGGATCATTAATGCTCCAAACCCATTCGAACTCACAAGATGCGGAATCTGCATCTTGGAGAGATCCCGGACCCCACTATAATGATAGTGAGGAGAATCTGCCAGACTCTGTACGACGCGAACAGTCTATACAGAGACAGAATAACTTAATAGGCCAACAATCACTTGTTGACGAGTTAAGTAATTCGATGTTCGAAGTTGGTGGTAGTACTAACCCAGAACATCCGGCACCAATGCCAAAAAGGGTAACATTCGGAGAACTACCTTATAGATTACCCAGGCCCCAATTACCAATATTAGATTACAGCGCTATAGATGGCGACTTAACCTATGCGGTACCGGAAGGTGAGGAATTCAAACGACCGGATGTCCTGTTGTTGAATGAAACTTATGTAACTTTGAACGAGAACCTAAATACCTTGGTCAAAGCTAAAGACGAAGTATTCCATGAAAAACTTCAGTTGGAAGAAGACCTAACCGGCATGCGAAAGGAATTCGAAGCCAGAAGGAGTGAGTACATGAAGGAACTCAAGAATGAAGAATTAAAACTTCATTCCATGAGAGAATCATTCAACAAGGAATATGATAATAGGCACATTCGTATCCAAACATACATAGATACGAACGACCAATTAAACCTTGATAAGGCAAAATTCGAATCCGAAATTCGCCATTATCAGGACGAGTTGGATAAATTGAAACTTCAGTGTAGTAAACAAGCTGAAGACAATGAAACCATCCGGGTAGGCATTATAGCTTACAACAAACAACTGGAGGAGGATAGACAGAAACTCACAAATGAGCTTCAGGAATTGCAGACTACTGCAATAACTCTAGATAAATATGTAGAAGCCGCCCAGTTAACTATAGGTAATATAGATCCAGCTGTGGTATCTACAATGTTGGGAAAGACATCCAAAGATGCAACCCCAATTAGATACAGCCCATACGTTGATGATGGGGCTGACAAGAATGTAGTATCCGGAATCTACAAGAAACCGGATAATACCGCAGTAAATGGAACCGCACCTAAACCAGCAACTCCGATGCTGGATACGATAGGTCCGGCACCACCCATACCAGATTTGAGTCACAAAATTAAAGCGACTCACGATGGTGCTACTGGGACTAATAATAATACACCCGTGGCACAACCAAGAGCACCCGGACCAATGAGGCATATGTTGACACCACCTTCATATTTCCCCCAACCCGGCCACAGTACACCAGCAGGACCAAGATTACCGAATCCACCTCCGGGTTCTGGTAATGGTCCTACTGATGGACGTTTTCCAAGACCAAACCCGCCACAAAACAATACTAATGGCGGTACGTTTCAACCAAGAACATCTTCCTATGGATATAGAAATAGTTATAATCCATCAGGAAGTGGTAATTATCAAAATGGTAATAGCTATAACCAGGGATGGAATCAAAATAATTCTTACCCTAGATATGCGTCTTCTGGAAACACCGGTTACAATGGTGGATGCCCTGGCGGTTCATCCGGAAGCTATAATAATAATGGTCCACCAGGAGGAAACCCTCCAGGCGGCCCAGGAGGATCCGGATCCGGAGGATCAGGATCAGGAGGAGATGGCAGGAAGCCTGCAGGGATGCAAACCATCTTTGATAGGAGCCAATGTATCCAAAACCTTGGCATTGACTGCTACCGAAAGGGAGCAGACGGCATGGAAGTCATGAACTGGAGCATGCGAGAAGCAGATAGACTACGCGGATGTAATAATCCGGCACGTAGGCAGGCACGGATACCCCCTCCATATGATTCCAATGATCCATGGAAGGACAGGTATCAAGCTTTTGTCGACGAAGTCAATTGTAGTGGCTGGACAAAAGAAGAAGCTCTGCCATATTTGATCTGTTGGTTAAATAAAGGCGGAAAAGTAGCTCTCAACCAATGGAGAGCAGCTTACGGATCATACGGTACCTATGATCAATTGGTAGAATGTGCCGCATACCTATTTGGATCAATCGTTAGAGAAGATCCGTGGGTAAGTTTCAAGAAGAGAACACAAAAACCTAAGGAATCACACAAAGTCTTTGGTTTGGAGCTGCAGGACTTGCTTTCAAAAGCACGTCCAAATTGGGCTCATGACGATGATTGCTATCTACAAGAATTGTTTATACAATTCTACAGTGGATTGCGGGATCCGGATCACAAGCAAGTGGTCTGGGATTCTTGGAAAGATGACACTTCCTTCAGTGACCTGTTCATAGCAATTGATGGACATGACATGAAGAAACGATTGGTAGGTCTTGGACCTAGTCCAGTAAGAGCAGCTCCATTCCAATACGGAGGTACACCTGCTCCGGTATATGATACTTCCCAGTTAGCTCCGGTTGAATCGAATGAAGCTGATGAGGAGTATGACTATATCTCCGATGAAAACGGAGAATATATTGGTTCAGTCCATATAGCTGGAAAGTATTACCGACAAAAGCGGTATAGGAAGGTTCATTCGAGAGGGAGAGGAGGATCTGTCGCTGGTAAAACAGCTTCCGGATCAACTCAACCGGGCAGTGTAGCCTCTACGGCGAAGCCAACGGTAGCAGCCACTGTTGCTCCGACTAATATGATGGAAACGTTAATAGCCGGATTAACAGAAGCTCTAAGGAGACCAAGAGTTGACAAATCTCAAAGGAGATGTTTCAGATGCCAGAAACTGGGGCATTTTGCTCCCGAATGTATGGCTGAGAAGCCTGTCCCGCGTAAACAGGAGGGTGTCTCTGGGATAAGTACAGAGGAAAACTAGAAAGGGATCTCCCGAGGGGCAAAGAAGGGGATCCCAGTGACAAATCTTGCCATGATATCACCATCCGTGACGATAGTTCGCATGTAGTAACAAGATCGCCTAACACCGAGGTGGTTGTAGACACCTGGAAGGTTAGGGAAGCTGATATAACAGGTGCCACGGGAGCACAGGGGAAACCCAATATCAGTAACGAGGCAGGCGGCTATGAATTAGCCAAGGTCTGTGGTGCCCACCTGCCCCCGGGTCATCCTTGTCTGGAATTCCTGAAAGGATGTGGATCGACTCCTGGTGTGAAAAATGACGTTCCGATCGTCACGGACATGCCCTCTGTTCTAAACGGAAGGCGGTGGTATGTTTGCCTCACTGTTAACGGAAGTTCTGCCGAATTCCTTGTGGATACGGGAGCTAGCCACTCTTGTATCTCCAGGGGGTTCTACGATCTTATACCGGATGAACATGATACTCTCAAATCGGGAGGAAGTGCTCAGACGGCCGACGGCAGTACCTTGCAAACGTATGGTAGAACTTGTGTGAAACTACAGTTGGATGGTATACATGACTATGTCATGAGCGCCACCGTTGCGGATATAGCAGATGAGGGGATACTTGGGTTGGATTTCGCATCCCTGTATGGTGCTGTGTTGGAACCTCAAACAGGAGTGTTGAGTGTGAGATACCCGTATCCCGTAAAGGTTAGATGTGTACTGAGACAAGTGAGCAGTATGGCTAGTGTGGCACATACTGTGCGAATCCCTCCGGGAGTAGCCTGTGATGTGCTTGTAAGAAGTGATCCTGCAATGCGTAATAAACCTGCAGTGATAGAACCGGATGTAGTTACTTTGTCAAGTATCGGATTAAATTCTGTAGACACGATAGTAGCGAATGCATCCTGGTCGGTAGTACCTGTCTCCAATACTGGAAACACTACTATCTACTTGAAAAAGGGACAAGTTTTTGGAAACGTGACCCTTTTGGAAACTGTAACGGATAGTAAGCTAAGCTTACAAAAGGTAACAGGAGATGATGAAATTTCGGAAGACTTACTTAAGTTGTATGAAGGAACTTCATTAGAAGATCCAGAACACCGGAAAGAGTTCTATGATATGCTCTGTCAGTATAATAATGCCTTTGCCAAACCTGGTGAAAAGCTAGGTACGACAAATAAGGTATTACATAAAATAGATACTGGAGATGCTGCACCCTTTAAGATACCGTATAGACGGTTACCTTTAGCGAAAAAGAGAGTAGCTGAAGATGAGATAAACAAGATGTTGGAACAGGATGTAATAGTCCCTTCCAATAGTCCATGGAGTAGTCCTGTGTGTATGGTAACAAAGAAAGACGGTACTATCCGCTTTTGCATAGACTACAGGAAGTTGAATGGAATAACGAAAAAGAATTCGTATCCATTACCGAGAATAGACGAAACCATTGACTCCTTAGGAGGGAACAGTTGGTTTTGTACCCTAGACTTGCAATCAGGTTATTGGCAAGTGGGAATGAACCCTTCAGATATGGAGAAAACTGCATTTTCGAGTCATATTGGACTATTCCAATATAACGTAATGCCGTTTGGATTGTGCAATGCACCTTCAACATTTGAAGCAATGATGGAAACAATTCTAAGTGATTTATTGTGGAAAAGATGTCTTGTATATCTTGACGATGTCATAGTCTTCGGAAAAACATTCGAAGAGTGTTCTAATAACCTGAAAATGGTACTAGAACGTATTATTTCTAATGGTCTCAAATTGAAACCTAAGAAATGCCACATGTTTAGAAAGTCCATAAACTATTTGGGCCGCATCATTAGTGATGAAGGAATAAAGGCTGATCCGGAAAAAATCGAATCAGTTACGAATTGGAATAGACCTAAAACACCCAAAGAAGTGAGGTCCTTTTTAGGATTCTGTTCCTATTACAGGGAATTTATTCCGAATTATTCTAGAGTCAGTTATCCATTACAAGCAATAGCTAACTGGACTCCAGGAAGTACCAAGGAAAAATTTCCTTGGACGCATGAACAGGAAACCGCTTTTCAAAAGCTAAAAGACCTGTTCACGAGACCTGTAGATTCGCAAGAATCAGGGTAGCTACTGTCATGGGCATCGGACCAGTGGTCATTTCGGAAGGAAACGCTCGTTAGCACGACTTTCCAAGAAATACTATTGGCCTGGCATGACACGGGACTTGCAAAGATGGGTAATCACTTGTCCAGATTGTTGTAAAAACAAACCCGGACCCGGGATGGGCAAACTTCCCCTATCCCAAGAACTTTTCGGAGTTAGATTCGCAAGAATCAGGGTAGATATTATTAGTGGATTTAATACAACCGCTAATGATAATACCTGTATGATGGTAGTGTGTGATTATTATACGAAATACACTAAAGTATTTCCACTACCGGACCACAAAGCAATTACTTGGGCCGAAGCCTTTGTAAAAGGTTGGGTACTAAGTTTCGGTGTACCATTAATGTTACACAGTGACCAAGGCAGAGAATTCGAATCAAATCTCTGGCAGGGTATGTGCGAATACTTAGCTATTTGCAAGACTAGAACCAACCCGTATAGGCCACAAAGCGACGGATTGGTAGAAAGGTTCAATAGAACCCTCATCCAAGTTCTAAAGTCACTCGTTAATGAACATATGGATGACTGGGATGAGCAATGTCATTTCGTGACACATGCTTATAACAGTACGGTACATTCAAGTACAAATTGTACTCCGAACCTTTTAGTATTCGGAGAGGATTTGATAATGCCTGCTGACCTAGTTTTTGGAGTCGTAGGGATGGACCCTGAACTACCCTGCCATGTAGTTTTTGTGGAATGTTTGAGAGACAGATTTAAAAAAGCATATGAGTCTGTCCGAATTGATCTGGAGAAAAGTGCCAAATGGCAGAAAGTAGGATACGATACCGATCTAAAGCATCGGAAATTCCAATCCGGAGACAGAGTCCTCAGATTACATGAACCACTTAGACACATAAAATTAGCGTCTAATTGGGATGGTCCCTTTACTATAACACAAGTTATCAGTGATTGTACCGTAATTATCAAATCTGACCTTGGTCGACTTTATAAGTCAAATGTGGCTAGATTAAGGAAATGGTCTGGGAGGGAGACCTCCACAGAAATGTATGGTGAAGGTTCCAGAAAGATCCTGAACCAGAATCGCATAATAGACCAGGTAAAGAACACTACAGTGAAGCGTGGTCGTGGTAGACCCAAAAAGTGTTCCGAATCAGTGACACCCACGCCAACACCGATTAAGCGTGGGGGAGTTAAAAAAGTCTCGGCAGGTGAAGACAAAAAGAGGAGGAAAGGTGTTTCTAAGGCTAAGAAGCACCTAGAGAAAGCTCTTCAGACTGTCAGGTCCGATAAAGAACTATCCGAGAAGGGGAGATACGTTCGCCGCAGCCCCCGAATTGCCCAGAGGACTGCAGTGACCTAACCTGTATACACAACGAGTGTAATGTTTACATTTAGAGGAACGGATGACAACTGACCCGAAAGGCTTATTTGTCGCCGCCGCATGATGTACCAATGGGTAGTGGACGGAGGAAAACTAGAAAGGGATCTCCCGAGGGGCAAAGAAGGGGATCCCAGTGACAAATCTTGCCATGATATCACCATCCGTGACGATAGTTCGCATGTAGTAACAAGATCGCCTAACACCGAGGTGGTTGTAGACACCCGGAAGGTTAGGGAAGCTGATATAACAGGTGCCACGGGAGCACAGGGGAAACCCAATATCAGTAATGAGGCAGGCGGCTATGAATTAGCCAAGGTCTGTGGTGCCCACCTGCCCCCGGGTCATCCTTGTCTGGAATTCCTGAAAGGATGTGGATCGACTCCTGGTGTGAAAAATGACGTTCCGATCGTCACGGACATGCCCTCTGTTCTAAACGGAAGGCGGTGGTATGTTTGCCTCACTGTTAACGGAAGTTCTGCCGAATTCCTTGTGGATACGGGAGCTAGCCACTCTTGTATCTCCAGGGGGTTCTACGATCTTATACCGGATGAACATGATACTCTCAAATCGGGAGGAAGTGCTCAGACGGCCGACGGCAGTACCTTGCAAACGTATGGTAGAACTTGTGTGAAACTACAGTTGGATGGTATACATGACTATGTCATGAGCGCCACCGTTGCGGATATAGCAGATGAGGGGATACTTGGGTTGGATTTCGCATCCCTGTATGGTGCTGTGTTGGAACCTCAAACAGGAGTGTTGAGTGTGAGATACCCGTATCCCGTAAAGGTTAGATGTGTACTGAGACAAGTGAGCAGTATGGCTAGTGTGGCACATACTGTGCGAATCCCTCCGGGAGTAGCCTGTGATGTGCTTGTAAGAAGTGATCCTGCAATGCGTAATAAACCTGCAGTGATAGAACCGGATGTAGTTACTTTGTCAAGTATCGGATTAAATTCTGTAGACACGATAGTAGCGAATGCATCCTGGTCGGTAGTACCTGTCTCCAATACTGGAAACACTACTATCTACTTGAAAAAGGGACAAGTTTTTGGAAACGTGACCCTTTCGGAAACTGTAACGGATAGTAAGCTAAGCTTACAAAAGGTAACAGGAGATGATGAAATTTCGGAAGACTTACTTAAGTTGTATGAAGGAACTTCATTAGAAGATCCAGAACACCGGAAAGAGTTCTATGATATGCTCTGTCAGTATAATAATGCCTTTGCCAAACCTGGTGAAAAGCTAGGTACGACAAATAAGGTATTACATAAAATAGATACTGGAGATGCTGCACCCTTTAAGATACCGTATAGACGGTTACCTTTAGCGAAAAAGAGAGTAGCTGAAGATGAGATAAACAAGATGTTGGAACAGGATGTAATAGTCCCTTCCAATAGTCCATGGAGTAGTCCTGTGTGTATGGTAACAAAGAAAGACGGTACTATCCGCTTTTGCATAGACTACAGGAAGTTGAATGGAATAACGAAAAAGAATTCGTATCCATTACCGAGAATAGACGAAACCATTGACTCCTTAGGAGGGAACAGTTGGTTTTGTACCCTAGACTTGCAATCAGGTTATTGGCAAGTGGGAATGAACCCTTCAGATATGGAGAAAACTGCATTTTCGAGTCATATTGGACTATTCCAATATAACGTAATGCCGTTTGGATTGTGCAATGCACCTTCAACATTTGAAGCAATGATGGAAACAATTCTAAGTGATTTATTGTGGAAAAGATGTCTTGTATATCTTGACGATGTCATAGTCTTCGGAAAAACAATCGAAGAGTGTTCTAATAACCTGAAAATGGTACTAGAACGTATTATTTCTAATGGTCTCAAATTGAAACCTAAGAAATGCCACATGTTTAGAAAGTCCATAAACTATTTGGGCCGCATCATTAGTGATGAAGGAATAAAGGCTGATCCGGAAAAAATCGAATCAGTTACGAATTGGAATAGACCTAAAACACCCAAAGAAGTGAGGTCCTTTTTAGGATTCTGTTCCTATTACAGGGAATTTATTCCGAATTATTCTAGAGTCAGTTATCCATTACAAGCAATAGCTAACTGGACTCCAGGAAGTACCAAGGAAAAATTTCCTTGGACGCATGAACAGGAAACCGCTTTTCAAAAGCTAAAAGACCTGTTCACGAGTACTCCTGTATTGCAATATCCGAATGAAACGGATCATTTCATACTGGATACTGATGCTAGTAATGATAGCATTAGTGCAGCTCTCTCGCAAGTCCAAAATGGGAGAGAAGTACCGATTGCCTTTGCCAGCAATACACTGAGCAAGACTCAGCGCAATTACTGCACAACCAAAAGAGAGTTGTTAGCAGTAGTCGTATATACCAAGAAGTTCAAACATTCTCTATGGGGAACGAACTTTACTTTACGTACGGATCACTCCTCTTTAAGGTGGCTACTGAACTTCCGAGATGCTGAAGGAATGTTAGGCCGATGGCTAGCCCATTTATCCGAATATGGGCTTGAACATCAACAGATTCAGCATAGACCCAGAGTTAAGCATTTAAATGCTGATGCTTTGTCTCGAATACCAATTCGGAAATGTGATAATCCGGATTGTACTGATTGTGGAGCTCATAGGGCAGTGTTAGCAGGGATTCGAAGACCATTCGTACCCCTAGTTGCCAGTATACTGGATTGGTCTATGGATCACATACGACATTTCCAGGAAGCTGACTCGATAACTGCGCAGCTACTGCAATTAGTACCAAAGGGTATACGTCCAGTTAGACCGGAGGTCTCTCTGGAAAATCGAGAAATGAGAAGGTTTCTTGCTCAATGGACCGAGCTTGAAGTCCGGAAAGGCGTGTTATACCGTTGGAAGCCATGTAATAATGGTGAGAGAATCATGCAAGTGGTGATACCACATGCTATGAGACATGACATTATGTACTTCTGTCATGGGCATCGGACCAGTGGTCATTTCGGAAGGAAACGCTCGTTAGCACGACTTTCCAAGAAATACTATTGGCCTGGCATGACACGGGACTTGCAAAGATGGGTAATCACTTGTCCGGATTGTTGTAAAAACAAACCCGGACCCGGGATGGGCAAACTTCCCCTATCCCAAGAACTTCCCCTATCGCAAGAATCAGGGTAGATATTATTAGTGGATTTAATACAACCGCTAATGATAATACCTGTATGATGGTAGTGTAATGGTTCGTATTGACTTATATGTTGGGTGGCTCTTTGGCTCGCTTACCACTAGATGTACCAACACAACACGAGTAGTTCGGGTTGGGCAAAGCCCCAGAAACCCCTACCTCTCGGGTAGGACTTTATTCAATCTCTCTGATGACAAAGTATTAGCGTCTGGACTGGACCATGTCCAGTCCCCTTCTGCCGCTCGTCCGGCTCCTTAGTAGGAGCTGGACGCGAGGCATGGTGCTGCCCCCTCTTGTACCAACGAGGTATCGCAAAGCGACACCTAGCTAGCATAGAAGGAACAAGCACCACACGAACACGTCTCTCGGATGAACGGCACTAATATATATACAATGATGCCGGCCCCTACACCACCCCCACTAGACTTTACCTAGGGTTGTGTGTAATTAACAAGTAACTATTGTTGACTTTATATAGTGGTGTTATAAATAAATAGGTAAGTCTATATATACACAGTTCGTATTAAATATAGAACATTTAAGGGGCATTATAAGTTATATGTACACAATAAGGCATCATCGTATATAACCCGAAGTGTTTATAAATAATAACAAAAATAGGAAGTGGCCCCTTATGGACCATCGACCTATGGTGATAATATTACACGTGTGTTATTATTAAACATGAGACGCGACGAAGAATATTCGATGTGTAGTAAGGTGATATTGAAAAATTTTTACAATGTTTTTACCGACCCGAGGTGGGGTAAATAACCCGAAAAAATTTTGACTTTTACTTACAAGAATATAATATACGATATATATAAAAAAATTTATACAAAATATGAAATATAGGTGTCCTACCAGGGTAGCAGGATCACCCTTACAATATACCGGACTTCCGGCGAACCTGGAACGACTGGTTTCTGCAGCTCCATCCGGCGACATATGTGTGGTGGCAAACCACGTTGCTGTTATGATGTGCCCTGATGAAGATGGGAAGATGGAGACCCGGTTAGATGTTGTAGTCCATTGGGTGTTCGGGTTAGCGTCCATCCTCGCTGCAGGTTACGATCCAGGTATCAGGAGTCCAGCGTAAGGAACAGTGCCTCTGGCATATTAAATGCATTTACCCTCGGGTACCAGGAGACACCAACAGATGGACACTCAAAGATCTTCAGGATCTGTGTCCATCTTCTCAGCCGGCTCAACTGAGGCAGATGGAGCCGAGCTGCTACAGCTGCTCGTAGAGAGCGCCGCTGAAGCCTCGCTGGGAGTCTCGCTCCCCAAGCTCAAGGCCCTCATCACTGCGGACGGGCTGTCCATTGCCTCGGATGCTGGTGCAGCGACCGTGGCAGTTGGGACAGCCCGGTTCCAAGTGGGGGGTGGGAGCAAGAGAGCTGCCGGAATCGGCGGAGCAGCCGGGACCGGTGGAGTGGCCAGGACCGGTGGAGTAGCCGGGGCTGGCGGGGCATCCGGGGGTATCTCTGGAACGAAGATGAGAGACGACGGTAAGCCGTCCCACTCCTCCAGATGTTTCCCGAATGCCAAGAAAAACTTGAGGTCCGCCTCCTTAAATCGATGGATATATCTGGAGTTTTCAGCTTCGTGAAACTCTCTAAGCTTTTCGGCTTCCTTCTGTTTTCGCCGGCAGGACTCGAGGGCCTCCTCGACCTTCTTCCTTTCCAGCTCCCTGATTTTATCTTCCTCCCGCCTCTGGATCTCGTAGACCAGATTGACGGTGGCTTCAGTCATCACACGCCAGTAGTCAACAGACTTCTGGCGGTGCAATGCCTGCCATTCTTCCATCAGCTCATTCTGGATCTGAACCGTTCGGACATCGCGGTGGTCGACGAACGTGTTCGGATCCTGAAGACCTGACAGGGTACCGGAGATTAGTTCCATTAGGGGTACCCGAGGACCTGTTGGTGGAACTATCACTGGTGGTGGCGCTGGGGCCTCCACTGAGACAGGCGGGGTGCCTGTTGGAGGAGCAGACGGGCCCTCTACCGTGATGCCTCCTCGGCCTCGGCCACCACCCGGAGAGCCTCGGGTGGACTCCAGCCCACCGCGGCCCCGACCACGAGCTTTGGCCCGGCCCAAGGGGGTAAGGACCTGCGACTCGGGTCCAGCCGGTCCCATTGAAGGGAACTTCGCCGCGTACTCACTGTACGTGGGGCGTTTGCCGGAGGATCCCTCTCCAGCCCACCAAGTAGAATACCCGGATGGGGGAGCGAGCAGTTCGCCCCCATCATCCTGGCCGCCAGAGGCTTCGCCCGGGCGTTGTTCCGCGGGTGCAGGTGTGGAGGTGGCTGGAGTCGCCGATGCGGTCGCCTGGCTACCCGACCTGCGGGCCTGGTTGCCAGGCATCTCCAGAGCCGAGACCTGTTGTCCCGACTCGCGACGATCAGCTGGATTGGCTGGTCTGGGCTGGTCCTTGCCACCCGAAGGGCTCACGGACCGGTCTGCTCGGGTCCTCTTGGAAGCAGTAGTCGTGACTGTGCCTCCGTTTGGACCTTTAGAGCGGGCTTTGGCCTTCTCTCGCTTGTCGTCTCCTCGCCACTTTTTCACCTTCAGGTGCACCTCGCTGGGCATCCCGAATTTTGTGGACGAGGAGTTCGTCTGGAAGTAAGTCAGCAAGTTGCCGCTCTTCCACGAGCAGAATCCGGTCTCGAATGCCTGCTCTTTCACTTCCTTGATGCTCAGCGTGGACCAATTTGCAAGGAGCTCGCTGAAGCACTTGATGGCTCGTTTCCTGGTCTTCTCCAGGCCGATGCCATGGGCCTTCTGCAAATGCAGAGCCATGTCTCGGCGCCGGTGAGTGCTGAACGAGCCATCACAATGTTTACTCGGGCGGTCCCCGAGCACACACATCATCACAGGCTTGTGATGCATATGAAATTCAACGATGTGTCGAGCGAAGCGGGGCTTCGTCTCGAACATCTTCTCACCCGTGAGAGACAGCTGGCAAGACTCAAACGGGCACCTTCGGCGGTTGCCGGTTGGTCCCCATTGGGTCATTGCCCACTGGACTTTCGTCCGGGCCTCGTAGCTGTAGGTCGAGCCTAATTTGGACTTGAGCTGGTCAATCCAAATCAGGTAGAACTTGCCTACTGGCGTATCTGAGGGGCCGGACTTCATCCACTCCTCGTCATCGCTGTCACCGTCCTTATTGACGGCGCTCGGACACATATAATGGACTGTGTCGTAAGCACAGTCCGCGAAGCAGCGGGGAGTCCGTTCCTTGAACCCCTCGGCTGCATTCTTCCACATCCACTTCTGATTGTCGTCCTTGGGAACATCCGTGGTCATTTCTTCCCACGTTGTCACGGACTCCAAATCAGATTTGGCAGACTCGGGCAGCTCTGGATCGCTTTCGCTTTCCTCGCTGTCCGTGTATATGTCAGCTCCCCTACGGCCGGCTCGGCTGGAGGTGGTAGTACCAGTCGGAGCCTTGGTAGGGGACTTCGTCTTTGCACCCGACGTGCTGGCTGCAGAAGATGCAGTAACCGAGGTGGCTACCGTGGTGGTTGTAGTGGTGGGAGCGGGCGTCTTCGGTTTGCCCTTACCCCTCGGCTTGGTGGGGGGCGTGGGCTCTACCGGAGACGCTTTCGCTCCATTCTTCTTCTTCCGGCGCACAACCTTAGTCGGTTGGGCCGGAACTTCGGGACTGGAATCCGACTCGCGTCGGCTCCTGTCCCCTGTCCGAGGGCTCCTCCTTCCGCTGACTGGGGAGTCAGAGTCGGAAGAGATCTCTGTTTTTCGTTGGGCCTGCTGCTTGCGATGGGCCCGGCGAGCTGCGGTGAGCTCCTTCTGCTGCTTGGCAAGCTCGATTCGCTTTGCCTCTACAGCAGCCTGCTGGCGTGAGATGTCCTCTTCAGAGATCTCGCCAGGTGCCTCTGGGATGTCGGCAGCTGGGTCGGTCTCGGTCGTGGACCTCTCGACGGCGATGCGGACATCTTCAGCCTCCAGGTCGCTCTCAGTGAGAGGACCCTTGGGTGCAGTTTTACGGGTCAATCGCTTGACCCGGTCGGTTTCCACCGACGACAAGGTTACCGTGGAGTCTGTATCCATGTCGGATTCGGACTCCCTTAACTCCGTGGCCTTCTGGATGATGCCCGCAGAGATCAAGACGGCTCGAGCTAAATTCTCGTTAGTCGCCATATTCTCCGCCAACTTTAGGTAGTTGCGGAGCCAAGAAACTGGCATGTTGTCAGCCAGCTCGTCACTACACGAGTCCATTACCATAGTTTTGAGTTCATCTGGTATGGGCTCGGGCACGCCCTGCTCCACCGCCATGGGCCCGCATCCGAACATGGAGGCGTGCATAGGGATGTACGTACCCCAGGAGGTATACACGATACCTTCCTGGCGATCGACGTGTGCTAGACGTCTGATCGGCGTCCTGAATCCCGGAGGATACATTGGAATGTCCAGGACATCCACTTTGCTACCCGAAGCGTCTGTTGTTGACGGGCGCTCCGGGCGTGGCGGGGGTGGAGGTGGCATCCTCTCCCGGTCGGTTGCCTCGGCCATAGCCGTGAGCGTCCGGGCGGCCTCCTCTGTCGAAGAATCCATAGATTCCTCGACCCGAGACGGGACCTTCGGGTCCTCGTCTTGTTCCAACGGAATGTTGGCTGTTTGACGTGCAGCGTCAATCGTTCCCTGTGCCATGGCACCGGGTTCGACTTCCAAAATTAATTGGCAAGTTTTGTTGGACTCCTCCCGAAGGATTCGTCCAACAGAAAGGCTTTTGGGGGGTTAGCTAGGCTAACACGACAGCTACAGGCTGTATAACCGCCGACAAATAACTAGAGCAAAAACGGGTGGCGTCTAACCACCACGAGTCCGCTCTAGTTATGACCAGTATGACGTCAGACCTCTCGTCTCGCGAGATCCCGCCATGGCTATCCGGTGACCTAGTTCCGCGCTTTCCCGCCACACCAGCAGCGCCACCTAGGGAACTAGATCCGAACCAACATTCGACTCGACATGTGAGACGCGGCCTACTACCCGAGTGCTATCGTCTGGAGCTTAGCGGTGTATACAACGCTTCAAAGCGAATGTACCGGTTAATCCGACCGCCACTCACGGGATACAGCCACCCGGGGAGGGCGCGTTCGACATCTCAGGCCGTGGAACGTATGTTGCCTGCCTATGGCGGACAACACGCAGCAGCTCGTTGTGTACTGAGTTAGGTTACAGCAGACCTCAACCGGGGGCTGCGTCTAACGCCTTCGGTTAGCATTTTATTTTTCCCGGCTTTACGTACGGCCTTTTCTGGATCTCGCTTTGTCAGAGCGGGACCCTTCCCATACGTAATGCCTTCACTCAGCGAGACTTTCTTCCATTTCTTACGATTAGGTCGTTTCCTGGCCTTCGTCTTCTTTTTTACTATAACCTCGTCTCCCGGCGTCTTTCTCGGCCGGCCTCTAGGGCGTTTCGTCGGTACTACCACGCTCGGTCCGCTAGGGACAGATTCAGGTGGTTTGTAACCGAACTCCCTCTCCGCCTCTTCGCGCCCCTTCCAGGGCCGAAGTTTTCCGACATTTGTCTTCCATTTCCTACCCGTCAGGCAGTCCTCTATCATCACCGTGGACTCGGAGATGACGCGAACGATTTTAAATGGACCTTCCCAAGGCGTTACGAGCTTCAGCTTATCCAGCGGCTCGTAGTACCTTAGTACTTTGTCCCCAACATTAAAACGAATTCGTTTAGCATTGGTGTCATAGCCCACCTTCTGCCACTTCGCACTCTTCAGCAGTTCTTTCCGAACGGCCTCGTATGCCTGTTTGAACCGGTCCCTTAATGACTCTACAAACAGCACCGTGCAGGGCGCCTCCGGGTCTATTCCAACCACTCCATACACTAAGTCGGCGGGCATTATGATGTCCTCGCCGAACACTAGCATGTTTGGGGTGCAGTTAGTTGATGAATGGACAGTGTTGTTGTAGGCATGTACTACAAACTCGCACTGTTCATCCCAGTCATCCTGGTGGGTATTAACCAGGGGCTTTAGTACTTGTATGAGGGTTCTATTGAAGCGTTCTACCTGCCCATCCGACTGTGGTCGGTACGGGTTTGTTCGGGTCTTACAAATGGCTAGGTAATGGCACATTTCCTGCCAAAGTTCTGACTCGAACTCCCTTCCCTGGTCACTGTGCATCATAAGGGGAACACCCAAATGCAGCACCCAGCCTTTCACAAATGCCTCCGCGCATGTGGCGGCTTTGTGGTTGGGAAGGGGGAACACCCGAGTGTACTTAGTATAATAGTCAGTTACGACCATCATACAAGTATTGTCTCGCGGCGTCGTTTTAATCCCACTGATGATGTCTATCGCTATTCGAGCAAATCTGACACCAAACAATTCCTGTGATAAGGGTTGCTTACCCAGGCCGGGTCCCGGTTTGTTTTTACAACAATCCGGGCAAGTGGCGATCCACCGGAGCAGGTCGCCTCTCATACCGGGCCAGTAGTAACGCCTTTGTAGACGCTCTATCGACCTTCTCTTACCGAAATGGCCACTCGTTTGGTGGCCATGGCAATAATACATGATATCCCTCCTCATCGGGGCGGGTATCACTATTTGCAACAGCCTACCGTTGGTGGGAGTTGCCTTCCACCTACATAGTATGCCGTCTCGGATCTCTAGCTCGGCCCATTGAGCCAGCAACCGCCTCGCTTCCCTATCCTCCAGGGAAACTAGAGGCCTTGCCGGTTTAATGCCTGACCGTAGGTATTCCATTATGCGCGCAGTGGTGGGGTCTGACTGTTGAAACTTCTTGATGGTCTCCGGGGACCAATCGAGATAGCTGCATACAGCCTCCTCCCAGGGGATACGGGGGGTGGTATAATTAAATACCAACCCGGCTACCACAGCATTGTGGGCCCCGCAGTCTTCACATGTGGCATTTTGGCACCTTCGGATAGGCCGTCTTGACAAGGCATCCGCATTGATGTGTTTAGCACCGGGTCGGTGCTCTATTTGTTTATGCTCTAATCCGAATTCGGATAGGTGAGCTAACCAACGTCCAATCATCCCCTCGGCGTCCTTGAAGTTAAGGAGCCACCTAAGAGACGAATGGTCCGTTCTTAAAGTAAAGTCACTTCCCCAAAGGAAATGCTTAAACTTCTTCGTATACACCACCACAGCGAGGAGTTCTCGCTTGGTGGTACAATAGTTTCGCTGTGTCTTGCTTAACGTGTTGCTAGCAAATGCTATTGGCACTTCGACTCCCTCTTGGACCTGAGAGAGAGCTGCCCCAATCGCATCATTGCTCGCATCGGTGTCTAAGATGAAATGTCCCTCGGGAGTGGGATATTTCAACACGGGTGTATTCCTAAATAAATCTTTTATTTTATTAAAAGACTCTTCTTGCTCGCTGGTCCATGGGAATGGGTCCCGTGCCCTACCCGGGGTCCAGTGAGCTAAGCACTGCATGGGGAAGCTGACACGAGAGTAATTCGGTATGAAATCACGATAATAGGAACAAAATCCTAAAAATGATCTCACCTCCTTAGCACTCGTGGGTCTTTCCCAATTTTCTACAGCTTCTAATTTTTCCGGATCCGCTCTTACCCCGTTAGGAGTAATGATCCTTCCCAAGTATGTAATGGTTTTCTTAAACAAATTACATTTCTTGGGTTTAAGTTTAAGACCGTTTGATAGTATCCGGTCGAGGACTAGTTGCAGATTTGCCAGGCATTCCTTGAATGACTTGCCGAACACGACCACATCATCCAAGTAAACCAGGCATTTCTTCCACAAAAGGTCACTCAGTAAGGATTCCATCATGGCCTCGAATGTAGCGGGGGCGTTACACAATCCGAAGGGTAGGACATTATACTCAAACAGCCCCATATGACTGGAGAATGCTGTCTTCTCCTTGTCTTTGGGGTGCATTGGTATTTGCCAATATCCGGACTGTAAATCCAAGGTACAGAACCATTGGTTTCCGCCCAAGCTATCTAAAGTCTCGTCTATCCTTGGTAAAGGATACGAGTTCTTCTTTGTTATACCGTTCAATTTCCGGTAGTCGACACAAAAGCGGATTGTACCGTCTTTCTTAGTAGTCATACAAACAGGGCTGGACCAGGGACTCGAGCTAGGCACGATTACCCCTAGGTCCAACTGTTTCTGTATTTGCTCTTCACAGATTAACTTCTTTTTAAGGGGAAGTCTACGATACGGGATTTTAAAAGGTTTCTCGCTGCCCACATCTATGGTGTGCAACACCTTATCGGATCTACCCACCGGGCCTCCTTCCCTACCAAAAGCACCTTCGTACTTTTGTAGAAGTCTCGCTAGGCAATCCTTATCGTCCGTATTCTTTAAATCTGACTGATCAATCAGCTTTTGGAATTCTTCATCCATAGGATGCTGACTAACTGGGTTTAGTGGTTTGTTAAATTTAGCCTCGGCGACATGTTCTACCGAACTCATCCTTCCAACACTGTCGCCTCGCCTCAAATAAACCACTGAACCACTTCGGTTAGTTATGGGTAATACGGACCAAGCTGCATTAGCCACTAATGTATCCACTGAGTCTAACCCGATGCTTGACAAATACACCGTGTCGGGTTCGTAGACTCCAGCTTCATTCCTCTGAGCCATGGATCCGCCACAAAGGACATCGCAAGTGGTACCCGGTGGGATCTTCACCGTATGTACCACTGCTGCGACCGAAGACACCTGTCTCAATACGCATTGGACATGCAAGCCATACGGGTTCCGTATACTCATCATACCGTCCCTCGGGTCCAAGACGGCCCCGTATAAGCTTGCAAAATCCAATCCGAGGATTCCGTCATCACTAACCTCTGCTATAGTTGGCGAAAGAACAAACTCTTTGCCTCCTATATGGATAGGCATAAACGTCCTACCAAATGTACGCATACTGCTTCCGTCGGCCGTGCAAGCATTTACCCCCGTTTTGAGGTTCTCATGGCTGCCGGCCACCGAATCGAAGAATCTTTTGGACACACATGAATGACTAGCTCCAGTATCCACCAAGAATTCCCCTACCCGGCCTTCCACAGATATGGGTACATACCACCGTCTCCCCCCTAAAGGCGAGGGGTTACTGGTAAACTGGTGAAAGTCTCCCGAATCACCAAGATTCAATCCGAGTCCTCTCAGGAATTCCAGACACGGATGACTTGGGGGAAGGTGTGTCCCACACACTCGAATCAACTCTTTGATCCATCCTTCCTCTCCCCTAGTGCGGCCACTCGCCTCCATATGATCACTCCTGCACATATCAACACTAGGGTCCCTGGCCCCGGCCGAGGTGCAGGGGTGCGCACCCTCAGCCACCCGGCCTCCAGGTGTAATTGACTCGAAATCTTCCACCGGGATACCCCCGGTAGCATTTTGGCATTCGTTCCCACTCGGGGCCATGTCAGATGCCGTTGACACAACCCCCACTAGTTTTCCACATCTGTGGAATCCCTAGCATTCTCCCTTTCTACGCCGTCGTCTTCGGCTTCATAGAAGGCAGCCATTACCGGCTTAGTAGCGGTACATTCAGATGAGTAGTGTCCCATGCGCTGGCACCTGAAACACTTAACCGTTCGGCGATCCACCCGGGGTCTTTGCCGATTGGCTTGGATGGCATCTGTAATTTTCTTACACATGTCTTCCAGAAGTTTGGTCATGTCCGGGGACTGAATCTTCACTTTGTCAGTGCTTACAATGGACTTGACCGCCTTATCGATAGCCTTCGGGTCACTCTTGACCTCGGATGGAGGTCTAGATTCCCTTTGTTTATTGAAAGATTTCCTGGGAATATACTTCCTACCTGAAGTATTCTTCCTTAATTGCATCGAACAGAAGGTGCCGTCTTCCTGTTCGATATCAATCAATTCGAAGTCGTCTGATGGAGTATTGACCTCCGACTGCTGGGTCACCGATGCTAGGGGTACCAAGCCGCTGGCATTAGGTATGTCCCCAGCTAACATAGCTCGCTTCTTCACGGCCATATCTATACCATTAAAAATGCCATGTAGTGTTATGCCCTCCTTCCAGGCGTCCCTCGCTGCTATTTGTTCATCTCGGTCTCTTAGACCCTTGACGAATTGAGTGATCAAATCGTCCATATACCAGTCCTGGTTTTCAGTACCGGGTCTGGCCTTACTTAGCAGGGCATGGAGTTCCATACCGTATGCTCTGAAAGCTTCATTCGGCTTCTGTGTGCGTTTCTTAAAACGGACCATCGGGTCTTCCTTGACCATATTACATAACAGTCCACTAGCAGTTTCTACTAGCTGCTCAAAACTCCCAACGAGGCCGTACCAGGTTCGCCATTGCTCTACAGCCATGCGACCCGGCCCGCCTTTCAGACATCTCACCAGATGTGGCTTGGCCTCGTATGGGGTCCATCCATTACAGTTCATCACATCGATGAAATCTTCAAACCACTCTTTCCATGGTCGAGTACCGTCATATTCTTTAGGAATAACGGCTACCCTTCGGGCAGAATTGGGAGCATACATCAATCTAGTGCATTGCTGTTTGCTCCATTCAATCGCCTTGGTTTCATTCAAGGTCCGATTGCCCCCTATACCACCGAAGCTAGAATTGCCAGGTGGAGGCGGTGGTGGAGGTTGAGTATACGTCCACTGTGTACCACCGTGGTTCGTATAACTCGCACTACCTTGGTTGGGGCCGGTACCCGAGGTACCACTATGGCTTGTGGCACCCGAAGCAGCGCCCCCCCCTTGCGCTCCTTGGTACCCGCCATCGGATTGCTGGTTTCCCGTTGACTGGCCGCCATCGTTTGATGGATTCGGTTGGGTGTTGTCATTACCAGCACCCAGCCCCGGGTCGTTACTAGGATCCACATGAATGTGGAACCCACTGGTCTCCGCACTACTGTCGGAAGCCTCTCTAGGGGTATAGTCCGGGTCCAGGTTGTGGACTATGGGCACCTCACTTATCCGGACTCTACTAGTTCGGCCATGCTTATCCTGGGTTCTGATGTAAACACCCCCTTGATCTACGTTCCGCGAAGCATTATCATTTACAAAAGGATTATACTGCGGATTCTTCGGTGTAGAACAGGAGACCGGGTCGCCCTGTTTCACGAACGTCGAGTTCGGGTTTATCACCCTACTCGCCGGAGGGGCATGTGTTTCCTCTTGCTCCTGTAAATAACTCTCCATAGTGGACTTATTTATTGTGAGGGTAGCTACGTCTGTAGTCAGGTTTCGCTGTTCCTCCCTAAGCTGTGCGTTTTCTGCCAAGATTTCGGATCGAATCTTTTCATTTTCAGTCACAGCTCGGTTTCTTTCTTCTTGGGCGATCATTGCCTCTCGCTTAAAAGTATCCTTAAGTAGGCGGTACTTTTCACCCTTCTCTTTCTGAGACCTGTTATATTCAGTAGTCTCCTTCCTAATCTCGGCTTGTTCCGAGACCATCTTGGCTTCTGTCTCAGCTTTCCGGAGTTGAAGTTTCTTAAGCTTCTCCTCCATTGCGTGCAACTCAGTTTGTAATTTATTTACATCCCGAGCCTTAGCAACCTCCTCGGCTCTAGCCTTGTCGATTGCTCTAAGTTTATTGGCTTCCTCGATTTCCAACTCAGCCAGCCTCTTTTCTTTTTCCTGTGCGTCTCTTTCCTTCCGCTCCAACCGATGGGATACGGAGGATAGACGATATTTGAGGTCGGATTCTTTTAGAATCGCCTCCTGCTCCACGGATCGTAATTTTCCGATCCGGGACTTAGCTTCCTCCTCTATTTTGGATTGGGCTAACATGAATTGTTCATGTTGCCTCTTTGCCTGTAACTCTACCTGTTCCTTGGCTTTCAAATAGGCCTGAGTATTTTTATACCCGGGACCCATCCGACGTCCGTAGATAGACTTGCGATTGCCTCCAGGGTAAAACATGGAGTCAGACAAGCCTTCGTCTAGAGATCGGCCTAGGTGATGCCTTTCCGAGCTTTTCGGTCCGATACCACTAGGCTTATCTCTTGATTTCGCGTCTGGGACTATTGCGTCCCTTTTGGTTTTACCATCGTCGCTGTCATGATCCGACGATGTCATTAGTGGGGCTACTTCGGTTCCACCACCGGGTGCTGAACCCTGGGGGGTTGCAGTACGCTGCATAGGGCTTTGTGCAATTGGTGTACCCAAGCCGCTAGCCGAGCCTGTTGGTACCATAGGACCTAGCTGGCGTCTACTAGTTATAACTTGGGACCAATCGCTCAAGTCTAAAGTTGGGGGTCTTAACACTCCCCTGAACAATCCGGTATCCGGTACTCCTGTCTGGGGTGTAGCCGGATACAATTTTACGATGCCATCTCTGGTGGCATTGTCCCTAAGGTCGGGTGTAGAAAAAATATTTCGTACACCCTCCTGGTTAAACATTTGTTGTTGACCGGGTTTCCAGTCTAACAACAGATGCTGGGATGTGTAATCATCCTCTTCGAATCCCTCTAGCCCAGGGCTGGGGGGATCCGCTTCGGGTTGCCCGAGGCTTTCGGCCAATGTGGCCGCGCACCACCCCCGAACCGACTGGTCACGGCACCAGTGTAATGGTTCGTATTGACTTATATGTTGGGTGGCTCTTTGGCTCGCTTACCACTAGATGTACCAACACAACACGAGTAGTTCGGGTTGGGCAAAGCCCCAGAAACCCCTACCTCTCGGGTAGGACTTTATTCAATCTCTCTGATGACAAAGTATTAGCGTCTGGACTGGACCATGTCCAGTCCCCTTCTGCCGCTCGTCCGGCTCCTTAGTAGGAGCTGGACGCGAGGCATGGTGCTGCCCCCTCTTGTACCAACGAGGTATCGCAAAGCGACACCTAGCTAGCATAGAAGGAACAAGCACCACACGAACACGTCTCTCGGATGAACGGCACTAATATATATACAATGATGCCGGCCCCTACACCAGTGTGTGATTATTATACGAAATACACTTAAGTATTTCCACTACCGGACCACAAAGCAATTACTTGGGCCGAAGCCTTTGTAAAAGGTTGGGTACTAAGTTTCGGTGTACCATTAATGTTACACAGTGACCAAGGCAGAGAATTCGAATCAAATCTCTGGCAGGGTATGTGCGAATACTTAGCTATTTGCAAGACTAGAACCAACCCGTATAGGCCACAAAGCGACGGATTGGTAGAAAGGTTCAATAGAACCCTCATCCAAGTTCTAAAGTCACTCGTTAATGAACATATGGATGACTGGGATGAGCAATGTCATTTCGTGACACATGCTTATAACAGTACGGTACATTCAAGTACAAATTGTACTCCGAACCTTTTAGTATTCGGAGAGGATTTGATAATGCCTGCTGACCTAGTTTTTGGAGTCGTAGGGATGGACCCTGAACTACCCTGCCATGTAGTTTTTGTGGAATGTTTGAGAGACAGATTTAAAAAAGCATATGAGTCTGTCCGAATTGATCTGGAGAAAAGTGCCAAATGGCAGAAAGTAGGATACGATACCGATCTAAAGCATCGGAAATTCCAATCCGGAGACAGAGTCCTCAGATTACATGAACCACTTAGACACATAAAATTAGCGTCTAATTGGGATGGTCCCTTTACTATAACACAAGTTATCAGTGATTGTACCGTAATTATCAAATCTGACCTTGGTCGACTTTATAAGTCAAATGTGGCTAGATTAAGGAAATGGTCTGGGAGGGAGACCTCCACAGAAATGTATGGTGAAGGTTCCAGAAAGATCCTGAACCAGAATCGCATAATAGACCAGGTAAAGAACACTACAGTGAAGCGTGGTCGTGGTAGACCCAAAAAGTGTTCCGAATCAGTGACACCCACGCCAACACCGATTAAGCGTGGGGGAGTTAAAAAAGTCTCGGCAGGTGAAGACAAAAAGAGGAGGAAAGGTGTTTCTAAGGCTAAGAAGCACCTAGAGAAAGCTCTTCAGACTGTCAGGTCCGATAAAGAACTATCCGAGAAGGGGAGATACGTTCGCCGCAGCCCCCGAATTGCCCAGAGGACTGCAGTGACCTAACCTGTATACACAACGAGTGTAATGTTTACATTTAGAGGAACGGATGACAACTGACCCGAAAGGCTTATTTGTCGCCGCCGCATGATGTACCAATGGGTAGTGGACGGATAATCCGGTGGATTTGCTTAAGCTTTCCATAATCTCTACTTAAATCCCCAGACGAGTCATCGGTGTGAGCGATAATTACCTAAAAACAATCAGTTTGTTGATGTACCGCTTGTAGCACGTGCGTTTCCGCATGACGTCACAGTGTCCAGTCTCGGCTGACCTCTCGTGACCCCGCGCGCAACGGGAAAATGACGTCACGAACGCTGGCCTGTCGCCATATTGTTTTTCGGTAACGCCCAAGACGGTCGAGCTCGCTCCCTTCTTGGATTTTACCGGCTAGCAAACTCCTCGCTGCTCCTCCAGAGTCTGTCTTCTGGTAGACAGACTCCGTTTGTGTCGGCCCCGGTGCCGTAAAAGCCGGAAAAAGGAGTAGTTTACTCCCGTGGGCGATTCCCCAGTCATGGCTGAGGAATCCGTAGCTGCAGCCAAGCTATCCGGTGACCCGGATAAGCTGACTCCGTCCGCAGAAGCTTTTCCGGAAGCTTTGTCGCCTGTTACACAGGAAGAGAGCGAGATGATGGACGTGGAGGAATCCACGGATCGCTCGTTCGAGGAGAAACTGGCTTCATTTTCACTAAATGAGCCGGAGAAGATGTTATCTCCACTCCCACCAGAGGGATCCGGAGCGACTGCGAGTGCCGAACCCGCAGCGACAGAGTCCGAGACCACACAAGTCGACGGCTCGAAGGACCAGTGGAAGCCAGCAGTGGCTGACCCGTTCCCAGTAGAGTACGATGGTCGCTACCTGTATGTCCACCCGAAACTGCAGGCACAAGTGACCTACGCAGACGGGACACCAGTCAGGTTGGACCCGAAAGTTAGGATAGCTGTCGAGGGCGTTATGGTTCCCGATCAGCTGACCAGGACGCCTCCCGAGTGGCTTCGAGACTGGCCGTGGTTCCAACGGGGACTTATGGTAGACGCTGACTTCCGCGAGACAGTGTATGAAGCCAACCGAGCCTTCGAGCTCGGAGCGTACCCGAAGCCTGACAAGTCCCTGTGGAACGTCAAGGCTATGAACATTAACTGGGTAGGCTGCGTCTCGGATTCCGAGGGGCAGACTTACCCACGCCCTTGTGCTACCCGGCCCCAGTACCGGACCACAAAGGAGTATCGGGAGGCCGCTGCTAACTTCGAGCAGTGGGATGAAGGTATTTATATAACCGAGCAAGAATTAGTGGACGTCCAGAACAGTTCACTAATCGGTATGGACCGAGGTGCAGCCCTTCGGACGGTTCTCGTCCGCCGAATGACTGCCGAACGGGAGGCTCAGGAAGAGGCTAAGAGGGCCGCGGAAGTACCCGCACCTCCTATCCCCGACCTGAAACTTGCCACCAGGAGTTCAGCCAGTGCTACACCAGCCACCGGCAGTACTACCACTCAGGTAGAAGCCTCGACCTCCAGCGCATCCGGAACCCAGGAACCGGAGGAAGACTGGAAGGTCAGCAAGAACCGAAGGTCCGCTGCTCGGAAGCTTAAGAATCTCCCGGATTCTGCTAGAGCCGAGCCGAAACCCAGCACTTCAGCCACTGGTAGTTCTGCCATGGAGGTTGAATCGTCTGACGAGGAGTCTGTGCACGAGTCCTCGGTTGAGTATGATGAGAAGGCCACTCCATCAACTCAAACCGAGGCCGAACGCTGGGCTAACGCCAAGTCCGGATTCAAATCCCGGATTCCGACATGCTTCTCCGACTGTGCGTACGGAGTGAAGAAGGACGGCTCTACCCTCTATGCCTGCCCGGACTCAGTCAACAAAAATAATGAGTCAGATGATGAAGATTGGATGCGTCTTTCGGACGAGGACCCCAATCCGAGCAAAGCCTATCGAAAGATGTGGCTTATGCTAAACCACACCGAAGGGTATTACACTTATACCCAGAGGAGGAAGCTGCGTTGGGCTTTAGAGAAGTGGTACGGTGACGACCAAAAGTCCTGTCCCTTCTCTATCTGCCAGGATGCGAGTGATGTCACGATCCGGACCTGGAGTACTCCAGCCCGGTTTCAATGGCATCTGGTAGAGGCCCACTTCCACCATCACCCGGTTTACATTTGTGATCCGAGTTATGGTAAGAAGGGCAAGAAGTGCACTACGAAGGTGCAATACAACCGACGTAGTGATCTGGCTAGACACCAGAAGAAATGCCACGCAGAAGGTTTGGACGGGGCACGGAGGCGTATCATGGAGCTTCATCAGGAAGTCATGAAGGAGTTCGACAGTCTGAGCGAGGATGCTTGGTCTAAGATCCGACCAGGGGACCAAGTCCTCTGCGAAGTTCCGAAGACCAAGGATTCGAAACTCCGAGCAAAGATAGTCCTGACTCCTGGAAAGGGTAAACTGGACATGCACGAGTCTCTCTGGCAGAAATGCGAGGAATCCGGAAAGGATGCAAAGAGAGCTCGTGAAAGGAGCAGGAGAGATCAGAACCGTGGCGGCAACGGTAATGGTCAGGGCACCACTAAACCGAAAGTCAGAGCAGAGGACCGTTCCAGGTCCCCTCTGGCTAGGCACCCCGCAGAGCAGGCTCAGGGCACTCCGGTGTTCAAGAAGCCCGAACCTGCCGGATACGCTGGAGCCGTATCTAAGCCTGGGAAAGTTAGTTCTCGAAACTTTCCGTCCTTAAACCAGGGACCTGGACCTGAGAGCCAGACCTTGGTGGTAGGAAAGGATGGTCGCCTTATGCCAAAGAAGACCACCGCATCTGCTGCCGCCGGATCTGCATCCGCTCCAGCCGCCCCACCAGTTACCTTTACCCAGGAGCAGTTGAACATGTACCTGCAAATGGGATTGAAACAGAACGCACCACCTGCCTACTGTGTACCAACGGCAGGTGTGTCCGGAAGCCCTAAACCCGGAAGTGGTCCACAGGCCGCCTCGACTCCTCCCAAGGCTGTCGCTGCACCTGCGAAACCAAAAGACGCTATTACCATTAAAACCGGTAATGCGGAAGTTTGGTTTGAGAAATCTCGCCAAGGGGAGGCAGATGTCCAGAAGGCCATCTACACCCACTGGGAGAAGTGTGTTCGCGAAAAAGCGACCGAGTTCCATCAGGGTCTCCTAAACGACACCCTGTTGTGTATGAAGGAGGTCGCGGATGCTGAAAAGCAGCGCCTCGAGACCCTCATCCGGGACGATGTGAAGGCCCAGGAGGAGGCTGCCGCAGCTGCCCAAGAAAAGGCAGCTATGGATGTACACGTGTTGGAGAAACGTGTAAAAGAGGAGATTACTCGGAACACCAATCTGAACACTAAGTTCATGAGGGTGTTCGGAGTCGACTTGGACGAGTGGGACGGCACTCCCGAGTCGGCTCTAGCTCTTCTTAAGAAGAAGCATGCTAAGAAATCCGCTTAAGCATGCTACGGGTTATTTCTCCCATAATAATTTTTTTTTTTTTTTTTTTTCTCCATCACCAAATAACCAGATATAGTTTTTGCGGAACCCTGTATGTCTGCGAGTGTTTTCTTCAGTAGTGTATGAACACCTATAGTATGTGTTCCGGGTTCCTCTTATGACCAGTCTATTGTATAATTCAGGCTGTATAACCCTTATTGCACCCTGAATAGTCTATTCGGATTTATAACTTCATCCATGAACAATCCGATAGTAGACTTGCTGCTGTGAGACGTATCCGGATGCCAGTTCCAGACTCCTGCTGTTACCCGTGCTAACCACTTACTAGGATGGACTTTACGATTTACCTCTACAACTCATCTATACTCCCGAATGGACTTATACCAACTACTACTATTACTTCCGGATCAACCTATATTGGACTATTTTCTACTTATGTCAACTAAACTTAAAAAAAGGATTACGTTTTCTACATAGTTGACACATCCGGACTATTATTCTACATTCTACGCCATTCGGATTCACTTATAAACTTTAGCACTACTAGAGGATTGTGGGTAGCTGCCCCAAATTCATCTACCGTGTTCACTCTATATAAGGAAACCATAAACTTTAGCACGTCCATCCCGTGGTTAGCTGACCACACCTACCGACTAGTACCCGGAGGATACAGCAGAAGACTCCAGCAGCATCTATAATTTCTGTATATTGTATATAATGTCATATTTCTATTTTTCTATAATATTATATGTATGTGCATATCCACTAGATACATATTATGATACGGGTACATAGACATTTCTTGATACGGATCTCTGATTATTATTAGTATTCATATTACAAGATCCGTTAAACTTCACCAGAAAACACACATTATTGTCCTGCGAGACAAATTGTATAATAAGTATATTGATCTGGTGCTATAAAGTTTATTAGGTACACGGTGATAATATATTATTATTATATTCATTACCACACCGTGATTTTTTTCTTTTCTTTTCAAGTGTATGGTATAAATGGTCCTATTCGTACTACTCACGGAATCCTTAACGGATTCGTATGATAGTAATATACGACATGTCATTATATAGTGAAGTTACTATAACAGTCTTCTTTAAGACTATATATTCAAATGTGGTGTTAATAACTACAAACACACATACGGATGTTATTATGTGATTTATTTATTATCGACAGTTCCGTTACACATAACTGTCATCATCACATGTATACGATTCATATTACTTGTCTTATTAATTATACCGTAGATATAATATGATATTATATGGTATAGTAATCTAACTAACAGTTCCGTTTCACACAACTGTCACTTATTCAAGTAATTCGTATAATATTTCAACATCCTAATTGTTATTTGTAACTACATTTCACTATCGAATATATATATATGACATTCGATTCATACTCAATTTGGTGTTAATGTTATACCTATGGTTGTACCTCTATTACTAAAGGTTTAGACATATAGAAATGTTATCCTAGTAATATTATTATAACTATAACACCCTCCTAAATGTCTGGGGGAGTGGTGTAGAGGTACACGTTATTAAACCATAGGAGTTGGGTACCGTCTGACGTGGCGGGTGAGTCGAGTCGTCGGACGTTCCTCAGGTTCCGGATAGGTGGCAGCACTGATCCGGGTCTGTGGGGACATCTGACGACGAACACCTGGGTCCGTATATAAAGCCCAGGGCTCAGCCGCTACGTCAGAGGCCCTTCTGGCCTCCATACCATGTAAACCATTATTCCTTAATATTAGGTGCCTCTCTGACATCATCCGGCAGCCGTGAGTGTACAACAAGAAATAAAACTAACCGTTGGCATACACTTGGAATACTGTCTTACTCTTTCTTTTCGAATCGTAAGACCCGAACCCCCCCAGGTCCGTAAGGCCACAAACCCTTACAATTATATGAATCCGTTAAGGATTCCGTGAGTAGTACGAGTAGAACCATTTGTATTATACACTTGAAAAGAAAAAAATCACGGTGTAGTAATGAATATAATAATATATATGATATCACCGTGTACCAAATAACCTCTATAACACCAGATTAATATATTTATAATACAATATGTCTCGCAGGACAATAATGTTTACGTTCTGGTGTAGTTTATCGGATCTTATATTATTAATATGAACAGCAATTTGAGATCCGTACCAATAGATATGTATATACCCGTATCACAATATATAATAAGTTATGACCATAGTGTGGATATGCACATACAAATAACATTATAGAAAAATAGACATATGATATTATGTACAATATAAAAAAATTATAGATGCTGCTGGAGTCTTCTGCTGTAGTTTTCCGGGTACTAGGAGGTAGGTGTGGTCAGCTAACCACGGGATGGACGTGCTAAAGTCTATGGTTATTAGAGTGAACACGGTAGATGAATTTGGAGCAGCTACCCACAATCCTCTGGAAGTGCTATAGTTCATAAGTATATCCGAATGGTGTAGAGTAGAAGTAAAGTGCAGATCCGGTTTTGTCAACAGTGTAGAATCGTAATCCATTTAAGTATTGTTGACATAAGTATAAAGTCCAATATAGGCTGGTCCGGAAGTAGTAGTAATATGTAGTATAAGTCCATTCGGGAGTATAGGTGAAATGTAGAGGTAAATCGTAAAGTCCATCCTAGTAAGTGGTTAGCACAGATAGCAGCAGAAGTCTGGAACCGGCATCCGGATACGTTTGACAGCAGCAAGTCTACTATCGGATTGTTTGTAAGTGAAGTTCTGAATCCGAATAGACTATTCAGGGTACAATAAGAATTATACGGCCTGAATTATACAATAAGCTGGTCATAAAAGGAACCCGGAACACAAAGAACAGGTGTTCATATACTAATGAAAGACATTCGCAGACCTGTAGGGTTCCGCAAAGACTATATCTGGTTATTTAGTGGAGAGAAAAAAAATTTTTAGAAAATAACCCGGATTTCTTCGCATGCTTCTTCTTAAGAAGAGCTAGAGCCGACTCGGGAGTACCGTCCCACTCGTCGAGATCGACTCCGAATACCCTCATGAACTTGGTGTTCAAGTTGGTATTCCGGGTAATTTCTTCTTTGACACGTTTCTCCAAGACGTGTACGTCCATAGCTGCCTTTTCTTGGGCAGCTGCGGCAGCCTCCTCCTGGGACTTTACATCGTCCCGAATGAGGGTCTCGAGGCGCTGCTTTTCAGCATCCGCAACCTCCTTCAGACACAACAGGGTATCGTTAAGAAGACCCTGATGGAATTCTGTTGCCTTCTCACGGACACATTTCTCCCAGTGGGTGTAGATGGCCTTCTGGACATCTGCTTCCCCCTGGCGAGACTTCTCGAACTAAACTTCCGCATTACCGGTTTTAATGGTAATGGCGTCTTTTGGTTTCGCAGGTGCAGCGACAGCCTTGGGGGGAGTCGATGCGGCCTGAGGACCACTTCCGGGTGTGGGGCTCCCGGACACGCCTGCTGTTGGCATACAGTAGGTAGGAGGCTGGCTCTGCTTCAATCCCATTTGCAGGTAAAGGCTTAACTGCTCTTGGGTGAAGTTGCTTGGGAGGGCGGCTGGAGCGGATGCGGATCCGGCGGCAGCAGGTGCTGAGGTCTTCTTGGGAACAAGTCGACCACCCTTTCCAACGACCAGGGTCTGGCTCTCAGGTCCAGGTCCCTGGGTCAAGGACGGAAAGTTACGGGGGTTAACTTTCCCAGGCTTTGATACGGCGCCAGCGTATCCAGCAGGTTCGGGTTTCTTGAACACCGGAGTGCCCTGAACCTGCTCGTGGGGGTGCCGAGCCAGAGGAGACCTGGAGCGGTCGTCTGCTCTGACTTTAGTGGTGGTCTGACCATTACCGTTACCACCATGGTTCTGATCCCTTCTGCTCCTTTCACGAGCTCTCTTTCCCTCCTTGCCGGATTCCTCGCATTTCTGCCAGAGAGACTCGTGCATGTCCAGCTTACCCTTTCCAGGAGTCAGGACTATCTTTGCGCGGAGTTTCGAATCCTTGGTCTTCGGAACCTCGCAGAGGACTTGGTCCCCTGGTCGGATCTTAGACCAAGCATCCTTGCTCAGACTATCGAACTCCTTCATGAGTTCCTGATGAAGCTCCATGATACGCTTCCGTGCCCCGTCCAAACCTTCTGCGTGGCATCACTCGCATCCTGGCAGATAGAGAAGGGACAGGACTTCTGGTCGTCACCGTACCACTTCTCAAGAGCCCAACGCAGCTTTCTCCTCTGGGTATAAGTGTAATACCCTTCGGTGTGGTTTAGCATAAGCCACATCTTTCGATAGGCTTTGCTCGGATTGGGATCCTCGTCCGAAAGACGCATCCAATCTTCATCATCTGACTCATTATTTTTATTAACTGAGTCCGGGCAGGCATATAGGGTAGAGCCGTCCTTTTTTACTCCGTAGGCACAGTCGGAGAAACACGTCGGAATCCGGGTTTTGAATCCGGATTTGGCGTTAGCCCATCGCTCGGCCTCGGTTTGAGTTGATGGAGTGGCCTTCTCATCATACTCAACCGAGGATTCGTGCAGCGACTCCTCGTCTGACGACTCAACCTCCAGGGCAGTACTACCAGTGGCTGAGGTGCTGGCTTTCGGCTCGGCTCTAGCAGAATCCGGTAGATTCTTGAGCTTCCGAGCAGCGGACCTCCTGTTCTTACTGACCTTCCAGTCTTCCTCCGGTTCCTGGGTTCCGGATGCGCTGGAGGTCGAGGCTTCTACCGGGGTGGTAGTACTGCCGGTGGCTGATGCAGAACCGGCTGTGCTTCGGGTGGCAAGCTTCAGGTCGGGGATAGGAGGTGCGGGTACTTCCGCTGCCCTCTTAGCCTCTTCCTGGGCCTCCTGTTCTGCAGTCATTTGGCGGACGAGAACCGTCCGAAGGGCTGCACCTCGGTTCATGCCGGTTAGTGAATTGTTTTGAACATCCACTAACTCCTGCTCGGTTATGTAATAACCGTCGTCCCACTGTTCAAAGTTGGCAGCGGCTTCCCGAAACTCCTTCGTGGTCCGGTACTGGGGCTGGGTGGCACAAGAACGTGGGTAAGTCTGCCCCTCGGGTTCCGAGACGCAGCCTACCCAATCGATGTTTGTCACCTTGACGTTCCACAGAGTCTTATCCGGCTTCGGATACGCTCCGAGCTGGAAAGCTCTGTTGGCTTCGTACACTGCTTCGCGGAAAGCAGCGTCCACCATGAGTCCCCGTTGGAACCACGGCCAGTCTCGGAGCCATTCGGGAGGCGTCCTGTCCAGCTGTTCGGGAACCATGACGCCCTCGACAGCTATCCTCACCTTCGGGTCCAACCTAACTGGTGTACCGTCAGCATAGGTCACTTGTGCCTGTAGTTCCGGGTGGACGTACAGGTAGCGACCGTCGTATTCTACCGGGAACGGGTCAGCCACTGCTGGCTTCCACTGGTCCTTCGGTCCGTCGACCTGTGCGGTCTCGGACCCAGTCGCTGCGGGTTCAACACTCGTAGCCCCTCCGGATCCCTCGGGTGGGAGTGGAGACAACAGTTTCTCTGGCTCATTCAGTGAGAATGAGGCCAGCTTCTCCTCGAACGAGCGATCCGTGGGTTCCTCCACGTCCATCATCTCGCTCTCTTCCTGTGTAACAGGTGACAAAGCTTCCGGAAAAGCTTCTGCGGACGGAGTCAGCTTATCCGGGTCACCGGATAGCTTGGCTGCAGCTACGGATTCCTCAGCCATGACTGGGGAATCACTCACGGGAGTAAACTACTCCTTTTTCCGGCTTTTACGGCGCCGGGGCCGACACAGACGGAGTCTGTCTACCAGGAGACAGACTCTGGAGGAGCAGTGAGGAGGTTGCTAGCCGGTAAAATCCAAGAAGGGAGCGAGCTCGACCGTCTTGAACGTTACCGAAAAACAATATGGCGACAGGCCAGCTTTTGTGACGTCATTTCCCCGCGGCTCGCGAGGTCACGAGAGGTCAGCCGAGACTGGACATGGTGACGTCATGCGGAAACGCACATGCTACAAGCGGAACATCAACAAACTGATTGTTTTTAGGTAATTATCGCTCACACCGATGACTCGTCTGGGGATTTAAGTGGAGATTATGGAAAGCTTAAGCAAATCCACCGGATTATCCGTCCACTACCCATTGGTACATCATGCGGCGGCGACAAATAAGCCTTTCGGGTCAGTTGTCATCCGTTCCTCTAAATGTAAACATTACACCCGTTGTGTATACAGGTTAGGTCACTGCAGTCCTCTGGGCAATTCGAGGGCTGCGACGAACGTATCTCCCCTTCTCGGATAGTTCTTTATCGGACCTGACAGTTTGAAGAGCCTTTTCTAGGTGTTTCTTAGCCTTCGAGACACCTTTCCTCTTCTTTTTGTCTTCACCTGCCGAGACTTTTTTAACTCCCCCACGCTTAATCGGTGTTGGCGTGGGTGCCACTGATTCGGAACACTTCTTAGGCCTACCACGGCCTCGCTTCACTGTAGTGTTCTTTACCTGGTCTATTATACGATTCTGGTTCAGGATCTTTCCGGAACCTTCACCATACATTTCTGTGGAGGTCTCCCTCCTAGACCATTTCCTTAATCTGGCCACATTTGACTTATAAAGTCGACCAAGGTCAGATTTAATAATTACGGTACAATCACTGATAACTTGTGTTACCGTGAAGGGACCATCCCAATTAGACGCTAATTTTATGTGTCTAAGTGGTTCATGTAATCTGAGAACTCTGTCTCCGGATTGGAATTTCCGATGCTTTAGATCGGTATCATATCCAGCTTTCTGCCATTTGGCACTTTTCTCCAAATCAATTCGGACAGACTCATATGCTTTTTTAAATCTGTCTCTTAAACATTCCACAAAAACTACATGGCAAGGTAGTTCCGGGTCCATCCCTACGACTCCAAATACTAAGTCGGCAGGCATTATCAGATCCTCTCCGAATACTAAAAGGTTCGGAGTACAATTTGTACTTGAATGTACCGTACTGTTATAAGCATGTGTCACAAAATGACATTGCTCATCCCAGTCGTCCATATGTTCATTGACGAGTGACTTTAGAACTTGGATAAGGGTTCTATTGAACCTTTCTACCAATCCGTCGCTTTGTGGCCTATACGGGTTGGTTCTAGTCTTACAAATAGCTAAGTATTTCGCACATACCCTGCCAGAGATTTGATTCGAATTCTCTGCCTTGGTCACTGTGTAGCATTAATGGTACACCGAAACTTAGTACCCAGCCTTTTACAAAGGCTTCGGCACAAGTAACTGCTTTGTGGTCCGGTAGTGGAAATACTTTAGTGTATTTTGTGTAATAATCACACACTACCCTCATACAGGTATTATCATTAGCGGTTGTATTCAATCCACTAATGATATCTACCCCGATTCTTGCGAATCTAACTCCGAAAAGTTCTTGAGATAGGGGAAGTTTGCCCATCCCGGGTCCGGGTTTGTTTTTACAACAATCCGGACAGGTGATTAGCCATCTTTGCAAGTCTCTTGTCATGCCAGGCCAGTACTATTTTTTGGAAAGTCGTGCCAACGAGCGTTTCCTTCCGAAATGACCACTGGTCCGATGTCCATGACAGAAGTACATAATGTCATGTCTCATGGCATGTGGTATCACCACTTGCATGATTTTCTCACCATTATTACATGGCTTCCAACGGTATAACACGCCTTTCCGGACTTCAAGCTCGGTCCATTGAGCAAGAAACCTTCTCATTTCTCGATTTTCCAGAGAGACCTCAGGTCTAACTGGACGTATACCCTTTGGTACTAATTGCAGTAGCTGCGCAGTTATCGAGTCAGCTTCCTATACTATACTATACTATGTGCATGTTCCCTGGGTAACCAGGGTGCTCCCTGGGGGTAGGGCGGCTATGCATTTTCCCATATGTTGAGTTGTTTTTCTATCATGTCTAGTTTGGATGCTGTCCTCTTAAGTAGGGTTAGGTTGTCAGTGAAGATGTCTTCTAGTTTGATTTGGGTTGTGGAGTCTTGGTTGTTATGTATGGTTGGGCACGTTTCTAGTAGGTGTTGTTGGGTTTCTGGAGTGTGGCCACACCCCCTACACTCTTGTGTGTGGTACATTTTCCTGTAGTTATCTTTCGCTCTTATCATTCTGGTTCTGGCCATGAAGATTCTCCTTGCTTGTTCTTTAGTTAGTTTGGTCAGGTAGTCATGAGATTCGCAGCTGTATTTCCTTTTGTTTTCAGTCAGGTAATTGAACTTGCTTTTTTTTACGCCGGTTGTTTTCATGCAGAGTGCTTGTTTTGCCTTCACTGCTTTCTTTATGGTCGTTTTGCGCTTGGTGGTGGGTAGGTCTGTCAGTATGTTGATCGGGGTTTGGAGTTCTTCGGATGCTTTTTTGGTCTTCTGTATCCATGAGGTCGGTCTTGCTCTCGTGTTTGCTATTGTGATCTCTTCGCCTTGGGATTTAGTTATTTTGGTCAGGTAGTTGACCTGTAGTTCTAGGATTCTGTGTTCTATGTCAAGGATTCTAAGCTCATCATATATGCATTCCCTTGGGGTTGCTTGGGGTAGTCGTAGGATTCTTTTTAGTTGGTTGTCTAGGATTTGGTTGAGGGCATCAGTGTCTTTTTTCCTTGTGTTCCATGTTTCAGCACCGTAGGTTATTGTCGGGATGATGCAGGTCTCCACGAGTTTCCAGATAGTTTCAAGCTCTATGTTGTTGTAGTTTTCATTGCCCGCTATGTATAGGACCGTTTGTAGGGCTCCCTCTGCTTTATTCTTTATCGTGTCTATATGGTCGTCTAGGTTATTCTTTGAGTTGAGCGTTTCGCCCAGGTACTTGTATTTGTCTGTTTTCTCTATTTCCATGTCGTTGATTTTGGGGTTGTCAGGGTTAGTCGTTGTTCCAATTTGTAGTATTTTTGATTTGTCTTTGCCGAATACTACTCTTAGGGTGTTTGAGACTTTTTCTGTTATCTTTAGCACTGTGTGTTGGTCTTGGATATTGTTTGATACAATAGCTACATCGTCTACCCAAAGCAGGCATCTTGTGTATTCATCCACTGTGATTTCTCCTGCTTGTTTCAGGTTGTTAATTTTCTTTGCTATTTCATCCATTAGTAAGGCATACTGTGTCACTGCTAGTACTCCTCCTTGTCTTATGCTGTCGTTTATGGCTATCGGTCGTGTTGGGCCGTGTTTTGTTTTGATAGTGGCCGTCAGGTTTTTGTTGAGTTTTTCGGTGAGTAGCCATGTGTCAAGGGCGCAGCCGTTTGATGCCATTACATCCATGATTCCTTCTAGCCATGCTTTGTCATATGCCTTTGTGACGTCTAGAAATGAGATGTATGTTGGTTTATTGTGGCTTTTGTTGATTCTGATGGTTTCCTTGAGTTTTAGTATGTGGTCAACTGTTGCTTGGCCTTTCCTGCCTCCTCCTTGGGCTGGTGTTACTCTTACTTGGTTTAAGATTCTAGTGTTAAGCATTCTTTCAAATACTTTTCCAGCGTTGCTAGAGAGGGTTATGCCTCTTTCGTTACTGCATTTGCCCTTCTTTCCTTTACCCTTGTAGATGCTTATTACTTCGCCTCTGCTCCATTCTGGTGGGATGTCTTTGTCCCTTGCGATTTTGTTGAGTGCATCTAGGTATATTTCGCGGGTGTTACGGTTGGCTTCTATGAAGATGCTGTTGGGTATATTGTCGGGTCCGTTGGCTTTGTTCCTGTGTAGTTTGCTGATGGTTTTGTTGAGTTCTTGTAGGGTGAAGGGTTCAAGGGTATCTGGGTTGGCTGAGCGTCTTGCTTTGTTGCGGTCTAGGATGGCCTTGTTGTCGGTTAGGCATTCTTCTCTTGGGGGTCTTGGTCTGTAGAGGTTCTCGTAGTAGGAGGCTACGTGTTCTTTAGCTTTGTCGGGGCATTTCAGGATGTTGTTGAGTTCGTCGAGTATGTCTGGGGTGTTGTCTGAATTTGGTTTAAGCAGCCTTTTTCTTGTTTTCCAGAAGTGGTTGGATTTTGTGCCTCCCTCATTTGTCATCTTTTTTGCTACGGTTGTTATACGGTTTTTCTCTTCTGTTGAATATAGGTCTATGGTCTCTTTCTGGAGCTTGTGGAAGTCGTCTCTCCTCTTGGTGATTTTGTCCAGAGATTCCTTGTCTCTTATTGCTTTCTGATATCTTTTTTTTGCTGCTTTTACCTTTACTCTGCCTAATCTCTGTTGTTTTGTCTCAGGTTTATTTCTGCGTAGCTTTATAGTTGCTTTCCCTATGGCCCTGTGCAGGTTTTCTTTGATAGTTGTGGTTAGGCTTGTGTAGTTACTGCGTATGTGCGGTGGTGTGTGCTCCATAAGGGTGTTGAACATTGACCATTGTTGAGGGGTGCCTTTTTTCCATACTTTCCTTGTGGTTGTGGGTGGCCTGGGTATTTTTGAGGGTATTTCAAAGGTTATGGTGTTGTGGTCAGTTGGGTTTTTCCCTTGTAGGGTGAGGTCTCCGCTTTTGTCGACCGTGGCGTTCTGTATTGTTTTCATTACTCTTTCTTCCATGAGGATGAAGTCTATTATTGACTTTTCGTCATTGTTCCTGCGGTTTTCTCTTGTCCAGTGTATACAATTTTCGTTGGTGTTAAGTGGGCACATTCCAAGTTGGGTCATCAGGTTGGTTAGGAGTTTGCCATTTCTGTTTTCCTCCTGTCTGTAGTTGGGGTGTTCTATCTTGATTTTTGCATTGAAGTCGCCTATGAGTATTACCTCTCCTTTTTGGCGGAGTCGGATTGTTGATGAGGCTATTGTCTGGTATTGTCTTAGTACTTCTTCTGTTAGGATTTTTTCCTGGGGTCCGTAGTATGCTGCTATGTAGAGGGGGTTGGGGCGTGTATCGACTGCTATCCAGGTGATCTCGTGATCATCATGATCGGGTATCAAGAGTTCTTTTGTGCTTGGGTAGAGGTTGTCAGCAATTAGGAATCCAACACCACCGCCTGTGCGGTTTTTTCTTGGCCTGTGGTACCATGTGTAGCCTTCTATTTTCGGTGGTTTTGTTGTCCTGGTCTCTGCTATGATGGCTATGTCGGTTTTTGTCATGTTTAGTATTGTGGATAGGCTGTGTTTTTTTGTGGTAATGCCGTTGGCGTTGCTGTAGAGGATTTTTAGGTATTTGTCATGTGCTTTGGTTTTGTCGCGTGTCGTGTGTGGGTTGTAATGTGGTGTATGTTGGTTGGTGGATGTTCTGGGTCTTTTTCCGTTGGTGTAGGGGGGTTGGCCTATGTCCTAGTGGTAGTCGTGTCTGTAGTGTCGGTGGCGGTCATCTCTTCTTTCGTGTCTGTCTTGGTTGTCATATCGTGGTTGGTTCTGATCATATGGGTGGTCGTCTCTCCGTCTCGGTTGGCGATTATCACTGTTGCGGTAGTCGTCTCTTCGTCGAGCGTGGGGGTTTGGGTCACTTTCATGGTCGGAGGCCGGGTCATTGGATCTCCTTTTGCTGGCTCTTCTCTCCATTTGTTGCCCTCGGGCTTCTCTGTCTCTTCGTTCTTCTAGGATTTTTTTGAACTCTCGGATGGTTCTTTCCACGTTAATCTTTTCTCCACCGATTGTCATCATTTCCTCCTGGTCGTAATATTTTGCCCTGGTTCTGTTTCTTGAGGTAATGTCTGCTATTGTTTTTCCCTTTTGGCCAATGATGTGTTTCACTGCGTTGCTAGCTACCTCTATTGATGCGTAGTATTCATACTCTTCCCACTTGATTTCAATATCACGGGTTATGTTCTTCTTGTCATGTGAGTCGTGTTTGTCATGGTTGTCGTGTTTGTCGTGTAGGTTGGGTTTTGGGTCAGGTGGTGTTGGCATGGAGTTAATGATGAGGTTGGCTAGGGATTTAGCAGCTTCTTCCGCCGTGATGTTGTTTATGTGGTAGCCGTCATTCTTTAGTCCTGTGAGGTCTCTGTAGATGTCGGTGGGTTCTATGTCTATGGTTGCCATATGGGTTATCATTAGCCCTCTTTGGATCTCGGCCTTCACATCGTTGATGCGGGGGGTTGAATCACTGATATCTTGGTTTTTGTTTGGTCAATGTCTTCAGTGGCTTGTTTTATCCGATTGGCGATGCTGCATCCTTTGTCGTTTCTTCTGAGGTTGTTTGTTCCTACGTGGAGAATGGTTAGGTCGCATGTTTCCAGGTACTTTCCCTTTTCTTTCATGAAGGTTGCGAGGTCTTCCGTTGTGTAGACTTTTGCGAGGTCAATTTCGACTCCGGGGATGGGTGGGATGTGTTCACTAATATTGACCAGGTTGGAGTCTCCTCCGATGACGACTTTATATTTTTTCCGGTCTTTATTTTTTGCTTCCGTTTCCTCCTGTTCTGCCTTCTGCTCCTGTTCATATTGGTTTTTAAGTAGTTCTTCTATGATGGCAGCCTTTTGTCTAATGATCTTCTTGGCCTCGTTTAACTCATCCTCATAGAATGATGTTTGTCTGTCGATTACCACTCTTACGTCTTGTGGTTTCTCTTGTGCAGCTTTTTTCTCTTTCTCTAGGAGTTCCTTGATTGCCCTTTTCTCCTCAGACAGTCTGTTGATTGTTTGCTCGCGTTTTCTGGCGCTTATTAGGGCTTCTCCTTTGTTTTTCTCAATTGTGGCCTTTAGGCTCTCTATCTCGTGGCGCGCGGTTATAAGCTCATTTTTTAAGGTTACATTGGATGGGTCATTGGATTTTTTTGTGGCTGCTAGTTTTCTCTCTGCTTGTTGTGTTGCTTCATGGGCTTTACTGATGTTTTCTCTCATTTGCTGGACCTCGTCTCGGGTGTTGTTTAGCGCAGCTATGGTGTTGGCCAGTTCTGTCCTCATGTTAGCGATCGTTCTTTCGTATTTTATTTTTGTGTCTTCTTCGGTCATGGCTTTCAGGGTTTCATACCTAGTCATAAGATCGGCTAGTTGGTGTGAGATCCTTGGGCATTCTTTGCACTTGGTGCTTTCTGTTTGTCTTATCTTGTATCTTGTTTTGTATCCATGGTTATCTTTGTGTTGGTCGGCGTCGGTGTCAGTGTCTGTGGTTGCATTGTCGTTTCTGGGTTTGGTTGGGACGTCGACTAGTGTGTTGTCTGAGTCATTTTCGCTTGCTTCAAGGTCGAGCATGTCCGCGTCTTCTTTGGTGTCCCCCCATGCCATCGTGTTGTCATGGTCGCTGTTTAGTGTTGTTGGGTTGTCAGGTATGTCGGGAATGTCAAGGGTTGTCTGTTTTTTGCCGGTTGCCATGGTAAACAAGTCAGTTGTTGTGGGGTTGTGGGTGATAATTGGGGATGTATAAGAAAAACCTGGGATTTGTCAGTATTTCAGGAGATTGGTCTTGTTGGTTAAGTTGGTTGGTTATAAGGGTACTTATCTTACGGGTTTTGTCGTGGTTTGGTTGTTTTTTCACAGTTATTTCAGGTTTTTCTTTGAGCGTCCTCGTCGGTGCGTCCTCGTGTTTCGCGCCGTGGCGGAAGTCCTCTCCGGAAATCTGGAAACGCCATATGTGATCCATAGACCAATCCAGTATACTGGCAACTAGGGGTTCGAATGGTCTTCGAATCCCTGCTAACACTGCCCTATGAGCTCCACAATCAGTACAATCCGGATTATCACATTTCCGAATTGGTATTCGAGACAAAGCATCAGCATTTAAATGCTTCACTCCAGGTCTATGCTGAATCTGGTGATGTTCAAGCCCATATTCTGATAGATGGGCTAACCATCGGCCTAACATTCCTTCAGCATCTCGGAAGTTCAGTAGCCATCTTAAAGAGGAGTGATCCGTACGTAATGTAAAGTTCGTTCCCCATAGAAAATGTTTGAACTTCTTGGTATATACGACTACTGCTAACAACTCTCTTTTGGTTGTGCAGTAATTGCGCTGAGTTTTGCTCAGTGTATTGCTGGCAAAGGCAATTGGTACCTCTCTCCCATTTTGGACTTGCGAGAGAGCTGCACCAATGCTATCATTACTAGCATCAGTATCCAGTATGAAATGATCCGTTTCATTCGGATATTGTAATACCGGAGTACTCGTGAACAGGTCTTTTAGCTTTTGAAAAGCAGATTCCTGTTCATGCATCCAAGGAAATTTTTCCTTGGTACTTCCTGGAGTCCAGTTAGCTATTGCTTGTAATGGATAACTGACTCTAGAATAATTCGGAATAAATTCCCTATAATAGGAACAGAATCCTAAAAAGGACCTCACTTCTTTGGGTGTTTTAGGTCTATTCCAATTCGTAACTGATTCGATTTTCTCCGGATCAGCTTTTATTCCTTCATCACTAATGATGCGGCCCAAATAATTTATGGACTTTCTAAAGATGTGGCATTTCTTAGGTTTCAATTTGAGACCATTAGAGATAATACGTTCTAGTACCATTTTTAGGTTATTAGAACACTCTTCGAATGTTTTTCCAAAGACTATGACATCGTCAAGGTATACAAGACATCTTTTCCACAATAAATCACTTAGGATTGTTTCCATCATTGCTTCAAATGTTGCTGGTGCATTGCACAAACCAAACGGCATTACGTTATATTGGAATAGCCCAATATGACTCGAAAATGCAGTTTTCTCCATATCTGAAGGATTCATCCCCACTTGCCAGTAACCTGATTGCAAGTCTAGGGTACAAAACCAACTGTTTCCTCCTAAGGAGTCAATGGTTTCGTCTATTCTCGGTAATGGATACGAATTCTTTTTCGTTACTCCATTCAACTTCCTGTAGTCTATGCAAAAGCGGATAGTACCATCTTTCTTTGTTACCATACACACAGGACTACTCCATGGACTATTGGAAGGGACTATTACATCCTGTTCCAACATCTTGTTTATTTCCTCTTCAGCTACTCTCTTTTTCGCCAAAGGTAACCGTCTATACGGTATTTTAAAGGGTTCTGCATCTCCAGTATCTATTTTATGTACTACCTTATTTGTCGTGCCTAGTTTCTCACCAGGTTTGGCAAAGGCAGTCCTATACTGACAGAGCAAATCATAGAACTCTTTCCGGTATTCCGGATCTTCTAATGAAGTTTCTTCATACAACTTGAGTAAGTCTTCCGAAATTTCATCATTTCCTGTTACCTTTTGTAAGTTTAACTTATTATCCGTTACAGTTTCCGAAAGGGTCACGTTTCCAAAAACTTGTCCCTTTTTCAAGTAGATAGTACTGTTTCCAGTATTGGAGACAGGTACTACCGACCAGGACGCATTTGCTACAATAGTGTCTGCAGATATTAATCCGATACTTGACAGAGTAGCTACATCCGGTTCTATCACTGCAGGCTTATTGCGCATTGCAGGATCACTTCTTACTAGCACATCACAGGCTACTCCCGGAGGGATTCGCACAGTGTGTGCCACACTAGCCATACTGCTCACTTGTCTCAGTACACATCTAACCTTTACAGGATACGGGTATTTCACACTCAACACTCCTGATTGGGGTTCCAACATAACTCCATACAGGGATGCGAAATCCAACCCGAGTATCCCCTCATCTGCTATATCCGCAACGGTGGCGCTCATGACATAGTCATGTACTCCATCCAATTGTAGCTTCACACAAGTTCTACCATACGTCTGCAAGGTACTGCCATCGGCCGTCTGAGCACTTCCTCCCGATTTGAGAGTATCATGTTCATCCGGTATAAGATCATAGAACCTCTTGGAGATACAGGAGTGGCTAGCTCCCGTATCCATAAGAAATTCGGCAGATCTTCCGTTAACAGTAAGGCAAACATACCACCGCCTTCCGTTTAAAACAGAGGGCATATCCGTGATGATTTGAACGTCATTGTTCACACCAGGAGTCGATCCACATCCTTTCAGGTATTCCAGACAAGGATGACCCGGGGGCAGGTGGGCACTACCAACCCTGGCTAGCTCATAGCCGCCTGCCTCGTTACTGATATTGGGTTTCCCCTGTGCTCCCGTGGCACCTGTTATATCAGCTTCCCTAACCTTCCGGGTGTCTACAACCACCTCGGTGCTAGGCGAGTTTGCTATTACATGCGAACTATCATCACGGATGGTGATATCATGGCAAGATTTGTCACTGGGATCCCCTTCTTTGCCCTTCGGGAGACCCCTCCTTAGTTTTCCTCTGTACTTATTCCAGAGACACCTTCCTGTCTACGAGGGACAGGTTTCTCAGCCATACATTCGGGAGCATAGTGCCCCAGTTTCTGGCATCTGAAACATCTTCTTTGAGATTTATCAACTCTCGGTCTCTTTAGAGCTTCTGTTAATCCGGCTATTAATGTTTCCATCATATTAGTAGGAGCAACAGTGGCTGCCACAGTTGGCTTCACCGTAGAGGTTACATTGCCAGATTGAGTCAGTCCGGAAGCTGTTTTACCAGCAACGGATCCTCCCCTCCCTCTCGAATGTACCTTCCTATACCGCTTCTGTCGGTAATACTTTCCAGCTACCTGGACTGATCCAATATATTCTCCGTTTTCATCGGAGACATATTCATCTTCTTCATCAGCCTCATGCGAATCGACCGGGGCTAATTGGGAAGTTTCATGTTGGAGCAGGTGTACCTCCGTATTGAAACGGTGCTGCTCTTACCGGGTTAGGTCCCAGACCTACCAATCGTTTCTTCATGTCATGTCCATCAATTGATATGAACAGGTCACTGAAGGAAGTGTCATCCTTCCAAGAATCCCAAACTACTTGTTTGTGATCTGGATCCCGCAATCCATTGTAGAATTGTATAAACAACTCCTGTAGATAACAGTCATCGTCATGAGCCCAATTCGGACGCGCTTTTGATAGCAAGTCCTGTAGCTCCAAACCAAAGACCTTGTGAGATTCTTTAGGTTTCTGTGTCCTTTTCTTGAAGCTTACCCATGGATCTTCTCTAACGATTGATCCGAATAGGTATGCGGCACATTCGACCAATTGATCATAGGTGCCGTATAATCCATATGCTGCTCTCCATTGGTTGAGGGCTACTTTTCCACCTTTATTCAACCAACAGATCAAATACGGCAGAGCTTCTTCTTTAGTCCAGCCACTACAATTGACTTCGTCGACAAAAGCTTGATACCTATCCTTCCATGGATCATTGGAATCATATCTTTTGTCTAATGATCTTCTTGGCCTCGTTTAACTCATCCTCATAGAATGATGTTTGTCTGTCGATTACCACTCTTACGTCTTGTGGTTTCTCTTGTGCAGCTTTTTTCTCTTTCTCTAGGAGTTCCTTGATTGCCCTTTTCTCCTCAGACAGTCTGTTGATTGTTTGCTCGCGTTTTCTGGCGCTTATTAGGGCTTCTCCTTTGTTTTTCTCAATTGTGGCCTTTAGGCTCTCTATCTCGTGGCGCGCGGTTATAAGCTCATTTTTTAAGGTTACATTGGATGGGTCATTGGATTTTTTTGTGGCTGCTAGTTTTCTCTCTGCTTGTTGTGTTGCTTCATGGGCTTTACTGATGTTTTCTCTCATTTGCTGGACCTCGTCTCGGGTGTTGTTTAGCGCAGCTATGGTGTTGGCCAGTTCTGTCCTCATGTTAGCGATCGTTCTTTCGTATTTTATTTTTGTGTCTTCTTCGGTCATGGCTTTCAGGGTTTCATACCTAGTCATAAGATCGGCTAGTTGGTGTGAGATCCTTGGGCATTCTTTGCACTTGGTGCTTTCTGTTTGTCTTATCTTGTATCTTGTTTTGTATCCATGGTTATCTTTGTGTTGGTCGGCGTCGGTGTCAGTGTCTGTGGTTGCATTGTCGTTTCTGGGTTTGGTTGGGACGTCGACTAGTGTGTTGTCTGAGTCATTTTCGCTTGCTTCAAGGTCGAGCATGTCCGCGTCTTCTTTGGTGTCCCCCCATGCCATCGTGTTGTCATGGTCGCTGTTTAGTGTTGTTGGGTTGTCAGGTATGTCGGGAATGTCAAGGGTTGTCTGTTTTTTGCCGGTTGCCATGGTAAACAAGTCAGTTGTTGTGGGGTTGTGGGTGATAATTGGGGATGTATAAGAAAAACCTGGGATTTGTCAGTATTTCAGGAGATTGGTCTTGTTGGTTAAGTTGGTTGGTTATAAGGGTACTTATCTTACGGGTTTTGTCGTGGTTTGGTTGTTTTTTCACAGTTATTTCAGGTTTTTCTTTGAGCGTCCTCGTCGGTGCGTCCTCGTGTTTCGCGCCGTGGCGGAAGTCCTCTCCGGAAATCTGGAAACGCCATATGTGATCCATAGACCAATCCAGTATACTGGCAACTAGGGGTTCGAATGGTCTTCGAATCCCTGCTAACACTGCCCTATGAGCTCCACAATCAGTACAATCCGGATTATCACATTTCCGAATTGGTATTCGAGACAAAGCATCAGCATTTAAATGCTTCACTCCAGGTCTATGCTGAATCTGGTGATGTTCAAGCCCATATTCTGATAGATGGGCTAACCATCGGCCTAACATTCCTTCAGCATCTCGGAAGTTCAGTAGCCATCTTAAAGAGGAGTGATCCGTACGTAATGTAAAGTTCGTTCCCCATAGAAAATGTTTGAACTTCTTGGTATATACGACTACTGCTAACAACTCTCTTTTGGTTGTGCAGTAATTGCGCTGAGTTTTGCTCAGTGTATTGCTGGCAAAGGCAATTGGTACCTCTCTCCCATTTTGGACTTGCGAGAGAGCTGCACCAATGCTATCATTACTAGCATCAGTATCCAGTATGAAATGATCCGTTTCATTCGGATATTGTAATACCGGAGTACTCGTGAACAGGTCTTTTAGCTTTTGAAAAGCAGATTCCTGTTCATGCATCCAAGGAAATTTTTCCTTGGTACTTCCTGGAGTCCAGTTAGCTATTGCTTGTAATGGATAACTGACTCTAGAATAATTCGGAATAAATTCCCTATAATAGGAACAGAATCCTAAAAAGGACCTCACTTCTTTGGGTGTTTTAGGTCTATTCCAATTCGTAACTGATTCGATTTTCTCCGGATCAGCTTTTATTCCTTCATCACTAATGATGCGGCCCAAATAATTTATGGACTTTCTAAAGATGTGGCATTTCTTAGGTTTCAATTTGAGACCATTAGAGATAATACGTTCTAGTACCATTTTTAGGTTATTAGAACACTCTTCGAATGTTTTTCCAAAGACTATGACATCGTCAAGGTATACAAGACATCTTTTCCACAATAAATCACTTAGGATTGTTTCCATCATTGCTTCAAATGTTGCTGGTGCATTGCACAAACCAAACGGCATTACGTTATATTGGAATAGCCCAATATGACTCGAAAATGCAGTTTTCTCCATATCTGAAGGATTCATCCCCACTTGCCAGTAACCTGATTGCAAGTCTAGGGTACAAAACCAACTGTTTCCTCCTAAGGAGTCAATGGTTTCGTCTATTCTCGGTAATGGATACGAATTCTTTTTCGTTACTCCATTCAACTTCCTGTAGTCTATGCAAAAGCGGATAGTACCATCTTTCTTTGTTACCATACACACAGGACTACTCCATGGACTATTGGAAGGGACTATTACATCCTGTTCCAACATCTTGTTTATTTCCTCTTCAGCTACTCTCTTTTTCGCCAAAGGTAACCGTCTATATGGTATTTTAAAGGGTTCTGCATCTCCAGTATCTATTTTATGTACTACCTTATTTGTCGTGCCTAGTTTCTCACCAGGTTTGGCAAAGGCAGTCCTATACTGACAGAGCAAATCATAGAACTCTTTCCGGTATTCCGGATCTTCTAATGAAGTTTCTACATACAACTTGAGTAAGTCTTCCGAAATTTCATCATTTCCTGTTACCTTTTGTAAGTTTAACTTATTATCCGTTACAGTTTCCGAAAGGGTCACGTTTCCAAAAACTTGTCCCTTTTTCAAGTAGATAGTACTGTTTCCAGTATTGGAGACAGGTACTACCGACCAGGACGCATTTGCTACAATAGTGTCTGCAGATATTAATCCGATACTTGACAGAGTAGCTACATCCGGTTCTATCACTGCAGGCTTATTGCGCATTGCAGGATCACTTCTTACTAGCACATCACAGGCTACTCCCGGAGGGATTCGCACAGTGTGTGCCACACTAGCCATACTGCTCACTTGTCTCAGTACACATCTAACCTTTACAGGATACGGGTATTTCACACTCAACACTCCTGATTGGGGTTCCAACATAACTCCATACAGGGATGCGAAATCCAACCCGAGTATCCCCTCATCTGCTATATCCGCAACGGTGGCGCTCATGACATAGTCATGTACTCCATCCAATTGTAGCTTCACACAAGTTCTACCATACGTCTGCAAGGTACTGCCATCGGCCGTCTGAGCACTTCCTCCCGATTTGAGAGTATCATGTTCATCCGGTATAAGATCATAGAACCTCTTGGAGATACAGGAGTGGCTAGCTCCCGTATCCATAAGAAATTCGGCAGATCTTCCGTTAACAGTAAGGCAAACATACCACCGCCTTCCGTTTAAAACAGAGGGCATATCCGTGATGATTTGAACGTCATTGTTCACACCAGGAGTCGATCCACATCCTTTCAGGTATTCCAGACAAGGATGACCCGGGGGCAGGTGGGCACTACCAACCCTGGCTAGCTCATAGCCGCCTGCCTCGTTACTGATATTGGGTTTCCCCTGTGCTCCCGTGGCACCTGTTATATCAGCTTCCCTAACCTTCCGGGTGTCTACAACCACCTCGGTGCTAGGCGAGTTTGCTATTACATGCGAACTATCATCACGGATGGTGATATCATGGCAAGATTTCTCACTGGGATCCCCTTCTTTGCCCTTCGGGAGACCCCTCCTTAGTTTTCCTCTGTACTTATTCCAGAGACACCTTCCTGTCTACGAGGGACAGGTTTCTCAGCCATACATTCGGGAGCATAGTGCCCCAGTTTCTGGCATCTGAAACATCTTCTTTGAGATTTATCAACTCTCGGTCTCTTTAGAGCTTCTGTTAATCCGGCTATTAATGTTTCCATCATATTAGTAGGAGCAACAGTGGCTGCCACAGTTGGCTTCACCGTAGAGGTTACATTGCCAGATTGAGTCAGTCCGGAAGCTGTTTTACCAGCAACGGATCCTCCCCTCCCTCTCGAATGTACCTTCCTATACCGCTTCTGTCGGTAATACTTTCCAGCTACCTGGACTGATCCAATATATTCTCCGTTTTCATCGGAGACATATTCATCTTCTTCATCAGCCTCATGCGAATCGACCGGGGCTAATTGGGAAGTTTCATGTTGGAGCAGGTGTACCTCCGTATTGAAACGGTGCTGCTCTTACCGGGTTAGGTCCCAGACCTACCAATCGTTTCTTCATGTCATGTCCATCAATTGATATGAACAGGTCACTGAAGGAAGTGTCATCCTTCCAAGAATCCCAAACTACTTGTTTGTGATCTGGATCCCGCAATCCATTGTAGAATTGTATAAACAACTCCTGTAGATAACAGTCATCGTCATGAGCCCAATTCGGACGCGCTTTTGATAGCAAGTCCTGTAGCTCCAAACCAAAGACCTTGTGAGATTCTTTAGGTTTCTGTGTCCTTTTCTTGAAGCTTACCCATGGATCTTCTCTAACGATTGATCCGAATAGGTATGCGGCACATTCGACCAATTGATCATAGGTGCCGTATAATCCATATGCTGCTCTCCATTGGTTGAGGGCTACTTTTCCACCTTTATTCAACCAACAGATCAAATACGGCAGAGCTTCTTCTTTAGTCCAGCCACTACAATTGACTTCGTCGACAAAAGCTTGATACCTATCCTTCCATGGATCATTGGAATCATATGGAGGGGGTATCCGTGCCTGTCTACGTGCCGGATTATTACATCCGCGTAGTCTATCTGCTTCTCGCATGCTCCAGTTCATGACTTCCATGCCATCTGCTCCCTTTCGGTAGCAGTCAATGCCAAGGTTTTGGATACATTGGCTTCTATCAAAGATGGTTTGCATCCCTGCAGGCATGGAAGTTCTTCTGTTTGGCTTCCTGCCATCTCCTCCCGATCCTGATCCTCCGGATCCGGATCCTCCTGGGCCGCCTGGAGGGTTCCCTCCTGGTGGACCGTTGTTAGGATAGTGTCCGGATGAACCGCTAGGGCATCCACCACTGTAACCGGCATTTCCAGCTGTTCCAGAAGATGCATACCTAGGGTAAGAATTATTTTGATTCCATCCCTGATTATAGTTATTACCATTTTGGTAATTACTACTTCCTGACGGATTATAATTATATCTATATCCATAGGAAGTTGTTCTTGGTTGGTACGTACCGCCGTTAACATTGTTTTGTGGCGGGTTTGGTCTTGGAAAACGTCCATCATTAGGACCATTACCTTGACCCGGAGGTGGGTTCGGTAATCTTGGACCTGCTGGTGTACTGTGGCCGGGTTGGGAGAAATATGAAGGTGGTGTTAACATATGTCTCGGTGGTCCCGGTACTCTCGGTTGTGCTACGGGTGTATTATTGTTAGCACCGATAGCATTATCGTGAGTCGCTTTAATTTTATGACTCAAATCTGGTATTGGTGGTGCCGGACCTATTGTATCCAGCATAGGAGCTGCTGGTGTAGGTGCGTTTCCATTACCTGCGTTATTATCCGGTTTCTTATAGATTCCGGATACTACATTCTTATCAGCCCCGTCATCAACGAATGGGTTGTATCTAATTGGAGTTGCATCCTTGGATGTTTTCCCCAACATTGTAGACACCACAGCTGGATCTATAGTACCTATAGTCAGTTGGGCGGCTTCTACGTATTTGTCTAAGGTTATTGCAGTAGTCTGCAATTCCTGAAGCTCATTCGTGAGTTTCTGTCTATCTTCCTCCAGTTGTTTATTGTAAGCTATAATGCCTACCCGGATGGTTTCATTGTCTTCAGCTTGTTTACTACACTGAAGTTTCAATTTCTCTAACTCGCTCTGATAATGGCATATTTCGGATTCGAATTTTGCCTTATCAAGACTTAGTTGTTCGTTCGTATCTATGTATGTTTGGATACGAATGTGTCTATTGTCATATTCTTTATTGAATGACTTTCTCATTTCCTGAAGTTTTAGTTCTTCATTTTCGAGTTCCTTCATGTACTCACTCCTTCTGGCTTCGAATTCACTTCGCATGCCAGTCAGGTCCTCTTCCAGCTGAAGTTTTTCATGGAATACTTCATCTTTAGCTTTGACCAAGGTATTTAGGTTCTCGTTCAAAGTTACATAAGTTTCATTTAACAACAGGACATCCGGTCGTTTAAATTCCTCACCTTCCGGTACCGCATAGGTTAAGTCGCCATCTATAGCGCTGTAATCTAATATTGGTAGTCCGGGTCTGGGTAATCTATAAGGTAGTTCTCCGAATGTTACCCATTTGGCATTGGTGCCGGATGTTCTGGATTAGTACTACCACCAACTTCGAACATCGAATTAGTTAACTCGTCAACAAGTGATTGTTGGCCTATTAAGTTACCCTGTCTCTGTATGGACTGTTCACGTCGTACAGAGTCTGGTAGATTTTCCTCACTATCATTATAGTGGGGTTCGGGATCTCTCCAAGATGCAGATTCTGCATCTTGGGAGTTCGAATGGGTTTGGAGCACTAATGATCCATTGCCATTCTCCTGGGCAACCAATTGCCCTGCTGGGTTAGCTTCCGCGAGGCTATCTAACCCATGTACTAGCCGTTCGGACGTTATAACGTCCGGGCTATACACCAGAATTAACTGGTCACGGCACCAGTGTAAGGGGTTGTGGCCTTACGGACCTGGGGGTTTGGGTCTTACGATTCGGAAAGAAAGAGTAAGACAGGGTTTCAAGTGTATGCCAACGGTTAGATTTATTACTTAATGCACACTCACGGCTGCCGGATAGTATAGAAGGGGCAGCTAATAATGATTAATGGTGATCTACATTCTGCGCAGGCCAGAAGGGCCTCTGACATAGCGGCTGAGCCCTGGGCTTTATATAAGGACCCAGGTGTTCGTCGTCAGATGTCCCCACAGACCCGGATCGGTGCTGCCACCTATCCGGAACCTGAGGAACGTCCGACGACTCGACTCACCCGCCACGTCAGACGGTACCCAACTCTATGGTTAAACAATACGTACCTCTACATTTGCTTTAAGGACTTAGTACCTGAGCTGGTTTTTGATAGTTACTGACGAGTCCTCCAGATGGCAGGGCAAGCACGTTATACAGGATTGGATGGATAGTTACTGACAAGTCCTTCAGATGTCAGGACAAGCACGTTACACAGGATAGTTACAGGATACTTACTTGACAAGGAGCAGCTCGCCTATCTTATTCAAATATGAGCATAGACTGTGAAGCATCATAGTGAGGGCACAGATGAAATGAAGCAAAATAGAATGGGTTAAGGTGAACGAATCATTATAGAAAGGGCAGAGATGATATGAATAGCTATATCAAGTTAAACTTACCTTATCTTATCTTAGTGCCTGATATCCTTTGAGATGTGCAGGGTTAAATTTGAGTTGTATTGGAGCAAAGCTGCTAGCTTCTTTATTTATGAAGAAAATTTTAATTAAATGAAGGCAGGCATTGTTTGTTGCATATTTACAGCATGTAAATATACATCCATCGGCTACATAATTTTGACATATAGAGCCTGAAATAGATTTTTTTATGAACAGAATCCATGACTTGTCTATTTTTCTATGTCATGCAGATATATGAGATATGAGGTATACATGGCTGCATATGAAGCTTGCATTGTATTATATTTCATTTCATTTAACCTACGTCCAATGAAATGAAGATATCTTGTTGAGCTTTTTTTTCTTTGGTTTTTATTGCTTTAAGTTATGATCTTAACAGCAATTGTAACCTGCAGTCACCAAGAAGCAGGCATCCTTTCGCCAGATAATATATCAAGAGAAAGGGATGCTTTGCGGTATCTTAGCTTTATGTACACCTATACACATATCTACATGTGCTTTATTTCTAGATATAGACAAATTTGTTATTTTAGACCTTAACTTAATTGAAAATCAAGAAGGCACTGGTTCTGGAGTGAGTTTCTCATTGCTTCGTAAAAGGAAAATTCCTTATAGACATGTGACAGTCCACACTCCTCAATGTTTTTGATGACTGTCATAGTTAAGTCTACATCTCTTACATAAAAGGTTCTTTCTAGAGATTTTTCTCTGTGAGAAAAATATGTACCCTCAAAGAACATTTGAGCCAAGACATAAATGAAATCCTCTCTTGAGAATCTCCTTTTCTTAGATTTTGTTGTTTGAAAGTCATCAGATTTGATGCAGGAAATCATTTCATTCCTTTTGATGATTTTTGATATTAGTCTAGCGAGGTAGAAACTATGTCCTGTATCCATTTGACAATTAAAGAGCATGATACTTTGAAGTATTCTTAAGGCACATTCAATTCCTATGTAAAAAGATTTCTTTGAAGGTTCTTGCCTGAAAAAATATGCTTGCTCATCGGCTACCTTATATAAGCTATGTGTCACTTGTCGTAGAGAATCATGGTATGGACACATTCTGATATGTCCCTGTTCTGTGAAAAAATCAGTCACAGACTGTCGACCACATTTTCTACGTTTACCGTCCAGACAGTCACATATCCAGTAAGTATTTCGCTTTTTCTTGTGCTTTATAGAAACTTCACTCACCTTAAACACAGGTAGATTATATCTCAAAATTCTAGCAAAGATAACCAAGATATCCTGCATAGAACCAGCCTTCTCCATTCTCCTGATCCTTTTCCATCTTCTTAAAGTCAAGGCATATATATATATACAACACGATTTTTTAGCAGCATCATAGAACAAATATATCTATGCAAATTTATCTTGTTGCCCAGCAGTGTCATATGTAAATTTTTTGCTGTTGCCTATGGATACAAGAGGAATTCCCCAGAGAAAATTTGAATGTAAATTTATGCTGTTGTCTATGGACACAAGTGGAATTCCACAGAGAAAATTTGATGTAAAAATATGCTCTCGTCCCCTGGATACAAGAGGAATTCCTCAAGAGAAAATTTGAATGTAAATTTATGCTGTTGTCTATGAACACAAGTGGAATTCCTCAGAGAAAATTTCATGTAAATATATGCTGTTGTCCCCCTGGATACAAGAGGAATTCCCCAAGAGAAAACTTGATTTAAATGTACGTTGTTGTCCCTAGATACAAGAGAGAATAGTATAGACAGTTAGCGCAGTGAGCAAGCAATGAGTTATCGAGTTGGTAGACTGTTATGTTTTCTTTTTCACAGAAAAAAAAGAATATGTCATTGTTGAGCAACAGTCCCTGGATACAGCATTAATGTGACATGATTCGCTGAAAAGGGATCTTAGTGCAGAGGGTCTAAGACCTTTTGTTGCCGTACATGCTAAATATTCTAATGTATACATAAAATATATGTTGTTGTTCTTGGATGTCACTAAGCTGTCTGGGAAATAAAGTCTCATAAATATCCAGAGTAAAAACTTATTCCAAGTGCGGATTTTTCGCCTGCTCTCACGTAGTTTGGTACATAAATACTTATAAATATCTTGAGCAAAAACAATTTTAAGTTTTTTACATGGCTTTTTATATTGTCTCTGGAATATTTACGTTCTTTGTTACATTTGTAATGGTTCGTATCGACTTATATGTTGGGTGGCTCTTTGGCTCGCTTACCACTAGATGTACCAACACAACACGAATAGTTCGGGTTGGGCAAAGCCCCAGAAACCCCTACCTCTCGGGTAGGACTTTATTTGATCTCTTTGACAGCAAAGTACTAGCGTCTGGACTGGACCATGTCCAGTCCCCTTCTGCCGCTCGTCCGGCTCCTTAGTAGGAGCTGGACGCGAGGCATGGTGCTGCCCCCTCTTGTACCAACGAGGTATCGCAAAGCGACACCTAGCTAGCATAGAAGGAACAAGCACCACACGAACACGTCTCTCGGATGAACGGCACTAATATATATACAATGATGCCGGCCCCTACACCACCCCCACTAGACTTTACCTAGGGTTGGGTGTAATTATTAAGTAACTATTGTTGACTTTATACAGTAGTGTTATAAATAAATAGGTAAGTCTATATATATACAGTTCGTATTAAATATAGAACATTAAGGGGCATTATAAGTTATATGTACATAATAAGGCATCATCGTATATAACCCGAAGTGTTTATAAATAATAACAAAAATAGGAAGTGGCCCCTTATGGACCATCGACCTATGGTGGTAATATTACAAGTGTGTTATTATTAAACATGAGACGCGACGAAGAATATTGGATATGTAGTAAGGTGATATTAATAAATTTTTACAATGTTTTAACCGACCCGAGGTGGGGTAAATAACCCGAGAAAAAATTTTGAGTTGTTTTACTTACAAGAATATAATACGATATAAAAATAGATCTATACAAAATATGAAATATAGGTGTCCTACCAGGGTAGCAGGATCACCCTTACAATATACCGGACTTCCGGCGAACCTGGAACGACTGGTTTCTGCAGCTCCACCCGGCGACATGTGTGTGGTGGCAAACCACGTTGCTGTTATGATGTGCCCTGATGAAGATGGGAAGATGGAGCCCCGGTTAGATGTGGTAGTCCTTTGGGTACATTCGGGTTAGCGTCCATCCTCGCTGCAGGTTACGTTCCAGGTATCAGGAGTCCAGCGTAAGGAACAGTGCCTCTGGCATACTAAATGCATTTACCCTCGGGTACAAGGAAGACACCGTCAGATGGACACTTAAAGATCTTCCGGATCTGTGTCCATCTTCTCAGCCGGCTCCACTGAGGCAGATGGAGCCGAGCTGCTACAGCTGCTCGTAGAGAGCGCCGCTGAAGCCTCGCTGGGAGTCTCGCTCTCCAAGCTCAAGGCCCTCATCACCGCGGATGGACTGTCCATTGCCTCGGATGCTGGTGTAGCAACCGTGGCAGTTGGGACAGCCCGGGTGTTCCAAGTGGGGGGCGGGAGCAGGAGAGCTACCGGAATTGGCGGAGCAGCCGGGACCGGTGGAGTGGCCGGAACCGGTGGAGTAGCCGGGACCGTTGGGGCATTCGGTGGCACATCTGGTGCGAAGATAAGAGACGACGGTAAGCCGTCCCACTCCTCCAGATGTTTCCCGAATGCCAGGAAAAACTTGAGGTCAGCCTCCTTAAACCGATGGATGTATCTGGAGTTTTCAGCTTCGTGAAACTCTTTAAGCTTTTCAGCTTCCTTCTGCTTTCGCCGGCAGGACTCGAGGGCTTCCTCGACCTTCTTCCTTTCCAGCTCCCTTATTTTATCTTCCTCCCGCTTCTGGATCTCATAGACCAGATTGACGGTGGCTTCAGTCATCACACGCCAGTAGTCAACAGACTTCTGGCGGTGCAATGCCTGCCATTCTGCCATCAGGTCATTCTGGATCTGAACCGTTTGGACATCGCGGTGGTTGACAAACGTATTCGGATCCTGAAGACCTGACAGGGTACCGGAGATCAGTTCCATCAAGGGTACCCGAGGGCCCGTTGGTGGAACTATCACTGGTGGGGGCGCGGGGGCCTCCACTGAGACAGGCGGGGTGCCTGTTGGAGGAGCAGACGGGCCCTCAACCGTGATGCCTCCTCGGCCTCGGCCACCGCCCGGGGAGCCTCGGGTGGACTCCAGCCCACCGCGGCCTCTACCACGGGTTTTGGCCCGGCCCAAGGAGGTAAGGACCTGCGACTCGGGTCCAGCCGGTCCCATTGAAGGGAACTTCGCCGCGTACTCGCTGTACGTGGGGCGCTTGCCGGAGGATCCCTCTCCAGCCCACCAAGTAGAGTACCCGGATGGGGGAGCGAAGAGTTCGCCCCCATCATCCGGGCCGCCAGAGGCTTCGCCCAGGCGTTGTTCCGCGGGTGCAGGTGTGGAGGTGGCTGGAGTCGCCGGTGTGGTGGCCTGGCTACCCGACCTGCGGGCCTGGTTGCCAGGCATGTCCAGAGCCGAGACTTGTTGTCCCGACTCGCGACGATCAGCTGGGTTGGCTGGTCTGGGCTGGTCCTTGCCACCCGAAGGGCTCACGGACCGGTCTGCTCGGGTCCTCTTGGAAGCAGTAGTCGTGGCTGTGCCTCCGTTAGGACCTTTAGAGCGGGCTTTGGCCTTCTCTCGCTTGTCGTCTCCCCGCCACTTTTTCACCTTCAGGTGCACCTCACTGGGCATCCCGAATTTCGTGGACGAGGAGTTCGTCTGGAAGTAGGTCAGCAAGTTGCCGCTCTTCCACGAGCAGAATCCGGTCTCGAATGCCTGCTCTTTCACTTCTTTAATGCTCAGCGCGGACCAGTTAGCTAGGAGCTCGCTGAAGCACTTGATGGCTCGTTTCCGGGTTTTCTCCAGGCCGATGCCATGGGCCTTCTGCAAGTGCAGAGCCATGTCTCGGCGCCGGTGAGTGCTGAACGAGCCATCACAATGTTTACTCGGGCGGTCCCCGAGCACACACATCATCACAGGCTTGTGGTGCATGTGATGTTCGACGATGTGGCGAGCGAAGCGGGGCTTCGTCTCAAACACCTTCTCACCCGTGAGAGCCAGCTGGCATGACTCGAACGGGCACCTCCGGCGGTTGCCGGTTGGTCCCCATTGCGTCATTGCCCACTGGACTTTCGTCCGGGCCTCATAGCTATAGACAGAGCCTAATTTGGACTTGAGCTGGTCAATCCAAATCAGGTAGAACTTGCCTACTGGCGTATCCGAGGGGCCGGACTTCATCCACTCCTCGTCATCGCTGTCACCGTCCTTATTGACGGCGCTCGGACACATGTAGTGGACCGTGTCGTAAGCACAGTCCGCGAAGCAGCGGGGAGTCCGTTCCTTGAACCCCTCGGCTGCATTCTTCCACATCCATTTCTGATTGTCGTCCTTGGGAACATCCGTGGTCATTTCTTCCCACGTTGTCACGGACTCCAAATCAGATTTGGCAGACTCGGGCAGCTCTGGATCGCTTTCGCTTTCCTCACTGTCCGTGTATATGTCAGCTCCCCTACGGCTGGCTCGGCTGGAGGTGGTAGTACCAGTCGAAGCCTTGGTAGAGGACTTGGCCTTTGCACCCGAGGTGCTGGCTGCGGAAGACGCAGTAACCGAGGTGGCTACCGTGGTGGTTGTAGGAGTGGGGGCGGGCGTCTTCGGTTTGCCCTTACCCCTTGGCTTGGTGGGGGGCGTGGGCTCTGCCGGAGACGCTTTCGCTCCATTCTTTTTCTTCCGGCGCACAACCTTAGTCGGCTGGGCCGGAACTTCAGGACTGGAATCCGACTCGCGTCGGCTCCTGTCCACTGTCCGAGGGCTCCTCCTTCCGCTGACCGGGGAGTCAGAGTCGGAAGAGATCTCAGCTTTTTGTTGGGCCTGCTGCTTGCGATGGGCCCGGCGAGCCGCGGTGAGCTCCTTCTGCTGCTTGGCAAGCTCGGCTCGCTTTGCCTCTACAGCAGCCTGCTGGCGCGAGATGTCCTCTTCCGAGATCTCGCCAGGTGCCTCCGGGATGTCGGCAGCTGGGTCGGTCTCGGTTATGGACCTCTCGACGGCGATGCGGACATCCTCAGCCTCCAGATCGCTCTCGGTGAGAGGACCCTGAGGCGCAGGTTTACGGGTCAATCGCTTGACCCGGTCGGATTCCACCGACGACAAGGTAACTGTGGAGTCTGTATCCATGTCGGATTCGGACTCCCTTAACTCCGCGGCCTTCTGGGTGATGCCCTCGGAGATCAAGACGGCTCGAGCCAAATTCTCGTTAGTCGCCATATTCTCCGCCAACTTCAGATAGTTGCGGAGCCAAGAAACTGGCATGTTGTCAGCCAGCTCGTCACTGCACGAGTCCATTACCACAGTCTTGAAATCATCTGGTATGGGCTCGGGCACGCCCTGTTCCACCGCCATAGGTCCGCATCCGAACATGGAGGCGTGCATAGGGATGTACGTACCCCAGGAGGTGTACACGATACCTTCCTGGCGATCAACGTGTGCTAGACGTCTGATCTGAGTCCTGAATCCCGGAGGATACATTGGAATGTCCAGGACATCCACTTTGCTACCCGAAGCGGCTGTTGTAGACGAGCGCTCCGGGCGTGGCGGTGGTGGAGGTGGCATCCTCTCCCGGTCGGTTGCCTCGGCCATAGCCGAGAGCGTCCGGGCGGCCTCCTCTGTCGAAGAATCCATAGATTCCTCGACCCGAGACGGGACCTTCGGGTCCTCGTCTTGCTCCAACTGAATGTTGGCGGTTTGACGCGCAGCGTCAATCGTTCCCTGTGCCATGGCACCGGGTCCGACTTCCAAAATAAATTGGCAGATTTGTTGGACTCCTCCCGAAGGATTCGTCCAACAGAGGGAATTTGATTAGCTAGGCTAACACGACAGCTACAGGCTGTACAACCGCCGACAAATAACTAGAGCAAAAACGGGTGGCGTCTAACCACCACGAGTCCGCTCTAGTTATGACCAGTATGACGTCAGACCTCTCGTCTCGCGAGATCCCGCCATGGCTATCCGGTGACCTAGTTCCGCGCTTTCCCGCCACACCAGCAGCGCCACCTAGGGAACTAGATCCGAACCAACATTCGACTCGACATGTGAGACGCGGCCTACTACCCGAGTGCTATCGTCTGGAGCTTGGCGGTGTATACAACGCTTCAAAGCGAATGTACCGGTTAATCCGACCGCCACTCACGGGATACAGCCACCCGGGGAGGGCGCGTTCGACATCTCTAGCCGTGGAACGTATGTTGCCTGCCTATGGCGGACAACACGCAGCAGCTCGTTGTGTACTGAGTTAGGTTACGGCAGACCTCAACCGGGGACTGCGTCTAACGCCTTCGGTTAGCATTTTATTTTTCCCGGCTTTACGTACGGCCTTTTCTGGATCTCGCTTAGTCAATGCGGGACCCTTCCCATACGTAATGCCTTCACTCAGCGAGACTTTCTTCCATTTCTTACGATTAGGTCGTTTCCTGGCCTTCGTCTTCTTTTTCACCATAACCTCGTCTCCCGGCGTCTTTCTCGGCCGGCCTCTAGGGCGCTTCGTCGGTACTACCACGCTCGGTCCACTAGGGACAGATACAGGTGGTTTGTAGCCGAACTCCCTCTCCGCCTCTTCGCGCCCCTTCCAGGGCCGAAGTTTTCCGACATTTGTCTTCCATTTTCTACCCGTCAGGCAGTCCTCTATCATCACCGTGGACTCGGAGATGACACGAACGATTTTAAACGGACCTTCCCAAGGCGTTACGAGCTTCAGCTTATCCAGCGGCTCGTAGTACCTTAGTACTTTGTCCCCAACATTAAAACGAATTCGTTTGGCATTGGTGTCATAGCCCACCTTCTGCCACTTCGCACTCTTCAGCAGTTCTTTCCGAACGGCCTCGTATGCCTGTTTGAATCGGTCCCTTAATGACTCCACAAACAACACCGTGCATGGCGCCTCCGGGTCTATCCCAACCACTCCATACACTAAGTCGGCGGGCATTATGATGTCCTCGCCGAACACTAGCATGTTTGGGGTGCAGTTAGTTGATGAATGGACAGTGTTGTTGTAGGCATGTACTACAAACTCGCACTGTTCATCCCAGTCGTCCTGGTGGGTATTAACCAGGGGCTTTAGTACTTGTATAAGGGTTCTATTGAAGCGCTCTACCTGCCCATCCGACTGTGGTCGGTACGGGTTTGTTCGGGTCTTACAAATGGCTAGGTAATGGCACATTTCCTGCCAAAGTTCTGACTCGAACTCCCTTCCTTGGTCGCTGTGCATCATAAGGGGAACACCCAAATACAGCACCCAGCCTTTCACAAATGCCTCCGCGCATGTGGCGGCTTTGTGGTTAGGAAGGGGGAACACCCGAGTGTACTTAGTATAATAGTCGGTTACGACCATCATACAAGTATTGTCTCGCGGTGTCGTCTTAATCCCACTGATGATGTCTATCGCTACTCGAGCGAATCTGACACCAAACAATTCCTGTGATAAGGGTTGCTTACCCAGGCCGGGTCCCGGCTTGTTTTTACAGCAATCCGGGCAAGTGGCGATCCACCGGAGCAGGTCGCCTCTCATACCGGGCCAGTAGTAACGCCTTTGTAGGCGCTCTATTGACCTCTTCTTACCGAAATGGCCACTCGTTTGGTGGCCATGGCAATAATACATGATATCCCTCCTCATCGGGGCGGGTATCACTATTTGCAACAGCCTACCGTTGGTGGGAGTTGTCTTCCACCTACATAGTATGCCGTCTCGGATCTCTAGCTCGGTCCATTGAGCTAGCAATCGTCTCGCTTCCCTATCCTCCAGGGAAACTAGAGGCCTTGCCGGTTTAATACCTGACCGTAGGTATTCCATTATGCGCGCAGTGGTGGGGTCTGACTGTTGAAACTTCTTGATGGTCTCCGGGGACCAATCGAGATAGCTGCATACAGCCTCCTCCCAGGGGATACGGGGGGTGGTATAATTAAATACCAGCCCGGCTACCACAGCATTGTGGGCCCCGCAGTCTTCACATGTGGCATTTTGGCACCTTCGGATAGGCCGTCTTGACAAGGCATCCGCATTGATGTGTTTAGCACCGGGTCGGTGCTCTATCTGTTTATGCTCTAATCCGAATTCGGATAGGTGAGCTAACCAACGTCCAATCATCCCCTCGGCGTCCTTAAAGTTAAGGAGCCACCTAAGAGACGAATGGTCTGTTCTTAAAGTAAAGTCACTTCCCCAAAGGAAATGCTTAAACTTCTTCGTATACACCACCACAGCGAGGAGTTCTCGCTTGGTGGTACAATAATTTCGCTGTGTCTTGCTTAACGTGTTGCTAGCAAATGCTATTGGCACTTCGACTCCCTCTTGGACCTGAGAGAGAGCTGCCCCAATTGCATCATTGCTCGCATCGGTGTCTAAGATGAAATGTCCCTCGGGAGTGGGATATTTCAACACGGGTGTATTCCTAAATAAATCTTTTATTTTATTAAAAGACTCTTCTTGCTCGCTGGTCCATGGGAATGGGTCCCGTGCCCTACCTGGGGTCCAGTGAGCTAAGCACTGCATGGGGAAGCTGACACGAGAGTAATTCGGTATGAAATCACGATAATAGGAACAAAATCCTAAAAATGATCTCACCTCCTTAGCACTCGTAGGTCTTTCCCAATTTTCTACAGCTTCCAATTTTTCCGGATCCGCACTCACCCCGTTAGGAGTAATGATCCTTCCCAAGTATGTAATGGTTTTCTTAAACAAATTACACTTCTTGGGTTTAAGTTTAAGACCGTTTGATAGTATCCGGTCGAGGACTAATTGCAGATTCGCCAGGCATTCCTTGAATGACTTGCCGAACACGACCACATCATCCAAGTAAACCAGGCATTTCTTCCACAAAAGGTCACTCAGTAAGGATTCCATCATAGCCTCGAATGTAGCGGGGGCGTTACACAATCCGAAGGGTAGGACATTATACTCGAATAGCCCCATATGACTGGAGAATGCTGTCTTCTCCTTGTCATCGGGGTGCATCGGTATTTGCCAATACCCGGACTGTAAATCCAAGGTACAGAACCATTGGTTTCCGCCCAAGCTATCTAAAGTCTCGTCTATCCTTGGTAAAGGATACGAGTTCTTCTTTGTTATACCGTTTAATTTCCGGTAGTCGACACAAAAGCGGATTGTACCGTCTTTCTTAGTGGTCATACAAACAGGGCTGGACCAGGGACTCGAGCTGGGCACGATTACCCCTAGGTCCAACTGTTTTTGTATTTGCTCTTCACAAATTAACTTCTTCTTGAGAGGAAGTCTACGATACGGGATTTTAAAAGGTTTCTCGTTGCCCACATCTATGGTGTGCAACACCTTATCGGATCTACCCACCGGGCCTCCTTCCCTACCAAAAGCACCTTCGTACTTTTGTAGGAGTCTCGTTAGGCAATCCTTATCGTCCGTATTCTTTAAATCTGACTGATCAATCAGCTTTTGGAATTCTTCATCCATGGGATGCTTACTAACTGGGTTAAGTGGTTTGTTAAATTTAGCCTCGGCGACATGTTCTACCGAGCTCATCCTTCCAACACTGTCGCCTCGTTTCAAATAAACCACCGAACCACTTCGGTTAGTTATGGGTAATACAGACCAAGCTGCATTAGCCACTAATGTATCCACTGAGTCTAACCCGATGCTTGACAAATACACCGTGTCGGGTTCGTAGACTCCAGTTTCATTCCTTTGAGCCATGGACCCGCCACAAAGGACATCGCAAGTGGTACCCGGTGGGATCTTCACCGTATGTATCACTGATGCGACCGAAGACACCTGTCTCAATACGCATTGGACATGCAAGTCATACGGGCTCCGTATACCCATCATACCGTCCCTCGGGTCCAAGACGGCCCCGTATAAGCTTGCAAAATCCAATCCGAGGATTCCGTCATCACTAACCTCTGCTATAGTTGGCGAAAGAACAAATTCTTTGCCTCCTATACGGATAGGCATAAACGTCCTACCAAATGTACGCATACTGCTTCCGTCGGCCGTGCAAGCATTTACCCCCGTTTTGAGGTTCTCATGACTGCCGGCCACCGAGTCGAAGAATCTTTTGGACACACATGAATGACTAGCTCCAGTATCCACTAAGAATTCCCCCACCCGGCCTTCCACAGATATGGGTACATACCACCGTCTCCCCCCTAAAGGCGAGGGGTTACTGGTAAACTGGTGAAAGTCTCCCGAATCACCAAGATTCAATCCGAGTCCTCTCAGGAATTCCAGACACGGATGACTTGGGGGAAGGCGTGTCCCACACACTCGAATCAACTCTTTGATCCATCCTTCCTCTCCCCTAGTGCGGCCACTCGCCTCCATATGATCGCTCCTGCACATATCAACACTAGGGTCCCTGGCCCCGGCCGAGGTGCAGGGGTGCGCACCCACAGCCACCCGGCCTCCAGGTGTAATTGACTCGAAATCTTCCACCGGGACACCCCCGGTAGCATTTTGGCATTCGTTCCCACTCGGGGCTATGTCAGATGCCGTTGACACAACCCCCACTAGTTTTCCACATCTGTGGAATCCGTAGCATTCTCCCTTCCTTCGCCGTCGTCTTCGGCTTCATAGAAGGCAGCCATTACCGGCTTAGTAGCGGTACATTCAGATGAGTAGTGTCCCATGCGCTGGCACCTGAAACACTTAACCGTTCGGCGATCCACTCGGGGTCTTTGCCGATTGGCTTGGATGGCATCTGTAATTTTCTTACACATGTCTTCCAGAAGTTTGGTCATGTCCGGGGACTGACTCTTCGCTTTGTCAGCGCTTACAGTAGGCTTGACTGCCTTCTCAGCGGCCTTCGGGTCACTCTTGACCTCGGATGAAGGTCTCGGGTCCCTTACTTTATTGAAAGATTTCCTGGGAATATACTTCCTACCTGAAGTATTCTTCCTTAATTGCATCGAACAGAAGGTGCCGTCTTCCTGTTCGATATCAATCAACTCGAAGTCGTCTGAGGGAGTATTTACCTCAGACTGCTGGGTCACTGATGCCAGGGGGACCAAGCCGCTGGCATTAGGTATGTCCCCAGCTAACATTGCTCGCTTCTTCACGGCCATATCTATACCATTAAATATGCCGTGTAGTGTTATGCCTTCTTTCCAGGCATCCCTCGCTGCTAATTGCTCATCTCGGTCTCTTAGACCCTTGACGAATTGTGTGATCAAATCGTCCATATACCAGTCCTGGTTTTCAGTACCGGGTCTGGCCTTACTTAGCAGGGCATGGAGTTCCATACCGTATGCTCTGAAAGCTTCATTCGGCTTCTGTGTGCGTTTCTTGAAACGGACCATCGGGTCCTCCTTGACCATGTTGCATAACAGTCCACTAGCAGTTTCTACTAACTGCTCAAAACTCCCAACGAGGCCGTACCAGGTTCGCCATTGCTCCACAGCCATGCGACCCGGCCCGCCTTTCAGACATCTCACCAGATGTGGCTTGGCCTCGTATGGGGTCCACCCATTACAATTCATCACATCGATGAAATCTTCAAACCACTCTTTCCATGGCCGAGTACTGTCATATTCTCTAGGAATAACGGCTACCCTTCGGGCAGAATTGTGAGCATACATCAATCTAGTACATTGCTGTTTGCTCCATTCAATCGCCTTGGTTTCATTCAAGGTTCGATTGCCCCCTATACCACCGAAGCTCGAATTGCCCGGTGGAGGCGGTGGTGGAGGCTGTGTATACGTCCACTGTGTACCACTGTGGTTCGTATAGCTCGCACCACCCTGGTTGGGGCCGGTACCCGAGGTACCGCTATAGCCTGTGGTACCCGAAGCACCGCCCCCCCCTTGCGCACCTTGGTAACCGCCGTCGGATGGCTGGTTTCCCGTTGACTGGCTGCCATCGTTCGATGGATTGGGTTGGGTGTTGTCATTACCAGCACCCAGCCCCGGGTCGTTACTCGGATCCACATGAATGTGGAATCCAATGGTCTCCGCACTACTGTCGGAGGCCTCTCGAGGGGTATAGTCCGGGTCCAGGTTGTGGACTATGGGCACTTCACTTATCCGGACTCTACTAGTTCGGCCATGCTTATCTTGGGTTCTGATGTAAACGCCCCCTTGATCTACATTCCGCGTCGCATTATCATTTACAAAAGGATTATACTGCGGATTCTTCGGCGTAGAACAGGAGACTGGGTCACCCTGTTTCACGAACGTCGAGTTCGGGTTTGTATCCCTACTCGCCGGAGGGGCATGCGTTTGCTCTTGCTCCTGTAAATAACTCTCCATAGCAGACTTATTTATTGTGAGGGTAGCTACGTCTGTAGTCAGGTTTCGCTGTTCCTCCCTCAGCTGTGCGTTTTCTGCCAAGATTTCGGATCGAATCTTTTCATTTTCCGCTACAGCTCGGTTTCTTCCTTCTTGGGCGACAATTGCCTCTCGCTTAAAAGTATCCTTAAGTAGGCGGTACTTTTCACCCTTCTCTTTCTGAGACCTGTTATATTCACTGGTCTCCTTCCTGATCTCGGCTTGTTCCGAGACCATCTTGGCTTCTGTCTCAGCCTTCCGGAGTTGAAGTTTCTTAAGCTTCTCCTCCATTGCATGCAACTCGGATTGTAATTTACTTACATCCCGAGCCTTAGCAACCTCCTCGGCCCTAGCCTTATCGATTGCTCTCAGTCTACTGGCTTCCTCGAGTTCCAACTCAGCCAGCCTTTTCTCCTTTTCTCGTGCGTCTCTCTCCTTCCGCTCCAACTGGTGGGATACGGAGGATAGACGATACTTCAGGTCGGATTCTTTTAGAATCGCTTCCTGCTCAACGGATCGTAATTTTCCGATCCGAGACTTAGCTTCCTCTTCTATTTTGGATTGGGCTAACATGAATTGTTCATGTTGCCTCTTAGCCTGCAACTCTACCTGTTCTTTGGCTTTCAAATAGGCCTGGGTAGTTTTATACCCGGGACCCATCCGACGTCCGTAGATAGACTTGCGACTGCCTCCAGGGTTAAACATGGAGTCAGACAAGCCTTCGTCTAGAGATCGGCCTAGGTGATGCCTTTCCGAGCTTTTCGGTCCGGTACCCCTAGGCTTATTCTCTGCTTTCGCGGCTGGGACTGTTGCGTCCCTTATGGTTTTGCCATCGTCGCTGTCATGATCCGACGATGTCATTAGTGGGGCTACTTCGTTTCCACCACCTGGTGCTGAACCCTGGGGGGTTGCAGTACGCTGCATAGGGCTTTGTGCAATAGGTGTACCCAAGCCGCTAGCCGAGCCCGTTGGTACCATAGGACCTAGCTGGCGTCTGCTAGTTATAACTTGGGACCAATCGCTCAAGTCTAAAGTTGGGGGTCTTAACACACCCCTAAACAATCCGGTATCCGGTACTCCTGTTTGAGGTGTAGCCGGATACAATTTTACGATGCCATCTCCGGTGGCATTGTCCATCAGATCGGGTGTAGAAAAAATATTTCGTACACCCTCCTGATTAAACATTTGTTGTTGACCGGGTTTCCAGTCTAACAACAGATGCTGGGATGTGTAATCATCCTCTTCGAATCCCTCTAGCCCAGGGCTGGGGGGATCCGCTTCGGGTTTCCCGAGGCTTTCGGCCAATGTGGCCGCGCACCACCCCCGAACCAACTGGTCACGGCACCAGTGTAATGGTTCGTATCGACTTATATGTTGGGTGGCTCTTTGGCTCGCTTACCACTAGATGTACCAACACAACACGAATAGTTCGGGTTGGGCAAAGCCCCAGAAACCCCTACCTCTCGGGTAGGACTTTATTTGATCTCTTTGACAGCAAAGTACTAGCGTCTGGACTGGACCATGTCCAGTCCCCTTCTGCCGCTCGTCCGGCTCCTTAGTAGGAGCTGGACGCGAGGCATGGTGCTGCCCCCTCTTGTACCAACGAGGTATCGCAAAGCGACACCTAGCTAGCATAGAAGGAACAAGCACCACACGAACACGTCTCTCGGATGAACGGCACTAATATATATACAATGATGCCGGCCCCTACACATTAAGAAGGTAAACAGCTTGTTATATATGACTAAAGCAGATGACTACGTAATACTTGGAACAAAATATTTGATTGGAACTTTCTTGCAAAATCTACAGTGCATAGACTTACATTGGAAGCAAGCTCACAGGGAAAATAGACTCGTGATATTGATATGTCTCCTACATATATTAACATGCAGTTAAATGCTGTTGGCTATATCTTACTACAGGAAAGCATAGGTTCTATGGATATATATCTAACTTGTATACTTATCTAAAATAATCTTTTTTCTATGTGATAAATCTCTGCAGTTAAGCATAGAAGCTTACTTCAGTGAGAAAACTTTTGCTTCCAATTTTAATGTCAGTGTAAAACAGAAGTTACATGACTAACTTTTTAAAGCACTGCAACTTAAGTGCGTCACAAAAAGGTTTTAGGACATGATAGGGATTCTTTTCTTTCCTGCTTTAAAGTGTACCATAGAGAAAAAGTAATGATGTAACTCAGTGCACTTGGTTATAGGTAACATAGTTCACACATACTTATATGAATCTTCTTTTTTATCTTTAGATTTATCTTCAGTTTGAGAAGATGCTTTGCTGACTCTTCACAGAAGCATTATGATCAATGCATTAAAGTGCCATGACCATTAGTCAGCGTAATTTTGCTGAGCAGTTTCATCAATGCTTCTTTAATGCATTATGACGAGCAACGAGCATGACGCACTTTTGCAACTATGACTTTTAAGGGGTCAGAGAGGACTTCTGCAACTAAGACCTTAAGAGGGTTAGAGAGCATCATACCAATCACTCGTGTTAGTGTCCTTTTTAACCTGATTTATGATAACACAAGTGTGTGATGCTTCCAAGTTTCCATATGTTACATGTCTTTAAAAAATGCAGAAGCTTCATCGTTTTAGGTTTCCATGACAGAACGCAGTAACTATTGTTTGTTAACCCTTTTTTGACATTCATTTTTTCAGGACAGGAATTTTCATATATTAGAATGTATTATGTTAATTTTCTTTTGGGCGTGCAACATGTTTTTATGGAAACAACTCATAGGAACCATTTTTTAGCTTGTTCCATGTTATCTGTCCACCATATAAGGTAAGGTATTCTTTTCCTCTTAAAGGTATGCATGTATATGCTAATGTGCATTTCTTTTAATCCTGCAAGGGCTTCTTTGTAGATTTAAACAGAAATCAAGCTCGAAAAGATCTCAAAGGCTGAAGCTCTATCATGTCTCTAGCTGTGCCAGGAACAGCTCGATCAGGTCTATATATAAGTGATCTTTGACGTTTCTTTATTTTCCATGCAATTAAGAAAGGAACTGCTATGATAAGAGGGATGAAAATACCTCCAATGACTGATCCTACGATAATTCGCTGTTTTCCAAAAGAAGGGTTAACAGAGGGAGAAATAGGAGTAGGGCTCACAGCGGCGAAGCTGAGCCCCTCCCCTTTCTTTTTAGGCACTATATATGCTCTGGAGCTGGAGGAGAAGGGCACAACAGATCCTGTCTTTGAAGACTTTGCATCGAAGTTCAGCGTCGATTTGAAGATTGAATTGGGCGTCGATGTTATTTTCAAATTAGGCAAGGAGGCAGTTTTCAACTTCAGTCCTTTCATAGAGGTGAGTGTTGTAGTAAGATAGCAGTAAGGGAGGTCTAGAGGAGAGGCGCAGTCATGCTTTAGCACTATATTTCATGTAGAGTGAGACCTTGATTATCCGACCACTCTTGTTGCAGACATATTTTGCTAGGATGTCAAAACTGATGGATTATTTAAACACCTCACAATAGATTTGTGTTGAAATGTCTCAGCTTCAGAATGGCTTGATCCTGTGTACGTCGGATAATCAAGGGTCGGATAATCAAGGTCTCACTGCAGTCAAGAGTTTAAGCAAGGCATTTAAGCCATTGTAAATCAGAGCGATGTGATTTTATTCTTTTTCTTGACTTAAATCTTTAACTGAAATCACTGAAAAATGTGACTAAATTATTACAGTGAGACCTTGATAATCCGACCACTCTTGTTGCAGACATTTTTCGCCCGGATCTCAAAACTGCTGGATTATCAAAGCATATTATGATAGATTTGCATTGGAATGTCCCAACTACAGCTTGACTGGATCCCTTGTATGTCGGATTATCAGGGGTCTGATTATCAAGGTCTCGCCATGTTTCAACTTTTCTAGCTATGAGTAGTCTTTGCTTATAGATAGATGAAAACAATTACCTGCAAACGCCGGCGTCACAGATATATATTCCATGCCTTGTGGTCAGTTTGTCTAGGAAAGGAAAAACATCTCGATCATAGATAATTGATTTCCTTGTATGTCCTTCTTGATCCTTGATAAGAACCTCAGTTGTAAGAAAGGACAAGTGCGAGGGAGGAATAGCCTGAATACATCTCATGTAAGGCTCACATGTCAAAGAAGATCTGTTGTGTTCACAACGACAATTGTTTTGCACAGTCTGCATGTAGCAGACAGGAAAGAACACAGCTAGTAGCCACAAAGTTTTCATCGTGAATGAGAAAATAAGGCTTAGCTAGTTTGCCCTATTAAGATAAGTTTCTGTTCATACAGTAAGATAATGAAACAGAATACATGCATGGCAGAGAGTAAACATCCAGATAAAGCGCTCTTCCGGAAGATAGGCGCATGACTCACTTTTCTATGTTCAGGAAGCAGTTGATGTTGGTCTTCAGAGATGTCTGGCTAGAGAGACCTATGAGTTAAATATACCTTCTTAGAGCCAATAAAAAAAGGAAACAGAATAGCCAAGCGGTTAGGATGCTCATCTCTCTATCAAGGAAGCATGGGTTCGAATCCTGTCTGCTGCTTACATTTTTCGTTTTGCTGGGGAACGTCCGTTGTGTTTTCAGTGTACATGTTTTGCCATGTCGCTGCTGTTATCAGAGAACATACATCAAGACATGAATAATCTTATTAGCACATAACTTCTCTTCTAAGGACATGCCACACAACGCTTGCACACCCATGTTCTCTCTATTTTCGTTAGGTCAGCTTTTTCTTTGAAGTCTTATACGATGTATGTCATACGTGGCTCGCGTCTCCCCTCTAGTGTCAAAGGTGCAAACTAATTTTCAGCTGTATGGGTTCGATTCTCTGTTCTGCTCCATAATTTTCGCAGTGAGATAACTTCTTCAGAGGTGGAATTCTAAGAGGAACTGTGGCTTTTCAAATTAATTAGACATGAAAGCAGAGCAAGAAGCTCATGTCTTAAGCTATGTTTCTTTTTTTCAGGAAAACAGTCCTCTATCCTTAACTGAACCTTGCTGTGAACTCCTGCCACAGACTGTGAACTAACTGATGCCTCATTGACGACAAGAACATCTCTCTCCTCCCTCCTGAGATAACAAGCTACAGATTCAAGAAGAGCAAGGTACGTAGTCTTGTTTCTTTTCCAGAAGAAAAGACTATTACGTTAAAGAAGATGCTTTTCATGATATGTATGTTCACATGATTTTAAGACCAGGGGAGCAGGCGAGGCAAGCTAAAGTTTAGTTACCTTGTTTTCCGCTAGGGTCTGTGAGGACACTGATCGTCGTAATGGTGCGCTGTAGAGACATATACTACTGTGATTGAAGTTACGATGATCAAAGTAAAAAAAAGTCTAGAAATAGGCTTTTGATTTTATTTTCATGATGTGAAGATAAAAAAAGAACTCCTCCTTATTTTTTTCAGGTCTTAAAACACATTGCACTTCCGGAAGTTTTCATCTAAGCCTGCTGCAACTAGTACAAAGTAAGTCAGGAGAAGCTATGTTTCCTTGATCCATAGAATATATTATGCATAACACTGAACATTACATAACTTTTAAGTTTTAAGTCATAGATTTCATTCATATAATACTTTTATTCCTTACAAAACATTACCTTTTCAAACCTAGACTGTGAAATAAGAAGTTAACCTGTTTACTACATTTAAAATGTCCTTTTTTTATTTTTTCATTTATTTATTTTTTTAAGGTGAAGCTAAGCCAGCCTTAAGAGCCGATCGTTTGAAGTTGGAAGGTAAATCTTCACTAGATTCCAGGAAGTTTGCCTCTAGAGCCTCGACTTCGCGCAGCAATTCTCTTCCAAGGTTATTGTCTTTTTTCTTTTTTGTCAAAAAGATGTTATCTTACATATGTCTATTCAATATGCAGTCAACAATATAGTTCTGATTGTAGTCAATAGTCCTTGTGCTAAGATAAATGTAGAAAGTTTCACGTCTCATAAGAAAAATATTTCTAGATATAGAGGATCTATTAACATAAGCAAGAAAAATTTTTCTTTGAAATTCACTAAAAACGGATTTTGCTATATTTTTCTTAAAAATAATTTTTCTTGTGTATTAGATAAAATCCATGAATTTGTTACATTGCATTGCTCTAATTTTTTCTCTAAATATTCTGAGATAGAATTTAAGCCTCGACTTCGCGCAGCAATTCTCTTCCAAGGTTATTGTCTTTTTTCTTTTTTGTCAAAAAGATGTTATCTTACATATGTCTATTCAATATGCAGTCAACAATATAGTTCTGATTGTAGTCACTAGTCCTTGTGCTAAGATAAATGTAGAAAGTTTCACGTCTCATAAGAAAAATATTTCTAGATATAGAGGATCTATTAACATAAGCAAGAAAAATTTTTCTTTGAAATTCACTAAAAACGGATTTTGCTATATTTTTCTTAAAAATAATTTTTCTTGTGTATTAGATAAAATCCATGAATTTGTTACATTGCATTGCTCTAATTTTTTCTCTAAATATTCTGAGATAGAATTTAAGGAAATCAATGTCAAGTTGTTGAATGTTCAATTAAGCATAGAAATAAATATAGGAGAAAAAGAAATTAAATTAGGAGAACTTTTTTTGAAATTTTATTCAAAGTGGCCTGTAGCTTATGAATATAGAGTTCGTGAGAGTAATACCTTTGAGTCTGTTTGGCTTCTCTATGATGAAAAGATCGAGACCAGCCAAAGAGCGTCTGCTTTTTCCTCTTTCAGGATAAGCTCCAAAGAAATAACTTTCACGTTAGGACATAATTTTAAAGGAAATTGCATAGTAAAAAATGTAGAGTTATTTTTGAAAATATGTTCTGAAATGAAAGAGGTTTTGGTTGAAGTAGAGAGAGAGAAATTTCCTCTTGCATCAAAATGAAAGAGAGCAAAATAATTTCACAGTTTATTTTGGTTTTATTAACCTTATTGTGTCAAGATAGAGCAGAGAATCATGAATATTGGAGAAAAGTGAAGCAAACAGACACGCATTGCTTGTTCTATGTGACAGAGATTATTAGGAAAAGACAAAAAGAATCTAGAATTCCAAGAGAGAAAGTCATATCTTTGTTGAAAGAGGAAACATGGAGCTCTCTCTTAAATTTCATGAAAAAAGATGAAGCTTACAGAAAATATTATGGGTATTGCATCACGGACAGCAAAGAGAAAATATTAGAAGACTTGCTTTCTTCTCGCAGCGTTTTAGTAGAATGCATTTGTGAAATACTCAACATCAATGTCTTTTTTTCTTCTAAGCATCAAAGCACTGATTTTCATCCTTTGGAAAACTTAAGACCTAACGCTGTTTACATAAATTTCAATGAAGAGTCAAATGAAATAAAAGAAGGTAATCCAGCTGAAAACAGGATGAAGGCAAAAAAAGACTTTGATTCCAAAAAGAAAATTTCAGATCTTGCTTCACTTTCTATGCCTTTAAATTTTTCAAAGAAAGAAAAATTATCAGACAGCAGCGAAGAAGATGAAATACCTGAGAAAAATTTAGTTCATGCTTTGACTGCAGAACAAAAACCTGGCACATCTCTTGAATGTTTAAGTGAAAGTGACGATGACACCTCCAAAAGTGCTAACAGAAAGAAAAAAAAATGTAGATACCTGTCAGAAGAAAGTGCGAGTGAACATGAGTTTGATTTCTTGAAAGAAGACCTAGAATGTTCTGAAAGTGAAGAAGAAACTGTTAAAAAAGAAAAAACAAAAAACAGAATGAAGAAAGCAAGCCCTCGTAAGAAAGTTTGCGTTGAAGATAAGGTAGAAATGTTGAAGCACTTTCAACCTTTAGCTACTTTGTTTCAATCAGAATTAGAGACCAGTCAAATGAACTTAGAACATTGCTTTCTTGTGATAGAGCGTATACTCAAACATTTAAGAGTACTAGCTTCCAATATTTTGCCTGAGAATTTAGAGAAATGTGCCAGGTGTCCTTTGCATTGTTCCTCTGCTTTGTTGAAATGTACAAAAGATAAGAGAGGACCTAAAACAAACAAAGCAAAAAAAATGAAAATGTGTCCGATATAATTTAATCTTCAACTATAGTCTACATTCTTTTCTTCTACAGATGCCTAAAACTAAGAAGGCTCGTCAGCCGAAAAAAATTGTCAGTTCTCGTCAGATTCCTCAGACTTCCAGAGCCTCCTCCGCTTCTATAAATTCTCCTGTTTCTGTTCTCTCTGCTTCGACCGTGGCTTTTCCACGTCTTTCTGGCTCAGGTGGAAACTCTTCTGCTCCTTCTTCTTCCGTCTCTAAGGCTCCTGCTCTCAAAGCCTCTGTTCCTGCTCGTCTTAACTCAGTTCCTGCTAGCATAGCCTCTGCTTCTACTACATGGAGACCCTCTTCTGCATGCAGTTCTCTTGTCTCTTCTAGCTTTCCACCCTTTTCTCTTTCCTCAGCTTCTACTTCCTATGTCTCCGCTGCCTTTGAACCCTTTCCCGCTAGCAGAGCCTCTGCCACTTCTGTCTTGCTTCCTCAGTCTTCTGCTTCTGTCTCTGCAGACGTTCCAACTTCTACCAGCTCTGTTCCCCTCTCTTCAGCTTCTGCTTCTGTTCCTTCTTCTTCTAGCTATGTTTCTCCTTGCTCTTACCAGGAAGCTTTCCATCAGTTTGTGATAAACAACGTGAAACAGTTTGCACCTGCTTCTCTCACTTCTTCCTTCTCACGAAACTACCCTCTCTTGTCCACTGTGCTTTACCCTCAACAAGCTGTGGAAGAAGACACAGACTTCTGTGTCTGTAAGGAGGAATCTGACGAAGAAGACCAAGAAGTAGCTAGTATCTTTGACAATCCCCTTCCCTCTATGTCTAGCAATGATAGACCTAGAATTACTTTCCCTCCTTCCTGTAGGAAGGACGCAAAAGCACCTTCTGAGGAGAGAGGGAAAGATAATTCTTGTGTTCCCTCACCTTGCCCTGAAGCAGATGGCTCAACCTCTTCTGAAACAGGATCGATCACGGCTGGATGTGTGAGAACCTCTATGAACTCTGCTAGACCTATAACCGATACAGCACAGCTGACTGCTCCTGCTTCATCATCGTCTCACCATGCTTCTCTCGGATTTCCGCTTCCATGTTCTCACAGCTTGTCAGAACCTATTGTCATTCAACCTGCTGCCTCAGAGACTGACAGCTTTGTAGTCCCTCAGCTTCACACCGTTCCAGTCTATATGACTTCGTCCTGTGCTCGTCCTGTCTGTACTCCCTCTGTTTCTCATCCTATTACTGCTTCTCAACTCCACAGACCTGTTACTGTGGTGAGACCCCAAGTAGATACTAGACAAGCCGACCACTCTCAAGCAGGGTCCCAACCTGTCAGATCGACTGCTTCTCTTCAGGCTGGAGTTCCTGTAGTCCCACCTGTTCACCCTCCAACTTCCTCTAATCCTATGATTCCTGTCTTTAACTTGAGGACAGGACAGATAATCCCTCTTGATATTACTGCCCGTCTCCAACCTCCTGACGTCCCCCTAGATCTTAGTTTTAACAGTCACCCTGCTCACGTTCCCCTTTCCACTGACGCATCAGTTAGTAACCAAAACGTTGTGAACCAGCCTCTTCCAATTCTGGTTCACAACCTGTCACCAGTCAACAGAACAGTTCTTCTTCTGACTTAAGAGACAGAGAAGGACTTCTGCAAAGATTTGAGAGAATTTTTGGTTCAATTGAGGTAGGAAGGTATTTCTACGATCAGTGCATGCTTTCCAGGTTGCGCAAACCGGCTTCAGGCACGGCAAGGAACCCTTTCTCTGTTATCAGAGACTGCAGGCTTTGCAAAACCCACTTCTTTCCTGCAGGGGAGGTTGTCATAAGTTCCTGCAAGAAAGCCTTGTTGTCCTGCAGGTTCTGTGACGTGCTTTTCTCCACGTCTCAAGGTCTTATCAGGCACTTAATAGACCATCACCATTGCAAAGAATAAAATGTAAAGGCATGTCTTCTACCATGCTTTCAACAAACTATACATGAATATCGCTGCAGCTTTTCTTTTTAACTTAGAAATAAATGTAAAATGTTCTCATAACTTTTAAAAAATGGAACGCATTACATCTTTAGACTTGAAAATTTTAAGTTCTAGAAGTGAATATTTTAAATCCTATGTCAGCTTCTATGAGTTGAAAGAAGAAAGTCCAAGAGAAATAAACATAGAGATACCTTTTCTTCCTTTGCTCTCACTGTCACAATGCTTTTCATACATTTCTTGTTTAAGTTTCAAGTCCGAGAAAAAATGTCAAAAGCTTTTAGATAGAGTCCAAGACGTAGAATCTATAGCTTTTTTTCAAAGTGAGTTCTTGTTTGAATATTTGCTCCAAAGATGTCAAGATAAGATAGAAGAAATAGGTAAAATTTTAAAGGTACATGCTTATTGTGGCAACATATGTCATGGTTCATGTACAACGTTGATATACTTTTGTCATGATTTGGTAGGAGAAGATTACACTGTCATTAATATATTGAAAGACCTCTTCTGCGAAGATCATAGCATGGATCATTATTGCTCTTTCGCTTGCTACGAAGACCGAAAAACCAGAAAAATAAAACATCTCCTTAGACAAATACGAATGGAGCAATACCCTATATGTTATCACTGTGGGGGCTGTGGAGGCAATCATACTGTAGAAGAGGGTGACATTGAGACCGATACTTTTCGTTTAGATTGCTGCGGATCTCATTGTCATCATCGATGCTATATGAACTTAAGATTCAGATCGTTCACAGCCCCCTCGCAACCTAAAGTTAAATGTAAAGACTGCAGAGCTGTTTGGTTTGAGGGAAAACCTGCTTGCACTAGACTTTTCATGAAATGGCAAAGAAAGAAATACACCAATTTAAGAAAGAGTTTTTATCAAACAAGGATTCGTTTTCATAATCTCCCAAGACGTTTAAGCCGCTGAATTTTAAGACAGATTTTATGTCCTTGAGATAAGTAGATAAAACTTAGAATGTGTCAAGACATGTCCTGAACTCTTTCATCTATAAGTCATATCCTGACCCAAAGACTTGCATTTAAAGACTGTAATTTTTTGAGTCTTTTGGTTCATGCAAGAATGTTCTTGTATATATAAACCAGAAAGTTATTGTAACCAGTGCTTTACTTCATTTATTAGTTCTAGTCAAAACACATGTCTAGACGTGTTCACTGGAAAGATTCACTGATATCTATGACATGTGCTGCTTCATGTGAATAATTGTTTTTACGTTGACAGAAGACAATGTTCTCTTGACGTTGAAATGAAAGTATGACATTGTGTAACCATGAAATATTGCTCACATGAAAGCGTTTTAGCTCATGTATACTGGTATTGCAATAAAGCATAAAAAAAAAGAAAAAATCTATTGTTTCTTATCTTTCTGTAAGATGAATGTGAACATAAACTACCGTCTCTTGTGCACTCGTCTTGATTACCTGAAAAGTCAATTACAATATGAAGGACGTCCTCTTGAGAAAATAGATATTTCGTTCCCACAACAATCACATATGAACGAAAAAGAGGCAACTAAGATTTTTTCAGCTCTTTCTGAACTCGAATGCTTGCCTCTTTTGAAAGAAATAAGGATAGAGGCACTTATATTCTTTGCTGATTATTTTCGTTCATCTTTCCTGGAAGAAGAAATAATCAATATAGTGTTATATGATATCATGTTGATGCCACGGGCGTTGAAGACAATTTGCTGGCGCATGAAGGGTCAAACTTTCTATTATAGGATGCTATTCATAGCAGCAGATTTCTTAGACATAAAATTCATCAATGTAGTGACTGAAATGATGTATCCTTTGAGGCTAGAAGGTAATGTAGGAGTTGAACCTTCTTCTTACGTTCTTTCCAGAATAACTAGAAAATTTAGAGACAAAAAAAGACAAAAGATACACAAGATGTCCACAGAATATATGATGTGTATGCTGTGTTCTGGTTTGTTGATAATGTCGCCTAAAAGCAAAGACGTATGTTATATGTTTTGCTGCATGAAGCCAGTCCACATGAAGTGTTTCCATGAATTTTTAGATGAACAACATGAATACAGTCCTGTTAAGAAATGTGTATACTGTGATATTAAATGGCACAACAAGAAACCTCAAGGAGAACCTGATTATCTGTTATGGTTGTCAAGGAATGCAGGTGCTCATTCTATCCTGCATGAAAAGAGAAAACCTAAGATGTGTCTCTTTCCCGATGAAATAAAAAGATGAAAAAATTAATCATTTGTTGTGTTCTGTTATTTCATATCTTACAGCCGACCAAAAATGCTTGATATTACCCCTGAAGGTTATAATATTACCCCTGAAGGTTATAATTTTTTCAGAGACCAGAAAAGTCCGTTTTACAAGCAGATGTCAGAAATGTTTCAGGGACCAGAAACGTTTATTTTACCTCGAGATAGCAGAAAAGTTTGAGAGACCAGAAAGTTCATTTTACCAGTAGATGTCAGAAATGTTTCGGGGACCAGAAACGTTTATTTCACCACTAGATGGCAGAAAAGTTTTAGAGACCAGTAAAGTTAATTTTACCAGTACATGTCAGAAATGTTTCAGGGACCAAAAACGTTTATTTCACCACGAGACGGAAGAAAAGTATTAGAGACCAGAAATGTCTATTTTACCAGTGAAGGCTAGAAATCTTTCAGGGATTAGAAATGTCTATTTTTTTACTAAATGTCAGAAAATTAGAGACCTGAAATTGGTGAAATGGATATTTTTAATCACAGAGCAATTTCTGATCTCAGAGCTATTTCTGATCTCAGACATATTTCTGATTTCAAAGAAGTTTTTGATCTCAGAGAAGTTTCTGCTATATATAGTGGTTAAATTGAGCATTTCTTGTTCCTGAAACATTTTTGACTAGCAGAAACTACTCTGAGATCAAAAACTTCTCTGAGACAAGAAATGTCTTTGAGATCAGAAATGTTTAGTTTAACCACATAATAACAGAAACTTTTTAGAGACCAGAAATGTTTATTTTACCACTAAATGGTAGAAATGTCTCAGGGATCAAAAATTCTTAAATTAACCATCAGATGGTAGAAACTTTTAGACACCAAAAGATACTAGAAATGTTTATTTCACTTCTTGATGTTAGAAATCTTTCAGAAACAAGAAATGTTCAGTTCAACCACTAGGTGGCAGAAACTTTTCAGAGACCAAAAATTTTTATTTCACCACTAGATGGCAGAAATGTTCTAAGACTTAGAAATGCTCGAATCAACCACCATATGACAGAAACTTTTCAGAGACTAGAAATTTTTGTTTCATCGCTAGATGTTAGAAATGTTTGAGGGACAAGAAATGTTCAGTTCAGCCACTAGGTGGCAGAAACTTTTCAGTGACCAAAAATGTTTATTTGACCACTAGATGGCAAAAATGTTTCAAGAATTAGAAATGCTCAAATCAACCACCATATGTCTGAAACTTTTCAGAGACCAGATATTTTTCTTTCACCGCTAGATATTAGAAATGTTTGAGGGACAAGAAATGTTCAGTTCAGCCACTAGGTGGCAGAAACTTTTCAGTGTCCAAAAATGTTTATTTCACCACTAGATCACAGAAATGTTTCAAGAATTAGAAATGCTCAAATCAACCACCAGATGACAGAAACTTTGCAGAGACCTGGTATGTTTGTTTCATCGTTAGACGGTAGAAATGTTTTAAGGACAAGAAATATCCAGTTTTACCACTCGGTGGTAGAAACATTTTAGTTTAGTTTAACCATAAGGTATTAGATACTTTTCAGTTAAGAGATATGTTTGTTTCATCTCTAGACAGCAGAAATGTTTCAGTGATCAGAGACGCTCAGTATGAACACCAGGTAGCAGGAAGGAAAACTCTTTGAGGTTCTGGATGAGGAAGGGCTGCACTAACCTTGAACAGGCTCCTCCTGGCCTGTCAGAACGAGGTCTCCTTTATTTTTAATTAGCAAAAGAGATAGAAGAAAGAAAGTTCATTGTCTTTAATTTTGAAGTTAAAATGGCTCTTTCTTCTCCTTTTTTTGTAAATTTACCTTCTAACACGATTCATCCATCTCGAGAAAATAAGATCAGTTCTTTCTATGTAAAGCTTCCTACTACTTTGCTTCTTCAGGGAGCATGGGATGTAGCGTTAGTGGAAGTCAACATTCCTGTCTCATGGTATAACTTTCCAGAAATACCAGAAAAAAATCGAACTATAATAGCAGAGAGAATTGATTTTAAGCTTAAAACAGACGAAGAAAAAATAACTTCTTTAGATGAAATAGACATAAAGAAAAGATATGTCGTGCAAAGGATTCCTTACGGTAATTATACAAGCTCAGATAGTTTAATAAGATGTGTTAATTTAGCCTTGAAAAAAATTGATGTATACTCAGACGAAGAACTTTACAGAAACAGCAGAGAACCATATATGAAAACAGAACTTCAAAACTTGAAACCTATATTGAAAGTAGGCAGAGGAGACAGAGTAACTATGTCTAAATATTTATGCAGTATATTACGATTAGATACAGCAAACGAGGCTGAGATAAATGACAACAAAGTAGTGAGTTTTACAGGTCTTCCCTTAAGGACCTTGTTAGATTTTCAAGTTTTAATGAGCACAAAAGAAAGGTACAAGCATTATAAATATTTCAAAGCAGGAGGAGTCCCAAATTTGCATCACGTTTCGTCTAACATTTACATATACACAGACATTGTATCTAATGAAGTAGTAGGAGATGTTCAAATACCACTTCTGAGAACTATACGTTGCAGTGAAAAATTTAGAGACGACATAAAAGAAGTCTTCGTTAATCCTTACTACAAAAGACTCAGAAGAAATGAAATTCAGGAGATACATATTAAAATATGTGACGATCAAGGGGAACTCGTGAAATTTGAGTATGGAACTGTTTTTATAGTTCTTCATTTTCGACCTTTGAAATCAAGATTTATAGATTAACAGAGAAGATTTCTTTAAAATGAAACGTCAGAAAGCTTTCAAGAATTTAATAGTTGAATATGATTTAGTTTCTGTAGCTTACAAATATGACATTGATTTATTCCTTTTGAAGAAATTGAAGAAAATAAAAAAGATATTGAAGCATAAAAAGAAAAAAGAAGGAGGAATAAAATTTCAGTTAGCTTTGTGTACAGTTTTAGGAAAATATAACTTGGAGACAAGTGAATACTTTGAAATAAGGCCATGGTTTAAAAGCTCTATGCAAGTCAGCTTTGACTCACACAACATAGAAGAATTAATAAGAGACTCTTTTTCTGTTATTTTAGGCTTCTTCGATGCTTTTTTACATATGGGCTCAGGATGGTTCTTAAAGAAAATTAAAGTTTTGCGTTTGTCTGTTTTCAAGTATAATCCTTTTGGAGGTCAAAAAAAAAGAAACTAGTGAGGAAATTATCAGAAAGAAGAGATCAGTCCTTGACGTTAAAGGCAGTGGAAATAAGTGCTTCATATATTCAGTGCTAGCAGTCATAAGTTGACTGAAAATGCTAATATAGCTCAGTCTTATGATGTTTATTTAGACGAATTAAATCTTTCTTTCCTTTCCTTTCCTGTTAAACTAAGTGAAATACCTAAATTCGAAAAAAAGAACAACGTAACTATAAATGTCTTTGGTATGTTAGAGAAAAAAAGCGAGCCGTTCCCTATGTATATTTCTGTCCTTTCTTCACCTCTAGCAGAAGGACGACATGTAGATTTATTGTTGCTGAATGATCATTTTTATCTGATAAGAAACTTACATAAATTTATTAGACCTTTCTTTTGGAAAAAAACTAGGTTTTTTTGTTACAAATGCTTAATTTCTTTTTGCTCTAAAATTCGATATGAAAAACATGTAAGCAATGACTGTCAGAAAAATGTATATACTGGTCAAGGTTACTCTACTCCTTCTGAAGGAAGTACTTTGAAATTCACTGAGCATAAGTATCCAGTTAAAAGTCCTTTTGTTATATATGCTGACTTCGAATGCTACAATCAAACTATACAAAAAATACATAAAGGTAAATCTTTTTGTTCTAAAGAGCACAAACTTAATGCTTTTGGTGCAATAATGGTATCGAAATATGACAAATACAGTCAAGATCCTTTCATCTATGTAGGGAAAAATGTAATAAAAAAATTTACATCCTACTTATATAAAAAAAGAGCAGAAATTTCATACATTTTAGACCACAAAAGGAAACCTTTGTCGTTTTCTCCTAAAGATATTTCACGTATAATAAAGCAAAAAAATTGTTACATCTGTGGAATATCTTTCACAAAAAAAGGTATGAAAAAAGTTTTAGATCATGCTCATCTAGGACAAGAAGGAAAAGGCAGGGACTTGAATTATGCTTGCAATCGATGCAATCTACCAGCCTTAGAATGGACAAACTGAAAATACCTATTGTAATACATAACAGCATGAACTATGACACTCATTTTCTTATTCAAAAACTGTACAAGTATATAGGAAATAAAACTATATCAGTTATAGCTAAATCTTCTGAAAAATTATTGACTTTAAGTTTCGAGAACTTTAAAATTTTAGATTCTTTTCAATTCTTACCCACTTCTCTTTCTAAACTTGCTGAACTCTTGCATGAAAAAGGTTTGAAAGATTTCATTCAGACTAAGAAACACACTGCAGACAAGAATCTTATTCCTTTCATGATAAGAAAAGGCGTCATGTGCTATGATTATATCGACTCATGGTCAGTTCTGAAAGAAAAAAAATTACCAACTAAAGACAAATTTTATTCTTCTTTAGCTAAGAAAGATATAACAAACGAAGAATATGATCATGCTGTTCATATGTTCGAAGCATTACAATGTAAAAATATAGAAGACTACTTAAAAGCTTACTTAAAAATAGATGTCTTACTTTTATGTGATATTTTCGAGTCTTTCAGAGAAAAGACATTAAATTATTACAGTTTAGATCCTGCTCATTTTTTAACTGCACCTAGTTTAAGTTATCAAGCTATGCTGAAACATACAGGAGTAGAATTGGAACTGCTATCAGACATAGAAATGTATAACTTTATAGAAAGTGGGATAAGAGGTGTTCTGAACATTCCATGCAAGAGAATTAAAGTCAGTGAGATAGAAGGAGCTGAAGACTCTAAGCAAAGACTTGTGAGACCAACGTCTCCTTGAAAAACCTGAAAATGAATAAGTCAGGCAAGCATCCTACCATTGCTTTTGGGAAAAGAAAACGCATAGACATAAGTAAATTCAATGGAAAAATTTATTTGCATTTCAACGACTTAATCAAAGACAAGAGTATTTCTCTATCCAAGGAAGAGTATGACTTGCTGTTCAAGCTGAGAAACAAAATAAACAAGAAAATAGAAGAAGTCAAAAAGGTAGGTGAGGGGACCAAGGGAGAAAAAAGAAACAAAAAGAAAAGAAAATCTCCCAGCGACAGTAGCAGTGAAGACGATAACATGGCCACAAGTGACAGTGAAAGTGACTGAAAATAAACCTGAGATAAGCTTAACTCGTATGTGTTCAAGCATCTTACCTTCTATTTATCAACTGTACAAGCAAATAATCTTTAGACATAAACTCAAACAAGCTTTCAATTCTTAGGAAACCTGCAACGGCTACCTGCACTTTTACAAAATGAAATGTGAATATTGCAGAAGAAAGGGGAAGATAGTTCAAGACAAAAAATATTGTGAAAAATGTGAGCAAGCCATGGTTCAAGAATGCATAAGATGCCACAAACCTTTTCATTCTGTTCATTTCTTCTCATCAGATGAAAATCATTTAAGATGCAATTCATGTCATACAAAATATATGAAAGAAAAAATCAGAAACAAAGCCAAGTCGTCTAAGCTCGTTGACGCAAGAAGCAGTGAGTCAGATGTAACAAGCTCAGAAGAATCAGAAGAAGAGAAAGCAACTTCATCACCCGTCGCAGAAAGTGAAAATGAAAATCAACCAAAGAACAAGAGAAAAAAAGTCACTCTCTCCAATGAAGAAAAAGGTCTTAGAAAGGAACACGAAAAAGACCTCAAGAAAGGCAAGAAAAAAAATGTTTCTTCTCCTTCAAGAGAAAAAAAAGTTCCTGTCAAGAGAGCAGCTACGAAGAAAACTTTGCTGAAATCAGAAGCAGTGAAATCTGATATGATAAAGATGGCAGGGGCAAACGTTCACTACTTTAAACTACCTGAAGGTTATGTCCCTGTGTTCACTAATATTAATGCTTTGGAATAAGCTAATATTCCTTTTATTGTTTTGTTTCACGGATAACCGGAAACTTAGAACATGTGGCTTAGTTTTGTGAGCAGGGTCCTTAGCGGACTGCACTAATAAAAGGCTGTGGTTTCAACTCAGGTCACATGTTATCATGACTTTACTAATGACTTTCCTTGCTCAGAAATGGAGTAAAATCATGTGATTATATGCCTCGTTCTTTAACCTTGTGCACACGCATCTACCTCTAACTTTAGAACGAAAGCATATCGGATTTCCATTTTATTGCGTACTGGAAAGTCATGTCATTCATTTTCAAGGAAACATATCATTCATTTTCATACAAACATTTCATAACGTGCTGAGATAGTCTATGAAACTTCCTAAGCTGCTTGAATCTTGTACCATTCATACATCTAGCTCTGTCAAACGTTTCGAACTGTTTGCTCTTTGAAGTTTTCTTCTTATTTTTTTCAATATGAAAAAAGAAGAAACATTCAAGAAAATATATTTTTCACCTTCACATCCAGCGTCTTTTTCATCAGTGATGAAATTATACAAAGCAGCAAAGAAAATAAACAAAGAAATAACCAAGAAAGATGTTGTCTCTTTTCTTCGCAACACAAGAACTTATACTTCACACAAGAAAATAAAGTACAAGTTTCTTCGAAGAAAAACTGTTGTTAAAGGTATAAATGATCAATGGCAAATAGATTTGATCAGTGTTTACAATTTAAAAGAAGAAAACGATGGAGTTAAGTATTTGTTAGCCTGCATAGATTGTTTTTCACGCGTTGCTTATGTAGAACCTATGACAGACAAAACTGCGAGCAGTGCTTTGAAAGCATTCAAAAAAATTTTGTTGAAAAGTAAAGTAAAACCTAGATTGATACAATTTGATGAAGGAAGTGAATTCAAAGGTGTTTTCAGGACATTTTTAAAAGAAAATAACATAAAATACTTTAGCACTTCTAGATATATTGATGTTCTACCAAAATTAGTTCATGGTTACAACCATAGTGAACATAGAACTATAGGAATCAAACCTTCTGCTGTTAATAAGTCAAACGAACAAAAAATATGGTTGAAACAATATGGAAAATATTTGTACAGCAAAAAAGCTAAATTACCTTTCAAAGTAGGAGATAAAGTACGTATCAGCAAATACAAGACTATTTTTAGAAGAGGATATTCTTCTCATTGGAAAGAAGAAATATTTCTTGTGGCTCATGTCCTTAGAACATGGCCTGCAACTTACGTCTTAATAGATAAAAATAAAGAAATATTGAGTGGAAGCTTCTATAAAGAAGAATTAAATAAAGTAGAAGGAAAGTAAAAAAATGGATGATCAAGAATTCCCTTTGTTCAATGCTTGTCTTAGAATACCTTTTTCTATGATAATAGCAGGACCTAGCAACAGTGGACAAACCACTTTCGTGCACAACTTGCTTGAAAACAGTCATAGAATAATAGAAAAGGAATTAGATTATATCATATGGTGTTACGGACAAACTCCACCTGAAAAAAAAGACTTCATAGAAGGGAAAAATATAATTTTTTTAAATGGGATTCCTTCATCTTTTGATAAATATATAAAACCTGATTTAAATGGTGTGGTTATTTTAGATGACGTGATGAAAGAATGTAGCAGCAATGCTGAAATAGGAAAACTTTTCACTCAAACTTGTCATCATGAATCACTAAATGTAATATATATTTCTCAAAATTATTATTCTGAAGGTAAAGAAAGACAAACAGTGAACAGAAATGCAACCTATTTGGTTATTTTCAATTCTCCGTTAGATCAGACCATACCACAAACACTTGGGAGAAAACTTTTACCTAAAAATTATAAGACTTTTGTCAACATTTTCAATGAAGCCACAAGGAAACCTCATTCATATCTTTTCATAGATGGTCATCAAAAAACTCCAGCAGAATATAGACTAAGAAGCAACATATTTGATGTAGGACAAGAAGTATACATTCCTAGTAAAACATAACATATTTTGTACGATGCATGACGTGCTACTTTGTGTGAAAAGTTCATGAAATTAAATAAAAAATATATACCACACATGTGAGACTGAGATATCTTAATAAGTTCTCGCTTTAAAAGAAGAAAAATGCTACCTTTCAAAAAAAACAAATCACTGAAAAAAAAAAAGAAATATTTTTAAAAAAAAATCATCTGCTAAGGAAAGAAGAAATCCTTCTTCTAAGATTAAAAAAAGGAACAAGAAAAGAAGTATTAAATCTCCTAGACAACTTGCTTTTCTAACTGTTCTAGGAAACACTAAGAACAAGAAAAAAAGAGATCTCCTCATAGAATATGCAGGGAAAGAAGACTTAGATGCTATATGTCAAATAATACACAACGTTTTAGCAGGAAACATTAGACTGAATTCAGTCTCTTTCTCTAAGCTGAAAAAATACAGGAACACTTTGAGATACCTGATAAACAAACGTGTGAATAATCAAAAGAGGAAATCAACTCTTAAGCAAAAAGGAGGATTTCTTCCTCTTCTCGTACCTTTAGCTGTGTCTTTGTTAGGAGGACTAGCAGGAGCTAAAACTTAAAACATGGCTTCTTTTAAAAAAAAGTATAGTTATTCCCTTAGCAACATACAAAAAATTGTCTTCTGCAGCAAAAAACACTTCAGAAAAAGAACCAAAGAAAAAAATGGATCCTATCGTTGAAAGACAGAAAGAATTGTTAGCGCAAAGAATGTATAACGTTCAGCTGTATGATGTCCTGAGCACAAATCAAAATATCTTAAAAGAAAACCATCTTATGTCTTCTTATCCTCTTAAGAAAGAAATCATAGAACCTGGAATATCTATAAATGAAATTTTATCTCATATCAGACAAGCACAAATACCTTATGTCAAAGAAATTTTAAGAAAAATTAAAGAACTCAATTACTTATGGAACGAACACGGAGAAATTATCATCAGAGGCAAATTGATCAGAAACTCTAATGTGATAAACATAATGAAGTTCTTCTCTAACACAAGCATTAAAGCAGAGCCTATAGGAACAGAAGAGGTTTGGGTCAATCTTTTGAACCATATACCTAGATCATGGTTCCTCAACAAACCAAGGAAAGCTAAAAATAAATCTAAGCCTTATACTGTAAGAAAATATCCTTTAGAAAAACAAATGATGGCTGAGAAAAACATTGAAGGAAGTGACTATTCTCTAGGAGCAACAGATGATGAATATTCTGAAGACAATGTGACGCATGATTCATCTATCTTAAAAAGAAAAGATCAACCTCAAGAAAGACCTCATCTTGTCAGGTCTGAAACACATGTCACTGAAAGCGTAGACAGTGACATAAATTATCTTTCTGCAGAAGAAAAAGACAAGGAAAAATCCGAAGAAAATAAGATAGGAGAAGCTAGAGGAGGAGAAGGAATTTCTGAAGTTAAAACTATTCCTCCTCTTCGAACAGAAGAAGATGATATTTCCCGTCTTCACTCAGAAGAGGACGAAATTTCCTCTTTAGAAGAGAAAGAAGGTAGTTCATCTTCGCTGAAGAAATCCTCTCCGAAAAAAGAAATCTAAAGAAGACATTTTCGGAAAAATAAAACCTTCTAAACTTAAAAAAAAATAAGTTTGAGACCTCCTTATGAGACTCGAGAAAGAAGAAAAACTCAATTCAACCCAAAGTATTATTCCTCAGAATGCCTGACTGACTGGAAGAAATAATTTGTATTGAGATAAACCTCTTACCTTGAAATCCAGCTGAAGAAATAAATAAATTGTCAATATGTATGCTAATTCAACACCAGATAACTTTTACCTTAAACATCTTATATCTAGAAGATCTTATCCTAATCTTCAATATGGAAGAGGCCTTGAATTTATGGCACCTTTTAAAGGCAGCAGAAATCAAAGAGGTTACGGAATAGGAGGTATTTTAAAAGGACTTTTCAAGACAGTCGTTCCTTTATTGAAACCTGCAATTACATCAGCTGCTAAAGGAATAGGTAAAAGAGCATTAAAAGGTGGAATTAAAGTCGCAAAAAACGTTATACAAGGTGGAAACATTAAGAAAGCTTTAAAGCGCGAAGCTCAAGAAAGTTTAAAAGATTTAAGTAAACAGGCCATGATGCATATAGTTAAAAAGAGGAAAACTAAAACTAAACCTAGAAATAGAGTTTCATCCAAGAGAAGAAATGTGAGAAAGGACATATTTGACTGAAATTAAACTGAGATAAGGTAAAAAAACATAGAAATCAAAGAAAAAAAATTATCAGCTATATAATAAAATTTAATTTTTGAAGAAAACTTTAACATGTCTCTATTAGATGATGATCCATGTCATTGTATCAGTTCAGAATTTGATTTCACCTCAATTCCTCCAACTGATACCAGCAGAGCAAAAACATACTAAGAAAAAGTAGAACCTACAGCTTCTCCAAACAGCAGCACAGTACAATTTACGATAAAATCTAAACATGCAGATTTAATTTCTTTACATAACAGTTTCCTGCATGTATCAGGGAAAATATTGAAAGCAAACAAACAAAATCCTGCTGCACCTGTTAATGGAACCATACAAAATGAAGCTAAAGTCTTTCCAGTCAATTACTTTGGTGCAACCATGTTCAAGAACGTTAAGGTATCTGTAGGAGGTATACGAATATCTGACAGCAATGACTTGCATGGTTATAGATCTTTATTTGAATTCATCCTAAGTTACAGTCCTACTGCTGCTAAACATATAGCAGCTTTAGCGATGTATGACAAAGACACAAAAGATTTCAATGAAGTTACTGAAGTTGACAGTGACGACCACAATGCAGGAGTAAAGGCTCGTTACAATAAAACAAAAAACGGTAAATTATTTAACATACATGTAAGAATACATAATGAACTTTTTGCTCAAGTAAAAGCTTTGCCTGGAGATTTACCTCTTACTATAGAATTTGACAGAGCAGACGAAGATTTCTGTTTAATGTATCACACTGCTGCTCAAAAATATGTCATAGACATACAAAGTATTCATCTTTACGTAAAAAGAATAAGAGTTACAGAAAAATTCAGAGAAGATATGAGCAAAGCTAGAATGCAAAAACCCTACTTCGATTATCCTGTTCATAAAGTCGACATGAAATATGTTACTTTTGGTCCTAATAAATCTGTCCTTCAAGCCTCACATATAGTCAACAACACACCTCTCCCGAAAAGGGTGATAATAGGGCTCGTACACTTAGATGCCTTCACAGGAACTCATAATCATAACCCTTTCAGATTTGAACATTTCAAGGCTAAAGAAATTGAACTGAAAGTAAACGATGGTGGGACACCATTTTATCAGTATGAATTAGATTATGAAAACGATCAATACAACATGGCTTATCTGTCTCTATTGAAATCAACAGGTGACATCTTCAGAGATGACACTGTAGATATATCTTTTGCAGAATTCAAAAACGGTTATTGCCTTTACTGTTTTGACATATCGAAAAACAGTGCTACATCAGGAACTTTTGAATACTCTGAAAATGGTTCGTTAGCTTTTGTTGTAAAACTAGAAGAAGAATTGACTCATGGAGTAGCAGCGGTGATATATTTAGAACACGATGAACTCTTGAGATTAGATTCTAGTAACATGCTAAGAGCTAAATCTCAAATCCCAATCTAGTGACGTGCTAAGAGCTCTATATCAAATCCTCTGAAATGAACGGTTCAGAAATAAACTTATATCTGCAAGAAATAAAAAAAGAAAATGAAGGAAAGTATGGAGTATATTCAGCTGATACTATACCTGAAGTTAAATCTTATCCTACAGGCTATGTAGTTAACACAGACAACAGTGCCTTACCAGGGGAACATTGGGTAGCTTTTTATTACGAAAAACCTAACAAACTAGTAGAATATTTTGATTCATATGGTTTCAGTCCTTTACGAGAAACTTTCTTAGAAGCTTTGCCTGCAAGGTACAAATATTCATGTCATACTATTCAAGGTCTTTTTTCTGAAACTTGTGGTCTCTATTGTTTGTTCTTCATAGAAAACAGAGCTGAGAATAAGTCTATGCAAGAAGTTATATCTTGCTTCACAACAAACACTGATTGGAATGATCTTAAAGTAAAAAAATATTTTAATGAAAAAAATAAGAAATCTGACATCACAGACAAAACATTGCCTTGCAACAGTCAAACTTGTTTAACGAAATATCTTTTCCTGAAAAAAAAAAAAACAAAGAAATAAATATTCATATCCATGTATTATTTTTTCTTCCTGTTGTCTTGGAAGTTGTTCACTGATATATTAGAATTTTTGAAAGATAAAAAATATCTTTTCTAGGAAATGAATGAACCTAAGGCAAAAGACAGCATGAAAGGGTTAAACAAAATAAACAGTATAGTTTCTAACGGTAAAGTAGGAGCAGGAGGAGCACTTGTCACTCTTATTTTAACAGTAGCAGTGATAATATTAGAGACATGTAAACTAAACATGTCATCCTCTCTTCAGAAAGGAGATGAGATATTTCTGTCTTGCAGTGAAAGTGGCAACATTTATCATAACAATGAGAAGACTCAAAGTTTTCTCAGCTGTTATGTAACTAATTTAAATTACAGAAAAACATGGTCTTACCCTAACTTAGGATCTTCTGTTTCTAAGGACATGAAAAATAACCTTGACTTAAATGATATATCTCATGAAGAAGGAAACGCTTTTGTCTCAAGCTTTCCTGAAAGAGATACCTCAAAACCGGTGTCTACAGAAACTGTGGTCAAGACTGCTTCATGATAACATCCTGTGATAACATAGAGCTCTTGTCTTCTTACTGTAAGGGTTTGTGGCCTTACGGACCTGGGGGGTTCGGGTCTTACGGTTCGGAAAGAAAGAGTAAGACAGCATTCCAAGTGTATGCCAACGGTTAGGTTTATTACTTAATGCACACTCACGGCTGCCGGATGATATCAAAGAGGCAGCTAATATTAAAAGACAGTGGTTTACACAGTGTGGAGGCCAGAAGGGCCTCTGACGTAGCGGCTGAGCCCTGGGCTTTATATACGGACCCAGGTGTTCGTCGTCAGATGTCCCCACAGACCCGGATCGGTGCTGCCACCTATCCGGAACCTGAGGAACGTCCGACGACTCGACTCACCCGCCACGTCAGACGGTACCCAACTCCTATGGTTTAGTAAAGTGTACCTCTACACCACTCCCCCAGACAATTAGGAGGGTGTTATACATATAATATTACTAGGATAACATTTCTATATGTCTAAACCTTTAGTAATAGAGGTACAACCATAGGTATAACATTAACACCAAATAAATTGTGAACCGGATGTCATATATATATATTCGATAGTGAAATGTAGTTACATATAACGATTAGGATGTTGTAATATTATACGAATTACTTGAACAAGAGACAGTTATGTGAAACGGAACTGTCTGCTAAATTATTATACCACATAATATTATATTATATTTACGGTATAACTAATAAGACAAGTAATATGAATCGTATACATGTGATGATGACAGCTATGTGTAACGGAACTGTCGATAATAAAATATATCACATAATAACATCCGTATGTGTGTTTGTAGTATTGACACCACATTTGAATATGTAGTCTTAAAGAAGACTGTTATAGTAACATCACTATCTAATGACATGTCGTATATTAATATTATACGAATCCGTTAAAGATTCCGTGAGTAGTACGAATAGGGATATATATACCATACACTTAGAAAAAAAAAGAAAAAAACCTCACGGTGTGGCAATGAATATGATAATGATATATTATCACCGTGTATCTAACAATCTTTATAGCACCAGATCAATATACTTATTATATAATTTTGTCTCGCAGGACAATAATATGTGTTTTCTGGTGAAGTTTAACGGATCTTATAATATAAATACTAATAGTAATTAGAGATCCGTATCAGGAAATGTCTATGTACCCGTATTATAATATGTATCATGTGGATATGTACATACATGTAATGTTATAGAAAAATAGAAATATGACATTATACACAATATACAGGAATTATTAATGCTGCTGAAGTCTTCTGCTGTATCCTCCGGGTACTAGTAGGTAGGTGTGGTCAGCTAACCACGGGATGGACGTGCTAAAGTTTATGGTTCCTTTATATAGAGTGAACACGGTAGTTGATTTGGGGCAGCTACCCACAATCCTCTAGTAGTGCTAAAGTTTATAGTATATCCGAATGGTGTAGATTGTAGAATAATAGTCCGGATGTGTCAACTATGTAGAAAACGTAATCCTTTTTAAGCTTAGTTGGCATAAGTAGAATAATAGTCCGATACAGGTTTATCCGGAAGTAATAGTAGTAGTGATATAAGTCCATTCGGGAGTACAGATGAGTTGTAGAGGTAAATCGTAAAGTCCATCCTAGTAATTGGTTAGCACGGGTAACAGCAGGAGTCTGGAACTGGCATCCGGATACGTCTCACAGCAGCAAGTCTACTATCGGATTGTTCAGGGATGAAATTATAAATCCGAATAGGCTATTCAGGGTGCAATAAATGTTATACAACCTGAATTATATAATAGACTGGTCAAAGGAACCCGGAACACATACCATAGGTGTTCATAAACTAGTAAATAAAACATTCGCAGATCTATAGGGTTCCGCAAAGACTATATCTGGTCATTTGGTGTTGGGAAAAAAAATATGGAAGAAATAACCCTAGCATGCTTTAAACGGATTTCTTAGCATGCTTCTTCTTCAGAAGAGCTAAAGCCGACTCGGGAGTGCCGTCCCACTCGTCCAAGTCGACTCCGAACACCCTCATGAACTTAGTGTTCAGATTGGTGTTCCGAGTGATCTCCTCCTTTACACGCTTTTCCAACACGTGTACATCCATAGCTGCCTTTTCTTGGGCAGCTGCGGCAGCCTCCTCCTGGGCCTTCACATCGTCCCGGATGAGGGTCTCGAGACGTTGCTTTTCAGCGTCGCCCACCTGTTTCATACACAACAGAGTTTCGTTTAGGAGACCCTGATGAAACTCGATCGCTTTCTCATGAACGCTCTTCTCCCAATGGGTGTAGATGGCCTTTTGGACATCTGCCTCCCCTTGGCGAGACTTCTCGAACCAAACTTCCGCATTACCGGTTTTAATGGTAATAGCGTCCTTTGGTTTCTCAGGTGCAGCGACAGCCTTGGGAGGAGTCGAGGCGGCCTGTGGACCACTTCCGGGTTTAGGACTCCCGGACACACCTGTCGTTGGTACACAGAAGGCAGGTGGTACATTCTGTTTCAGTCCCATTTGCAGGTACATGTTTAACTGCTCCTGGGTAAAGGTAACTGGTGGGGCGGCTGGAGCGGATGCAGATCCGGCGGCAGCAGATGCGGTGGTCTTCTTTGGCATAAGGCGACCATCCTTTCCTACCACCAAGGTCTGGCTCTCAGGTCCAGGTCCCTGGTTTAAGGACGGAAAGTTTCGAGAACTCACTTTCCCAGGTTTAGATACGGCTCCAGCGTATCCGGCAGGTTCGGGCTTCTTGAACACCGGAGTGCCCTGAGCCTGCTCTGCGGGGTGCCTTGCCAGAGGGGACCTGGAACGGTCCTCTGCTCTGACTTTCGGTTTCGTCGTGCTCTGACCATTACCGTTGCCGCCACGGTTCTGATCTCTCCTGCTCCTTTCACGAGCTCTCTTTGCATCCTTTCCGGATTCCTCGCATTTCTGCCAGAGAGACTCGTGCATGTCCAGTTTACCCTTTCCAGGAGTCAGGACTATCTTTGCTCGGAGTTTCGAATCCTTGGTCTTCGGAACTTCGCAGAGGACTTGGTCCCCTGGTCGGATCTTAGACCAAGCATCCTCGCTCAGGCTGTCGAACTCCTTCATGAGTTCCTGATGAAGCTCCATGATGCGCTTCCGTGCCCCGTCCAAACCTTCTGCGTGGCATTTCTTCTGGTGTCTAGCCAGATCACTACGTCGGTTGTATTGCACCTTCGTAGTACACTTCTTGCCCTTCTTACCATAACTCGGATCACAAATGTAAACCGGGTGATGGTGGAAGTGGGCCTCTACCAGATGCCTTTGGAACCGGGCTGGAGTACTCCAGGTCCGGATCGAGACAGCACTCGCATCCTGGCAGATAGAGAAGGGACAGGACTTTTGATCGTCGCCGTACCACTTCTCTAAAGCCCAACGCAGCTTCCTCCTCTGGGTATAAGTGTAATACCCTTCGGTGTGGTTTAGCATAAGCCACATCTTTCGATAGGCTTTGCTCGGATTGGGGTCCTCGTCCGAAAGACGCATCCAATCTTCATCATCCGACTCATCGTTCTTATTGATTGAGTCTGGACAGGCATAGAGGGTAGAGCCGTCCTTCTTAACTCCGTACGCACAGTCGGAGAAACACGTCGGGATCCGGGTTTTGAATCCGGATTTGGCGTTAGCCCAACGTTCGGCCTCGGTTTGAGTTGATGGAGTGGCCTTCTCATCATACTCAACCGAGGATTCGTGCACCGACTCCTCGTCAGACGACTCAACCTCCATGGCAGTACTACCAGTGGTTGAGGTGCTGGGTTTCGGCTCGGCTCTCGCAGAATCCGGGAGATTCTTGAGCTTCCGAGCAGCGGATCGTCGGTTCTTACTGACCTTCCAGTCTTCTTCCGGTTCCTGGGTTCCGGATGTGCTGGAGGTCGTGGCTTCTACTGGGGTAGTAGTGCTGCCGGTAGCTGATGTAGCACTGGCGGAGCTTCTGGTGGCAAGATTCAGGTTCGGGATAGGAGGTGCGGGTGCTTCCGCGGCCCTCTTAGCCTCTTCCTGTGCCTCCTGTTCGGCAGTCATACGGCGGACAATAACCGTCCGAAGGGCTGCAGCTCGGTCCAATCCGATTAGTGAATTGTTCTGGACATCCACCAATTCCTGTTCGGTTATGTAGTAACCGTCATCCCACTGCTCGAAGTTAGCAGCGGCCTCCCGGAATTCCTTAGTGGTCCGGCACGGCGTCCGGATAGCACTAGGGCGTGGGTAGGTCTGGCCATCGGTATCCCAGACACAGCCTACCCAGTTAATGTTCGTAGCCTTGACGTTCCACAGGGACTTGTCAGGCTTCGGATACGCTCCGAGCTCGAAGGCTCGGTTAGCTGCGTACACGGTTTCACGGAAACCAGCGTCCACCATAAGTCCCCGTTGGAACCACGGCCAGTCTCGAAGCCACTCGGGAGGCATCCTGGACAGCTGTTCGGGAGCCATGACGCCCTCGATAGCTATCCTGACTTTCGGGTCCATCCTGACTGGTGTCCCGTCCGCGTAGGTCACTTGTGCCTGCAGTTCCGGGTGGACATACAGGTAGCGACCATCATAGCTAGCTGGAAAAGGCTCCACCACTGCTGGCTTCCACTCATCCTTCTGTCCGTCAACTTGGGTAGTTTCGGACTCTGTCGCTGCGGGTTCAGCACTCGCAGTCGCTCCGGATCCCTCGGCCGGGAGTGGAGATAGTAGTTTCTCTGGCTCATTTAGTGAGAATGAAGCCAGCTTCTCCTCGAACGAGCGATCCGTGGGTTCCTCCACGTCCATCATCTCGCTCTCTTCCTGTGTAACAGGCGACAAAGCTTCCGGAAAAGCTTCTGCGGACGGAGTCAGCTTATCCGGGTCACCGGATAGCTTGGCTGCAGCTACGGATTCCTCAGCCATGACTGGGGAATCGCCCACGGGAGTAAACTACTCCTTTTTCCGGCTTTTACGGCGCCGGGGCCGGCACAAACGGAGTCTGTCTACCAGGAGACAGACTCTGGAGGAGCAGCGGGGGGTTTGCTTAGCCGGTAAAATCCAAGAAGGGAGCGAGCTCGACCGTCTTGAACGTTACCGAAAACAAATATGGCGACAGGCCAGCTTTCGTGACGTCATTTCCCCGCGGTCCGCGAGGTCACGAGAGGTCAGCCGAGACTGGACACGGTGACGTCATGCGGAAACGCACGTGCTACAGGCGGTACATCAACAAACTGATTGTTTTTAGGTAATTATCGCTCACCCCGATGACTCGACTGGGGATTTAAGTGGAGATTATGGAAAGCTTAAGCAAATCCACCGGATTATCCGTCCACTACCCATTGGTACATCATGCGGGGGCGACAAATAAGCCTTTAGGGTCAGTTGTCATCCGTTCCTCTAAATGTAAACATTACACTCGTTGTGTATACAGGTTAGGTCACTGCAGTCCTCTGGGCAATTCGGGGGCTGCGGCGAACGTATCTCCCCTTCTCGGATAGTTCTTTATCGGACCTGACAGTCTGAAGAGCTTTCTCTAGGTGCTTTTTAGCCTTAGAAACACCTTTCCTCTTCTTTTTGTCTTCACCTGCCGAGACTTTTTTAACTCCCCCACGCTTAATCGGTGTTGGCGTGGGTGTCACTGATTCGGAACACTTCTTGGGTCTACCGCGGCCGCGCTTCACTGTAGTGTTCTCTACCTGGTCTATTATGCGATTCTGGTTCAGGATCTTTCCGGAACCTTCACCATACATTTCTGTGGAGGTCTCCCTCCCAGACCATCTCCTTAATCTAGCCACATTTGACTTATAGAGTCGACCAAGGTCGGATTTAATAATTACAGTACAATCACTGATGATTTGTGTTATAGTAAAGGGACCGTCCCAATTAGACGCTAATTTTATGTGTCTAAGCGGTTCATGTAATCTGAGGACTCTGTCTCCGGATTGGAATTTCCGATGCTTTAGATCGGTATCGTATCCTACTTTCTGCCATTTGGCACTTTTCTCCAAATCAATTCGGACAGACTCATATGCTTTTCTAAATCTGTCTCTTAAACATTCCACAAAAACTACATGGCAAGGTAGTTCAGGGTCCATTCCTACGACTCCAAAAACTAGGTCAGCAGGCATTATCAAATCCTCTCCGAATACTAAAAGGTTCGGAGAACAATTTGTACTTGAATGTACCGTACTATTATAAGCATGTGTCACAAAATGACATTGCTCATCCCAGTCATCCATATGTTCATTAACGAGTGACTTTAGGACTTGGATGAGGGTTCTATTGAACCTTTCCACCAATCCGTCGCTTTGTGGCCTATACGGATTGGTTCTAGTCTTGCAAATAGCTAAGTATTCGCACATACCCTGCCAGAGATTTGATTCGAATTCTCTGCCTTGGTCACTGTGTAACATTAATGGTACACCGATGCTTAGTACCCAACCTTTTACAAAAGCTTCGGCACAAGTAATTGCTTTGTGGTCCGGTAGTGGAAATACTTTAGTGTATTTCGTATAATAATCACACACTACCATCATACAGGTATTATCATTAGCGGTTGTATTAAATCCACTAATAATATCTACCCCGATTCTTGCGAATCTAACTCCGAAAAGTTCTTGGGATAGGGGAAGTTTGCCCATCCCGGGTCCGGGTTTGTTTTTACAACAATCCGGACAGGTGGTTACCCATCTTTGCAAGTCCCGTGTCATGCCAGGCCAATAGTATTTCTTGGAAAGTCGTGCTAGCGAGCGTTTCCTTCCGAAATGACCACTGGTCCGATGTCCATGACAGAAGTACATAATGTCATGTCTCATGGCATGTGGTATCACCACTTGCATGATTCTATCACCATTATTACATGGCTTCCAACAGTATAACACGCCTTTCCGGACTTCAAGCTCGGTCCATTGAGCAAGAAACCTTCTCATTTCTCGATTTTCCAGAGAGACCTCTGGTCTAACTGGACGTATACCCTTTGGTACTAATTGCAGTAGCTGCGCAGTTATCGAGTCAGCTTCCTGAAAATGTCGTATGTGATCCATAGACCAATCCAGTATACTGGCAACTAGGGGTACGAATGGTCTTCGAATCCCTGCTAACACTGCCCTATGAGCTCCACAATCAGTACAATCCGGATTATCACATTTCCGGATTGGTATTCGAGACAAAGCATCAGCATTTAAATGCTTAACTCCGGGTCTATGCTGAATCTGTTGATGTTCAAGCCCATACTCGGATAAATGGGCTAGCCATCGGCCTAACATGCCTTCAGCATCTCGGAAGTTCAGTAGCCACCTTAAAGAGGAATGATCCGTACGCAAAGTAAAGTTCGTTCCCCATAGAAAATGTTTGAACTTCTTGGTATATACGACTACTGCTAACAACTCTCTTTTGGTTGTGCAGTAATTGCGCTGAGTCTTGCTCAGTGTGTTGCTGGCAAAGGCAATTGGTACTTCTCTCCCATTTTGGACTTGCGAGAGAGCTGCACCAATGCTATCATTACTAGCATCAGTATCCAGTATGAAATGATCCGTTTCATTCGGATATTGCAATACGGGAGTACTCGTGAACAGATCTTTTAGCTTTTGGAAAGCGGTTTCCTGTTCATGCGTCCAAGGAAATTTTTCCTTGGTACTTCCTGGAGTCCAGTTAGCTATTGCTTGTAATGGGTAACTGACTCTAGAATAATTCGGAATAAATTCCCTGTAATAGGAACAGAATCCTAAAAAGGACCTCACTTCTTTGGGTGTTTTAGGTCTATTCCAATTCGTAACTGATTCGATTTTTTCCGGATCAGCCTTTATTCCTTCATCACTGATGATGCGGCCCAAATAATTTATGGACTTTCTAAACATGTGGCATTTCTTAGGTTTCAATTTGAGACCATTAGAGATAATACGTTCTAGTACCATTTTCAGGTTATTAGAACACTCTTCGAATGTTTTCCCGAAGACTATGACATCGTCAAGATATACAAGACATCTTTTCCACAATAAATCACTTAGAATTGTTTCCATCATTGCTTCAAATGTTGCAGGTGCATTGCACAGTCCAAACGGCATTACATTATATTGGAATAATCCAATATGACTCGAAAATGCAGTTTTCTCCATATCTGAGGGGTTCATTCCCACTTGCCAGTAGCCTGATTGCAAGTCTAGGGTACAAAACCAACTGTTTCCTCCTAAGGAGTCAATGGTTTCATCTATTCTCGGTAATGGATACGAATTCTTTTTCGTTATTCCATTCAACTTCCTGTAGTCTATGCAGAAACGGATAGTACCGTCTTTTTTTGTTACCATACACACAGGACTACTCCATGGACTATTGGAAGGGACTATTACATCCTGTTCCAACATCTTATTTATTTCATCCTCAGCTACTCTCTTTTTTGCTAAGGGTAACCGTCTATACGGTATCTTAAAGGGTTCGGCATCTCCAGTATCTATTTTATGTAATACTTTATTTGTCGTACCTAGTTTTTCACCAGGTTTGGCAAAGGCAGTATGATACTGACAGAGCATATCATAGAACTCTTTCCGGTGTTCCGGATCCTCTAATGAAGTTTCTTCATACAACTTAAATAAGTCTTCCGAAATTTCGTCATCCCCTGTTACCTTCTGTAAGCTTAGCTTACTATCCGTTACAGTTTCCGAAAGGGTCACGTTTCCAAAAACTTGTCCCTTTTTCAAGTAGATAGTCGTGTTTCCAGTATTGGAGACAGGTACTACCGACCAGGATGCATTCGCTACTATCGTGTCTACAGAATTTAATCCAATACCTGACAAAGTAACTACATCCGGTTCTATCACTGCCGGTTTGTTACGCATTGCAGGATCACTTCTTACAAGCACATCACAGGCTACTCCTGGAGGGACTCGCACAGTGTGTGCCACACTAGCCATACTGCTCACTTGTCTCAGTGCACATCTAACCTTCACGGGGTACGGGTATCTCACACTCAACACTCCTGTTTGGGGTTCCAATACAGCACCATACAGGGATGCGAAATCCAACCCGAGTATCCCCTCATCTGCTATATCCGCAACGGTGGCGCTCATGACATAGTCATGTATACCATCTAACTGTAGTCTCACACAAGTTCTACCATACGTTTGCAAGGTACTGCCGTCGGCCGTCTGAGCACTTCCTCCCGATTTGAGAGTATCATGTTCATCCGGTATAAGGTCGTAGAACCCCCTGGAGATACAAGAGTGGCTAGCTCCCGTATCCACAAGGAATTCGGCAGACCTTCCGTTAACAGTAAGGCAAACATACCACCGCCTTCCGTTTAGAACAGAGGGCATGTCCGTGACAATCGGAACGTCATTTTTCACACCAGGAGTCAATCCACATCCTTTCAAGAATTCCAGACAAGGATGACCCGGGGGCAGGTGGGCACCACAGACCTTGGCTAACGAATAGCCGCCTGCCTCGTTACTGATATTGGGTTTCCCCTGTGCTCCCATAGCACCTGTTATATCAGCTTCCCTAACCTTCCGGGTGTCTACAACCACCTCGGTGTTAGGCGATCTTGTTACTTCATGCGAACTATCATCACGGATGGTGATATCATGGCAAGATTTGTCACTGGGATCCCCTTCTTTGCCCCTCGGGAGACCCCTCCTTAGTTTTCCTCTGTACTTACTCCAGAGACACTCTCCTGTCTATGAGGGACAGGTTTCTCAGCCATACATTCTGGAGCATAATGCCCCAGTTTCTGGCATCTGAAACATCTCCTCTGAGATTTGTCAACTCTCGGTCTCTTTAGAGCTTCTGTTAATCCGGCTAATAATGTTTCCATCATGTTAGTAGGAGCAACAGTGGCTGCTACGGTTGGGTTCGCCGTAGAGGCTACACTGCCAGGTTGAGTTGATCCGGAAGCTGTTTTACCAGCAACAGATCCTCCTCTCCCTCTCGAATGTACTTTCCTATACCGCTTTTGTCGGTAATACTTTCCAGCTACATGGACTGAACCAATATAATCTCCGTTTTCATCGGAGACATATTCATCTTTCTCATCAACTTCATTCGATTCAACCGGAGCTAATTGGGAAGTATCGTATACCGGAGCAGGTGTACCTCCATATTGGAATGGAGCTGCTCTTATTGGATTAGGTCCGAGACCTACCAAACGTTTCTTCATGTCATGTCCATCGATTGCTATGAACAGATCACTGAAGGAAGTGTCATCTTTCCAAGAGTCCCAGACCACTTGCTTGTGATCCGGATCACGCAATCCACTGTAGAATTGTATAAACAATTCTTGTAGATAACAATCATCATCATGAGCCCAATTTGGACGTGCTTTCGAAAGCAAGTCCTGTAGCTCCAAACCAAAGACTTTGTGTGATTCTTTAGGTTTTTGTGTCCTCTTCTTGAAGCTTACCCACGGATCTTCTCTAACGATTGATCCAAACAGGTATGCGGCACATTCGACCAATTGATCATAAGTACCGTATATTCCGTAAGCTGCTCTCCATTGGTTGAGGGCTACTTTTCCGCCTTTATTTAACCAACAGATCAAATATGGCAGAGCTTCTTCTTTTGTCCAGCCACTACAATTGACTTCGTCAACAAAAGCTTGATACCTGTCCTTCCATGGATCATTAGAATCATATGGAGGGGGTATCCGTGCCTGCCTACGTGCCGGATTATTACATCCGCGTAGTCTATCTGCTTCTCGCATGCTCCAGTTCATGACTTCCATGCCGTCTGCTCCCTTTCGGTAGCAGTCAATGCCAAGGTTTTGTATACATTGGCTTCTATCAAAGATGGTTTGCATCCCTGCAGGCATAGAAGTTCTCCTGTTAGGTTTCCTGCCATCTCCTCCTGATCCTGATCCTCCGAATCCGGATCCTCCGGGGCCGCCTGGAGGGTTTCCTCCTGGTGGACCATTATTATTATAGCCTCCAGATGAACCACCAGGGCATCCACTATTGTGACCGGTGTTTCCAGAAGAAGCGTGTCTAGGGTAAGAATCATTTTGATTCCATCCCTGGTTATAGCTATTACCATTCTGATAATTGCCACTTCCCGATGGATTATAATTATTTCTATATCCATAGGAAGATGTTCTCGGTTGATACGTACCGCCATTGATATTGTTTTGTGGCGGATTTGGTCTCGGAAAACGTCCATCAGTAGGACCATTACCAGAACCTGGGGGTGGATTCGGTAATCTTGGTACTGCTGGTGTACTGTGGCCGGGTTGGGGGAAATATGAAGGTGGTGTCAACATATGCCTCATTGGTCCGGGTGCTCTTGGTTGTGCCAGGGGTGAATTATTATTATTCCCTGTAGCACCATCGTGAGTCGCTTTGATTTTGTGACTCAAATCCGGTATGGGTGGTGCCGGACCTATCGTATCCAGCATTGGAATTACTGGTTTAGATGCGGTTCCATTTACTGCAGCATTATCCGGTTTCTTATAGATTCCGGATACCACATTCTTGTCAGCCCTATCATCAACGAATGGGCTGTATCTAATTGGGGTTGCATCTTTAGATGTCTTTCCCAACATTGTAGATACCACAGCTGGGTCTATATTACCTATAGTTAACTGGGCTGCTTCTACATATTTATCTAGAGTTATTGCAGTGGCCTGCAATTCCTGAAGCTCATTTGTGAGTTTCTGTCTATCCTCCTCCAGTTGTTTGTTGTAAGCTATGATGCCTACCCGGATGGTTTCATTGTCTTCAGCTTGTTTACTGCACTGAAGTTTCAATTTATCCAACTCATCCTGATAATGGCGAATTTCGGATTCGAATTTTGTCTTATCAAGGTTTAGTTGGTCGTTCGTATCTATATATGTTTGGATACAAATGTGCCTATTATCATATTCTTTATTGAATGATTCTCTCATAGATTGAAGTTTTAGTTCTTCATTCTCGAGTTCTTTCATGTACTCGCTCCTTCTGGCTTCGAATTCATTTCGCATGCCAGTTAGGTCCTCTTCCAGCTGAAGTTTTTCATGGAATACTTCATCCTTAGCTTTGACCAAGGTATTTAAATTCTCGTTCAAAGTGACATAAGTTTCATTCAACAACAGGACATCCGGTCGTTTTAATTCTTCACCTTCCGGTACCGCATAGGTTAAGTCGCCATCTATAGCGCTATAATCTAATATTGGTAATTCGGGCCTGGGTAACCTATAAGGTAGTTCTCCGAATGTTACCCTTTTTCGCATTGGTGCCGGATGTTCTGGGTTAGTACTACCACCGACTTCGAACATCGAATCACATAATTCGTCAACAATTGAATGCTGGCCTATTAAGTTACTATGTCTCTGTATGGACTGTTCGCGTCGTACAGAGTCTGGCAGATTCTCTTCACTATCATTATAGTGGGGTCCGGGATCTCTCCAAGATGCTGATTCCGCATCTTGTGAGTCCGAATGGGCTTGGAGCATTAGCGATCCATTTCCATTCTCTTGGGCAAGTGATTGCCCTGCTGGGTTAGCTTCCCTAAGGGTGTCTAACCCATGTACTAGCCGTTCGGACGTTATAACGTCCGGGCTATACACCAGAATTAACTGGTCATGGCACCAGTGTAAGGGTTTGTGGCCTTACGGACCTGGGGGGTTCGGGTCTTACGGTTCGGAAAGAAAGAGTAAGACAGTATTCCAAGTGTATGCCAACGGTTAGGTTTATTACTTAATGCACACTCACGGCTGCCGGATGATATCAAAGAGGCAGCTAATATTAAAAGACAGTGGTTTACACAGTGTGGAGGCCAGAAGGGCCTCTGACGTAGCGGCTGAGCCCTGGGCTTTATATACGGACCCAGGTGTTCGTCGTCAGATGTCCCCACAGACCCGGATCGGTGCTGCCACCTATCCGGAACCTGAGGAACGTCCGACGACTCGACTCACCCGCCACGTCAGACGGTACCCAACTCCTATGGTTTAGTAAAGTGTACCTCTACATTACAATAAACTTATGAAACAGATACAACAAAAATGGATCAATCTTTAGGAGCAAAGAGGAACAAAGTGCTAGAAAAAATTTGCTTCCATCAAAGCAATTACATATGTAAGGGTTTGTGGCCTTACGGACCTGGGGGGTTCGGGTCTTACGGTTCGGAAAGAAAGAGTAAGACAGTATTCCAAGTGTATGCCAACGGTTAGTTTTATTACTTAACGCACACTCACGGCTGCCGGATGATATCAAAGAGGCAGCTAATATTAAAGAATAATGGTCTACATGGTGTGGAGGCCAGAAGGGCCTCTGACGTAGCGGCTGAGCCCTGGGCTTTATATACGGACCCAGGTGTTCGTCGTCAGATGTCCCCACAGACCCGGATCGGTGCTGCCACCTATCCGGAACCTGAGGAACGTCCGACGACTCGACTCACCCGCCACGTCAGACGGTACCCAACTCCTATGGTTTAATAACGTGTACCTCTACACCACTCCCCCAGACATTTAGGAGGGTGTTATAGTTATAATATTACTAGGATAACATTTCTACATGTCTAAATCTTTAGTAATAGAGGTACAACCATAGGTATAACATTAACACCAGGTTAAGTATAAATCGAATGTCATATATATATATTCGATAGTGAATGTAGTTACAAATAACAATTAGGATGTTGAAATATTATACGAATTACTTGAATAAGAGACAGTTGTGTGAAACGGAACTGTTTGTTAGATTATTATACCATATAATATCATATTATATTTACGGTATAACCAATAAGACAAGTAATATGAATCGTATACATGTGATGATGACAGTTATGTGTAACGGAACTGTCGACAATAAATATATCACATAATAACATCCGTATGTGTTTGTAGTTATTAATACCACATTTGAATATATAGTCTTAAAGAAGACTGTTATAGTAACTTCACTATATAATGACATGTGAATCCGTTAAGGATTCCGTGAGTAGTACGAATAGGACCATTTATACCATACACTTGAAAAGAAAAAAAATCACGGTGTAGCAAATGAATATAATAATAATATATTATCACCGTGTACCTAATAACCTTTATAGCACCAGATCAATATACTTATTATACAATTTGTCTCGCAGGACAATAATATGTGTTTTCTGGTGAAGTTTAGCGGATCTTATAATATGAATACCAACAATAATTAGAGATCCGTATCAATAAATATCTATGTACCCGTATCATAATATGTATCTAGTGGATATGCACATACATATAATATTATAGAAAAATAGAGATATGACATTATATACAATATACAGAAATTATAGATGCTGCTGAAGTCCTCTGCTGTAATCCTCTGGGTACTAGTAGGTAGGTGTGGTCAGCTAACCACGGGATGGACGTGCTAAAGTTTATGGTTTCCTTATATAGAGTGAACACGGTAGTTGAATTTGGGGCAGCTACCCACAATCCTCTAGTAGTGCTAAAGTTTATAGTATATCCGAATGGTGTAGAATGTAGAATAATAGTCCGGATGTGTCAACAATGTAGTAAACGTAATCCTTTTTAAGTTTAGTTGACATAAGTAGATAATAGTCCAATATAGGTCGATCCGGAAGTAATAGTAGTATTTGATATAAGTCCATTCGGGAGTACAGATGAGTTGTAGAGGTAAATCGTAAAGTCCATCCTAGTAAGTGGTTAGCGCGGGTAACAGCAGGGATCTGGAACTGGCATCCGGATACGTCTCACAGCAGCAAGTCTACTATCGGATTGTTCATAGGTGAAGTTATAAATCCGAATAGACTATTCAGGGTGCAATAAGGGTTATACAGCCTGAATTATACAATAAGCTGGTCATAAGAGGGACCCGGAACACATACTATAGGTGTTCATACTGTAGAGGTACACGTTATTAAACCATAGGAGTTGGGTACCGTCTGACGTGGCGGGTGAGTCGAGTCGTCGGACGTTCCTCAGGTTCCGGATAGGTGGCAGCACCGATCCGGGTCTGTGGGGACATCTGACGACGAACACCTGGGTCCGTATATAAAGCCCAGGGCTCAGCCGCTACGTCAGAGGCCCTTCTGGCCTCCACACCATGTAAACCATTGTCTTTTAATATTAGCTGCCTCTTTGATATCATCCGGCAGCCGTGAGTGTGCGTTAAGTAATAAACCTAACCGTTGGCATACACTTGGAATACTGTCTTACTCTTTCTTTCCGAACCGTAAGACCCGAACCCCCCAGGTCCGTAAGGCCACAAACCCTTACACTGGTGCCATGACCAGTTAATTCTGGTGTATAGCCCGGACGTTATAACGTCCGAACGGCTAGTACATGGGTTAGACACCCTCAGGGAAGCTAACCCAGCAGGGCAATCACTTGCCCAAGAGAATGGAAATGGATCATTATTGCTCCAAGCCCATTCGGACTCGCAAGATGCGGAATCAGCATCTTGGAGAGATCCCGGACCTCACTATAATGATAGTGAGGAGAATCTGCCAGACTCTGTACGACGCGAACAGTCTATACAGAGACATAGTAACTTAATAGGCCAACAATCGCTTGTTGACAAATTAAGTGATTCGATGTTCGAAGTTGGTGGTAGTACTAACCCAGAACATCCGGCACCAATGCGAAAAAGGGTAACATTCGGAGAACTACCTTATAGATTACCCAGGCCCGAATTACCAATATTAGATTATAGCGCTATAGATGGCGACTTAACCTATGCGGTACCGGAAGGTGAGGAATTAAAACGACCGGATGTCCTGTTGTTGAATGAGACTTATGTAACTTTGAACGAGAATTTAAATACCTTGGTCAAAGCTAAGGATGAAGTATTCCATGAAAAACTTCAGATGGAAGAGGACCTAACTGGCATGCGAAAGGAATTCGAAGCCAGAAGGAGCGAGTACATGAAAGAACTCGAGAATGAAGAACTAAAACTTCAATCAATGAGAGAATCATTCAATAAGGAATATGATAATAGGCACATTCGTATCCAAACATACATAGATACGAACGACCAACTAAACCTGGATAAGGCAAAGTTCGAATCCGAAATTCGCCATTATCAGGACGAGTTGGATAAATTGAAACTTCAGTGTAGTAAACAAGCTGAAGACAATGAAACCATCCGGGTAGGCATCATAGCTTACAACAAACAACTGGAGGAGGATAGACAGAAACTCACAAATGAGCTTCAGGAATTGCAGACTACTGCAATAACTCTAGATAAATATGTAGAAGCAGCCCAGTTAACTATAGGTAATATAGATCCAGCTGTGGTATCTACAATGTTGGGAAAGACATCTAAAGATGCAACCCCAATTAGATACAGCCCATTCGTTGATGATGGGGCTGACAAGAATGTAGTATCCGGAATCTACAAGAAACCGGATAATGCCGCAGTAAATGGAACCGCATCTAAACCAGCAATTCCAATGCTGGATACGATAGGTCCGGCACCACCCATACCAGATTTGAGTCACAAGATTAAAGCGACTCACGATGGTGCTACAGGGAATAATAATAATACACCCGTGGCACAACCAAGAACACCCGGACCAATGAGGCATATGTTGACACCACCTTCATATTTCCCCCAACCCGGCCACAGTACACCAGCAGTACCAAGATTACCGAATCCACCCCCGGGTTCTGGTAATGGTCCTACTGATGGACGTTTTCCGAGACCAAACCGGTCACAAAACAATATTAATGGCGGTACGTATCGACCAAGAACATCTTCCTATGGATATAGAAATAATTATAATCCATGAGGAAGTGGTAATTATCAAAATGGTAATAGCTATAACCAGGGATGGAATCAAAATAATTCTTACCCTAGATATGCGTCTTCTGGAAACACCGGTTACAATGGTGGATGCCCTAGTGGTTCATCCGGAAGCTATAATAATAATGGTCCACCAGGAGGAAACCCTCCAGGCGGCCCAGGAGGATCCGGATCTGGAGGATCAGGATCAGGAGGAGATGGCAGGAAACCAAATAGGAGAACTTCTATGCCTGCAGGGATGCAAACCATCTTTGATAGGAGCCAATGTATCCAAAACCTTGGCATTGACTGCTACCGAAAGGGAGCGGATGGCATGGAAGTCATGAACTGGAGCATGCGAGAAGCAGATAGACTACGCGGATGTAATAATCCGGCACGTAGGCAGGCACGGATACCCCCTCCATATGATTCCAATGATCCATGGAAGGACAGGTATCAAGCTTTTGTCGACGAAGTCAATTGTAGTGGATGGACAAAAGAAGAAGCTCTGCCATATTTGATTTGTTGGTTAAATAAAGGCGGAAAAGTAGCTCTCAACCAATGGAGAGCAGCTTACGGCATATACGGTACCTATGATCAATTGGTCGAATGTGCCGCATACCTTTTCGGATCAATCGTTAGAGAAGATCCGTGGGTAAGCTTTAAGAAGAGAACACAAAAACCTAAAGAATCACACAAAGTCTTTGGTTTGGAGCTACAGGACTTGCTTTCGAAAGCACGTCCAAATTGGGCTCATGACGATGATTGTTATCTACAAGAATTGTTTATACAATTCTATAGTGGATTGCGAGATCCGGATCATAAGCAAGTGGTCTGGGACTCCTGGAAAGATGACACTTCCTTCAGTGATCTGTTCATAGCAATCGATGGACATGACATGAAGAAACGTCTGGTAGGTCTGACCCGGTCTGGGAGGGAGACCTCCACAGAAATGTATGGTGAAGGTTCCGGAAAGATCCTGAACCAGAATCGCATAATAGACCAGGTAAAGAACACTACAGTGAAGCGTGGTCGTGGTAGGCCTAAAAAGTGTTCCGAATCAGTGACACCCACGCCAACACCGATTAAGCATGGGGGAGTTAAAAAAGTCTCGGCAGGTGAAGACCAAAAGAAGAGGAAAGGCGTTTCTAAGGCTAAGAAGCACCTAGAAAAGGCTCTTCAGACTGTCAGGTCCGATAAAGAACTATCCGAGAAGGGGAGATACGTTCGTCGCAGCCCTCGAATTGCCCAGAGGACTGCAGTGACCTAACCTGTATACACAACGGGTGTAATGTTTACATTTAGAGGAACGGATGACAACTGACCTGAAAGGCTTATTTGTTGCCGCCGCATGATGTACCAATGGGTAGTGGACGGATAATCCGGTGGATTTGCTTAAGCTTTCCATAAACTCCACTTAAATCCCCAGACGAGTCATCGGCGTGAGCGATAATTACCTAAAAACAATCAGTTTGTTGATGTACCGCTTGTAGCACGTGCGTTTCCGCATGACGTCACAGTGTCCAGTCTCGGCTGACCTCTCGTGACCCCGCGCGCAATGGGGAAATGACGTCACGAATGCTGGCCTGTCGCCATATTGTTTTTCGGTAACGTCCAAGACGGTCGAGCTCGCTCCCTTCTTGGATTTTACCGGCTAGCAACCTCCTCGCTGCTCCTCCAGAGTCTGTCTCCTGGTAGACAGACTCCGTTTGTGTCGGCCCCGGCGCCGTAAAAGCCGTAAAAAGGAGTAGTTTACTCCCGTGGGCGATTCCCCAGTCATGGCTGAGGAATCCGTAGCTGCAGCCAAGCTATTCGGTGACCCGGATAAGCTGACTCCGTCCGCAGAAGCTTTTCCGGAAGCTTTGTCACCTGTTACACAGGAAGAGAGCGAGATGATGGACGTGGAGGAATCTACGGATCGCTCGTTCGAGGAGAAGCTGGCTTCATTTTCACTAAATGAGCCAGAGAAACTGTTGTCTCCACTCCCACCCGAGGGATCCGGAGCGGCTGCGAGTGCCGAACCCGCAGCGAGTCCGAGACCACCCAAGTCGACGGACCTAAGGACCAGTGGAAGCCAGCAGTGGCTAACCCGTTCCCAGTAGAGTATGATGGTCGCTACCTGTATGTCCACCCGGAACTGCAGGCACAAGTGACCTACGCGGACGGGACACCGGTCAGGTTGGACCCGAAAGTTCGGATAGCTGTCGAGGGCACTATGGTTCCCGATCAGCTGACCAGGACGCCTCCCGAGTGGCTTCGAGACTGGCCGTGGTTCCAACGGGGACTTATGGTAGACGCTGCCTTCCGCGAGACAGTGTATGAAGCCAACCGAGCCTTCGAGCTCGGAGCGTACCCGAAGCCTGACAAGTCCCTGTGGAACGTCAAGGCTACGAACATTGATTGGGTAGGCTGCGTCTCGGATTCCGAGGGGCAGACTTACCCACGCCCTTGTGCTACCTGGCCCCAGTACCGGACCACAAAGGAGTACCGGGAAGCCGCTGCTAACTTCGAGCAGTGGGATGAAGGTTTTTATATAACCGAGCAAGAGTTAGTGAATGTCCAGAACAATTCACTAACTGGTATGGACCGAGGTGCAGCCCTTCGGACGGTTCTTGTCCGCCGAATGACTGCCGAACAGGAGGCTCAGGAAGAGGCTAAGAGGGCCGCGGAAGTACCCGCACCTCCTATCCCCGACCTGAAACTTGCCACCAGGAGTTCAGCCAGTGCTACACCAGCCACCAGCAGTACTACCACTCAGGTAGAAGCCTCGACCTCCAGCGCATCCGGAACCCAGGAACGGGAGGAAGACTGGAAGGTCAGCAAGAACCGAAGGTCCGCTGCTCGGAAGCTTAAGAATCTCCCGGATTCCGCTAAAGCCGAGCCGAAACCCAGCACTTCAACCACTGGTAGTACTGCCATGGAGGTTGAATCGTCTGACGAGGAGTCTGTGCACGAGTCCTCGGTTGAGTATGATGAGAAGGCCACTCCATCAACTCAAACCGAGGCCGAACAATGGGCTAACGCCAAATCCGGATTCAAAACCCGGATTCCGACGTGCTTCTCCGATTGTGCTTACGGAGTGAAGAAGGACGGCTCTACCCTCTATGCCTGCCCGGACTCAACCAATAAGAACGATGAGTCAGATGATGAAGATTGGATGCGTCTTTCGGACGAGGACCCCAATCCGAGCAAAGCCTATCGAAAGATGTGGCTTATGCTAAACCACACCGAAGGGTACTACACTTATACCCAGAGGAGGAAGCTGCGTTGGGCTTTAGAGAAGTGGTACGGTGACGACCAAAAGTCCTGTCCCTTCTCTATCTGCCAGGATGCAAGTGATGTCACGATCCGGACCTGGAGTACTCCAGCCCGGTTTCAACGGCATCTGGTAGAGGCCCACTTCCACCATCACCCGGTTTACATTTGTGATTCGAGTTATGGTAAGAAGGGCAAGAAGTGTACTATGAAGGTGCAATACAACCGACGTAGTGATCTGGCTAGACACCATCATGGAGCTTCATCAGGAACTCATGAAGGAGTTCGATAGTCTGAGCGAGGATGCTTGGTCTAAGATCCGACCAGGGGACCAAGTCCTCTGCGAGGTTCCGAAGACCAAGGATTCGAAACTCCGCGCTAAGATAGTCCTGACTCCCGGGAAGGGTAAGCTGGATATGCACGAGTCTCTCTGGCAGAAATGCGAGGAATCCGGAAAGGATGCAAAGAGAGCTCGTGAAAGGAGCAGAAGAGACCATAACCGTGGTGGTAACGGTAATGGTCAGACCACCACTGCTAAAGTCAGAGCAGACGACCGCTCCAGGTCTCCTCTGGCTCGGCACCCCCACGAGCAGGTTCAGGGCACTCCGGTGTTCAAGAAACCCGAACCTGCCGGATACGCTGGCGCCGTATCGAAGTCTGGGAAAGTCAATCCTCGTAACTTTCCGTCCTTAAACCAGGGACCTGGACCTGAGAGCCAGACCTTGGTCATAGGAAAGGGTGGCCGTCTTGTTCCTAAGAAGACCACAGCATCTGCTGCCGCCGGATCTGCATCCGCTCCAGCCGCCCTACCAACTAACTTCACCCAGGAGCAAGTACAACTGTACATGCAAATGGGTTTGAAGCAGAACCCAGCACCCCCCACCTACTGTCTTCCAACAGCAGGAGTGTCTGGGAGCCCCACACCCGGAAGTGGTCCTCAGGCCGCATCGACTCCCCCCAAGGCTGTCGCTGCACCTGCGAAACCAAAGGACGCCATTACCATTAAAACCGGTAATGCGGAAGTTTGGTTCGAGAAGTCTCGCCGGGGGGAGGCAGATGTCCAGAAGGCCATCTACACCCACTGGGAGAAGTGTGTTCGCGAAAAAGCGACCGAGTTTCATCAGGGTCTCCTAAACGACACCCTGTTGTGTATGAAACAGGTGGGCGACGCTGAAAAGCAGCGCCTCGAGACCCTCATCCGGGACGATGTGAAGGCCCAGGAGGAGGCTGCCGCAGCTGCCCAAGAAAAAGCAGCTATGGATGTGCACGTGCTGGAGAAACGTGTAAAGGAGGAGATTACTCGGAATACCAACTTGAACACTAAGTTCATGAGGGTATTCGGAGTCGACTTGAACGAGTGGGACGGCACTCCCGAGTCGGCTCTAGCTCTTCTTAAGAAGAAGCATGCTAAGAAGTCCGCTTAAGCATGCTAGGGTTATTTCTCCCATAATTTTTTTTCTCCATCACCGAATGACCAGATATAGTCTTTGCGGAACCCTATAGGTCTGCGAATGTTTTATTCACTAGTGTATTGTAAGGGTTTGTGGCCTTACGGACCTGGGGGGTTCGGGTCTTACGGTTCGGAAAGAAAGAGTAAGACAGTATTCCAAGTGTATGCCAACGGTTAGTTTTATTACTTAACGCACACTCACGGCTGCAGGATGATATCAAAGAGGCAGCTAATATTAAAAGACAATGGTTTACATGGTGTGGAGGCCAGAAGGGCCTCTGACGTAGCGGCTGAGCCCTGGGCTTTATATACGGACCCAGGTGTTCGTCGTCAGATGTCCCCACAGACCCGGATCGGTGCTGCCACCTATCCGGAACCTGAGGAACGTCCGACGACTCGACTCACCCGCCACGTCAGACGGTACCCAACTCCTATGGTTTAATAACGTGTACCTCTACACCACTCCCCCAGACATATAGGAGGGTGTTATACATATAATATTACTAGGATAACATATCTACATGTCTAAACCTTTAGTAATAGAGGTACAACCATAGGTATAACATTAACACCAAATTAAGTATGAACCGAATGTCATGTATATATTCGATAGTGAAATGTAGTTACAAATGACGATTAGGATGTTGAAATTTTATACGAATTACTTGAACAAGAGACAGCTATGCGAAACGGAACTGTCTATTAAATTATTATACCACGTAATATTATAATATATTTACGGTATAACTAATAAGACAAGTAATATGAATCGTATACATGTGATGATGACAGTTATATGTAACGGAACTGTCGATAATAATAATAAAATATATCACATAATAACATCCGTATGTGTGTTTGTAGTTATTAACACCACATTTGAATATGTAGTCTTAAAGAAGACTGTTATAGTAACATCACTATATTATTAACATACGAATCCGTTTAAGATTCCGTGAGTAGTACGAATAGGGTTATTTATACCATACACTTGAAAAAAAAGAAAAAAATCACGGTGTGGAAATGAATATAATAATAATATATTATCACCGTGTACCTAATAACCTTTATAGCACCAGATCAATATACTTATTATACAATTTGTCTCGCAGGACAATAATATTTGTTTTCTGGTGAGGTTTTAACGGATATTATAATATGAATACTAATAATAATCAGATATCCGTTTCAAGAAAATGTCTATGTACCCGTATCATAATATGTATCTAGTGGATATGCACATACATATAATATTATAGAAAAATAGAAATATGACATTATATACAATATACAGGAATTATAAATGCTGCTGAAGTCTTCTGCTGTATCCTCCGGGTACTAGTAGGTAGGTGTGGTCAGCTAACCACGGGATGGACGTGCTAAAGTTTATAGTTTCCTTATATAGAGTGAACACGGTAGTTGATTTTGGGGCAGCTACCCACAATCCTCTAGTAGTGCTAAAGTTTGTAGTATATCCGAATGGTGTAGATTTGTAGAATAATAGTCCGGATGTGTCAACTATGTAGAGAACGTAATCCTTTTTAAGCTTAGTTGACATAAGTAAATAATAGTCCGATATAGGTTGATCCGGAAGTAATAGTAGTATTTGATATAAGTCCATTCGGGAGTACAGATGAGTTGTAGAGGTAAATCGTAAAGTCCATCCTAGTAAGTGGTTAGCACGGGTAACAGCAGGAGTCTGGAACTGGCATCCGGATACGTCTCACAGCAGCAAGTCTACTATCGGATTGTTCATGGATGAAGTTATAAATCCGAATAGACTATTCAGGATGCAATAAAGTTATACAACCTGAATTATACAATAGACTGGTCATAAGAAGAAACCGGAACACATATTATAGGTGTTCATGCACTAGTGAATAAAACATTCGCAGACCTATAGGGTTCCGCAAAGACTATATCTGGTCATTGAAAAAAAAATTATAGAAGAAATAACCCTAGCATGCTTAAACGGATTTCTTAGCATGCTTCTTCTTAAGAAGAGCTAAAGCCGACTCGGGAGTGCCGTCCCACTCGTCCAAGTCGACTCCGAACACCCTCATGAACTTAGTGTTCAGATTGGTGTTCCGAGTGATTTCCTCTTTTACACGCTTCTCAGATGCTGTTGAAACCGGGCTGGAGTACTCCAGGTCCGGATCGAGACATCACTCGCATCCTGGCAGATAGAGAAGGGACAGGACTTTTGATCGTCGCCGTACCACTTCTCTAAAGCCCAACGCAGCTTCCTCCTCTGGGTATAAGTGTAATACCCTTCGGTGTGGTTTAGCATAAGCCACATCTTTCGATAGGCTTTGCTCGGATTGGGGTCCTCGTCCGAAAGACGCATCCAATCTTCATCATCCGACTCATCGTTCTTATTGATTGAGTCTGGACAGGCATAGAGGGTAGAGCCGTCCTTCTTAACTCCGTACGCACAGTCGGAGAAACACGTCGGAATCCGGGTTTTGAATCCGGATTTGGCGTTAGCCCAGCGTTCGGCCTCGGTTTGAGTTGATGGAGTGGCCTTCTCATCATACTCAACCGAGGACTCGTGCACAGACTCCTCGTCAGACGATTCAACCTCCATGGCGGTACTGCCGGTGGTTGAAGTGCTGGGTTTCGGCTCGGCCTTTGCAGAATCCGGGAGATTCTTAAGCTTCCGAGCAGCGGACCTTCGGTTCTTGCTGACCTTCCAGTCTTCCTCCGGTTCCTGGGTCCCGGATGTGCTGGAGGTCGAGGCTTCTACCTGAGTGGTAGTACTGCCGGTGGCTGGTGTAGCACTGGCTGAACTCCTGGTGGAGAGTTTCAGGTCGGGGATAGGAGGTGCGGGTGCTTCCGCGGCCCTCTTAGCCTCTTCCTGAGCCTCTCGTTCGGCAGTCATTCGGCGGACGAGAACCGTCCGAATGGCCGCACCTCGGTCCATACCAATTAGTGAACCGTTCTGGACGTCCACTAATTCCTGCTCGGTAATATAAATACCTTGATCCCACTGCTCGAAGTTAGCAGCGGCCTCCCGGTACTCCTTTGTGGTCCGGTACTGGGGCCGGGTAGCACAAGGGCGTGGGTAAGTCTGCCCCTCGGAATCCGAGACGCAGCCTACCCAGTTGATGTTCTTCGCCTTGATGTTCCACAGGGACATGTCCGGCTTAGGGTACGTTCCGAGCTTGAAGGCTCGGTTGGCTTCGTACACTGTCTCGCGGAAGTCAGCGTCTACCATAAGTCCCCGTTGGAACCACGGCCAGTCTCGAAGCCACTCGGGAGGCGTCCGGGTCAGCTGATCGGGAACCATAACGCCCTCGACAGCTACCCTAACTTTTGGGTCCAACCTGACTGGTGTCCCGTCTGCGTAGGTCACTTGTGCCTGTAGTTCCGGGTGGACATACAGGTAGCGACCATCGTATTCTACTGGGAACGGGTCAGCCACTGCTGGCTTCCACTGGTCCTTCGAGCCGTCGACTTGTGTGGTCTCGGACTCTGTCGCTGCGGGTTCAGCACTCGCAGCCGCTCCGGATTCCTCTGGTGGGAGTGGAGATAGCATCTTCTCTGGCTCATTTAGTGAAAATGAAGCCAGTTTCTCCTCGAACGAGCGATCCGTGGATTCCTCCACGTCCATCATCTCGCTCTCTTCCTGTGTAACAGGCGACAAAGCTTCCGGAAAAGCTTCTGCGGACGGAGTCAGCTTATCCGGGTCACCGGATAGCTTGGCTGCAGCTACGGATTCCTCAGCCATGACTGGGGAATCGCCCACGGGAGTAAACTACTCCTTTTTCCGGCTTTTACGGCGCCGGGGCCGACACAAACGGAGTCTGTCTACCAGGAGACAGACTCTGGAGGAGCAGCGAGGGGTTTGCTAGCCGGTAAAATCCAAGAAGGGAGCGAGCTCGACCGTCTTAGACGTTACCGAAAAACAATATGGCGACAGGCCAGCATTCGTGACGTCATTTCCCCGTTCTTTCGCGGGGTCACGAGAGGTCAGCCGAGACTGGACACTGTGACGTCATGCGGAAACGCACGTGCTACAGGCGGTACATCAACAAACTGATTGTCTTTAGGTAATTATCGCTCACACCGATGACTCGTCTGGGGATTTAAGTGGAGATTATGGAAAGCTTAAGCAAATCCACCGGATTATCCGTCCACTACCCATTGGTACATCATGCGGCGGCGACAAATAAGCCTTTAGGGTCAGTTGTCATCCGTTCCTCTAAATGTAAACATTACACTCGTTGTGTATACAGGTTAGGTCACTGCAGTCCTCTGGGCAATTCGGGGGCTGCGACGAACGTATCTCCCCTTCTCGGATAGTTCTTTATCGGACCTGACAGTCTGAAGAGCTTTCTCTAGGTGCTTCTTAGCCTTAGAAACACCTTTCCTCCTCTTTTTGTCTTCACCTGCCGAGACTTTTTTAACTCCCCCACGCTTAATCGGTGTTGGCGTGGGTGTCACTGATTCGGAACACTTCTTGGGTCTACCACGACCGCGCTTCACTGTAGTGTTCTTTACCTGGTCTATTATGCGATTCTGGTTCAGGATCTTTCCGGAACCTTCACCATACATTTCTGTGGAGGTCTCCCTCCCAGACCATTTCCTTAATCTAGCCACATTTGACTTATAAAGTCGACCAAGGTCAGATTTAATAATTACGGTACAATCACTGATAACTTGTGTTATAGTAAAGGGACCGTCCCAATTAGACGCTAATTTTATGTGTCTAAGCGGTTCATGTAATCTGAGAACTCTGTCTCCGGATTGGAATTTCCGATGCTTTAGATCGGTATCGTATCCTACTTTCTGCCATTTGGCACTTTTCTCCAAATCGACAGACTCATATGCTTTTTTAAATCTGTCTCTTAAACATTCCACAAAAACTACATGGCAAGGTAGTTCAGGGTCCATCCCTACGACTCCGAAAACTAGGTCAGCAGGCATTATCAAATCCTCTCCGAATACTAAAAGATTCGGAGAACAATTTGTACTTGAATGTACCGTACTGTTATAAGCATGTGTCACGAAATGACATTGCTCATCCCAGTCGTCCATATGTTCATTAACGAGTGACTTTAGAACTTGGATGAGGGTTCTATTGAACCTTTCCACCAATCCGTCGCTTTGTGGCCTATACGGGTTGGTTCTAGTCTTGCAAATAGCTAAGTATTCGCACATACCCTGCCAGAGATTTGATTCGAATTCTCTGCCTTGGTCACTGTGTAACATTAATGGTACACCGAAACTTAGTACCCAACCTTTTACAAAGGCTTCGGCACAAGTAATTGCTTTGTGGTCCGGTAGTGGAAATACTTTAGTGTATTTCGTATAATAATCACACACTACCATCATACAGGTATTATTATTAGCGGTTGTATTAAATCCACTAATAATATCTACCCCGATTCTTGCGAATCTAACTCCGAAAAGTTCTTGGGATAGGGGAAGTTTGCCCATCCCGGGTCCGGGTTTGTTTTTACAACAATCCGGACAGGTGGTTACCCATCTTTGCAAGTCCCGTGTCATGCCAGGCCAATAGTATTTCTTGGAAAGTCGTGCTAGCGAGCGTTTCCTTCCGAAATGACCACTGGTCCGATGCCCATGACAGAAGTACATAATGTCATGTCTCATAGCATGTGGTATCACCACTTGCATGATTCTCTCACCATTATTACATGGCTTCCAACGGTATAACACGCCTTTCCGGACTTCAAGCTCGGTCCATTGAGCAAGAAACCTTCTCATTTCTCGATTTTCCAGAGAGACCTCCGGTCTAACTGGACGTATACCCTTTGGTACTAATTGCAGTAGCTGCGCAGTTATCGAGTCAGCTTCCTGGAAATGTCGTATGTGATCCATAGACCAATCCAGTATACTGGCAACTAGGGGTACGAATGGTTTTCGAATCCCTGCTAACACTGCCCTATGAGCTCCACAATCAGTACAATCCGGATTATCACATTTCCGGATTGGTATTCGAGACAAAGCATCAGCATTTAAATGCTTAACTCCGGGTCTATGCTGAATCTGTTGATGTTCAAGCCCATATTCGGATAAATGGGCTAGCCATCGGCCTAACATTCCTTCAGCATCTCGGAAGTTCAGTAGCCACCTTAAAGAGGAATGATCCGTACGTAAAGTAAAGTTCGTTCCCCATAGAAAATGTTTGAACTTCTTGGTATATACGACTACTGCTAACAACTCTCTTTTGGTTGTGCAGTAATTGCGCTGAGTCTTGCTCAGTGTGTTGCTGGCAAAGGCAATCGGTACTTCTCTCCCATTTTGGACTTGCGAGAGAGCTGCACCAATGCTATCATTACTAGCATCAGTATCCAGTATGAAATGATCCGTTTCATTCGGATATTGCAATACGGGAGTACTCGTGAACAGGTCTTTTAGCTTTTGAAAAGCGGTTTCCTGTTCATGCGTCCAAGGAAATTTTTCCTTGGTACTTCCTGGAGTCCAGTTAGCTATTGCTTGTAATGGGTAACTGACTCTAGAATAATTCGGAATAAATTCCCTGTAATAGGAACAGAATCCTAAAAAGGACCTCACTTCTTTGGGTGTTTTAGGTCTATTCCAATTCGTAACTGATTCGATTTTTTCCGGATCAGCCTTTATTCCTTCATCACTGATGATGCGGCCCAAATAATTTATGGACTTTCTAAACATGTGGCATTTCTTAGGTTTCAATTTGAGACCATTAGAAATAATACGTTCTAGTACCATTTTCAGGTTATTAGAACATTCTTCGAATGTTTTTCCGAAGACTATGACATCGTCTAGATATACAAGACATCTTTTCCACAATAGATCACTTAGAATTGTTTCCATCATTGCTTCAAATGTTGCAGGTGCATTGCACAGTCCAAACGGCATTACATTATATTGGAATAATCCAATGTGACTCGAAAATGCAGTTTTCTCCATATCTGAAGGGTTCATTCCCACTTGCCAGTAGCCTGATTGCAAGTCTAGGGTACAAAACCAGCTGTTTCCTCCTAAGGAGTCAATGGTTTCATCTATTCTCGGTAATGGATACGAATTCTTTTTCGTTATTCCATTCAACTTCCTGTAGTCTATGCAGAAACGGATAGTACCGTCTTTCTTTGTTACCATACACACAGGACTACTCCATGGACTATTGGAAGGGACTATTACATCCTGTTCCAACATCTTGTTTATTTCATCTTCAGCTACTCTCTTTTTCGCTAAAGGTAGCCGTCTATACGGTATCTTAAAGGGTTCGGCATCTCCAGTATCTATTTTATGTAATACTTTATTTGTCGTACCTAGTTTTTCACCAGGTTTGGCAAAGGCAGTATGATACTGACAGAGCATATCATAGAACTCTTTCCGGTGCTCCGGATCTTCTAATGAAGTTTCTTCATACAACTTAAATAAGTCTTCCGAAATTTCATCATCCCCTGTTACCTTCTGTAAGCTTAGCTTACTATCCGTTACAGTTTCCGAAAGGGTCACATTTCCAAAAACTTGTCCCTTTTTCAAGTAGATAGTAGTGTTTCCAGTATTGGAGACAGGTACTACCGACCAGGATGCATTCGCTACTATCGTGTCTACAGAATTTAATCCGATACTTGATAAAGTAACTACATCCGGTTCTATCACTGCAGGCTTATTACGCATTGCAGGATCACTTCTTACAAGCACATCACAGGCTACTCCCGGAGGGATTCGCACAGTGTGTGCCACACTAGCCATACTGCTCACTTGTCTCAGCACACATCTAACCTTTACGGGATACGGGTATCTCACACTCAACACTCCTGTTTGGGGTTCTAATACAGCACCATACAGAGATGCGAAATCCAACCCAAGTATTCCCTCATCTGCTATATCTGCAACGGTGGTGCTCATGACATAGTCATGTATACCATCCAACTGTAGTTTCACACAAGTTCTACCATACGTTTGCAAGGTACTGCCGTCGGCCGTCTGAGCACTTCCTCCCGATTTGAGAGTATCATGTTCATCCGGTATAAGATCGTAGAACCCCCTGGAGATACAAGAGTGGCTAGCTCCCGTATCCACAAGGAATTCGGCAGATCTTCCGTTAACAGTGAGGCAAACATACCACCGCCTTCCGTTTAAAACAGAGGGTATGTCCGTGACAATCGGAACGTCATTTTTCACACCAGGAGTCGATCCACATCTTTTCAGGAATTCCAGACAAGGATGACCCGGGGGCAGGTGGGCACCACAGACCTTGGCTAATTCATAGCCGCCTGCCTCGTTACTGATATTGGGTTTCCCCTGTGCTCCCGTGGCACCTGTTATATCAGCTTCCCCAACCTTCCGGGTGTCTACAACCACCTCGGTGTTAGGCGACCTTGTTACTAAATGCGAACCATCATCACGGATGGTGATATTATGGCAAGATTTGTCACTGGGATCCCCTTCTTTGCCCGTCGGGAGACCCCTTTCTAGTTTTCCTCTGTACTTATCCCAGAGACACCCTCCTGTTTACGCGGAACAGGTTTCTCAGCCATACATTCTGGAGCATAATGACCCAGTTTCTGGCATCTGAAACATCTCCTCTGAGATTTATCAACTCTTGGTCTCTTTAGAGCTTCTGTTAATCCGGCTATTAATGTTTCCATCATGTTAGTCGGAGCAACAGTGGCTGCTACGGTTGGCTTCGCCGTAGAGGCTACACTGCCAGGTTGAGTTGATGCGGAAGCTGTTTTACCAGCAACAGATCCTCCTCTCCCTCTCGAATGTACTTTCCTATACCGTTTTTGTCGGTAATACTTTCCAGCTACCTGGACTGAACCAATATATTCTCCGTTTTCATCGGAGACATATTCATCTTCCTCATCAACTTCATTCGATTCAACCGGAGCTAACTGGGAAGTATCATATATCGGAGCAGGTGTACCTCCGTATTGGAATGGAGCTGCTCTTACTGGACTAGGTCCAAGACCTACCAAACGTTTCTTCATGTCATGTCCATCGATTGCTATGAACAGGTCACTGAAGGAAGTGTCATCTTTCCAAGAGTCCCAGACCACTTGCTTGTGATCTGGATCTCGCAATCCACTGTAGAATTGTATAAACAATTCTTGTAGATAGCAATCATCGTCATGAGCCCAATTTGGACGTGCTTTCGAAAGCAAGTCCTGTAGCTCCAAACCAAAGACTTTGTATGATTCTTTAGGTTTTTGTGTTCTCTTCTTGAAACTTACCCACGGATCTTCTCTAACGATTGATCCAAATAGGTATGCGGCACATTCGACCAATTGATCATAGGTACCGTATAATCCGTAAGCTGCTCTCCATTGGTTGAGAGCTACTTTTCCGCCTTTATTTAACCAACAGATCAAATAAGGCAGAGCTTCTTCTTTTGTCCAACCACTACAATTGACTTCGTCGACAAAAGCTTGGTACCTGTCCTTCCATGGATCATTAGAATCATATGGAGGGGGTATCCATGCCTGCCTACGTGCCGGATTATTACATCCGCGTATTCTATCTGCTTCTCGCATGCTCCAGTTCATGACTTCCATGCCATCTGCTCCCTTTCGGTAGCAGTCAATGCCAAGGTTTTGGATACATTGGCTTCTATCAAAGATGGTTTGCATCCCTGCAGGCATAGAAGTTCTCCTATTTGGCTTCCTCCCATCTCCTCCTGATCCTGATCCTCCGGATCCGGATCCTCCTGGGCCGCCTGGAGGGTTTCCTCCTGGTGGACCATTATTGTTATAGTTTCCGGATGAACCGCCAGGGCATCCACCATTGTAACCGGCGTTTCCAGAAGACGCATATCTAGGGTAAGAATTATTTTGATTCCATCCCTGGTTATAGCTATTACCATTTTGATAATTACCACTTCCTGATGGATTATAATTATTTCTATATCCATAGGAAGATGTTCTTGGTTGATACGTACCGCCATTAACATTGTTTTGTGGCGGGTTCGGTCTTGGAAAACGTCCATCAGTAGGACCATTACCGGGACCATGAGGTGGATTCGGTAATCTTGGCCCTGCTGGTGTACTGTGGCCGGGTTGGGGGAAATATGGAGGTGGTGTCAACATATGCCTCGTTGGTCCGGGTGCTCTTGGTTGTGCCACGGGTGCACTATTGTTAGTCCCGGTAGCTCCATCGTGAGTCGCTTTAATTTTGTGACTCAAATCTGGTATTGGTGGTGCCGGACCTATCGTATCCAGCATTGGAGTTGCTGGTTTAGGTGCGGTTCCATTTACTGTGGTATTATCCGGTTTCTGATAGATTCCGGATACTACATTCTTGTCAGCCCCATCATCAACAAATGGGCTGTATCTAATTGGGGTTGCATCTTTGGATGTCTTTCCCAACATTGTAGATACCACAGCTGGATCTATATTACCTATAGTCAACTGGGCGGCTTCTACATATTTATCTAGGGTTATTGCAGTAGTCTGCAATTCCTGAAGCTCATTTGTGAGTTTCTGTCTATCCTCCTCCAGTTGTTTGTTGTAAGCTATAATGCCTACCCGGCTGGTTTCATTGTCTTCAGCTTGTTTACTACACTGAAGTTTCAATTTATCCAACTCGTTCTGATAATGGCATATTTCGGTTCGAATTTTGCCTTATCAAGGTTTAGTTGGTCGTTCGTATCTATGTATGTTTGGATACGAGTGTGCCTATTATCATATTCTTTGTTGAATGATTCTCTCATTGATTGAAGTTTTAATTCTTCATTCTCGAGTTCCTTCATGTACTCACTCCTTCTGGCTTCGAATTCCTTTCGCATGCCAGTTAGGTCTTCTTCCAACTGAAGTTTTTCATGGAATACTTCATCTTTAGCTTTGACCAAGGTATTTAAATTCTCGTTCAAAGTTACATAAGTTTCATTCAACAACAGGACATCCGGTCGTTTGAATTCCTTACCTTCCGGTACCGCATAGGTTAAGTTGCCATCTATAGCGCTGTAATCTAATATTGGTAATTCGGGCCTGGGTAATCTATAAGGTAGTTCTCCGAATGTTACCCTTTCTGGCATCGGTGCCGGATGTTCTGGGTTAGTACTACCACCAACTTCGAACATCGAATTACTTAATTCGTCAACAAGTGATTGTTGGCCTATTAAGTTACTTTGTCTCTGTATAGACTGTTCGCGTCGTACAGAGTCTGGCAGATTCTCCTCACTATCATTATAGTGGGGTCCCGGATCCCTCCAAGATGCTGATTCCGCATCTTGCGAGTTCGAATGGGTTTGGAGCATTAATGATCCATTTCCATTCTCTTGGGCAATTGATTGCCCTGCTGGGTTAGCTTCCCTGAGGGTGTCTAACCCATGTACCAGCCGTTCGGACGTTATAACGTCCGGGCTATACACCAGAATTAACTGGTCACGGCACCAGTGTAAGGGTTTGTGGCCTTACGGACCTGGGGGGTTCGGGTCTTACGGTTCGGAAAGAAAGAGTAAGACAGTATTCCAAGTGTATGCCAACGGTTAGTTTTATTACTTAACGCACACTCACGGCTGCCGGATGATATCAAAGAGGCAGCTAATATTAAAGAATAATGGTCTACATGGTGTGGAGGCCAGAAGGGCCTCTGACGTAGCGGCTGAGCCCTGGGCTTTATATACGGACCCAGGTGTTCGTCGTCAGATGTCCCCACAGACCCGGATCGGTGCTGCCACCTATCCCGAACCTGAGGAACGTCCGACGACTCGACTCACCCGCCACGTCAGACGGTACCCAACTCCTATGGTTTAATAATGTGTACCTCTACACATATCTTTGTTAGAAGAAGAAAGGCGAACACACATAAACATGATAAGAGAACAAGAAGAAAAAAATGTTGTTCTTTCCACTGAATTAAGAGAAATTCAAAATGAAACTATGAATATGTTATCTCACAGGAAAGCCTACAACATAGCGAAAGCAGAAAATGAATGCTACGCAAGGATAGCTCGCGATCGTTATGGTTGTACTGTAGCAGACGGAGACAACGCTGAAACTGAGGAAAATAAAGACATTGAAGGAGACAATCAAATTTCTGACGTTCCAGATTCTTTGCCACCTGATAGCTTGATGGATATGTACAGGCATTTGCCAAATGAATTACTAACATGAGATAGATGCTTTCCAACAGGCACATGCCCATCTAACATGAATACCTTAAACTATAGTGAAACAGGAGAACCTTTAGCGGAAGAAAAGGTATGCTCTGAATGCATACATAAAATAAGAACCCTTGAGGAGATCAGAATATGTCAACGAAAATATATCGACATCCTTCGAGCTGAAAGAAAACCATATCAAGAAAGAATAAGATCACTAGAAAAAAGAAATAGCTTTCTTTCAGAAAAATTAGCAGAAAAAGAAGGAAAACTCTTGTCTCTCTCTCTAAGTCACCTACAACATGGCAATGCAATACTTCAAAATAAAGAAACAATTTAAACATAGGAAATGGGAAGACGATAAAGCTTTCGCTTACATTAAAAAAAGAAATCAAAAAATTTCTTGTACTGCTTTTTTCTTGAAACTTATGTTAAAGCATTATGAACAAGTCTTCAAACATAGAAAAATGTTATGTTTTGTTTATTATCTGTTAGAAAATGTATTCGAAAATAAAGATGAGAAAATACAAATGCTGGCAAGAGTGAACATGCATGACTTGTCTAAGTTATCTCTAGAAGAAGCTATAGGTTATACCTTAAAATTTCAAAGCAAAACTGGACCTAAAAATTTAGAAGAAAAATTCTGTTGGGAAATGGCTCTCAACCATCACTATGATGAAAATGATCACCATCCACAGTACTGGAAAGGTAACAACATGGAAAAATTTGCTTTGATTGAAAGTATATTAGATATGATAACTTATCATGCAGAACGAGATTTGATGCTAGAAGAAATAAATGTACATCATATGTTAGATGAAGAAGTTGCTGTGATTCAACTTTTAGACATAAATCCTATATATCTAGAAAGATACACAGAAGAAGACAAGGAGAAAGTGAAAGAATATCTTTCTTTATGGAAAAATATCTTGTCTGTGAAATCTTAAGAAAAAATAAAAAATAAATATATATATATATATATAGTCATAAAAGAAAAAAAAACATACCATTATGTTAAAAGTGAAAAAAAGGAAAAAATATCCATACTATAATATCACATCAATTTATATGCATGTTTCTTATGTATTGTCTCATGTCCGGATTAATCAGTACTGTTATGTCTTATCCTATTCTTGTTTGTTCTATGCTGACATGTTTTTTCATAACATGCATACAGCTGCCTGAAATACCCGTTCCTTAATCATGCTGAGATATGTGAAAAAAATATAAAAAATAAGCAACAAAAATTAAGATGCTGTTCGCTTACTGTCTCATGTCAGGACTGAGCAATGCTTTCATACCAGATCCTGTTGTGTTATATGTCATATTCTTATGTGTTCTTATAATATGTATACATCTACGTAAGATACGTCTTGCTTGATTGTCATATCAAGTTTATGTCTTTGAGATAAAACAGAAAACAGTGTAAACCTATATGAAATTGGATATACCTGTAAAACTGCTGACGTATACATGTATATTTCCTTAGACAAATATACAACAGCACTTGTCACTTACATTTACATATTGTTGCTCTTGTTGCAGTAACAAAAAAAAAATGCCTTTGCCATCTTACTATTTCGAAGAAGATTTAGGTTACTCTGATCTATTTCTTCAAAAGATTTCAGTCTTGTTAGCATATGAATGGATGAAACTAGGTGTACATCTTGGAATACCTCATACAAAACTTGAAAACATGAACAAAACTAAAACCACTACAACCATGGGTCTTGAAATGCTGAACAAGTGGTGGAGAGGAGTTCCTTTCTACTTAAGAACTGAAGAACTGATAATGAGTTTCAGGGAAAACCAACGAATGGACTTGGTTGAATTCACGGAAGAATTCTTCAAAGAAAAAAAATTAGAAGAACATAGTGATGAGTCAACTGCTGTGCAAATGTTCTTCATTGTACTAAGTGAAAGAATGTCAAGAGATTGGAAGAATGTGGCTATATATCTGCACATCACGCTGGATGAAATAAAAACCATATCCTCTCAGCCAGAACAAGACATAAAACATTTAACTTTTAATGTCTTAAAGATGTGGCAAAGATCAAAGAACAGTGCCACTCATCAATTAATGAAAGCTTTGTTTGAAATGGAAAGAAATGATGTTTTGAAGCTGCTGTTCTTAGAATTTGATAAAAGAACGGGAAACTAACTGACAAACCAAGAAAACAACAAACAAAAGAGCAACAGAAACCTAATTTTTGTAAACGAATGAAAAAAAAAAATATATATATATATAATTTGTTTTGTTCTTTGTTCATATAACCTGATTGAGATATCATGAGAATATCATACACATAGTACTCAATCATTGAAGAACAACATAAAACATACATCAAAAAAGCAATAGAAAAAGATAGTACTTCATCGCCTTGAAAAATGGAAACTCCAGTCTTAAGATTCGTTAAAATTAATCCTAATGCAATCTCTCCTGCTCAAAAATATTACACTATAGGATACAACTTATACAGTCCATCTGAATATACCATCCCTCCTAAAGGAAGTCGTTTCATAGAAACAGGTATCCGAGTTTCTGTTCCATATGGTTATTATGGTATAATAACGCCTTTGAGCAAAAAAAGAAATAATGATGTAAATGTTCAAAAAAAAAATAATAGACATTCATAACAGAGAAGAAATTAAAGTTATGTTGCACAATTTTAGTGAAAAAGAAGATAAAGACGCCACAATAAAGAAAGGAGAAGCCGTTGCACAGCTTATATTACAAAAAATATGCACTTCAAAATTGAAACAATGTTACAAGCTGGAAAGAACCCCTGAAGATCAAGAAAGTTATGATGCAGCTTACAACAAAATAGCTGATCAGATATATGAAGAAGAGCATCGGTTCCTGAAAGGTGCTGATCATATAAAAAAAAAAGATGGATGCCTCTTCACAAACATGTCTGAAAAGTCCTCTTCAAGAGAAGACAACTTCTTCGCAAACATCTCTGTGAATAGCATAAACAGCAAGTGAAATGAGTTTGTGCACTGTCTACAAGAAAAATCAGTCAGTATACTGTCATCTCATTGAAGATGTCTCTATTAAAGTTCATGAAATTATCTCCAAGAGCTTTCACTCCAACTCGTGCTTCAAGTGATGCAGCAGGACTTGATTTATATAGTGCCTATGAGCAGGACTTGATTTATATAGTGCCTATGACTATATCATCCCTCCTAAAAGTAAACAATTAATAAAAACAGATATTGCACTGGATATACCTCCTGGTTGCTATGCCCGTGTGGCTCCGAGATCAGGACTTACGTTAAAATATTTCATTGACGTAGGTGCTGGAGTCATAGATAGAGATTATAGAGGTAATGTAGGAGTCATTCTCTTTAATTTCGGAGAAAAAGAATATAAAATAACTCAAGGAGACAGGATAGCACAAATGATATTAGAAAAAATTTACATGCCTGTCATTGAAGAATGTGATATCCTTAATGAAACCATGCGAGGTGACAATGGTTTTGGATCAACTAATAAATGATATTGTTTTTGAATAAAAGAAACAATAAAAAAATGAAATCTTTATTCTTGTTTTTATTTCACTTTATAACATAATCATTCCATTTAACATATACATGATTCATTCCATTTAACATATACATGATTCATCGCTTACTACATTGTTTTCTCTACAAGCATAAGAACACAATGACATATACATGGTTCAGCGTTTGAGCGTACATAGAAAAATCCGTAATCAATCTGGATTATGCAAAAATTTCTTTAGTTCCAGTCACCTTTCATTTAAAAGCACATTTGACATAAATATAGGATATTATTTATAATCGACCTCCTTTTTAAATAATCTAAATTTTCCAGAATATTAGGTCTTCTTAAAATAATTATTTTAAGAAGACCTAATATTATACTACTTTGGTATCTCTAGTGATAAGCAAGCCAAAGAGCCACCCAACATATAAGTCAAAACGAACTGTTACAAAATCAAGAAACACAACCATATTTACTGTTTTTTAACGTGTCAAGTCATCCCGGTTAGGTTTCAACCGCCATAACACCTTGCTTGACGAAGTAGGTCACTTGATACGGAGCTAGCCACTGCTTTTTGACCACTTTCCGCTGCTTCAGCAGAAGTGGTCATATTACAACTGCATCGGCCCATAGACTTTGCCCTGAGTTCTACCCTCCACTGTAAATCAATGTACCAATCGCACCCCGGTTCCATACCCTCAAGTGGTCTATAGCCCCCTCCCCTCAGCTCCCACCCTTTTGATTGGCTGTTGGTAGTGGCCTGACCCAGTTTCTGGGCGCCAAAGGACAGTTAGGTAGAACGCCAACACACTGCGCCGCTTGCTGCCGCGTTTCTCAGCGCCAACAAACAGTTACCGGTAGGCAGAACGCCAACACACTGCGCCGCTTGCTGCCCGCGTTTCTCGGCGCCAATGGACAGTTAGGCAGAACGCCAACACACTGTGCCGCTTGCTGCCCGCGTTTTTCGGCGCCAATGGACAGTTAGGCAGAACGCCAACACACTGCGCCGCTTGCTGCCCGCGTTTTTCGGCGCCAAACATTACGCGGTGTCATTCTTTTTTCAAATCTAACTATTTCTCGGCACCATGCGGCAAACAAGGACGAGTTGTGACAATAATCCGTATGTACTGCGACAATAAAGCAAGACTCTCAAATAACAACACATTTGGGCCAAAAACACCAACACATCGTCACATTGTAAACAAACAGCACTTTTGCTGGTGCTGCAGCTACTGCACTCTCCGACCGCAGCTCGATCATCCGTACCTCCTTCCCTCTCTGCCCCCACCTGGTCACGTGACAACGTCGTGACGTCACACGTCGACGTTTGGTGGTGAATCTCCACTGATTACTACACCAATGCAAACATGAGCAAATTGGGTATTTTGATGCATTTTCTGGATCAAATATTATACAAATAATCCACCTTTTCCATTAAGATCAGAATCTGCAAATATTAGTATGAAAGACATCCAAAACATGGACAGGAGATACAGGAAATAGTCCGACGTAGGGTTACTGCTTACGTTATGCAGCTTGTCACTGTACGAGACACCCACAGGCCTACGACTACGAGGTGGTGAGTGTTAGGGAGTCAGGGCTGTCAAGTCTCACGCCTTGGGCGTGAGAGTCACGCATTTTGACACTTTCTCACGCTCTCACACATAGACAAGGCTTTCTCACGCATTTCTGGCATCCTGGGCATTCCAGAACTGAAAGAATTTTTCAAATATTCAAACTAGAAGCAAAGTTATAATAGTGATTCTCAGAAGTCACCAAAATGCATGTTTTGACACAGAAACTTTCAAAATTTTCTCAGGAAATTAAGGGAGTGATGATTTTTTAACAGGGGGGCTGATGGGTTTGAGGGGGGGTCAGAATTTTTTCAGCACCTCTGATAGGGGAGGGGGGGGGTCAAAATAATTTCACCTGTTTTCAGTGGAAAACCCCGCGCATTACTATAGGCTAAAAGGGGGCGTTCGCGCGTGATTTTTGTCCCTTATGGGGGGGTTGTAAAAAAATTTACCCCCTCAAGAGGGGGGGGTCGAAATTTTTTTTGCGCATCCGCACGCAAACCCAGTAACCCCTCCCCCCTGTTGTTAAAAAATGATCACTCCCTCCCCCCTACTGCTGCTGGGTTACTTCCCTTGCGATTCATGTCGCTTGCACTGCGATGTGGTGCACCGCGCAATATTTGTCCATTTTCTCAAAATCTCACTCATGTCCATTCTCAGAACTTGACAACCCTGGCTCTGGGGTCAGGAAATGAGGAAAACGTAGGGGGGGGGGGCTAAAACTTACAGCTCTGGGGTCAGGAAATGAGGAAAACGTAGGGGGGGGGCTAAAACTTACAGCTCTGGGGTCAGAAAATGAGGAAAACGGAGGGGGGGGCTAAAATTTACACATCTGGGGTCAGAAAATGAGGTAAACGGAGGGGGGGGGCTAAAATTTACAGCTCTGATGGGGTCAGAAAATGAGGAAAACATAGGGGAGGCTAAAATTTACAGCTCTTGGCTCAGAAAATGAGGAAAACGTAGGGGGGGGGGCTAAAACTTACACAACTGGGGTCAGAAAATGAGGTAAACAGAGGGGGGGGGGCTAAAACTTACAGCTCTGGGGTCAGAAAATGAGGAAATTGGAGGGGGGGGCTAAAACTTATAGCTCTGGGGTCAGAAAATGAGGAAAACATAGGGGGGGCTAAAACTTATAGCTCTGGGGTCAGAAAATGAGGAAAACAGAGGGGGGAAGGGCTAAAATTTACAGCTCTGGGGTCAGAAAATGAGGAAAATGTAGGGGGGGGGCTAAAATTTACAGCTCTGGGGTCAGAAAATGAGGCAAACGGAGGGGGGGGCTAAAACTTACAGCTCTGGGGTCAGAAAATGAGGAAAACATAGGGGGGGCTAAAATTTACAGCTCTTGGCTCAGAAAATGAGGAAAACATAGGGGGGGGCTAAAACTTACAGCTCTGGGGTCAGGAAATGAGGAAAACGTAGGGGGGGGCTAAAACTTACAGCTCTGGGGTCAGGAAATGAGGAAAACGTAGGGGGGGGGCTAAAACTTACAGCTCTGGGGTCAGAAAATGACCCATTGGACCCCCCCTTCCCCGCCAGACATAGAAGTCTAGACCTACCATAGATAGGAAAATAGTTTGAAATCCGTTTTCTCTTGATTTTGCTGAAAAATTACCCTCGCCAAATGACATATACACTATGTGTATCTCCAATCCTGGGGGGTGCAAATTCCAAACAGTCCTCCCACTCTCCTCCCCCGCCCCTCCCCACCATGATAGGCCTACTACTCCGAGATACACTTCCCCATCCCCCTGTGCCATTCTAGGCCTACTTGGACTCAAATAATATGCCATTTCAAATGGTTTCCAGCCCTGGGTTGAACCCATTAAAATTTTTGTCAGAAATTCCTCTGCAAGAAATCCTAGAGTATGCCCTAGGTACCCTCAGCATTAACATGTATATCATATATGCAGTAACACCCTAAACAAATGTATTCCTGTAGCAGTCCCTAATATCTAGGTTCGTAACCTAGGCTGGCCAAATGGATATGTTATTCAACATATTCAACTACTATCTGACAGGACAATATGGGCCAGTGTCCTGATTAGGAACTGCTGGGAATACAAGTGCAATGAAGTCAAAGTATAATGATATTGGTTCACATATATAAGCAAATGTCAATGACCAGGAAATAGTTTTGCATCGTATTCACCAGTATGAGCATCCTAAATTGTCACATGGAAAAACCATTTGCCTAGTGAATGGAATATTGAGCATTTCAGACCGAAGTAAACCTTTGCTTCTTTAACACATGGGATCCCCCCCAATGGTTTACTGCATAATGTATAATATATTTACTCCTTTTATTGCACTACATGTTGGACACACCTTGGTAGAAGTGCCATGCGCAGCCTTTTTGAAATGTAAACATCCAAGATGGCGGCGGTCAGGATTCGTGATGAAGACGGGTAAATAAGGGTTTAATTTCAATCTTTTTGATGAAATATCGATTAATTATCAACCCAGACACCTTGACATAAATGTAAAGATGAACTCTGATTAGCTTAAGCCTCCTGATTCTTCACTCGCGGGTCCGGGCCGCTCCGTACTCGGCCTAGCGGCCTCGTGCGGAACGCCCCGGACCCGCTCGTGAAGAAACTGTTGGCTCAAACTGATCATCGTTCACCTTTACCATTTTCCATCAACATTTTCCTGTTGGAACACTGGTCAATCTGTTCCTTCACAATAGTATTAGTTTACATATCATTCATAACATGTAAACACATGTAAGTGCATGTATTGTAACCAGCCTGGGGTACGACCCCAGATAACAGGAAAACATCAATGGAATACCACAGTTCAAAGTGATGCAATGGGAATCTAATTGATTGGTGTTATCAAATGCAAATGATTCTAAAAGAGGATAAATTACTTCACTTATTTCACCTCGGGGTTGGCCTTGGAGTCACACTAGATTTTTTTACCTATCATGGTCCAGGGGCACAGGGGAATGGTGTAACAGAAGGGAGTGAGATGGGGCAGTAGGCCTATCATGGTCCAGGGGCACAGGGGAGTGGTGTAACAGAGGTGAGTGAGGTGGGGCAGTAGGCCTACCAAGGTACAGGGGCACAGGGGAATGGTGTAACAGAGGGGTGCGAGATAAGGGCAGTAGGCCTATCATGGTATGGGGGCACAGGGAAATGATGTAATGGAGGGATGTTGGGGATGGCAAATTTGCTTTCTATGGTAGGTCTAGACTTCTCTATGTCTGGCGGGGAGGCGGGGGGTTCCAATGGGTCAAGTGTCCAAGTAAATCATCTGGGAGGGTCGGGACAATGTGTCCGAACATTTTTGACCTGCTTTGGGTGAGGTGACCTACTTACATCTACCCAGGTAGCACAAAACATTTGGCAACGTTGGGCCAACCAGCTGCCAGAAATTTGGACACATCTAGAAACTTGAATTTTAATGTTTTGATGGCTGTATATTCGTTGCACTTCTTCATCATGTAATTCATGTCTGTGGCTAAACATGCGGGGTTGGCGGAGGGTGCGGGACTCACATGTGGGTTGGCAGAGGGTGCAGGACTCACATGCGGGGTTGGCGGAGGGTGCGGGACTCACGGGCGAGGTTGGTGGAGGGTGTGGGACTCACGGGCGGGGTTGGCGGAGGGTGCGGGACTCACGGGCATGGTTAGCGGAGGGTGTGGGACTCACGGGCGGGGTTGGCGGAGGGTGGGGGACTCACGGGCGTGGATGGCGGAGGGTGCGGGACTCATGGGCAGGGTTGGTGCATGGTGCGGGACTTACGGGCGGGGTTGGAGGAGGGTGCGGGACTCACAGGCGGGGTTGGCGCAGGGTGATGTTTCAGAAAAAGGGGTGGAGGCGGGGGCAAAAATCTGATTTTTTACCCCTTTTAGAGCATAATAGAGAGTGATAATTTTTTAACAATGGGATGGGGGGGGGCTCGCGCGGATGCAAGAAAAACTTTTGACCCCCCCCCCCGCTCTTGATGAGCAGGAGGGGGGTTGACTGAGTATCGTCTGTGTCACGGGTGGGCCGTTCACAGACTGACGTCGCTCTATTGACAAAGGAAGGGTTTCAACAAATGTTCTCTTACGATTGTCATTTTCGATATCTGACTGCTTCTTGGCCATGAATCAATGAAAAATAACATACTTTACTTGTCTGACAAGGGATGTCATCAGCAGATCGATGGTGTGTATTTCCGACTTTTGAGGTAACATTTGATTCTTGGCAAAAGTTTTAGCCCCCCCTCCATTTTCCTCATTTTCTGACCCCAGATGTGTAAATTTTAGCACCCCCTCTGTTTTCCTCATTTTCTGACCCCAGAGCTGTAAATTTTAGCCCCCCACTCCGTTTACCTCATTTTCTGACCCCAGATGTGTAAATTTTAGCCCCCCCCTCCGTTTTCCTCATTTTCTGACCCCAGAGCTATATATTTTAGACCCCCCCTCTGTTTTCCTCATTTTCTGACCCCAGAGCTGTAAGTTTTAGCCCCCCCCTAAGTTTTCCTCATTTCCTGACCCCAGAGCTGTAAGTTTTAGCCCCCCCCCTACGTTTTCCTCATTTCCTGACCCCAGAGCTGTAAGTTTTAGCCCCCCCCCCTATGTTTTCCTCATTTTCTGAGCCAAGAGCTGTAAATTTTAGCCCCCCCTATGTTTTCTTCATTTTCTGACCCCAGAGCTGTAAATTTTAGCCCCCCCCCTACGTTTTCCTCATTTTCTGACCCCAGAGCTGTAAATTTTAGCCCTTCCCCCCTCTGTTTTCCTCATTTTCTGACCCCAGAGCTATAAGTTTTAGCCCCCCTTATGTTTTCCTCATTTTCTGACCCCAGAGCTATAAGTTTTAGCCCCCCCCCCCTCCAATTTCCTCATTTTCTGACCCCAGAGCTGTAAGATTTAGCCCCCCCCTCTGTTTACCTCATTTTCTGACCCCAGTTGTGTAAGTTTTAGCCCCCCCCCCTACGTTTTCCTCATTTTCTGAGCCAAGAGCTGTAAATTTTAGCCTCCCCTATGTTTTCCTCATTTTCTGACCTCATCAGAGCTGTAAATTTTAGCCCCCCCCCTCCGTTTACCTCATTTTCTGACCCCAGATGTGTAAATTTTAGCCCCCCCCTCCGTTTTCCTCATTTTCTGACCCCAGAGCTATAAGTTTTAGCCCCCCCCCTACGTTTTCCTCATTTTCTGACCCCAGAGCTATAAGTTTTAGCCCCCCCTCCAATTTCCTCATTTTCTGACCCCAGAGCTGTAAGTTTTAGCCCCCCCCCTCTGTTTACCTCATTTTCTGACCCCAGTTGTGTAAGTTTTAGCCCCCCCCTCAGTTTGCCTCATTTTCTGAGCCAAGAGCTGTAAATTTTAGCCCCCCCCCCTCCGTTTACCTCATTTTCTGACCCCAGATGTGTAAATTTTAGCCCCCCCCCTCCGTTTTCCTCATTTTCTGACCCCAGAGCTATATATTTTAGACCCCCCCTCCGTTTTCCTCATTTTCTGACCCCAGAGCTGTAAGTTTTAGCCCCCCCCCTACGTTTTCCTCATTTCCTGACCCCAGAGCTGTAAGTTTTAGCCCCCCCCCTACGTTTTCCTCATTTCCTGACCCCAGAGCCAGGGTTGTCAAGTTCTGAGAATGGACATGATTGAGATTTTGAGAAAATGGACAAATATTGCGCGGTGCAACACATCGCAGTGCAAGCGACATGAATCGCAAGGGAAGTAACCCAGCAGCAGTAGGGGGGAGGGAGTGATCATTTTTTAACAACAGGGGGGAGGGGTTACTGGGTTTGCGTGCGGATGCGCAAAAAAAATTTCGACCCCCCCCTCTTGAGGGGGTAAATTTTTTTACAACCCCCCCATAAGGGACAAAAATCGCGCGCGAACGCCCCCTTTTAGCCTATAGTAATGCGCGGGGTTTTCCACTGAAAACAGGTGAAATTATTTTGACCCCCCCCTCCCCTATCAGAGGTGCTGAAAAAATTCTGACCCCCCCTCAAACCCATCAGCCCCCCTGTTAAAAAATCATCACTCCCTTAATTTCCTGAGAAAATTTTGAAAGTTTCTGTGTCAAAACATGCATTTTGGTGACTTCTGAGAATCACTATTATAACTTTGCTTCTAGTTTGAATATTTGAAAAATTCTTTCAGTTCTGGAATGCCCAGGATGCCAGAAATGCGTGAGAAAGCCTTGTCTATGTGTGAGAGCGTGAGAAAGTGTCAAAATGCGTGACTCTCACGCCCAAGGCGTGAGACTTGACAGCCCTGCAGAGCTGTAAATTTTAGCCCCCCCCCTACGTTTTCCTCATTTTCTGACCCCTAGAGCTGTAAATTTTAGCCCTTCCCCCCTCTGTTTTCCTCATTTTCTGACCCCAGAGCTATAAGTTTTAGCCCCCCCCCTACGTTTTCCTCATTTTCTGACCCCAGAGCTATAAGTTTTAGCCCCCCCCTGTTTAAAGCATGACACAACTCATGTCTGCCATTACCGGAAGTAACCGGAAGTCACCGGCTTCAAGTTTATTAAGCAAAACACTAGATGGCGCAACCCCGCAACATCTCCTCCTTTAAGTTATAGTTATATCATTTGAACAATAGATAACATAAATGTCATACAAAATACAAACACAATTCCTGATAACAGTAACAATAAATCCTTAGAAAATACAGATCAAATCACATTTAAGTGTATCTGGCCGGACGTTTAACCTCGCGCCCACTCCTCGTAACTCTTTGAGGTACATTTGGGGTTTTTGGCTTTGCAGCCTGAATTGGTTCTCGAACAGGAGATTGAACCTTGGCGGGAGTTGTGGCCTTTTTAGGAGTTGGGGCCTTTTCAGGTGTTTTGACTCTGACAGGAGATTTAATAGGAGTTCGGATTATTACAGGAGTTTGAGCTCTTATAGGAGACTTTGACTTTGACCTTACAGGAGTTACTGGTGGTGTTGGTGTGACTCTTACTGGAATGTCTTGTACAATTTGTTTTTCACCTACTAGATCTTTCTGTGGCATTATGTCTCTTCTGTTTCTCCTATATACTCTATCCCCCTTTTTAACATGGTATGAGCGCGGCTCTGGACCAACTTTGGTCACATTACCAGGAACCCAACCAACTTTGGTTCTGATCCTAACCTTTTCTCCTTCTTTGAGATTTTCCCTCTCATCCTTTAAAGCAGTTCTGTCATAATATTGCTTATTACGCTCGGCTTTCTTCTCTAACATATCAGAGAGATTAATTTGTACAGGCTTTGGTCTGAGCTGATTTGTAGTACTCGGAATAGTTGACCTGAGGCGTCTACCCATGTTCAACTGTGCCGGTGAACCAAGTCCCTCGATTGGAGTATTTCTCCATTCTAACAATGCTAAGTTTACATCTGTACCAGACTGTTTTGATTTCTTTAGAATCGCTTTCAAGATTTTGACTTGGCTCTCCGCAAAGCCGTTGCTTTGGGGATACTCAGGTGAACTCATAATATGAATGAACCCATATTCTTTCGCGAAATCAATAAAAACCTGACTTTTGTACTGCGGACCGCCGTCCGTAATGACCTGCTCAGGAATTCCTTCTCGACCAAACACGTCCGCAAGGTAATCCCTGACAGTCTGACTAGTACAGTCTTGAGGAAGTTTTGTGTACTCGACAAATTTCGAATAGTAATCGGCTACCAGTACATACATATCACCGTCTAACATGAATAGATCACTGGCTACTTTCTGCCATGGTCGCACTGGTATTTGACTGATAATCATGGGTTCCTTCATTTGCTTTGATTTGTGTTCAGCACATACGCTACATGATTCGCACATTTCTTTGATTTCGGATGTCATTCCTGGCCAAAAAAAGACATCTTTGGCCCTGCGAATACACTTTTCAATACCAAGGTGGCTTTTATGCACCTGTTGCAACATTGATTTCCGCATAGATGTAGGTATCAATAGCCTGTCACCTCTCAAAACTAGTCCTTCGCTTACATAAATTTCATCTCTCATATTCCAATATGGTCTTACTTCCATTGGAACTAGCGTTTTGTCATTTGGCCATCCAGATGATGCATATTTATGCAACATCTGCATGCTTACATCATTATCAGTTGCCTCCTTGAGGGCTTTCAATCTTACGTCGCTGATTGGCAAATTTTGTACAGTATGCACTTGTATGTCACCATCATCGTCTACTTTTTCACTACAACATGGCCCTCTACTTAGAGTATCGGCCACGGTTAGATCTTTACCTTTACGCCATACAACTGTAAAAGTATATTTCTGCGTTTTGAGCATCATACGCTGAATTCTTGGTGGTGCTGACGCTAGCGGTTTCTTATACAATGTTTCTAGCGGTTTATGATCAGTTTCGATAGTTACATCGGTACGTCCATAGATATAGTCATGGAACTTCGAACATCCCCATGAGATCGCTAACATTTCTTTTTCGATTTGCCCATAGTTCTTTTCAGATTGGGTCAACACTCTTGATGCATACGCGACTGGTTTGTTACATTGAAACATACATGCACCGAGTCCGTAACTCGACGAATCTACAGAGATCGTAATTTTCTCTTTAAGACTATAGTATGCTAACACTGGAGCACTTGATATGGCACTTTTTAACTCTCGGAATGCTTTCTCTTGGGGTTCATCCCAGTGCCATTCTATCTTACTATTCTGCAATATCCTTAACGGTGCTGCGATTTTCGAGAGATTTTGAACGAACTTACCCACATAGGTTACCATTCCCAACCACCTGGTAATGTCATCAACATTCTCTGGTGTTGGAAAATCTGTGATCGCTTTCACTTTCTCGGGATCAATTTCTACACCTTTGTCTGAAAAGATATGTCCTTGATACACAACAGAACTAACCGCAATGCGACATTTGTCCCGGTTTAGACCAAGACCACGTTCTAACGCTCGATCTAATACATTCTCTAGAATTTTGTCGTGTTCTTTCTGGTCTTTTCCCGCGATCAGTATATCGTCTCTGATTATCTCTACACCTTCGATCCCTTCAAACACTTCGGTCACCGTTCGTTCCCACACTTCAGACGCTGAGGAGATACCGAACGGCATCCTTTTGAACCTATATCTACCGAAAGCAGAGTTGAAAGTCATCAACTTTGAGGTTTCTTCTGTGACCCTTATTTGATAGAATGCTTGCCCTGCATCTAAAACAGAGAACACTTTCTTACCAGATAGACATGCCGCAATATCCTCGACACTTCTCATTGGATAATGCTCGCGCATAATCCCTTTGTTTAGTTCTTTCGGATCTATACATAACCTCAATTTTCCGTTTGCTTTCTCAATTATTACTAGAGAATTCACCCATTCGGTCGGTTCAGTTACTGGTTCTATCACATCTTGCTCAACCAACGCATCTAGAGCTTCTTTCAACCTTTCTAACATGGCATGCGGAACTCTTCTTGGCGGATTTACAACCGGTTTGACATTGGGATCCATTTTACAATCATATACTGTCCCCTTTATGCAACCCAAACCAGTGAACACCTTACTGTACTTTGGGTTTGCCAAAAGTGACTTGGGGTCGGTCTTTTTTACTTCGCATGTGCGCTTAATCAACCCCATCTCAGCACATGTTCCTAAACCAAGGACTGGGGTTCCTCGGTGAACTACCATGAATTCTACAGCATAAAGCTTATCCTTATAGAGAATTTCAAGTACTACGGTCCCATACGGTCTAACTTTGGTTCCGAAATAGCCAACTAACTTTGATTTGGTAGGTCTAAGATAATTGTTTTTCGCATAGTCACGGTCATATAAATCTTTGGGCATTGTGTTAACCTCACTACCTGTGTCCAATTTGAATGTTACCTTTTTACCTTCCGCGGACACATTGACCGTCCAATCCTTCGGTTTCGCGGCTGACTGCACTTCATGTACCTTCTGAAACTTAACATTTTCTTCAACATTTTTCGGTACATTTTCATTGACATTTTCAACTTTAATTGTTTCAACAAACAAATAGTCATCATAATCATCATTTCCCCCATAATCTTCAGTCTCATCATATAGTTCATGAGTATTTCTCGAATAGCACATCTTCGAGTAATGTCCAATGTTCTTACACTTGTGGCATTTTGCATTTGCTGCTGGGCACACGTTGCGGTAGTGAAACGCATAACCGCACTGTTCGCATGGCTCAACCTGGTCATCTTGGCGTTGACGATCACCGTAACCGCCACGACCTCTACCGCGTCCACGACCTCCGCCACGATTACCACGACTGCCCCGACTGGAACCATGACCTCGGCCACGACTACCACTATAGTCATTGCCTCGATCATCACTACGGTCGTTACCACGACCACGGCCGCGTCCGCGACCTCGACCTCGTCGATGGACTGCATCAACGCTAGCACTTGCTGACAATTCCGTTCTACGAGTACGGATTTCATGGGTGGAGAACATTTGCAAAGCTTTTTCTAGTGTCAGGTCTTTTTCATCATACAGCTTCTCAGATAATTTTTCATCCGGGAGCATCCCCCGTACAAGCTGGTCTCTTATGGCACTATCTTCGGCATCACCAAAATTACATGTTTCAGCTAATTTACGCAGTGCACTCACAAACTGATTTCCAGTTTCTCCAGCCTTTTGCTTTCGTTCATAAAAATCTTGTCTTTCCACCATTTCATACTGTTTTGGAATACAATGTTCTTTAAATTTCTTCAAAACTTCTTTGATTTTATACTTGTCTTCATCTTCATCAAATTGCAGAGTTTCATATACTGCCCTGCCCTTGGCACCGATCAAATTGAGCAGCATCATTACTTGTCGTTTTGATTCTAGTGCATCGTATGCACATGCAGCCATAAAAATTTCGAACTCTGATTCAAAAACTTTCCAATTGGTGGCCATATTGCCTGTGAATTCAAGGTCTTTGGGTGGCTTGAACGGAAGAACCATTTTTACAGTCTTACTTTGACTTCACAGAATTATGGAGAATACACTTGGACTTGGCCTGACTATGAGTATGACTTGGCACAAATTTCAACTGGCAACTCAACTTGAACTTGAAACTGGTAACACAACAAAGTTCAACATTGGTGGTCTTCCACAACTGTCCAGTACTTACAGTTACATGTATTCTCTCATTTCTTACACTTTCCTTGAAGTCATAATGTGTCTATCACCACATATTTCTTGTTTCTTCTGACACCATGTTTAAAGCATGACACAACTCATGTCTGCCATTACCGGAAGTAACCGGAAGTCACCGGCTTCAAGTTTATTAAGCAAAACACTAGATGGCGCAACCCCGCAACACCCCCCTCCAATTTCCTCATTTTCTGACCCCAGTTGTGTAAGTTTTAGCCCCCCCCCTACGTTTTCCTCATTTTCTGAGCCAAGAGCTGTAAATTTTAGCCCCCCCCTATGTTTTCCTCATTTACTGACCCCAGAGGTGTAAGTTTTAGCCCCCCCCCCCCTGGCAGACAGCTGAAAACAGCAAATCTAAAGTGTCATCTTCTTGCTGGGAAGCCATGATCGTACTGATGTCTGCATTTTGTTGACACTGCGACACTTACGTTCATTCATAAATTCGTTTTCCCGCGCTATCGCGGGAAAGCAATGCGCTCGGACGGCACTACTTGTGCGTCATCACGTGACCACCTGGGTGCAGAGAGGAATTATATGACGTTCTGCTTGGAGAGTGCAGCTACTGCAGCAGTACCAGCGGTACCAGCGAACACGTGGCTTCTGGGGACGTGCCTAACTGTCCATTGGCGCAAAGAAACGCAGTTAGGTGCCTAACTGACCCTCAAAACATTGCTGTAGAGTCCAAAAATGCTGGGAAAGGCCAAAATGGCCTGAAGACAGAAATACATCGTTGGGCGATAATAGGGTTCCAAGAGAAAAACGATTTTCCAGAGGAGTCCATAGCTGTTTGAATTTTTTTCCTACGATGATTTGGTGGAAAGTTATGGCCATTTTTGTGATGTCATAACTTTGAAACATCGATAACTTTGTTCCCATTGTGCAGATTTGAAAATAAAGACCGCCATGACGTTCGCCAGCTCGAGCTACCCTTTATCTATAGGTCACACTATGGAAAACTCCTATTATTAGGGGAGTTATGAGGTGTCACCACCCTAAATCGGACCACTTCCGGGTTAAAAATGTCTAATTTTCACAAAAATTAGACCTTGAAACTAACTCCCTTTTTTCTAGTCCTTACAGGCATTTTATAGGAAAATTTCACTTCCTAACTAAATCTGATGAAATGGGTAATTCTTTTTAACTCACCTATCATTTAAAGGAGCGAATATCATGACACTATATAATGGAACATTCCAGGGGTGAAATATCCCAGAATTCCATTGATTGTTATGGTTACCATGGCAACATAACAACATGTTTCCTCTCTAAGGGGCCTATTTTGGGTCAAATTTGGCTATTTTGGCCCCAAAAATGCCTGTTTTAGGGCCTTTTCACCAATTCTACTGACTTCCCTAATTCTCACAGTGCTTAGTGGCATATTACTGGAGAAAATGGATGTTCTGGGCTGTCTTCTAATGCATATTTGCCATAACAAAGTCAGGCTAGATTTTTCTCTATGTCAGATTAAAAACTTGTGGCTAGAAAAACAACCTTTTTAGGGCAGTTTTGGTCTACGCACATCCCACCACTGTCCCAAATGGCCCAAAATACCAATAAAATATGGTTTTTAGGTAGAATCTGGGGACAAATTATGATTGAGGGTCCTCAAAATGTTTTGTTTATGAAGGAATCTTTTGGTAACCATGGCAACAACAAAACCAGCTTTTCTGTTAAGGTGTCACCACCCTAAATCGGACCACTTCCGGGTTTACTGGCCAAATAGTCCCTTCTGAACTTAGTTATTTTGAGGAATTTGGCCCCAAGGGTAGGGAAAGAGGGGCCAAACCCATTGTTATTTGGTATAAGAATGATGAGTATGAGTGTTTCAATAGGCCCAGAATATTTTTTGTTCAAAACATAAATTCAGTGGAAGTTTATGGGGTGAAGGGGTCCTGATGTGTATTCATGCGCTAATCAGGCCTCACCATGCAAAAATCACTACCTGGTTACCATGGCAATTTGCGCAAAATCTAGCCTGACTTTGTTTATGTGGACCTATCTTATTTTTTTCTCCATTTCATAAGCTAAAATATGGTGTAGGTTGCTAAGCACTGTGAGAATTTTAAGTATATTTAATATCAGGTCAACGGTGGAAGACCTGTGATTTTTCGGATGGTCACAAGGCATTTGGGGTGGTGACACCTTAAAGGAAAAGCTGATTTTAATACATATGCCACTCAGGGGGGCATTTTTGAGGCCTTTTCACATTTTTTTAACAATAAGTGTTGTTTTTTTTTGTGCTGGACACCTCTTATATATGGGATTTGTGTCAAAAAATGATAGAATTTCAAGGAGTTTTGCCTTAAAAATGTCTAATTTTCACAAAAATTAGACCTTGAAACTAACTCCCTTTTTTCTAGTCCTTACAGGCATTTTATAGGAAAATTTCACTTCCTAACTAAATCTGATGAAATGGGTAATTCTTTTTAACTCACCTATCATTTAAAGGAGCGAATATCATGACACTATATAATGGAACATTCCAGGGGTGAAATATCCCAGAATTCCATTGATTGTTATGGTTACCATGGCAACATAACAACATGTTTCCTCTCTAAGGGGCCTATTTTGGGTCAAATTTGGCTATTTTGGCCCCAAAAATGCCTGTTTTAGGGCCTTTTCACCAATTCTACTGACTTCCCTAATTCTCACAGTGCTTAGTGGCATATTACTGGAGAAAATGGATGTTCTGGGCTGTCTTCTAATGCATATTTGCCATAACAAAGTCAGGCTAGATTTTTCTCTATGTCAGATTAAAAACTTGTGGCTAGAAAAACAACCTTTTTAGGGCAGTTTTGGTCTACGCACATCCCACCACTGTCCCAAATGGCCCAAAATACCAATAAAATATGGTTTTTAGGTAGAATCTGGGGACAAATTATGATTGAGGGTCCTCAAAATGTTTTGTTTATGAAGGAATCTTTTGGTAACCATGGCAACAACAAAACCAGCTTTTCTGTTAAGGTGTCACCACCCTAAATCGGACCACTTCCGGGTTTACTGGCCAAATAGTCCCTTCTGAACTTAGTTATTTTGAGGAATTTGGCCCCAAGGGAAGGGAAAGAGGGGCCAAACCCATTGTTATTTGGTATAAGAATGATGAGTATGAGTGTTTCAATAGGCCCAGAATATTTTTTGTTCAAAACATAAATTCAGTGGAAGTTTATGGGGTGAAGGGGTCCTGATGTGTATTCATGCGCTAATCAGGCCTCACCATGCAAAAATCACTACCTGGTTACCATGGCAATTTGCGCAAAATCTAGCCTGACTTTGTTTATGTGGACCTATCTTATTTTTTTCTCCATTTCATAAGCTAAAATATGGTGTAGGTTGCTAAGCACTGTGAGAATTTTAAGTATATTTAATATCAGGTCAACGGTGGAAGACCTGTGATTTTTCGGATGGTCACAAGGCATTTGGGGTGGTGACACCTTAAAGGAAAAGCTGATTTTAATACATATGCCACTCAGGGGGGCATTTTTGAGGCCTTTTCACATTTTTTTAACAATAAGTGTTGTTTTTTTTTGTGCTGGACACCTCTTATATATGGGATTTGTGTCAAAAAATGATAGAATTTCAAGGAGTTTTGCCTTAAAAATGTCTAATTTTCACAAAAATTAGACCTTGAAACTAACTCCCTTTTTTCTAGTCCTTACAGGCATTTTATAGGAAAATTTCACTTCCTAACTAAATCTGATGAAATGGGTAATTCTTTTTAACTCACCTATCATTTAAAGGAGCGAATATCATGACACTATATAATGGAACATTCCAGGGGTGAAATATCCCAGAATTCCATTGATTGTTATGGTTACCATGGCAACATAACAACATGTTTCCTCTCTAAGGGGCCTATTTTGGGTCAAATTTGGCTATTTTGGCCCCAAAAATGCCTGTTTTAGGGCCTTTTCACCAATTCTACTGACTTCCCTAATTCTCACAGTGCTTAGTGGCATATTACTGGAGAAAATGGATGTTCTGGGCTGTCTTCTAATGCATATTTGCCATAACAAAGTCAGGCTAGATTTTTCTCTATGTCAGATTAAAAACTTGTGGCTAGAAAAACAACCTTTTTAGGGCAGTTTTGGTCTACGCACATCCCACCACTGTCCCAAATGGCCCAAAATACCAATAAAATATGGTTTTTAGGTAGAATCTGGGGACAAATTATGATTGAGGGTCCTCAAAATGTTTTGTTTATGAAGGAATCTTTTGGTAACCATGGCAACAACAAAACCAGCTTTTCTGTTAAGGTGTCACCACCCTAAATCGGACCACTTCCGGGTTTACTGGCCAAATAGTCCCTTCTGAACTTAGTTATTTTGAGGAATTTGGCCCCAAGGGAAGGGAAAGAGGGGCCAAACCCATTGTTATTTGGTATAAGAATGATGAGTATGAGTGTTTCAATAGGCCCAGAATATTTTTTGTTCAAAACATAAATTCAGTGGAAGTTTATGGGGTGAAGGGGTCCTGATGTGTATTCATGCGCTAATCAGGCCTCACCATGCAAAAATCACTACCTGGTTACCATGGCAATTTGCGCAAAATCTAGCCTGACTTTGTTTATGTGGACCTATCTTATTTTTTTCTCCATTTCATAAGCTAAAATATGGTGTAGGTTGCTAAGCACTGTGAGAATTTTAAGTATATTTAATATCAGGTCAACGGTGGAAGACCTGTGATTTTTCGGATGGTCACAAGGCATTTGGGGTGGTGACACCTTAAAGGAAAAGCTGATTTTAATACATATGCCACTCAGGGGGGCATTTTTGAGGCCTTTTCACATTTTTTTAACAATAAGTGTTGTTTTTTTTTGTGCTGGACACCTCTTATATATGGGATTTGTGTCAAAAAATGATAGAATTTCAAGGAGTTTTGCCTTAAAAATGTCTAATTTTCACAAAAATTAGACCTTGAAACTAACTCCCTTTTTTCTAGTCCTTACAGGCATTTTATAGGAAAATTTCACTTCCTAACTAAATCTGATGAAATGGGTAATTCTTTTTAACTCACCTATCATTTAAAGGAGCGAATATCATGACACTATATAATGGAACATTCCAGGGGTGAAATATCCCAGAATTCCATTGATTGTTATGGTTACCATGGCAACATAACAACATGTTTCCTCTCTAAGGGGCCTATTTTGGGTCAAATTTGGCTATTTTGGCCCCAAAAATGCCTGTTTTAGGGCCTTTTCACCAATTCTACTGACTTCCCTAATTCTCACAGTGCTTAGTGGCATATTACTGGAGAAAATGGATGTTCTGGGCTGTCTTCTAATGCATATTTGCCATAACAAAGTCAGGCTAGATTTTTCTCTATGTCAGATTAAAAACTTGTGGCTAGAAAAACAACCTTTTTAGGGCAGTTTTGGTCTACGCACATCCCACCACTGTCCCAAATGGCCCAAAATACCAATAAAATATGGTTTTTAGGTAGAATCTGGGGACAAATTATGATTGAGGGTCCTCAAAATGTTTTGTTTATGAAGGAATCTTTTGGTAACCATGGCAACAACAAAACCAGCTTTTCTGTTAAAGGAAAAGCTGATTTTAATACATATGCCACTCAGGGGGGCATTTTTGAGGCCTTTTCACATTTTTTTAACAATAAGTGTTGTTTTTTTTGTGCTGGACACCTCTTATATATGGGATTTGTGTCAAAAAATGATAGAATTTCAAGGAGTTTTGCCTTAAAAATGTCTAATTTTCACAAAAATTAGACCTTGAAACTAACTCCCTTTTTTCTAGTCCTTACAGGCATTTTATAGGAAAATTTCACTTCCTAACTAAATCTGATGAAATGGGTAATTCTTTTTAACTCACCTATCATTTAAAGGAGCGAATATCATGACACTATATAATGGAACATTCCAGGGGTGAAATATCCCAGAATTCCATTGATTGTTATGGTTACCATGGCAACATAACAACATGTTTCCTCTCTAAGGGGCCTATTTTGGGTCAAATTTGGCTATTTTGGCCCCAAAAATGCCTGTTTTAGGGCCTTTTCACCAATTCTACTGACTTCCCTAATTCTCACAGTGCTTAGTGGCATATTACTGGAGAAAATGGATGTTCTGGGCTGTCTTCTAATGCATATTTGCCATAACAAAGTCAGGCTAGATTTTTCTCTATGTCAGATTAAAAACTTGTGGCTAGAAAAACAACCTTTTTAGGGCAGTTTTGGTCTACGCACATCCCACCACTGTCCCAAATGGCCCAAAATACCAATAAAATATGGTTTTTAGGTAGAATCTGGGGACAAATTATGATTGAGGGTCCTCAAAATGTTTTGTTTATGAAGGAATCTTTTGGTAACCATGGCAACAACAAAACCAGCTTTTCTGTTAAAGGAAAAGCTGATTTTAATACATATGCCACTCAGGGGGGCATTTTTGAGGCCTTTTCACATTTTTTTAACAATAAGTGTTGTTTTTTTTGTGCTGGACACCTCTTATATATGGGATTTGTGTCAAAAAATGATAGAATTTCAAGGAGTTTTGCCTTAAAAATGTCTAATTTTCACAAAAATTAGACCTTGAAACTAACTCCCTTTTTTCTAGTCCTTACAGGCATTTTATAGGAAAATTTCACTTCCTAACTAAATCTGATGAAATGGGTAATTCTTTTTAACTCACCTATCATTTAAAGGAGCGAATATCATGACACTATATAATGGAACATTCCAGGGGTGAAATATCCCAGAATTCCATTGATTGTTATGGTTACCATGGCAACATAACAACATGTTTCCTCTCTAAGGGGCCTATTTTGGGTCAAATTTGGCTATTTTGGCCCCAAAAATGCCTGTTTTAGGGCCTTTTCACCAATTCTACTGACTTCCCTAATTCTCACAGTGCTTAGTGGCATATTACTGGAGAAAATGGATGTTCTGGGCTGTCTTCTAATGCATATTTGCCATAACAAAGTCAGGCTAGATTTTTCTCTATGTCAGATTAAAAACTTGTGGCTAGAAAAACAACCTTTTTAGGGCAGTTTTGGTCTACGCACATCCCACCACTGTCCCAAATGGCCCAAAATACCAATAAAATATGGTTTTTAGGTAGAATCTGGGGACAAATTATGATTGAGGGTCCTCAAAATGTTTTGTTTATGAAGGAATCTTTTGGTAACCATGGCAACAACAAAACCAGCTTTTCTGTTAAAGGAAAAGCTGATTTTAATACATATGCCACTCAGGGGGGCATTTTTGAGGCCTTTTCACATTTTTTTAACAATAAGTGTTGTTTTTTTTGTGCTGGACACCTCTTATATATGGGATTTGTGTCAAAAAATGATAGAATTTCAAGGAGTTTTGCCTTAAAAATGTCTAATTTTCACAAAAATTAGACCTTGAAACTAACTCCCTTTTTTCTAGTCCTTACAGGCATTTTATAGGAAAATTTCACTTCCTAACTAAATCTGATGAAATGGGTAATTCTTTTTAACTCACCTATCATTTAAAGGAGCGAATATCATGACACTATATAATGGAACATTCCAGGGGTGAAATATCCCAGAATTCCATTGATTGTTATGGTTACCATGGCAACATAACAACATGTTTCCTCTCTAAGGGGCCTATTTTGGGTCAAATTTGGCTATTTTGGCCCCAAAAATGCCTGTTTTAGGGCCTTTTCACCAATTCTACTGACTTCCCTAATTCTCACAGTGCTTAGTGGCATATTACTGGAGAAAATGGATGTTCTGGGCTGTCTTCTAATGCATATTTGCCATAACAAAGTCAGGCTAGATTTTTCTCTATGTCAGATTAAAAACTTGTGGCTAGAAAAACAACCTTTTTAGGGCAGTTTTGGTCTACGCACATCCCACCACTGTCCCAAATGGCCCAAAATACCAATAAAATATGGTTTTTAGGTAGAATCTGGGGACAAATTATGATTGAGGGTCCTCAAAATGTTTTGTTTATGAAGGAATCTTTTGGTAACCATGGCAACAACAAAACCAGCTTTTCTGTTAAGGTGTCACCACCCTAAATCGGACCACTTCCGGGTTTACTGGCCAAATAGTCCCTTCTGAACTTAGTTATTTTGAGGAATTTGGCCCCAAGGGAAGGGAAAGAGGGGCCAAACCCATTGTTATTTGGTATAAGAATGATGAGTATGAGTGTTTCAATAGGCCCAGAATATTTTTTGTTCAAAACATAAATTCAGTGGAAGTTTATGGGGTGAAGGGGTCCTGATGTGTATTCATGCGCTAATCAGGCCTCACCATGCAAAAATCACTACCTGGTTACCATGGCAATTTGCGCAAAATCTAGCCTGACTTTGTTTATGTGGACCTATCTTATTTTTTTCTCCATTTCATAAGCTAAAATATGGTGTAGGTTGCTAAGCACTGTGAGAATTTTAAGTATATTTAATATCAGGTCAACGGTGGAAGACCTGTGATTTTTCGGATGGTCACAAGGCATTTGGGGTGGTGACACCTTAAAGGAAAAGCTGATTTTAATACATATGCCACTCAGGGGGGCATTTTTGAGGCCTTTTCACATTTTTTTAACAATAAGTGTTGTTTTTTTTGTGCTGGACACCTCTTATATATGGGATTTGTGTCAAAAAATGATAGAATTTCAAGGAGTTTTGCCTTAAAAATGTCTAATTTTCACAAAAATTAGACCTTGAAACTAACTCCCTTTTTTCTAGTCCTTACAGGCATTTTATAGGAAAATTTCACTTCCTAACTAAATCTGATGAAATGGGTAATTCTTTTTAACTCACCTATCATTTAAAGGAGCGAATATCATGACACTATATAATGGAACATTCCAGGGGTGAAATATCCCAGAATTCCATTGATTGTTATGGTTACCATGGCAACATAACAACATGTTTCCTCTCTAAGGGGCCTATTTTGGGTCAAATTTGGCTATTTTGGCCCCAAAAATGCCTGTTTTAGGGCCTTTTCACCAATTCTACTGACTTCCCTAATTCTCACAGTGCTTAGTGGCATATTACTGGAGAAAATGGATGTTCTGGGCTGTCTTCTAATGCATATTTGCCATAACAAAGTCAGGCTAGATTTTTCTCTATGTTAGATTAAAAACTTGTGGCTAGAAAAACAACCTTTTTAGGGCAGTTTTGGTCTACGCACATCCCACCACTGTCCCAAATGGCCCAAAATACCAATAAAATATGGTTTTTAGGTAGAATCTGGGGACAAATTATGATTGAGGGTCCTCAAAATGTTTTGTTTATGAAGGAATCTTTTGGTAACCATGGCAACAACAAAACCAGCTTTTCTGTTAAGGTGTCACCACCCTAAATCGGACCACTTCCGGGTTTACTGGCCAAATAGTCCCTTCTGAACTTAGTTATTTTGAGGAATTTGGCCCCAAGGGAAGGGAAAGAGGGGCCAAACCCATTGTTATTTGGTATAAGAATGATGAGTATGAGTGTTTCAATAGGCCCAGAATATTTTTTGTTCAAAACATAAATTCAGTGGAAGTTTATGGGGTGAAGGGGTCCTGATGTGTATTCATGCGCTAATCAGGCCTCACCATGCAAAAATCACTACCTGGTTACCATGGCAATTTGCGCAAAATCTAGCCTGACTTTGTTTATGTGGACCTATCTTATTTTTTTCTCCATTTCATAAGCTAAAATATGGTGTAGGTTGCTAAGCACTGTGAGAATTTTAAGTATATTTAATATCAGGTCAACGGTGGAAGACCTGTGATTTTTCGGATGGTCACAAGGCATTTGGGGTGGTGACACCTTAAAGGAAAAGCTGATTTTAATACATATGCCACTCAGGGGGGCATTTTTGAGGCCTTTTCACATTTTTTTAACAATAAGTGTTGTTTTTTTTGTGCTGGACACCTCTTATATATGGGATTTGTGTCAAAAAATGATAGAATTTCAAGGAGTTTTGCCTTAAAAATGTCTAATTTTCACAAAAATTAGACCTTGAAACTAACTCCCTTTTTTCTAGTCCTTACAGGCATTTTATAGGAAAATTTCACTTCCTAACTAAATCTGATGAAATGGGTAATTCTTTTTAACTCACCTATCATTTAAAGGAGCGAATATCATGACACTATATAATGGAACATTCCAGGGGTGAAATATCCCAGAATTCCATTGATTGTTATGGTTACCATGGCAACATAACAACATGTTTCCTCTCTAAGGGGCCTATTTTGGGTCAAATTTGGCTATTTTGGCCCCAAAAATGCCTGTTTTAGGGCCTTTTCACCAATTCTACTGACTTCCCTAATTCTCACAGTGCTTAGTGGCATATTACTGGAGAAAATGGATGTTCTGGGCTGTCTTCTAATGCATATTTGCCATAACAAAGTCAGGCTAGATTTTTCTCTATGTCAGATTAAAAACTTGTGGCTAGAAAAACAACCTTTTTAGGGCAGTTTTGGTCTACGCACATCCCACCACTGTCCCAAATGGCCCAAAATACCAATAAAATATGGTTTTTAGGTAGAATCTGGGGACAAATTATGATTGAGGGTCCTCAAAATGTTTTGTTTATGAAGGAATCTTTTGGTAACCATGGCAACAACAAAACCAGCTTTTCTGTTAAGGTGTCACCACCCTAAATCGGACCACTTCCGGGTTTACTGGCCAAATAGTCCCTTCTGAACTTAGTTATTTTGAGGAATTTGGCCCCAAGGGTAGGGAAAGAGGGGCCAAACCCATTGTTATTTGGTATAAGAATGATGAGTATGAGTGTTTCAATAGGCCCAGAATATTTTTTGTTCAAAACATAAATTCAGTGGAAGTTTATGGGGTGAAGGGGTCCTGATGTGTATTCATGCGCTAATCAGGCCTCACCATGCAAAAATCACTACCTGGTTACCATGGCAATTTGCGCAAAATCTAGCCTGACTTTGTTTATGTGGACCTATCTTATTTTTTTCTCCATTTCATAAGCTAAAATATGGTGTAGGTTGCTAAGCACTGTGAGAATTTTAAGTATATTTAATATCAGGTCAACGGTGGAAGACCTGTGATTTTTCGGATGGTCACAAGGCATTTGGGGTGGTGACACCTTAAAGGAAAAGCTGATTTTAATACATATGCCACTCAGGGGGGCATTTTTGAGGCCTTTTCACATTTTTTTAACAATAAGTGTTGTTTTTTTTGTGCTGGACACCTCTTATATATGGGATTTGTGTCAAAAAATGATAGAATTTCAAGGAGTTTTGCCTTAAAAATGTCTAATTTTCACAAAAATTAGACCTTGAAACTAACTCCCTTTTTTCTAGTCCTTACAGGCATTTTATAGGAAAATTTCACTTCCTAACTAAATCTGATGAAATGGGTAATTCTTTTTAACTCACCTATCATTTAAAGGAGCGAATATCATGACACTATATAATGGAACATTCCAGGGGTGAAATATCCCAGAATTCCATTGATTGTTATGGTTACCATGGCAACATAACAACATGTTTCCTCTCTAAGGGGCCTATTTTGGGTCAAATTTGGCTATTTTGGCCCCAAAAATGCCTGTTTTAGGGCCTTTTCACCAATTCTACTGACTTCCCTAATTCTCACAGTGCTTAGTGGCATATTACTGGAGAAAATGGATGTTCTGGGCTGTCTTCTAATGCATATTTGCCATAACAAAGTCAGGCTAGATTTTTCTCTATGTCAGATTAAAAACTTGTGGCTAGAAAAACAACCTTTTTAGGGCAGTTTTGGTCTACGCACATCCCACCACTGTCCCAAATGGCCCAAAATACCAATAAAATATGGTTTTTAGGTAGAATCTGGGGACAAATTATGATTGAGGGTCCTCAAAATGTTTTGTTTATGAAGGAATCTTTTGGTAACCATGGCAACAACAAAACCAGCTTTTCTGTTAAAGGAAAAGCTGATTTTAATACATATGCCACTCAGGGGGGCATTTTTGAGGCCTTTTCACATTTTTTTAACAATAAGTGTTGTTTTTTTTGTGCTGGACACCTCTTATATATGGGATTTGTGTCAAAAAATGATAGAATTTCAAGGAGTTTTGCCTTAAAAATGTCTAATTTTCACAAAAATTAGACCTTGAAACTAACTCCCTTTTTTCTAGTCCTTACAGGCATTTTATAGGAAAATTTCACTTCCTAACTAAATCTGATGAAATGGGTAATTCTTTTTAACTCACCTATCATTTAAAGGAGCGAATATCATGACACTATATAATGGAACATTCCAGGGGTGAAATATCCCAGAATTCCATTGATTGTTATGGTTACCATGGCAACATAACAACATGTTTCCTCTCTAAGGGGCCTATTTTGGGTCAAATTTGGCTATTTTGGCCCCAAAAATGCCTGTTTTAGGGCCTTTTCACCAATTCTACTGACTTCCCTAATTCTCACAGTGCTTAGTGGCATATTACTGGAGAAAATGGATGTTCTGGGCTGTCTTCTAATGCATATTTGCCATAACAAAGTCAGGCTAGATTTTTCTCTATGTCAGATTAAAAACTTGTGGCTAGAAAAACAACCTTTTTAGGGCAGTTTTGGTCTACGCACATCCCACCACTGTCCCAAATGGCCCAAAATACCAATAAAATATGGTTTTTAGGTAGAATCTGGGGACAAATTATGATTGAGGGTCCTCAAAATGTTTTGTTTATGAAGGAATCTTTTGGTAACCATGGCAACAACAAAACCAGCTTTTCTGTTAAGGTGTCACCACCCTAAATCGGACCACTTCCGGGTTTACTGGCCAAATAGTCCCTTCTGAACTTAGTTATTTTGAGGAATTTGGCCCCAAGGGAAGGGAAAGAGGGGCCAAACCCATTGTTATTTGGTATAAGAATGATGAGTATGAGTGTTTCAATAGGCCCAGAATATTTTTTGTTCAAAACATAAATTCAGTGGAAGTTTATGGGGTGAAGGGGTCCTGATGTGTATTCATGCGCTAATCAGGCCTCACCATGCAAAAATCACTACCTGGTTACCATGGCAATTTGCGCAAAATCTAGCCTGACTTTGTTTATGTGGACCTATCTTATTTTTTTCTCCATTTCATAAGCTAAAATATGGTGTAGGTTGCTAAGCACTGTGAGAATTTTAAGTATATTTAATATCAGGTCAACGGTGGAAGACCTGTGATTTTTCGGATGGTCACAAGGCATTTGGGGTGGTGACACCTTAAAGGAAAAGCTGATTTTAATACATATGCCACTCAGGGGGGCATTTTTGAGGCCTTTTCACATTTTTTTAACAATAAGTGTTGTTTTTTTTGTGCTGGACACCTCTTATATATGGGATTTGTGTCAAAAAATGATAGAATTTCAAGGAGTTTTGCCTTAAAAATGTCTAATTTTCACAAAAATTAGACCTTGAAACTAACTCCCTTTTTTCTAGTCCTTACAGGCATTTTATAGGAAAATTTCACTTCCTAACTAAATCTGATGAAATGGGTAATTCTTTTTAACTCACCTATCATTTAAAGGAGCGAATATCATGACACTATATAATGGAACATTCCAGGGGTGAAATATCCCAGAATTCCATTGATTGTTATGGTTACCATGGCAACATAACAACATGTTTCCTCTCTAAGGGGCCTATTTTGGGTCAAATTTGGCTATTTTGGCCCCAAAAATGCCTGTTTTAGGGCCTTTTCACCAATTCTACTGACTTCCCTAATTCTCACAGTGCTTAGTGGCATATTACTGGAGAAAATGGATGTTCTGGGCTGTCTTCTAATGCATATTTGCCATAACAAAGTCAGGCTAGATTTTTCTCTATGTCAGATTAAAAACTTGTGGCTAGAAAAACAACCTTTTTAGGGCAGTTTTGGTCTACGCACATCCCACCACTGTCCCAAATGGCTCAAAATACCAATAAAATATGGTTTTTAGGTAGAATCTGGGGACAAATTATGATTGAGGGTCCTCAAAATGTTTTGTTTATGAAGGAATCTTTTGGTAACCATGGCAACAACAAAACCAGCTTTTCTGTTAAGGTGTCACCACCCTAAATCGGACCACTTCCGGGTTTACTGGCCAAATAGTCCCTTCTGAACTTAGTTATTTTGAGGAATTTGGCCCCAAGGGAAGGGAAAGAGGGGCCAAACCCATTGTTATTTGGTATAAGAATGATGAGTATGAGTGTTTCAATAGGCCCAGAATATTTTTTGTTCAAAACATAAATTCAGTGGAAGTTTATGGGGTGAAGGGGTCCTGATGTGTATTCATGCGCTAATCAGGCCTCACCATGCAAAAATCACTACCTGGTTACCATGGCAATTTGCGCAAAATCTAGCCTGACTTTGTTTATGTGGACCTATCTTATTTTTTTCTCCATTTCATAAGCTAAAATATGGTGTAGGTTGCTAAGCACTGTGAGAATTTTAAGTATATTTAATATCAGGTCAACGGTGGAAGACCTGTGATTTTTCGGATGGTCACAAGGCATTTGGGGTGGTGACACCTTAAAGGAAAAGCTGATTTTAATACATATGCCACTCAGGGGGGCATTTTTGAGGCCTTTTCACATTTTTTTAACAATAAGTGTTGTTTTTTTTGTGCTGGACACCTCTTATATATGGGATTTGTGTCAAAAAATGATAGAATTTCAAGGAGTTTTGCCTTAAAAATGTCTAATTTTCACAAAAATTAGACCTTGAAACTAACTCCCTTTTTTCTAGTCCTTACAGGCATTTTATAGGAAAATTTCACTTCCTAACTAAATCTGATGAAATGGGTAATTCTTTTTAACTCACCTATCATTTAAAGGAGCGAATATCATGACACTATATAATGGAACATTCCAGGGGTGAAATATCCCAGAATTCCATTGATTGTTATGGTTACCATGGCAACATAACAACATGTGTCCTCTCTAAGGGGCCTATTTTGGGTCAAATTTGGCTATTTTGGCCCCAAAAATGCCTGTTTTAGGGCCTTTTCACCAATTCTACTGACTTCCCTAATTCTCACAGTGCTTAGTGGCATATTACTGGAGAAAATGGATGTTCTGGGCTGTCTTCTAATGCATATTTGCCATAACAAAGTCAGGCTAGATTTTTCTCTATGTCAGATTAAAAACTTGTGGCTAGAAAAACAACCTTTTTAGGGCAGTTTTGGTCTACGCACATCCCACCACTGTCCCAAATGGCCCAAAATACCAATAAAATATGGTTTTTAGGTAGAATCTGGGGACAAATTATGATTGAGGGTCCTCAAAATGTTTTGTTTATGAAGGAATCTTTTGGTAACCATGGCAACAACAAAACCAGCTTTTCTGTTAAGGTGTCACCACCCTAAATCGGACCACTTCCGGGTTTACTGGCCAAATAGTCCCTTCTGAACTTAGTTATTTTGAGGAATTTGGCCCCAAGGGAAGGGAAAGAGGGGCCAAACCCATTGTTATTTGGTATAAGAATGATGAGTATGAGTGTTTCAATAGGCCCAGAATATTTTTTGTTCAAAACATAAATTCAGTGGAAGTTTATGGGGTGAAGGGGTCCTGATGTGTATTCATGCGCTAATCAGGCCTCACCATGCAAAAATCACTACCTGGTTACCATGGCAATTTGCGCAAAATCTAGCCTGACTTTGTTTATGTGGACCTATCTTATTTTTTTCTCCATTTCATAAGCTAAAATATGGTGTAGGTTGCTAAGCACTGTGAGAATTTTAAGTATATTTAATATCAGGTCAACGGTGGAAGACCTGTGATTTTTCGGATGGTCACAAGGCATTTGGGGTGGTGACACCATGATTTTATTTGTAAAACTGCCAGTTCTTGGCCCTCTCTGCCAGTGCCTGGACTGGCGTCTGCCCCCGCGTCCCAAAAAAGCCTATATTTCAATCCAATCCTTCCTCAAACCTGCCCTTTTTCGCCGGTGACACTTAAAACAGATAGGTTTTGGCAGGAGGTAGGGCGCAGGTGGACCGGCTCAGGCCGAAAAGGCCGCTAGTTAAAAAAATTATTTCGCTTATTCTTTTCCGAAACAAATTTTTTAGGGGGGCATGTTCTTTAGGGGGACGAAACACCCCAGATTGATACCGAACATTCCATATCCACGCATGTTATTTGCATAATTAGCATAATTATGCAGTATCTTGGTAGTCTTCAATATAAAATAGATATGTTCCATTGGTCCCTTATAGAATTCATATGCTTGCAAGTATAAACTACTGACTGCACCTAGTGACTAGTGGAATCTGAACAGTAGAAAAGAAAGACCCCTCCTCTACCTTTGTATAGCATTAAACAAGTTGTTCAATGGAGGCAGCCATTGCTTGATCAGATGCTTAAACCTTTTAGATCCAAATGCTAGTTACCAGTGCATTATCACTGTTGATAAGCTTTACACATCAATATCTGCGCAAGCCCTGTTTGCACTGAATGGATATCTTTCCATTTCTCCATTCTCTGGTGTTTGATTGAAAATGTTGACGTCATTCTGTGTTTTAATTTGTGTTTTAATCTGTGTTTTTATGGTACATGTATTGAGTTTAGGGCTATAAAAGGTTAGTGTTAGTGCTATGGTATGATAGTAATTACTCACTATTTGTCAGCGGTTAATCAATATAATTTTTATGTTAGTAATTACTCACTATTTGTTAGCAATTAGTCGAAATATGTCAGTATTTACTCACAATTTGTCAGCAATTAGTCAGTATACACCTAGTGACTAAGTATTGACATTAAAAAGATTAATGGCATTTTAATCATTTGTGCATCATGCCCAGATTGACATGATGCACTCACATTTTGTCAGTAATTAGTCAAAATATGTCAGAAATAATGCACGATTTGTCAGCAATTAGTCAATATATGTCAGTAATTACTCACTATTTGTCAGCAATTAGTCAATATATGTCAGTACTTAGTCATTGAATATCAGCAATTATCAATACATGTCATTATTTACTCACAATCTGTCAGCATTTTGGTCAATACATAACAGAGAAATAGCCATTGATTCAATTGTGCATCTTGCCTTGACTGGTATTTGTCAAAATATGTCAGTATCTATGGACTATTTGTCAGCAATTAGTTAATATATGTCAGTCTTTACTCACATTTTGTCACCAATAAGTCAATATATGTCAGTGTTTTGTCACTATTTGCCAGCAAATAGTTGATATATATCAGTACTTAGTCACTATATATATCAGCAATTAGTCAATATATGTCAGTATTTACCCACTATTTGTCAGCAATCAGCCAAATCAGTCAGTACTTGGTCATTATATAACAGCAATTAGTCCATATATGTCAGTACTTAGTCACTAGATATCAGAAATTAGTCAACACATGTCAATATTTACATAAAATTACTAAAGATGTTGAAACACACGAAACCAGGCACAGTCAATTAAATTACAAGTTGGTAATTTATTCCAAAAATGTGTAGGTCTTACAGTATCAAAGTAGGGTTGATTGGTGCTTAGTTAAGACAAGGATCTACGTTTCGGGCACATTCAGTGTCCTTCTTCAGGATGCCTTACTTGGTCAAAATTATGAGGTTACATCAACAAAAGGATAAATTGTTTCACTTCCTGTTGGTAGTCATGGAGATGAGTGGTCTTGGTTACAATGGGATTACTATGGGGTGTATGATATATACAGTGGTGCCCCCTGGTTGGCTATGTTGGCATTGAAAATGTTTGACTAGTTAGAATATTCTGCTGGGGATCCTGGGTCAGAATCATGTGTACCGTACAATAATAAATGTTTTGACTCAATTATTACCTTGTTAACAGTTATATATTTAGTGATTGATATGACACAATATTGCACAATATTATTATATATAAATATAATATATCACAAGTTTATATAAAGTTGGTGGCGGATGCAAAGTCTTGTGTAGAATTAAATACTACCCGGTATATTAAGATACCGGTACGGATAGCGCTCTATAAAAAATGGACATGCAAGCATGATGGTAATTATCTGGGTCTTGATGGGCTCTTCATGTGGTGGCTGCGTTTGGTGATGCCATGGCGTAGCAGGATGGAGTGGAATTCTTGTCCAATTTCCTGGTCCACATTTGAGATCATCTGGTAAAGTCCAAACAGGATGTCCCCTATGGGGATTTTCCTCTCAGGCTTGACGATGGGGGTTGGTCTGTATACCGGTATGTTGTGGCGGGGCCGTCCTTGTGGGATATAAGGCTCGGCTGTCTTCAGTAGTTGTTTCTTAGGTGAGGGTGGGAATCCGGGTTTGAAAGCAGTGTCTTTGGGGTCACGGTGATCCTGTCTATACTTAGACAGTGGGCTACTTTTGGCTGGTGAGTTGTCCTTGGTAGAGTCCATGGTAGTGTGGAGTATACCGGTATGAGGTGTACCGGTAACTTTGGTTGATGTGGTGACTTCTGGTTTGATGGGTACTTCCTGTTCAAATGTGTCCTCATCGCTGAGGTGGAGGTCTATCTCTAGAAGTCTGTTGAATCTGGTTTGCGCGGCATTGAGTTCATTGGGTGTAAATGGGCGAGTTTTAGGGTCCATTTTGTTGTAGTTAACACTTATGGGGGTGGCGGTGCTGCTGGAGGGTAGTTCATCTTCGCTGTCAGTGGAGCTGTCAGAGATGGTTGCTTTTGACTTGTATAGTGGACTTATTGGGCGTGGTTTGGCATTGAGAATCAGTCGTTTTTTCTTGATGATGGCTGGTGGTGGGGGTGGGTTGGTTCGCTTCCGTATAAACTGGTTTTCCTCATTGGTGGTGTTGTTGTTGTTTTTGCTGTTGTTGTTGGCAGGTGGTGTGCCCGTGGTGTGGGGTGCCTTTACTGTTTACATTTAGAGGAACGGATGACAACTGACCCGAAAGGCTTATTTGTTGCCGCCGTATGATGTATCAATGGGTAGTGGACGGATAATCCGGTGGATTTGCTTAAGCTTTCCATAATCTCCACTTAAATCCCCAGACGAGTCATCGGCGTGAGCGATAATTACCTAAAAACAATCAGTTTGTTGATGTTCCGTTTGTAGCACGTGTGTTTCTGCATGACGTCACCGCGTCCAGTCTCGGCTGACCTCTCGTGACCTCGCGAGCCGCGGGGAAATGACGTCATGAAAGCTGGCCTGTCGCCATATTGTTTTTCGGTAACGTCCAAGACGGTCGAGCTCGCTCCCTTCTTGCATTTTACCAGCTAGCAAACTCCTCGCTGCTCCTCCAGAGTCTGTCTCCTAGTAGGCAGACTCCGTCCGTGTCGGCCCCGGCGCCGTAAAAGCCGGAAAAAGGAGTAGTTTACTCCCGTGGGTGATTCCCCAGTCATGGCTGAGGAATCCGTAGCTGCAGCCAAGCTATCCGGTGACCCGGATAAGCTGACTCCGTCCGCAGAAGCTTTTCCGGAAGCTTTGTCACCTGTTACACAGGAAGAGAGCGAGATGATGGACGTGGAGGAACCCACGGATCGCTCGTTCGAGGAGAAGCTGGCCTCATTCTCACTGAATGAGCCAGAGAAAATGTTGTCTCCACTCCCACCCGAGGGATCCGGAGGGGCTACGAGTGCTGAACCCGCAGCGACTGGGTCCGAGACCGCACAGGTCGACGGACCGAAGGACCAGTGGAAGCCAGCAGTGGCTGACCCGTTCCCTGCAGAGTATGATGGTCACTACCTGTACGTCCACCAGGAACTACAGGCACAAGTGACCTATGCTGACGGTACACCAGTTAGGTTGGACCCGAAGGTGAGGATAGCTATCGAGGGCGTCATGGTCCCTGAACAGCTGGATAGGACGCCTCCCGAATGGCTCCGAGACTGGCCGTGGTTCCAACGGGGACTCATGGTGGACGCTGCCAACAGAGCTTTCCTGCTCGGAGGATATCCGAAGCCGGTTAAGACTCTGTGGAACGTCAAGGCGACGAACATTGATTGGGTAGGCTGCGTCTCGGAACCCGAGGGGCAGACTTACCCACGTCCTTGTGCCACCCGGCCCCAGTACCGGACCACGAAGGAGTTTCGGGAAGCCGCTGCCAACTTTGAACAGTGGGACGACGGTTATTACATAACCGAGCAGGAGTTAGTGGATGTCCAAAACAATTCACTAACAGGTATGAACCGAAGTGCAGCCCTTCGGACGGTTCTCGTCCGCCGAATGACTGCAGAACAGGAGGCCCGGGAAGAGGCTAAGAGGGCAGCGGAAGTACCCGCACCTCCTATCCCCGACCTGAAGCTTGCCACCCGAAGCACAGCCGGTTCTGCATCAGCCACCGGCAGTACTACCACCCCGGTAGAAGCCTCGACCTCCAGCGCATCCGGAACCCAGGAACCGGAGGAAGACTGGAAGGTCAGTAAGAACAGGAGGTCCGCTGCTCGGAAGCTCAAGAATCTACCGGATTCTGCTAGAGCCGAGCCGAAAGCCAGCACCTCAGCCACTGGTAGTACTGCCATGGAGGTTGAGTCGTCAGACGAGGAGTCGGTGCACGAGTCCTCGGTTGAGTATGATGAGAAGGCCACTCCATCAACTCAAACCGAGGCTGAACGATGGGCTAACGCCAAATCCGGATTCAAAACCCGGATTCCGACGTGTTTCTCCGACTGTGCCTACGGAGTAAAAAAGGACGGCTCTACCCTATATGCCTGCCTGGACTCAGTCAATAAAAATAATGAGTCAGATGATGAAGATTGGATGCGTCTTTCGGACGAGGACCCCAATCCGAGCAAAGCCTATCGAAAGATGTGGCTTATGCTAAACCACACCGAAGGGTACTACACTTATACCCAGAGGAGAAAGCTGCGTTGGGCTCTTGAGAAGTGGTACGGTGACGACCAGAAGTCCTGTCCCTTCTCTATCTGCCAGGATGCGAGTGATCGGTCCGGACCTGGAGTACTCCAGCCCGGTTCCAAAGGCATCTGGTAGAGGCCCACTTCCACCATCACCCGGTTTACATTTGTGATCCGAGTTATGGTAAGAAGGGCAAGAAGTGCACTACGAAGGTTCAATATAACCGACGTAGCGATCTGGCGAGGCACCAGAAGAAATGCCACGCAGAAGGTTTGGATGGGGCTCGGAAGCGTATCATGGAGCTTCATCAGGAACTCATGAAGGAGTTCGACAGTCTGAGCGAGGATGTTTGGTCTAAGATCCGACCAGGGGACCAAGTCCTCTGCGAGGTTCTGAAGACCAAGGATTCGAAACTCCGCGCAAAGATAGTCCTGACTCCTGGAAAGGGTAAGCTGGACATGCACGTGTCTCTCTGGCAGAAATGTGAGGAATCCGGCAAGGAGGGAAAGAGAGCTCGTGAAAGGAGCAGAAGAGACCAGAACCGTGGTGGTAACCGTAATGGTCAGACCACCACTGCTAAAGTCAGAGCAGATGACCGCTCCAGGTCTCCTCTGGCTCGGCACCCCCATGAGCAGGTTCAGGGCACTCCTGTGTTCAAGAAACCCGAACCTGCCGGATACGCTGGCGCCGTATCAAAGCCTGGGAAAGTTAACCCCCGCAACTTTCCGTCCTTGACCCAGGGACCTGGACCTGAGAGCCAGACCTTGGTCGTTGGAAAGGGTGGTCGACTTGTTCCCAAGAAGACCTCAGCACCTGCTGCCGCCGGATCCGCATCCGCTCCAGCCGCCCTCCTAACCAACTTCACCCCGGAGCAGTTAAACCTTTATCTGCAGATGGGGCTGAAGCAGAACCAGCCTCCTACCTACTGTATGCCAACAGCAGGCGTGTCCGGGAGTCCCACACCCGGAAGTGGTCCTCAGGCCGCATCGACTGCCCCCAAGGCTGTCGCTGCACCAGAGAAACCAAAAGACGCCATTACCATTAAAACCGGTAATGCGGAAGTTTGGTTCGAGAAGTCTCGCCAGGGGGAAGCAGAATGTCCAGAAGGCCATCTACACCCACTGGGAGAAATGTGTCCGTGAGAAGGCAACAGAATTCCATCAGGGTCTTCTTAATGATACCCTGTTGTGCATGAAGGAGGTTGCGGATGCTGAAAAGCAGGGCCTCGAGACCCTCATTCGGGACGATGTAAAGTCCCAGGAGGAGGCTGCCGCAGCTGGCCAAGAAAAGGCAGCTATGGACGTACACGTCTTGGAGAAACGTGTCAAAGAGGAAATTACCCGGAATACCAACTTGAACACCAAGTTCATGAGGGTATTCGGAGTCGATCTCGACGAGTGGGACGGCACTCCCGAGTCGGCTCTAGCTCTTCTTAAGAAGAAGCATGCGAAGAAATCCGTCTAAGCATGCTACGGGTTATTTTCTAAAAATTTTTTTTCTCTCCACTAAATAACCAGATATAGTCTTTGCGGAACCCTACAGGTCTGCGAATGTCTTTTAGTAGTATATGAACACCTGTTCTTTGTGTTCCGGGTTCCTTTTATGACCTGCATCATTGTATGATTCAGGCCGTATAATTCTTATTATACCCTGAATAGTCTATTCGGATTAGGAACTTCACTTACAAACAATCCGATAGTAGACTTGCTGCTGTCAGACGTATCCGGATGCCGGTTCCAGACTTCTGCTGCTATCTATGCTAACCACTATACTAGGATGGACTTTACGATTTACCTCTACATTTCACCTATACTCCCGAATGGACTCATAATACATGTCACTACTACTTCCGGACCAGCCTATATTGGACTTTTTACTTATGTCAACAATACTTAAATGGATTACGATTCTACACTGTTGACAAAACCGGATCTACACTTTACTTCTACTCTACACCATTCGGATATACTTATGAACTATAGCACTTCCAGAGGATTGTGGGTAGCTGCCCCAAATTCATCTACCGTGTTCACTCTAATAACCAGGAATCATAGACTTTAGCACGTCCATCCTGTGGTTAGCTGACCACACTTACCTTCTAGTATCCGGAAAACTACAGCAGAAGACTCCAGCAGCATTTACCATTTTTTATATTGTACATAATGTCATATGTCTATTTTTTTATAATGTTATTTGTATGTGCATATCCACACTATGGTCATAACTTACTATATATTGTGATACGGGTATATACATATCGATTAGTACGGATCTCAAATTGCTGTTCATATTAATAATATAAGATCTGATAAACTACACCAGAACTTACATATTATTGTCCTGCGAGACATATTGTATCATAAATATATTAATCTGGTGTTATAGAGGTTATTTGGTACACGGTGATATCATATATATTATTATATTCATTACTACACCGTGATTTTTTTTCTTTTCAAGTGTATAATACAAATGGTTCTACTAGTACTACTCACGGAATCCTTAACGGATTCATATGGTTATATCATGTTATGATGATACATGATTATATGTCATTAGATAGTGTAGTTACTTTTAAAGTCTTTTTCAATATTATATAATCAAATGTGTTATTAATAACTACAAACACATACGGATGTTATCATGTGATTTATTTAATATTAACAGTTCCGTTACACATAACTGTTACTATCACATATATACGAATGATGATACTTGTCCTTTTTCTTATACCGTAAACATGATATGTTATCCTAAAGGTATAATAAGCTAATTAACAGTTTCAATACATACAACTGTTATTCATTCAAGTAATTCGTATCATATCACAACATCCAATTTATTATTATGTAACTATATACACTATCAGTATATGTATATGACATTCGAATCATATTTAACTTGGTGTTAATGTTATATCTATTAATATGATATTATATGGTATAGTAATCTAACTAACAGTTCCGTTTCACACAACTGTCACTTATTCAAGTAATTCGTATAATATTTCAACATCCTAATTGTTATTTGTAACTACATTTCACTATCGAATATATATATATGACATTCGATTCATACTCAATTTGGTGTTAATGTTATACCTATGGTTGTACCTCTATTACTAATGGTTTAGACATATAGAAATGTTATCCTAGTAATATTACTATAACTATAACACCCTCCTAAATGTCTGGGGGAGTGGTGTAGAGGTACGTATTGTTTAACCATAGAGTTGAGTACCGTCTGACGTGGCGGGTGAGTCGAGTCGTCGGACGTTCCTCAGGTTCCGGATAGGTGGCAGCACCGATCCGGGTCTGTGGGGACATCTGACGACGAACACCTGGGTCCTTATATAAAGCCCAGGGCTCAGCCGCTACGTCAGAGGCCCTTCTGGCCTCCGCAGAATGTAGATCACCATTAATCATTATTAGCTGCCCCTTCTATACTATCCGGCAGCCGTGAGTGTGCATTAAGTAATAAATCTAACCGTTGGCATACACTTGAAACCCTGTCTTACTCTTTCTTTCCGAATCGTAAGACCCGAACTCCCAGGTCCGTAAGGCCACAACCCCTTACACAAACATAGAGATTACTATTTATAATCAACCTTCTTTTTAAATAATCTAAATTTTCCAGAATATTAGGTCTTCTTAAAATAATTATTTTAAGAAGACCTAATATTATACTACTTACCAACACAACATGGGTAGTTCGGGTTGGGCAAAGCTCCAGACTTCCTACCGCTCGGGTAGGCCTTTATTGAAGGTAGAAACACGTCTGGACTGGACTACGTCCAGTCCCCTTCTGCGGTTCATCCGGCTCCTTAGTAGGAGCTGCCCCCTCTTGTACCAAAGGGGTACCGCAAAGAGACGCCTGGTTGGCATAGAAGGAACGAGCACCACACGAACACATCTCTCGGAGAGTGAGTAATAGATGTTTAACGCCGTTTCGACAGCTAAGGTCATATTCATGGCGAGAACTACATCACACAATTTCACAGAGGAATGTATTGGTGCCCGCGCATATGTGCACCACATACATCCGAGAGGATAGGAAAGAGGAGATAAAGACCCTTTTAAGTGGGCTAGGGAAGCCAGACATCTCTCGGATGAACCGCACTAATATATATATATATATACAACGATGCCGGCCCCTACAATTTTAAAGCAAATTCATCTGTAGGGCCATGGCATAAATGCAAATGTCCACTCCCGTATAACGGCTTCGTTGAATGCGGGCTGCCCCACCGAGGTGAATAAGCGCTGTAAAATTATTCACTGGTCGTGGACATTTGCTTATATATTTTTCTAAAAAAAGGGTGTGAAACATTTAACATACGATATGTGTTATTGTAGTATTGTGTGATACATACCAATATCTTCTATACCGGATGAGGGTTTGTAACGAGCTGCTTATAATACTACTTGAAATGCAACAAAAAAAAATATGTTATACCTCTTTTGTGTGTCGGATAGATATAACTCCATTGTTGGTTTAAATAGTTTATTTTAACCCCTAGTTTTATCTAGTGGGGGTAGTGTAGACGCACGGTATATCCTGTGTGTATTATGGTTCTTTGGCACGGTGGGTGAGTCAGCCAGCCGGGTTCCTCCCTCCACTTGTCGGATAGGTGGCAGCACCAATCCGGGAGGTGAGAGGGTAGCACATTTTTTGTATGACTATCTTTATGTGGCATCCTATGATATTTTAGGCACTCTCTCCGCAACCACTTAAATGGTCACTGCTCCCTTTATAATCGACACAGAAAGGTCAAACTTGTACCAAAGTGAAGCTCATACATTGCTCAATACCCCAATATATGAATTGTTTACCTCATTTGCATATATTAAATATTCATGAAAATATTGAATTTTATTTGATTATTTTTACAATATTTGATTTCTACAGTGAATAAATCACATACAAAACAGGCTGAAGCATGTATTATCAGGCCTAAATGGTGTGCTGGGATGTTCTGATATAGTAAAAAGTGGTTTTGGAAACATAATACTGTTTATAGTGTATCGCATGGCTCAGTTTCTAAAGCTTTTGAATGATTTCAACATCTCAGAGAAAATGGTATTATGGCTACCGTTTCCTTAATACTGGGAGACAAAATTAGTATCAAAATAAAGCTTATCCTATTTTACATGTGATCAATTTCAAATATTGACGTTACCTCATGCTTAGACTCATAAATATTCATGAAAATGGTATTTTTCAAGTATGGCAGCTGTGGGCCAAGAAATTGAGAGACTTCATAATACCAAGGACCGTAATGTGCACCACTTTAGAATTCTACATCCCCCTAGCTGACATCCCCAATGATCATAGAAAGTCATGGTGAAGTCAGAAATCTTCTTGCAAGCGGGTTGAACAAAACTGCACATGTATACTCAGGCCTGGCTCCCTGTCTACATATCTCTATGTCCCATGTATCTACTTGGGTATGGCCCATATTCCTATGTCCCATGTATCTGGGGTATGCCCCATATGCCTATAACATATGTGACACGATCTGCGAAAATGGGGCTTAGTGCAGGGGGTTCTAAGACCCCTTCTCCCAGTACATGTCACAGATTATTAAGAACACACTGGTTGTAAATCTGGGCTGCATTTGAGGGCGTCTATATGCCTTAGTCACTTAGGTCATAAAAGCATCGTATAGTAAGTAGGTTAGACCACCTAGTGCCTAGTCAATAGACAACCTCCAAAACACATACGTCTCTTAGCCAGCCAAGCCTAATGTGACGTCCTCCTGTCCTCGTCTGGGCTACTACAATAAATGAGAGATGATGATATATACTTTATTTCATATAACATTTGACGTAACATCAATGAGAGTCTATTTATAGCATATCGTATTTACAACATCTTGAGTGTCAGCAGTGTCACAGTCCTTGATTCCATCGTCATGTATGTGTATTTACACAAGGAAAATATTGTATTCGTACTAACCTCCAATACAGGTCATATCAAGACCTATATTGGAAGGCCGAAGAAACCCCTAGTTTATTTTTCTGTTTATTTCATGTTCTCACATTGTGATATACATGTAGAGTTTCCTCACAAATTGCCAAAGTGGCCCCAGTGTATGAATTGATCTTGTGTATTCGATGTCACCTTGGTGTGATTAAGTCATGGCCACCATAGTTATACCAATAGTGTAAATACAGTAGCACGGCATGTATAAGGCAACATCTGCACACCATTTTTTTATCCAAAACATCCGCACGTGAGATGCACATATAGATGCTTAAAATTTCTATGGGTAGCTAATAGGGGCGGGGAGATTAATAGGTCTTGATAATCTCTGTTGTCTGAAAGAAATCTTACATCTCTTGTATAAGCAGCGCCTTATGCATGGGATGCTACGGAACCTGATTGAGTGATTACATGGGTATACATAACAATGGAGTTGAAGGACAGAGGCTACAGAAAAGGGAAGACTGGATGATACAGTCTTTCAACATGGCAACTTGTAGAATAGCTGGCAAATTATCGTCTGATCACAAACTAAAGTATAAAAAGTTTCTCCATTATATTGCATAAACCACTACTAAAATAAGCTGTGTGCAATTTTCTACTTGCATGGTCTTCATACCCCTTTCCACATATTACTGTGGTATCAAAATTTCGCAGAGAAAGCATATTTACCAAACGAACCACACTCAGAGTAAAGGAATTTCCACTAACTAAGAACAATCATATATAAGTTAACGTGGGTTATGGCTATTTTACTTACTGAAAATGTTAAATATATAACAAACACGAACCTGGCGTGCGAAAAGAGGGGATGGGGATGGGCCCACCCTAATGATAGGGAGATCACTACCATGTATAAATGCTGAGGGTAATTCCCGCTTATAGGTGCTTCCCAAAGTCAGGGTTCTGTTTGTAAGCACACCACTTTGAAAAAAGGAAGTCCAAATTTCGCCTCATTGGTGGGTGCATCTTATACATTATGTACATGGGGTGTACATGTTGTGAGGCACAGTTCAGGGATGTAAGTCAGGCATGGGCAAAAGTCAGGAAGCCATACATTTACTTGATATAAATGCCATCTATTTTTCCAAACAGCCCTCCTGCCACTCGTATAAGGAAAAAAACATGTCGTTCAAAATTGTCAGAAATCAGGAAATCCTGATAAAACCTGTAGAACTACATCCCTGGGCACTTAAGTACTACCCCCTACCCCAATTAAACAAAGTAAAAAGAAATCACCCATCCAAAATATAGAGATGTTCACGAGAGTTACACCAAACTGAGTGTTCCTTCACAAAATAGCCTCAAAGGGGGTAAACCTCTAACTTGTCGAATCCTGCTTTCATGCTATCTCGTGAAGAAACACTCAGTTTGGAGCAATTTTTGTGGATTTCTGTATTTATTTTACGATTCCTAGGACCAAATCGTCGCCTTAGTGCAAGAAGGTTGTAACTGCATCTTTCAAGATTTTCAGGGAAGACAAAAGAAGTATTCCATTTACTATAACACAACGTGGATACAGGTGGACTCTGAATAGGATACTCTAATGTCATTATAGTACCGACCTCTACCACTAGATGTCACCATAGGTGGAGAAGGGGAATCCCCTTGGCCTACCAGGGAATGGGGAACGTTCACAAATAATGACCAGGGACTACATTCTCTCTGCAGCCATTTGACCCTATACTGTGTGTGTTGGGGGGGCACCCCCAAGCCCCCACCCCCTGGAAAAATTGAAATGAAGGGAAATGGTGCATTTTTGGTGAGTTCTAAGGGAGTTAATAGGGAGTAACCATTTTTTTAACACACCCCTAATGTCCAACACACCCCTAATGTACTTAGACACCCCTAATGTCCAACACACCCCTAATGTCGAACACACCCCTAATGTACATACACACCCCTAATGTACATACACACCCCTAATGTCCAACACACCCCTAATGTCCAACACACCCCTAATGTCCATACTGACCCCTAATGTACATACACACCCCTAATGTCCATACTGACCCCTAATGTACATACACACCCCTAATGTACATACACACCCCTAATGTACATACACACCCCTAATGTACATACACACCCCTAATGTCCAAGCACACCCCTAATGTACATACACACCCCTAATGTCCATACTGACCCCTAATGTACATACACACCCCTAATGTCCATACTGACCCCTAATGTACATACACACCCCTAATGTACATACACACCCCTAATGTACATACACACCCCTAATGTACATACACACCCCTAATGTCCAAGCACACCCCTAATGTACATACACACCCCTAATGTCCAAACACACCCCTATTGTACATACACACCCCTAATGTACAAACACACCCCTAATGTACATACACACCCCTAATGTCCATACTGACCCCTAATGTACATACACACCCCTAATGTACATACACACCCCTAATGTACATACACACCCCTAATGTACATACACACCCCTAATGTACATACTGACCCCTAATGTACAAGCACACCCCTAATGTACATACACACCCCTAATGTACATACACACCCCTAATGTACACACACACCCCTAATGTACACACACACCCCTAATGTACACACACACCCCTAATGTACATACACACCCCTAATGTACATACACACCCCTATTGTACATACACACCCCTAATGTACATACACACCCCTAATGTACATACTGACCCCTAATGTACAAGCACACCCCTAATGTACATACACACCCCTAATGTACATACACACCCCTAATGTACATACACACCCCTAATGTCCAACACACCCCTAATGTCCAACACACCCCTAATGTACATACACACCCCTAATGTGCATACACACCCCTAATGTACATACACACCCCTAATGTACATACACACCCCTAATGTCCTACACACCCCTAATGTCCTACACACCCCTAATGTCCATACACATCCCTAATGTCCATACTGACCCCTAATGTACATACACACCCCTAATGTCCATACTGACCCCTAATGTACATACACACCCCTAATGTGCATACACACCCCTAATGTACATACACACCCCTAATGTCCAACACACCCCTAATGTACATACACACCCCTAATGTACATACACACCCCTAATGTACATACACACCCCTATTGTACATACACACCCCTAATGTACATACACACCCCTAATGTACATACTGACCCCTAATGTACAAGCACACCCCTAATGTACATACACACCCCTAATGTACATACACACCCCTAATGTACACACACACCCCTAATGTACACACACACCCCTAATGTCCATACACACCCCTAATGTACATACACACCCCTAATGTACATACACACCCCTAATGTACATACACACCCCTAATGTACATACTGACCCCTAATGTACAAGCACACCCCTAATGTACATACACACCCCTAATGTACATACACACTCCTAATGTACATACACACCCCTATTGTACATACACACCCCTAATGTACATACACACCCCTAATGTACATACTGACCCCTAATGTACATACTGACCTCTAATGTGCATACACACCCCTAATGTACCTACTGACCCCTTATGTACATACACACCCCTAATGTACACACACACCCCTAATGTACATACACACACCTAATGTACATACACACCCCTGATGTACGTACACACCCCTGATGTACATACACACCCCTAATGTACATATACACCCCTAATGTACATACACACCCGTAAGGTACATTAGGGGTCAGTATGGACATTAGGGGTGTGTATGGACATTAGGGGTCAGTATGGACATTAGGCGACATTAGGGGTTGGTGAGGACATTGTGGGTGTGTTGGACATTAGGGGTGTGTGTGGACATTAGGGGTGTGTTTGACATTAGGGATGTGTTGGACATTAGGGGTGTGTGGACATTAGGGGTGTGTTGGACATTAGGGGTGTGTTGGACATTAGGGGTGTGTTGGACATTAGGGGTGTGTTGGACATTAGGGGTGTGTTGGACATTAGGGGTGTGTTGGACATTAGGGGTGTGTAGGACTTTAGGGGTCAGTATGGACATTAGGCGTGTACCGGTATAGGACATTAGGGGTCAGTATGGACATTAGAGGACAGTATAGGCATTAGGAGGTGAAGGACATTAGGGGTCAGTAGGGACATTAGGGGTGTGTAGAACATTAGGGGTGTGATGGACATTAGGGGTGTGTTGGACATTAGGGGTGTGTTGGACATGAGGGGTCAGTATGGACATTAGGGGTCAGTATGGACATTAGGGGTGTGTTGGACATTAGGGTGTGTTGGACATTAGGGGTGTGTTGGACATTAGGGATGTGTTGGACATTAGGGGTGTGTTGGACATTAGGGGTCAGTATGGACATTATGAGTGTGTAGGACATTAGGGGTCAGTAGGGACATTAGGGGTGTGCTAGACATTAGGGGTGTGTAGGACATTAGGGGTCAGTAGGGACATTAGGGGTCAGTAGGGACATTAGGAGTGTGTAGGACATTAAGGGTCAGTAGGGACATTAGGGGTGTGTTGGACATTAGGGGTCAGTAGGGACATTATGGGTCAGTATGGACATTAGGGGTCAGTAGAGACATAAGGGGTCAGTAGGGACATAAGGGGTCAGTAGGGACATTAGGGGTCAGTAGGGACATTAGGGGTCAGTAGGGACATTAGGGGTGTGTTGGTGATTAGGGGTCTGTTGGACATTAGGGGTCAGTAGGGACATTAGGGGTCAATAGGGATATTAGGGGTCAGTATGGACATTAGGGGTGTGTAGGACATTAGGGGTCAGTAGGGACATTAGGGGTCAGTAGGGATATTAGGGGTCAGTATGGATATTAGGGGTGTGTTGGACATTAGGGGTCAGTAGGGACATTATGCGTGTACCGGTATAGGACATTAGGGGTCAGTAGGGATATTAGAGGACAGTATAGGCATTAGGGGTCAGTATGGACATTAGAGGTCAGTATGGATATTAGGAGGTGAAGGACATTAGGGGTCAGTAAGGACATTAGGGGTGTGTAGGACATTAGGGGTCAGTAGGGACATTATGGGTCAGTATGGACATTAGGGGTGTGTTGGACATTAGGGGTCAGTGTGGACATTAGGGGTCAGTAGGGACATTAGGGGTGTGTTGGACATTAGGGGTCAATATGGACATTAGGGGTCAGTAGGGACATAAGGGGTCAGTAGGGACATTAGGGGTCAGTAGGGACATTAGGGGTCAGTAGGGACATTAGGGGTGTGTTGGTGATTAGGGGTATGTTGGACATTAGGGGTCAGTAGGGACATTAGGGGTCAGTAGGGATATTAGGGGTCAGTATGGACATTAGGGGTGTGTAGGACATTAGGGGTCAGTAGGGACATTAGGGGTCAGTAGGGATATTAGGGGTCAATATGGACATTAGGGGTGTGTTGGACATTAGGGGTCAGTAGGGACATTAGGCGTGTACCGGTATAGGACATTAGGGGTCAGTAGGGACATTAGAGGACAGTATAGGTTTAGGGGTCAGTATGGACATTAGAGGTCAGTATGGATATTAGGAGGTGAAGGACATTAGGGGTCAGTAGGGACATTAGGGGTGTGTAGGACATTAGGGGTCAGTAGGGACATTAGGGGTGTGTAGGACATTAGGGGTGTGTAGGACATTAGGGGTCAGTAGGGACATTAGGGGTGTGTAGGACATTAGGGGTCAGTAGGGACATTAGGGGTGTGTAGGACATTAGGGGTCAGTAGGGACATTAGGGGTGTGTTGGACATTAGGGGTGTGTGGGACATTAGGGGTCAGTAGAGACATTAGGCGTGTACCGGTATAGGACATTAGGGGTCAGTAGGGACATTAGAGGACAGTATGGGCATTAGGGGTCAGTATGGACATTAGAGGTCAGTATGGATATTAGGAGGTGTAGGACATTAGGGGTCAGTAGGGATATTAGGGGTGTGTAGGACATTAGGGGTCAGTAGGGACATTAGTGGGAGGTAAAAAAAAATTCCTCTTTGTAGCAAAAAAAAAAAAAAAAAAAAAGCTGTGCGCCACTATAAATCAAAGAGAGGCAGGGGGGGGCGTAAAAAATTAGTGAGTGTCTGTGCAAAAAGAAAAACCACCCCTGCTGTTAACTAATGACCACTCCAGCCCTTACTAAAGTAGGTACATGGATGTGTGAACGTTCCCCCCATGATCTGGGAAACCCCTTCCTGCAATGATGTCACACCCTGACCTAGAAGGCTTTGCTGCCATCTGGTGCCAAACAGCTGCACCACTCCAGGGACATTAGGGTATCCATTTCAGTGTTTTCGGTGGATACAGCAACACTGCACTGGGGCCTGCAGGCACATATATGATAGACAAGAGCTTCAGTACTTTCATAGTAGGTAGATAAGGGTAAAAAAAGTCAAAAGAGAAGAAATCTCAATTTTGCCAAAATGTTAGTTACAGCCTTCTTGCACAACGGTGAAGAAATGGCTTCAAAATCACTTTTCGATATGGGATTTGAGGCTATTTTCATGATCTAACAGTGTAGAATGGGGCCGTGCAGAATGGGATACAGTTTATCCACGCCCCTATGAAGAGTGGGTCTTCCCATACAATTCTCTAGCAAGACTCGTCTTTTTAAGCAAAACAAACACATAAATTCACATACCTATCTGGTAGCAATGTAAAAGCAGTGGTGAAATATTTCAGCATTAAATTAAGTGTTTTCTATTGACAGATGGGAGAAAATCGTTACCTTGTGGGACATATTCAGTGAGCATTCCCTATATAATCCTATATATACATCTACATTACATATCTTACATTGTACAGAGTTTGTTTTTTTATTTACACTCATATCTCCATATATACAATCACAGATGTATAACAACACATTCAGGATTCATTTACATATATTGATTTCATAAGATAACATTCTATCTCAAAAACAAATCGGAAAATGATTGATTGCAACAATGTATAAGATGTGACCCAGGTGTCTTTCGTATAATATAGAACGCATTTAGGTGTGCGAACAACCAATTTTGCAAACTCACAAGGCAAATAATGATACTTCAGCATGAACATAATGAAAGCGATCTACATCACTGAAAACTAGAAAAAAATAAATGGGGGGGCATGCATTACTGTATTCATTCTAATAAGCGCACCTGTGCTGAAAATAAATCAATACAAAAATTAATTCTAATAAGGACGCCCTACACACCCTTTTCATTGATTTGTTTTCAGAAGGGGATGTGCTTATGTCCCAAAAATAGGGGTATGTGCTTATTAGAGCAGGTGTGCTTATCAGAATGAATACGGTAACCATTCATGTACGCACATTTTTTAAACCGAAATCGACCCCCAAACCCCCTTTTTGAACCACTAGCCTCTCTCCCAATGCATACATATTACCTTATGTGTGTTTGTGTTGTGGGTGTGGGGGATGGGAGGATGTAATAAATCGTTTTAGCCACGAAGCACAAAGTGTACATGTAACAAACTTCTATAGAAATCATTAATAAATTGACCATAGGTAGTGGTACAAAATGTCAGCACGTCCGCCAAAACCTTCACATATTGTCCACATGTCCATGTTATTACTTTCGGTGAAAGTTGTGGCACATGTTCTTTACAAATGTCCTATCATTAACCCCTCATGGGTACAAAATGTGCCCTGTCCTTAAAAAAATATTTTTATGGTAGTCTAGTAATTAAGAGTATAAACTCGCTCCAAACTTATGAAAATTAGGCCCTTTTCTAGACTGTAAAAGGTTCCAAAAGTGGGGGGGGGGGCGCGCTTATTAGGTCGAATATGATAATGCAGTAAACCTTGATAGAAACCTTCAGATACGTCGCAACCTGATTTTACAGTAGTTCACAAACCAAGTACAAATACAGGGGCAGGTGGTTTAGAGTAGATTATTTTTGTTCTAAATTCCTGGATGCTACAATGGCTTAGGTTAAGGAACATTTATGTAAGCTGTGTTTCCTAATAAATGAGACTGTCCATGTCCTCAAGCACATACACAAAACGGACATTATGCATATCTATTTCATCAGGGCTGTCGATGTTAAAGGCAGTCATTGTGTGTCTTCCCCTGTCCTCTTCATTAATACAGGGCTTTGGATGCCAAAGGCTGCACTATCCTCAGACAAGGCGATACACGCACAAGGCTGACACTAGGTGCTTTCTCCCCTTTCCTCTATCTTCATCCTGCACATAGGGCATAGCTCCAGTTGTATGGCGCACATCATGCAGAATCCCCTGAAACAAACAAAATGAGCTGGTTGAGAAAAAGCATAGCATATTTATAAATGTACATCGTATTGGAGCTTTCACAACCACCAGCCTAATATAATAGATAATTCGACACAATATAGGTATATAAAGACAGTTTACATTCAGTGTATCAGTGTGTAGCGTTCTACCCCTCGATGCTAATCGAATCTTTCGATAGACAACGAAGAACAACTAGTCAGGTTCCAGTTAAAACTTTATTGTCAACAACGCATAGGCATCAGCCATTCTCGATGGCAGTTCACAGGTAGTAGTGTTCAACCTACTAAACAATCCCGACACTTGACGACTAGCACAGCCTTCTAGTGTCTATCTTCAACAAGTAACATGTACCTTCCCTGTGCAACAGCACAGAGAAGTATTAGGACATGATAGTCGGGCAGCCGCCAACCATCGCTCATGATGGTCCGTCACGACTGGTCTGACCCTGAGGAAGGCCGCGAAACGGAGTCGAGGGCCACGTGACCATGTGGTGATGTGGCGCTGGACTCCAGGGCCCCCAGGCGTCGGGTAAGAGAGGTGCTCTCGACGTCGCCCACGAGGACCATCGACATGGTCGAAGGTTCCTCGAGGACGACTCGCAACCACCACAAGTGTATCACAAATGGTTTCTTGAATGCTTGCATGTTTTAACTTCGTTGCACATTAACCGGTAATGATTCCTAGACAATATTACCCTATACACAGAGGACTGTGTCTAATTAGTTCAAGGGTCGATTTACTATAATCTTTACCTTGTCATTGCCTCTTAGAAGTCTTGTGGTACAACCATATTCTCTATATTTTGCACATATTAATACATCATGCATGCTAGCACATTTTCTTCTATGATTAGCTAATGTATCGACATTACACAACGTCAATAAATCATTAACATGTATATCTTGTGGATGTCTTATTTTTTTGCAAGCTCTTAAGCAATGATGTTGTAATGTATCGAGGTGATCAGCTATGGTTACAGGACCACTCTCTAAAATATAACTACAATATTCCATTAAAGGCACGATCATTGCTTTGTGCACCTTGTAAACATGTGTTATTATCTAAATACTTAGTTGTTTCAACCTAGCAGTACCTTGAGCATCCACCTTCTTACAATGTGCTTTAAAATTCAAATCAAAATGTATAATAAAACCATAGTGTTGTAGATTTGAATACAATAGTAGAGAATAGTCCTGTGAGACATGGCGCGGCGACTTGTAATCTTGTGTCTAGTTTCAGTTGGTGAGACAGATAGGGCATACTATCATCTGGGCTTTTGGTAGTATATAGCACAAATTTAACCTGAACTAAGTACTAATAGTCTGTAGACTGTCCATTCTGCATGCACCTCACTCAGCTGCCACAGGGACCTGTCTTATTCAATGTTCAATGCCATAGTCAACAGGTGTGTCATTATGAGTGTACACTATCTCAGATTGCCAGGAGCCTGCTCTGCCTCCCCCCCCCCCCCACACACACACACACCCAACTGCCAATCACTTGTAATAGTCTGTACCTCGTCACGGGCCAGTGGTCAGCAAACCGGCCAGATCACTCCACCTCTCTGTAGAGGGGGAGCACAGTGCATACATGTTTTCAGTGTTCCACAAAATCGTTTATATAATGAAAGGAGTAATCAAAATAATCTTTCATCACCAATAGTAGATACATATTCTGAGAAAGCATTATTTCAATGTAAACTAAAAATTTTACACAGAAAAGAATGTAGCAGTTCCACAAGGTGGCCTTACACTTCAACCTCCTCTGATTTACAAAAATGCACATATGGCAACACACACTTTAGCACTGATTTCTCCATAGAGATCTTTGACAGTGAATACTTTGTTCAAATACAGAAAATATGATCCAATTGTACCATAACCCACTGAGATAAAACCTGTACTACATATATATAGTAGTTTCAAAACGAACACTTCTAAAACAAAGGCTACAGGGATGCATTTCTAAATCTTAAAATGCTCTAATGCTAATCTGCCATAGGGCTCCAAATGATGAAATGTCTTATCTGCGAATAAAATCAAAAGTATGAGATATATTCTGAAAATTCCTTCACTGATAAGTAAAGTACACACACTGTTGTTATTACATTAGAATAGTGAGTAGGAATAGTCCATAGCAGAGGAGCCACAAACAAAAATAGATTGCAAGGCCTCCCTATCCCTTACACCGTGGCGACTGTGAACCATACACTAGTCTACTCATCTCACGAGTAGTACTCACTAGTCGCCGCGCTAATAACACCTAGGTAGTTGAAGTGCTTGACTCTAGCTAGTTTACTATTATTTGATAAAATATCGTATTTCACAATACGCTGTCTATATGGATGACACCAGAGGACTTTAGTTTTCTTAACATTCATTGTTAAGAGTTAAAGACATTTTGTCTACAGCACCGCTCTATGTTATTAATGTCACTTTGCATAAGTTTACTCATGATTTAAACATCAACCATCATGATTTAAACACCAACCATCACAACAATAACAGTGATGACTCCACCCCGGGTAAATATAGGACAGCATTTTGCAATGCAAGTAACCCGAAAGGGCACTTAATCTCTTCTTTTAGGCCCCTTCTGATACTAACCTCATGTTTTCTTTGAGCATCATCACTGTCAATGGTTAAGCCTATGGAGAATGCATCCATTATCGCTCATATGTTTCATTGGTGAATAACTCCTCTCTTGGCAAGTTAAGCATTTCAAAACAGCAGCAGGTCTTGAATAAGGATCCATATTAACAATAAAAAGGCATGAGACAGTGTAATTCTTCTCCATTTAGTTATAATCCAGCAGTATTGATAGCACCCTAAGTCGATTGTCACAGTGTCCACCATTTTGGATATTGGTATTCTGTGCACATGCCAGACCCAATGTCTATAGTTATTTGGGTCAATTTGCACCACCACGGGCTTTGGAATGTGAATTAACGACAGGGCGAACACATATATTTTTGTATCTTTTTAATAATACATATCGATTCAAATGATATCCTTTTGCCATTCTTTATCATATTTCTATATTATAATTTACAAAAAAATCGATATCCCCCATGTTTGTGCTGAAATTATGATATCTCGAGTGCGCACACGAGACGAATGATGGCAAATTCATCAACGTTGGATAAATTTTTTTACCCAAAATGCAATAATCCGCACCACCTCAGTCCAAAAACGCGGGAAAGTTGATTATTTGCACCTCCTATGGGGCCTTAACCATTGGAAACAAAAGCGTCTTAACTGCAATGGAGGATTATGCACCCTTACCCCTACCTATTTTGATAAAGATTCTAGCTAATCTGCTGCAGATAAGAATACAATCTCTCTATCAAGGTAAGCCTAACATATTTACCTATTGTTCTATTAGCAGTATTAGAAAAAAAAATGTATGATATGACCCATATTTTGCCAAAAAGAAATTGGGTTTTCTCATCTTTTTTTTCAACCAGAAGTTACTAATGAAAATGACCTAGTTTTGACCTGGCTCTTATAACTCCTTTCGGGTTAACAATGACCAAAGGGACAGAGACCATTTAAATCTTGAAAATAATCCAATTTCCGAACGATATAATGATGTTGTATCTTATGACATGAACGCAAATAACATTGAAATTATGTCAGAAGAAAATGAAGTTAACTATGTTAACTCCATTGTCCGTTTCCTTTCCACATACAAAGGAGAATACAAAAGAATATGATAGTGAACTTATCAAACAGAGAACTCACACCCCCTGAGAGCTCAATTCTAGCCAAGGGCTTAAATTTCTGTCCAACTCCTGGTGCACCCATTCTGGGTGACAAATATGATGATCTAGAGCTCTTCCACAACTTACTTAGATGGAAATACAAATTCTCATCACCAAAACAGCTCAGATTAGACAAAAGAGAAAGGGAAGATAGACTAAGATTACTAGGCCCCAATACTGAACCTAGCCTCTTAGAAAAGGTGAAACTCGCCAAGCTCTTTTGGAACAAGGATAGTCCCAAGGCTCCCACGGGAGCTTCCAGGTTAAAGACCCTCATAACCCTAAATGAACTAGAAATAGCCAAGGTAAAAACAATCAGCCCCAAACACCACAACTACACCATGGAAGAAAAGCTGGCGATGGATAGACTCTCAGTAGATCAATCTATTGTCATCAAACCTGCTGATAAAGGCGGGTCTGTAGTAGTACAAAACACATCCGACTATATCAAGGAGGGTATGGAACAATTAGGTAACCCAAGGTTCTATAGAAAAGTTGAAAGGGACCTAACTGAAGAACACACTGTAAGGGTAAATCTTTTCCTCCACACTCTACTGTCAGTAGACCGTTATAGGTATTGTACTTATCATATTTATTTTTCACCTTGACTCTACCATGTAACCCAGTGTCCGAGTCTACCCACAAGCCAAGCCATACCAAAGACCAAAGGCTGGCGGTGTCAACTGCACTCAGTGACCCCGCCTCCTCCCACTGGAGGATACGCCGTCAATCACAAGCAGCCCGCTGCATGCTGGAAATTCCTAGCAGACAATGTTTAGAAACAACTCCTCCTGCTGGAGGACATGCCCATTGATCATGAGCAGCTCACAGCATACCGGGAGTTCCCAGCAGCTATATTTAGAACCACACTGAACTCTGTGAACCCCAGTGCTATGTTTGGGATGCCCCCTACATACCTGCACTGGAGTTCCCCAGTTACTATATTTAGCTCACCTGATACTATTTTTAGGATGAGCTGGGTGAGCAGCCCCTACTATAAATACTTGTAGGTAGAGCTGCTCACCATCACTAGCATAGTATCTTTCCACCTTCATATCTCATACCTCACACACTCACGTGAGATCAAGGCCCTTGGCTCAAGGGCTAGGCTTGGACACTGTTGGGCACCCTTATACTGTATCACCATCTATACCTCGTGGACTTCTACGAATAAAGTGGATATCAGACTGGATTCCTGATTCGTCTGTATTCATCCTTATTCATCATTTACGGACTCGTTGACAATGGTGGAAAACCCTCACGTATCATCCCACAAGTTACCACCTCTCATGAGCCATGGACAACAGTGAGACCCTACCAAAGGAGCCAGCCCCACAACGTATCCCTACATCTCCAGACAGAGATCAGCAAGAAGCCACCAATACACAGTACACCACCCCGATAGACTCCTCGCCAGACGCGCTCCAGCTGGACCCAGTGCTGCCAGTCCATAGACGTACGCATAAACAAACACCTGTGAGTTCAAACACCCTACATTTTTCGTCCACCATAGTGGACACCAACACAGGTGCACCTACCAGTACACCAGCAGGAGCCCCACCACCAGGTTTAAACCTCACCCTACCTGGCTATTCACCCTCAGAATCACCACCCCTAAGATTAGGTGGTACCACATATAGCACGCCTGAAAATCAATCACCTGATCACCTCCACCTAGATAGCCATCTAGAAGAAGTCTAGGGATCCAACACCAGGCAGAAATGACAATAAAAAGACCGGAGATAACCATCCCGACAACCAATCTCCTGATTCTGGACAAGGAGATCAGTACAATGACAATATTGATTAGGACCCAGGGGAGGGCCACCATGCATCTTACGGCCCCGCCCCCCCACATTGGACAATAAACTTGGAACGTCCCCCACATGCCATATTTCACAAATGAACAATGGAGCAGAATTAAATTCAGCAGAACAACAGGACCGCGACCCCCACCTTGTGAACTGCGATGAAGACTCCTCACCAGACAGTGGGGACCTTTATGAAAACCACCCTCCAATTAAAAGTCGAGACCACTAAGTATGGGCAGCAAGGTAAGACCTCTTACATTAATACTGAATTGACTAAAGGTGCAGTTAATGTTGATGTCAATGGCAGTTCTTACAGAGCCCTAATAGACTCTGGAGCCTCCCTTTCCGTTATCAGCCAGAAAATGGCAGATAAAATAGCATCAACCCCCAATTTCAGACATGGTAGGAGATCCCGTATGGTAATCCTACTAGCTGATAAATCCTCAGTTCAGGTCAACAATTCCATCACCATAACCTTCTTAATCGATAACACAGAGTTTAAAACAAGACTACATGCGGTCCCAAAGCTAAATTACCCCCCTGATTCTTGGCGTAAACTCTATGACCAAATATAGGGCCAAAATTTCCTTTGGAACCAAATCTCGTTCACCACACTTCATAAGAGCAGCCAAAAAGGGCACAATCTCTTTCAGCCCCATGCCCCCCAGAAAATCAAAAAAAAAAAAAAATTCCTAAGCGTCCATTATAGTTCACAAGACATTGTGTCAAAACACTCCCCACCCACAAAAACCCCCTCCATTAATCCCTACAGGCGCCACGCGCCCTAACCAAATTAATCAACCATTAATAGGCCAACCACTTAAACACACTGACAGCAACAGTCACAGCCCAACAACCAACCCATTAATACTAACAACCATAAAGATTCCTATGTACACAAACCAACACTATCTTGATTAATTGTATATACAACTACCTACCCCTTCTAAGTGGAACGCCAAACACTGGCAAATGGATTATCAGATAATTAGGTTAGGTTACCCACGCCACATACCGACCGCCCAAGGCAGCGCTGTATCCTCGGTTTGTGTATAAACTTCAAAACACACATGCGACGGCTTGTTACCACTTCAAGACCACTATTTCCAATGATAAGCCTATTGTAGGAAGATGGACCTCTGACACCCATCCCCCATGTTTACACCACTGTTTTCGCCAACCTTTAAGTGCTGTGGTGGCACATATACAAATCAATAACACACTGCCCTCAAGGTCTTTAAAAGCTACAGGGACGCCATAGCAACCATATCACCTTGGCCAGGGATAAAACACCCCCCGCCAAGCTTCCCAATATGCTATCTTTAGACAATATCTCACCACCAACCAATCCAGGCCAGGATAACCCTAATTTGCATATGGGACCGTACAACCCCACTTGCATCCACCAATAATATTTGGCCTACGCCTCTTTTAGGGCAAGACATACCACCTATGGGAGATCTCAGACTGAGAAGTAGCCAAACTCAATCTCAGGTTTATAAGCGCTTGCCCACCCACATCTGATCACAACACAACCCACAACCAATACCACCACACCTTAAACACGGCAACAAGTGTCTGGAAAGGGACCATGGCAGACCCATCGTGCAACCAGCCCAGGTAGGACTATCTTATGGGTCTATTTTAGCATTTAGGATCTTTAACAGTCGTTCTAGCATTGTACATGATAGTAGTTTTATTATCATGGTGCCCAGGTACCCCTATTAACCAATGGCGGTGTGAGCCCAAAGTGTGTGTAAAATGTGGAAGAACTTCTCCACTATCCTATAATTTTTAGCACTGATAACCCAACATACTAAACCTCTTCAGCCAAGCAAACTCCCCACCTTTACCTCTCCCCTCACTCACAACCCCCGACCCCTTGTAAATACTTGACCCTACTAACCTCCCATATTTTTGTGACTAAGCCAATGCTGTTTAAACAAACACCACCCATTACATCCAGTCACGGTAGGTTTCCTTTGAACCCCTCCTTTGACCCTCATGTGGGGATCAAAACAAAACCACTGGCCACCCCTGACATCCATCAATAATGGACTCTCCCAGTCACCCAGTTCACCGGACAGCCCCACCTAGAACCTTCATGTGGGGATGATTTCCACATCCTTTATAACTCTAGAACCTGTACATCAACTTATACTGCCTAATCACCGCCTTACTTGTCATTTTGGTATTTTTGTTGGTCGCCTTGTGAACCATACACTATCACCGATTTTGTGACTAAGAATCCCCGCCCCCCCTTTTTTCTCTTGCTCTGTTTGTCTATATGGAGACCAGCGACCTGATGGAGGAGGCAAGGACATCACCGACAAGCCAACATCCAACAACCTCAGCAGTGGTAGACCAGACACTAGAACTTACCACCAAAGGGTCTTGTGAACAACAACCGCCATAGAAAAAGAGAATAATCTCAATAATATGGACTAAAAGTGTAGAGACACGTTCTCCTTTCTGACCACCCATGAACACTACAAACACTGACCCAGTCAGCCTAGTCAACTGATTGTGGGGCCAGTCTTTCTTGTTTTTCACAAGGCCACGATACATGACCAAAACAACACGCTGCATTTTTGTTTTATTTATTTATTTTTTTTTTTTTCTCTCTACTTAAGAACCTTATGAAGACCACAAGCCAAGCAGCAAAATTTTGTGATCTTAAGATGCCATAAGGTTCTTTTCTTTTCACACTGTACCATTTCAAACCCAACCATGTCAAAATATTTATGGGTTTTAGCTAGTTTATATTTTTCTAAAAATTTTACAAGGAAGCGCTGGCAACCAGTATTTTTGCAGGATCAACTGAGATCCAATCCAAATATCAGCCAGAGCCACCATTTATTCTTGTATTAACCTTGTCACTCTCAACCAATGATAACCCCAGGTAGACTGAAGGCTAAACATGCTAAATTTTCCATTGACTAAGACAAACCTTCTACAAAAATTAACAGAAACTTCTACAGATAAATAAAAGACCAAAAATCCAAAATTTTTTTTAGAAAATTCCTTAAACATATCACCTAAAAGCCTTCAGACTCCCTAAGCCTTACCAGTATTATAAAAATGATTGATCGACTTGCCAGTCATCAATTACCTTACCTCTGTTTTTATTTATTATATTGTATTGTATATTGGCTCAAGACCTAAATACTAAAGTACCTACCGGTACTAAAACAGACTTCAATATCATCTTGTCTACCTCAAGGTCTGCCTTAGAGCCAACAACTGCATGCTTTAGGATAGTTCTCATTCCTTTATTTTTGTGTGAACCTTAGAACTAGATAAATAATCCAGCTCTTGTATCCCACCACGACCTGAATTATTCACGTCTCCCCTTGCCAAAAATTACAAACAACACTTCTTGGCACAGTTTTTCCTTGTACTGTTTATGATCTATTCATGTTAAACCAAAAATCAGCATTAATAGCTCCTTAGCACTACAAATTTTCAACTTAAATGATAAGATGTAATACCTATTATTACACATCAGATATTTGTCAGTAGACCTTTTTCTCACAAACTTCCTCCTTAAAACCTCGCGTGGAATCGAGTAGGAATGTGGGGATTTGTCAGTAGACCGTTATAGGTATTGTACTTATCATATTTATTTTTCACCTTGACTCTACCATGTAACCCAGTGTCCGAGTCTACCCACAAGCCAAGCCATACCAAAGACCAAAGGCTGGCGGTGTCAACTGCACTCAGTGACCCTGCCTCCTCCCACTGGAGGATACGCCGTCAATCACAAGCAGCCCGCTGCATGCTGGAAATTCCTAGCAGACAATGTTTAGAAACAACTCCTCCTGCTGGAGGACATGCCCATTGATCATGAGCAGCTCACAGCATACCGGGAGTTCCCAGCAGCTATATTTAGAACCACACTGAACTCTGTGAACCCCAGTGCTATGTTTGGGATGCCCCCTACATACCTGCACTGGAGTTCCCCAGTTACTATATTTAGCTCACCTGATACTATTTTTAGGATGAGCTGGGTGAGCAGCCCCTACTATAAATACTTGTAGGTAGAGCTGCTCACCATCACTAGCATAGTATCTTTCCACCTTCATATCTCATACCTCACACACTCACGTGAGATCAAGGCCCTTGGCTCAAGGGCTAGGCTTGGACACTGTTGGGCACCCTTATACTGTATCACCATCTATACCTCGTGGACTTCTACGAATAAAGTGGATATCAAACTGGATTCCTGATTCGTCTGTATTCATCCTTATTCATCATTTACGGACTCGTTGACACTACACCAAAAACATGAGTTACACACTCCAATACTCAACAAGGTTATTACAGAAGAATTCCGAACGCCGAATTTCTACCTACCGTAATCTCTCGCGTATAAGGCGCACCTCGCGTATAAGGCGCACCTAGAGTTGAAGAATATTGTCAAAAAAATCAAAAAATCATAACTTTGGTTCTACTGAATGGATTTTCAAAATTCAAAAAGCTATGTGTAGCTAGGGCCCCCACACCCCCCTGAACCCCCCTATGTTATTTTTTGAGTTAGGGGGGAGTGTAGCATATCAAAATAAAGCTCTTGGTGTCCCCCTTGTGGATCCAGGAAGAATTAAAACCCCTCGTATAAGACGCGCCTTATACACGGGAGATTACGGTATTACAGAAGATTCATAAACTTGGGAGAACTCCCCCTGGTAGACCCATCATTTCAGTCAATGGTTGTACGACAGAAAAAATCTCAGGATTAGTCGACTTTATTCTATGGCCAATTGTCCCACTCAGGGCTCGACAAATCAGTTCAGAGACTGTGTGCCTGCTGGGCACAAGGGCCAAAATAAGTTGTGCCCAGCAGGCAAGCTCTGTGCCAAGGAACTTTGGTTTCTACACTCAAAATTACATATTTAGAACACACATAGTTTTAATATAACAGAGATGCCACTCACTGTTCGACAAAAACCAGGAAAACTGGACTTTGGACACATTTTCCCAGGAATTTAACATAATTTAATACAGAAATCTTGGAGTCAAAACCAGGAATTTCTGGTAAACCAGGAAAATTGGCATCTCTGAGTTATAAATAAAACGATTTTATCTCACAGTCCAGTACACCCAAATAATCTCAGCAGCATTGCCTTGTGCTGATGTCTTAAGTAGCTTTTGGACAGCTGTGCCCATTGGGCACAGCTTGAAAAATATTTTGTGCCCAGTGAACTTTTTTTGAGTCATGGGCATTGGGCACAGGGATTTGTCGAGCCCTGCCCACTTACGAAGTCAAGGACACATGACACTTCCTCAAGAATCTTGAAGAATCCCAAGACAAGGTAGGTCTACTTTGTACTTTGGATGTCAGCGCCCTCTATACAAATATTCCCAATGAGGTGGGAAGGAGGGCCATAGCCAGGTGGCTTACCAAATATCGCCCTGATGAGAGTCTTACACCAGGAGAACCCTCAAACTCCTGTGTCTTAAGTCTCCTGAAAATGGTCCTCAAATTCAACAATTTTGATTTCAATAGGGAACATTATTTACAGGTAGGGGGACCGCCATGGGTACTCGTGTAGCACCTACCTTTGCAAATCTGGCAGATTTCGAGGACAGATTCGTCTATAGCTACCCTTTCCAACCTACAATTTTTCTTCTCTGGGACCACGGAGAAGAAAAACTGTCCACTTTTATCAGATACCTCAACGAGGTGCATGACACAATTAAATTCACACATGAGATGTCCCGAGAAAGTATTGCTTTCTTAGACACTTGTGTGAAGATAGTGGACAATAGAATCGTCACTGACCTTAATAACAAGGTAACTGATGCACATAATTACCTCCACTATAAGTCAGCCCATCCCATGCAATGCCAGAAAGGTATCCCATATGGGCAATTCCTCCGCCTTCGGAGAATTTGCACACATACGGATGATTTTATTAGACAGAGTCTGATAAAGGCAGCTCATTTCATCTGCCGAGGCTACCCAAAACAATTGGTAGCTGAAGGTATGGTGAGAGCCCTAGCCACTTCCAGACCAAACCCACTCGAATATCAAGTGATTCCAGTGAAGAGGAACCAAGAAGATATTTGTATCCTGGTTACCACCTTTCACCTGTGCTTCAACAATTTAGAGAAAATCGTAAAGACTAACTGGGATATGCTGTCAACCTCGGCTAGGACACTACCCCTTCACAAGACAAGAGTAGTTGTAGGGCTATGCAGGCCACCCTCACTCAGGAACTCATTAGTGAGAGCGAAAATAGACTATCACCCAGATAGAAATGGCAAGAGCAAGGCAGTACTGAGCGGCAAAGCCTCTAAACAGTGTGACAATTCCAAATGCCAATGTTGCCCTTTGCTCAACAAATCGGGCCAGATCACTGGGCAGACACATGCATCAAATGTCAATATAACCTGTCGATGCTCCAATGTTATTTTCTGCATCACATGCAAACGTTGTGGGAAGCAGTATGTGGGACAGACCAAGCAGACACTCATGCAACCTTTCTATCCCCACATTGGTAACATCAAGAATAAAATAATGAGCAGTGACATTGGGGCTCACTACAACTCTGATGGACACTAAGGCCTGAAGGATGTAGACATCCACATTGTGGAATTCATTAATAAGAATCCACACTCAGAATATGCAGAAAAACTGCGTAACAAATTTGAGAGGAATTGGATGCTAAAATTACGCACCCAGGTTCCCCTTGGTCTGAATCTAATTGATGCATCAAACTTTTAGATCAGAGGCATACCCTAAACCTCCGTTGAAAAAACACAGTGTTACCGAGTCATGATCACAAATACTTATGGTCAGGGTAACAGATTTTCAAACATAGACATTCAATGTTCTTATTAATTCTAGTAAATTCCTCAAGTATCTCTGTGTAAGGTACATACTTGTCTTTTATGCAGCAAGCTACACCACTGCGCTTACCTCTATGGCGGTCCTTTCTTATTAGTGTCATACCATTCATGTATAGCTCACATAGCCATTATCAGCTGGGGGCCGCCATTAGACCCCGACTCCACTATGACTAACACCTTCAGCCCCCAACTCCGCAGTTTATGCCAGGGATGCCTCCCATTGGTCAATAATACAATAGCCATGTGCCGTATAGCTGTCCACTTAATGTAGATGGTTCAAGCCATGTCTCTGTAATACCAATTAAATCAAAGCCTTGCAAATCTCTACTTATACAATCATGTTTGTCTTTCAAACTCAGCATCTAGCGTTAACAATTTCAACCCATTACCAGAGACTACATCCTGTGTATACCTGTATGTGTCAGTCTAATTTTTAACATAATTACAAGTGCTGAGATATGAACACTAGAAGTTAAAGGGTTCATACCAGGATAACGGTAGTGGTTGCTATCTTATACAGTGGATCTGTATTACCCTGCGGTAGTGTAACTAAACCACAGGAAAAGTAGGCATGTCAATGATCTACATGTACCGTAAATTCTCTCGTATACGCCGCAGCTTATACCAGAACCCAAGTGAAAATGGGGCTTATGGGATCTGACCAAAGTCAGGGTGCGGCTTATAGGGGGGTATTTTACCCTATAAAACAGTACTAAAACATCAATTCTCAGCCCTTACTTGCAGTCTACTTACTTCCTCTCTAACTCAGGGTGCGGCTTATACCAGGAATGCGGCTTATACGAGATAATTTACGGTACTACGGGCACATACATCTCCCCTTTAATGCTCAGTCTTTACAACATAATAAGCACCATATTCAAAGTGCGGAATGAATTTAATCAGGTAGCTTGTAAATAGTGAATTATGTATTGAGAGTGAAGTACATAAACTTGTACTGACTCTTGTGTCTTTACTCAGTCCAGAACATAGCATAGACCTGTACAAGAGATATAATACGTTTAGAAATGACACCTTCCTAAAGTACCGTAAAACCTTGGTCATAAGCTGACCTCAGTCATAAGCTGGGGTGAAATTTGTGAACTTTGTAGAATTACTATAAGCCGGTTTTGGTCCATAATTTACATAATCTTTTCTTTAATCTATTGTAATAAACCTCTAGTCATAAGCCGGAGTGGACTTTAGCAAAACGTTCTAAGTTGATTTGAATCAAAAATAGCAACAAGAAAAAAAAGATGCTTATGACCGGGGTTTTATGGTAGTGTAAAACCCCACGTATAAGGCACACCCCAACTTCTGCTGACTATGAGGTGCAGTGGAATGTTGTCCTGGTGTATATGGCGCAGCTTACACATGAGGTACTACGGTATTCATGCATTAGTTAACCAACAGTTGTGTAGGGTTAAGAGGTATAACCAGTGCCTCAATGACCAATGTATATACCGAGTAACCCTACAGAACTAAGGTGTCATCATGGTTTAAACTTTGATATCAAACTATCTAGCTATGGAGACCACATATGACGTTGATTGATACTGAAGAGCCAAAAGTGTCTTGGGTCAGTGTTTTGACTGTACTGCATTTGACATTTTTATTGCACTCTTCACATGATGGTCTTCCAATACCCAAATCGATGTGTAACATGGTAACATGGACTTGTGGAAGCTATTCCATTGGGAGTTGTCCCATTGCAGTGACGGATCCAGGATTTTGAAAAGGAGGGGGCGCAACCCCCGTTTTTGAGGATTTTTTGAGTCCACAATATTCAAATAAACTCTTAAACACAGACAAAAAGGAGGGGGTGCATGCCCCTGCGCTCCCACGTCTTAATCCACCATTGCTCATTGGGAGTTGTTCCATCAGGACTTGTCCAATTGAGAGTTTTCCCATTGGGAGTTGTTCCATTGGGACTTGTCCGATTGGGGGGGGGGGGTTGTTCCACTTGGAGTATTTTTTTTCATTGGGGGTTGTCCCAGTCAGCATTTTTGTTGTTGCCTTTTGTCACATGGTGTCCCATTGGAGGTTAGTTCGGACACTTCTGGGTAAAATGGCCAAAAAGTTCCTCAGAAATCTTGTTATTTTAAGGAATTCAGACCATTTGTGAGGAGAGAAAGGCTTGAGCGCATCGTTACTTGGTATCAGAATGTTCCAGTGGGTATTGTTCCATTGGGTATTGTCCCATTAGGGGTTGTTCTATTGGGTATTGTCCCTTTATGGTTGTTCCATTGGGGGGTTGTTCCATTGGGGGTTGACCCATTGAGGGTTTGTGCCATTCAGAGTTGTCCCATTGGGGGTTGTTCCATTAGGGGTTGTTCCATTGGGAATGGTCCATCTGGAGGTTGTTCCATTGGGAGTTGTCCAATTGGGAGTTGTGAAGTTGTTCCATCGGGACTTGTCCCATTGGGAGTTGTCCATTTGGGGGGGGGGGAAGGCTTGTTTCACTTGGGAGTTTTTTTTTTATTGAGGGTTGTTCCATTGGGGGTTGTCCCAGTCAGTGTTTTGTTATTGCTTTTTGTCACAGTGGGTATTGTTCCAGATGGGGTTGTCTCATTGGGGTTGTCCCATTAGGAGTTACCCCATTGGGTGTTGTTTCATAGGGGTTGTTCCATTGGAGATTGTCTTATTGGGGGGTTGTTCCATTTAGAGTTGTCTCATTGGGAGTTGTCTCACCGGGATGATGTCCCATTGGGTGTTGTTCCATTGGGGGGTTGTTCCATTGGGTGTGAACTATAAAACTATAACTGCAGGCTCTCAAATAAGTGCATGTGCTGATATTGCATAGATTCATCATGCCCATTGGTTGTTATAATGCATGAATTATAATGCATGCTGCCCTGGAAGGCCTGATTCAATCCTTGAGGTTCAGGATAATGCACAAATGAAGTGATGGTAAGCAGACACCTGGCGTTTATAGGTGTACCATGATTAGCAGGGCACAATATTCCCTCCTCATTCAGCAGTGCATAAAAGTATAAATAGGCCAGATTTCCACCATTTGTTTGACCATTTAGGGAATATTTTCCAAAGAATTGTATGGCAATGAATAAAACAACAGATATCATTCTATTTCAAACTGGGATTGGGAAATTGGATTATTTGTGGCCAGACCTTGGAAAGGAGTTGATTAAGCCTGGAACTGAAATAGAAGTAATTCTTTTCAGAAAGAGTCATCCTGGGCCGACTAAACTGTGAAGCTAAAATCTGACCTAGCTAAATTACACTTGAGTATCCTCTATCAAATTGTCTGGAAGACATACATCTGGTTTTGAAAAAGGAATGCTGTTCACATTCAGAATTTTAGAGATGCTAATACTTACTGATTAATAGATGGTCTACAATGGAGATATTGACCTGGGGAGTAATTGAATAACTGTACTATCTGGGATCTGGTGAATTTGTGCTATGTTGGTCACCAAGGGAATGAAACATTCATAACTGGAGACAGTTTTTTTTAAATGAATTATTCAATAAAACCAAAACTTCCTTGAGAGATTATCAAGTTAGAGTTCTCATAACCATTGGGCTAGTTTATAGGAACCGTCACTACTTGTTGGGTTAGCTTATTCCAAAATGATAGACAAGTTAAGATTAGGATTAAGGATTTGAAACTTTTAAGAATACAGAACAATTCATATTCCCCACCATCAAACAAACATTCCCCCATAGCCCATCATGATTTGCCTAGTATAGGCTGAACGGTAAGATCATGTAGCATTCTGTCTTAGATAAGGACTTTGTTACCTACAACTGTCTTTTTTTTGTATTCTCTTAAGCACTCAATGAACATTGAGTCACATGTATTTGAAAAAAGTTGGCACAAATATGGTTGAACTATATGCATCATACATCAGTATGACTGTATTCCATCCCTCTATCACACTTAATATATTTTATCAGGATTTGGTTTTCATGGAAACCAAATGGAACAAAAACATTATTTTTTAGCTCCTTTTATTTAGAACAGCCTGATGGGATGGATGATTGACATAATTTCTTGATTTAATGATGGAGAATACTCTTGAAGTCATTATCTGGAGACGTTATCTTTTTCCATTTCTTGATATTCCAATTATTAAGGCCTACAGAGCTTTTCAAAGTTGCCTTGTTGGTTGAAAAATGTGAAAAATGGGCGAGAATAGGGAAAAAAAGGCATTTTTTGACATTTCCTTATTGAACAATACTGAGTCGTATGCACACCCCTTAGCCCACTCAACAAAGTGCATTTAAATCAGTAGAGTTCGATAAGGTATTTATTATATTATTTTATAATTATTATCCCTATAGTTTGGACGAATCCGTCCTCTTCCTACTCGACGAGCGACCACGGTTGCGGCCCTTCTATTCACTAGATGCTCCCTTCTTTGGGTCCTTGTTGGCGGCCTCTCGCTCAGCTTTCTCCCGGTACAGCTCAGTGTTGATGATGCAGTATCTATCCATGGAAATCTCGCTGTCTCCTTGTTTAAAGGCGGCCCACCCATCCTTTATGGCATTTTTACGTACATCCTTGTCGTAGAGAATGTGGGCATCATCTACAAACCCATCCTCCGCTAATGCCTTCTGGGCTATGTAACTGAGGTGGGCCATATATCGGTGGAGTTTGGTCGCCGTGGCGTCCGCCGGTGAGGAATCCGATCCCCATCGCAAGGCAGCATACATAAATTCAGCATAGGTAGGTTCCTTTTTGTTTTTTGGTTCAAAGTATGTGTCATATGACCACTTACTTTTTTCCCTATCTAGCTCTTCTGCCGTCAGTGACTGCCCCGACAGTCCCGGCACTCCTCCCCCGGGAGCCTCCCGGCTCTCCTCCCGGCACTCCTCCTGGTGCTCCTCCAGGTGTGGGTGGATTTTTTATCTCCTCCTCCAGCTGTTCTATTCTTGCTTTTAATGCAAGTTTACGTTTTGAGCACTCCAGGGTCTGCAGCTGCTTTATCATCTCCTCCTCCTCCTCATCCCTCACTACTGGTATATCCATGCTGGCAGTGTTTACTGGTGTTACCTGACCTGCCTGACTTGTACCTGGGCCTATATTACCAGCTACCTGTATAGGCTGGTGCCCACCTGTGGGGACATTTCTACCACTCCTTGAGGTCCTAATATCAAGTTCACCTACAATAGGTCCTTTACAATCTCTTCCCACTGGTATAGTATGGTGAGTCCCACATTTATAACAGAATTTCTCACCTGGCATAGTATCAAATGCCAAAAATGAACATAGATCCAGGAAGAGAACTGACATGGTGGAGGCGGTGGAGGAGTCTGTTTGGAGTAACCAATGAGGTGTTGACCTAGATAGCCCAGTGGGCAGAGTGGTAGAGTGTAGGTATGCAAACAGTCCTGCTGAATACTTGCATAATCAATTATACTACACATTATTTTATAATTATTACTATTATATATTTGAATATCATCACATATTCAGGAAGTGACGTCATAACAGAGAAACATTGCTAGGTAATATGGCAACATCATTAAGCAACATGGCAATGTCACTAAACAATATAGTGAAGTCAGTAAGTAACATAGCAGTGCATGAGATCAGCTGACATCAGCACACTTGTACAGGTGTGTATTTCAATGCATATCAACCAGCATAAGGGGTCATTTATCTGCACAACATACCTATATAGTAATAGCAGAAATAACTCTTCCACAAACTCTTTCACAGAATTACCGTAATACATTTTTCATAGAATTATCATTACAATTTACTTTTCCAAGACCCAAATTACCATAATACCCTCTAACAAATTACCATAATACTTGAAAGATTCTTCCAAAGCAGATTTTACAGAAACTATAACTTTTTTCACCTAGATTTTTCTGCCAATAGTTAGCATCACCCCTAATATATCTGTGTACCTGGTGGCTTCCCCTAAAACCATTTCCAGATACTCCAAATTAGGAGTCACGGTCCAGTGCATTTTATTACGGTAATTTGAATTACCATAACAAGTTCCCAGACAGTGTACAGGTCCCAGTGCAATGTTTTTGTTTCCACTTTGCGCTATAGTAAGTAGCACACTTCTTTTGCCTCTCCTGCAAAACTTAAAAAATGCAGATACAACCTTCTTGCACTAAGGTGACGAAATGGTCTACACATGAATAAGTCATCGCTTATACAGAGTTTTTTTGAGAAGAGTAGTGGGGTCTGGGGTGCCGAATCTAGCCAGGAAAGCTTCATATACAGCATTTGCGTCCTGCATATTTGGCTTGTCCATTATGTTGGTGAAAAACCACTGAGCTGCTCTGCCTTTGAAGATTGATTGATTGATTTGTGTTTTACAGCACTTTAGCGGCACTAAGTGGCTATCCCGTGCTTCACAGGTTGATAATTTAACAGAGGAATGTGTCAGTGCCCGCGCATATGTGCACCACACACATCCTGAGGGGATAGGAAAGAGGAGATATAGACCCTTTTAAATGGGCTAGGGAAGCCCGCTGCCTTTGAGGAAGGTGTACATACACGGGGCATGTAGTTCGGGCCTTTTGGGGTGGACATTTCTGATGAAGAACTTGAATTCAGTCAGGAACTTCCCTGCAGATCTGTATGGGGAGGCCTTGTCGAAGGGGTCAGGCATGTTAAATGAGCCCAACTGAACAGATGTGAGTTTATCATTATTCATCATGCCTGTTGGCTGAAGGCGGATTGTCCTAAGTCGGGCATTGCAGGTGTGGAGTGTGCTAACTGGGGATATCCTGGGGCATAAGGTGGCTGTGTTTGGCTCTGGTGACTTGACACCTGTGCTGGAGGTGTGTAAACACTGTTGAATATCTGACCTAAGGCGGTCCGGTTCAGGTTTAGCGACTGGGTGTCTACTCCTGCTGCCATCTGGTGTGAATTTACTGCACTAGCGCTCGGTGTTTGATACTGCGCGGCTTGTGAAGTGGGCGTGGCAGATGCTGTGTTGCCACTGGAGTTGTTCTGGAAGGCATTAGATGGGCTATACCCTATTCCAGTCAATGTATTGGCTTGGATTGAGCTGTAACTTGGTGCTGTGGGGTATGGCGGCGTGTGGTGGAGGGGATTTGGGCGTTGTCCCGTGCTGGAGGCGGTCTGGTTGATTGCCGTGGTGTCAGCGGTGGTTGACTGGCTATGTATGGCTCTATAAATGTCTGTCTTCATAGCGTCCATATTTCTGCCGAGTTGTTCCGTCATTTGATAAGTGAATTCTTCAGACCTCCTGAGGACGTCCATGTTGGCCTCTTCTGCCCTTCTAGAGCTGAGAGCACTCTCACTCTCTATTCGTTCCCTCCAGCAGTCCATGTCATCTAATCTCTGGTTTACTCTGGCAAACAGGTTGTTTTGCTCCTGTCCACTGTTTTTAATTTCAGCAGATAGAACACTGACCTGTTGGGCGATTAACTCAGAAAAGAAGTCACTGACAGCTTGGGTGCATTCCCTGATTAAGCTCCTTCTCAGGTCGTCCTGATTATAGGGTGGTGGCTGGTCTGTGGACATTGTGATATTGGCTCTGTGGGGGAAAGTTACTGCTGTGTCCTCTCCCGAGCTGATTAGATGAGGTGAGTTATAGGGTGCTCTGCTTCCTCTATCCAAGAAAGGAGTTGTGGCTACTAGGTGTGATCTGCTGGTAGCACCGTCCACACTTCTTAGAAGTCTGTAGCCAGTGGGCGATCTCCTCCTGAGAGGTGAGCTTGGGTGTGTCCTCCTCCTGCGTCTGGGCTGGGGTCTGACAGGTAAGTCTACAGACCTAGGTAGGTAGGTCTACAGACAGGTCTTCCTCCTCCTCATCGGATGTGGATGGGTGGTGGTAGGCTCTGGGGTGATTACTGTTAGCAGTAGGCCACTCATGCTCTAAGAGTCTGTTGATGTGAGCCGAGAAGCTGGTGGTGCCTTCTTCCCTTAGGTGCCTAGGAGGAAAACTGGGGGTGGGATGATTTGCTCTTCCTACACCCTCCTCGTAAGCTGTCCTCCACCTAGATATTGCTGAGCCAATCCTTTGTCTCCAGTAATCAGCATTGTAGAGGTACACGTTGTTAAACCATAGGAGTTGGGTACCGTCTGACGTGGCGGGTGAGTCGAGTCGTCGGACGTTCCTCAGGTTCCGGATAGGTGGCAGCACCGATCCGGGTCTGTGGGGACATCTGACGACGAACACCTGGGTCCGTATATAAAGCCTGGGGCTCAGCCGCTACGTCAGAGGCCCTTCTGGCCTCCACACCATGTAGACCATTATTCTTTAATATTAGCTGCCTCTTTGATATCATCCGGCAGCCGTGAGTGTGCGTTAAGAAATAAAACTAACCGTTGGCATACACTTGGAATACTGTCTTACTCTTTCTTTCCGAACCGTAAGACCCGAACCCCCCAGGTCCGTAAGGCCACAAACCCTTACAGCATCTAGGGAGGTGTCAGAGTGATTCCACAACAACGGGGCTTTCCCAAGCTAAAGGTTGTTGGGTATTTCTTCTGGTACTGGTAGTGGCTGAGTTGGTACCTGCCTGTGTCAGAGTATTACCGGTAGGTGCTGTACTAGCTTCTACATGTGATGGGGGTATAATGTCCTCTAGGGTGGCTTGGAGATCTGAGTCTCTCTCCTCCAGGTATGGATCCAAATGTAGGTGATCCGGTGTACCCAGTTGTGATGTCTCAGATGTGGGGCTTCTTATACCAGATAGCCTTATTTGTGGTGAGGCAGCTTGTGAGTGTCCAGGTAAAGAAATGTCTAATCCTGGTGCAGACAGAGACACTGGTGTACTGGTTTGTGCTCCAGTATTGTTATCTACAATTGTGGATGAAAATTGTTCAATGCCGGTACTCAGTCTGTTTTGTGTGTGGTTGAAGGGCTCTAGATATAACTGGATCAAGTTTGAGGGCGTCAGGTGACGAATTTTCTCTCTGGAAATGGTGTGCTGCGGCTGCAGGTGGGTTTGGGCGCTCTAGCCCAGGTGATGCAAAGGTACGTTCAGAAACTGGCTCCTTGGGTGTGGTCTCACTATTACTCATGGCTATGAGAGGTTAGTAGTGGGATATTCTGAGGAGTTCTCCACCATTGTCAACGAAGCGTTACAAGTCGATGTTGTAATGAACACTGAATCCAGAGAAGTTCTTTGATCCTTGTTTATTGTATGATGACAGAGTGTACATATAGGTGGTAACAATGATACACTTGCCATTGTGCAGGCTCTGCCCCTAAGCTCCTAGCTCAACCTGTCATAGGTCCTAGATACTAGGGAGGTTGTACCTGGGATAATGTAAGTAGAAAAGATGATTGCTGGGGGCTGCTCACTGGTCTTATATACCTAGGTGAGCAGCTCACAGGGTGATGAAATGTACCGGTAGGAGCAGGTCAGATCTGGTTGGGTCTGGTCAGATCTGACGCGTCGCCATACCTGGTAATGATTCTATTTATAAGTGGACCAATCAGGATGAAGGGAGATCGTGGAATTTCCCTGCATCCTAGAAATGTGTCCACAGGTATGTCGGTATGTTGTGATACTCCCAGTGAGTCAGTGCCCAGAAATGGGATGGGTCCAGCTCTCACAACATCCTGGTATGGGTGATATAAGAGCGGCTCACTGTACACACTGGGGGGGGGGGATGAGCTGTGAGCTTGTGAGCAGGTCCTGAGTGTGTGTGGCGAAGTATTTGATAAATGTGTAAAATAATGAATAATACCCAGAATGGTCCATTGACAAGAGGGTCTTATGGTAAGGCGTAAAGAAAATATTGTGTTTAGGAAACAGGGTCGAAAAGATTAGGGTAGGTAGGGTGCCTTTTTAAGGCTTCTGTCTTGTCCGATTCAATATGCCTGTAGTGGGCTCCCCCATAGTCTAATCCTTTAGAATAGTCTACCATTAGGCCAACTAGTCTGGCCATCTCTCTAATAAGATTTCTTCATAATTTTAGTAGCTCTGCTGCTAAGTCTTTGAACTTTTGTACTTTCTCTTTTGTGGGTGTGACTGTCATAGTGGTGATGTCTATGACATATCCCAAAGAAGTGATGCTGGTAGTGTGGGTATCTAAACTTTTGTTTGGGTGGATTTTGAACCCTAGACTGACTAGTAATGATAGCAAATTGTTTATGGATTCCCACACTGCTGTCCTGTTTCTCCTATGATGAAGGTGTCATCTACATATCTAAAACAATCTTTGAATGCCCTTCTTTCTGCAGTTCTCCAAAAGCAGGCTTGAGAAATTTTGTGAAAGTTCTTGGCGCTTGTGCTAGACCATTTGGTGGGCAAATGTCCTAATATAACTCCCCCCTCCCCATTTGGAGCTAAGCAACCTGTTGTCAGATTTGGCTACCGTCTACTGTAGTAAGGGCCTGACTAATCAGGGGCGTAGGAAGCAAATTTTTATTGGGGGGGTGGCCCAGGGGTCTCGGTTGGGGGGGGGCCGCTATATTTTTATATAGGCTAATATACAGAACCTCTTCATTATTGGGGGGGGCCCAGGCCCCCTGCCCCCCCTTTTCCTACGCCCCTGCAAATCCAAGGAACCAAGATAGCAGTCCATTTGCACCATATCAATTGCAGTTTGTAGACTTTCCATTCTAAAATGTTTATATACCACTGAAGTATTTAGCTCAGACAGATCCAAAATAAGCCTGTGTCAGAAAAATATAACACTTCAATGATTCATCGTAGTAAGAGAAATATAACTGTATTACGGATGAGTGTATGCACTCATCTTTCATTCTAATTTGGTTTATCATCACACACATTATCTGTGCAAACAAATTTGGTGTAACAAAAGATCGAGGAATTCATCTTATTTTCATGCTACCACTTTTGTATGATCGTGATTTGACAATAAAAACTTTCAAACCTCAAACCTCAAAAAACTAGTTGCACCCTCCGTTTTTATACTCTCCTATATTAAGGTCCACCACACATGGATGATGAGTAGGGCAAGGCTCTGTGTCAACTATACCATGATAGCAGGATGTCCAATGGGTGCCGCAATTGCTGAAGCCTGTTATCAGCAGTTATCACCGATAACAGTTATCAGATGGGTACCATCTGCCCCTGAGAGGCCCACAGTGAATAGTTGGTTTTTTTTTTATTGGCTGATGATTAATTCCGCTTAGTGGGTATATCGACCTAGCGGGATACATTATTGACCAATGAGATAATTTCCTTCACTCATTTTAGGGTGCATTACATTACACCTGGTACCCATCATGCTGGCTGTTATCAGTGCTCATCTTGCAAGGTACCAGATCAAGCAATGGTGCCACCTACTTAGGAACCTGTAACCTCGTTCTCAGTATAGTCATAGTGCACCGGTCTTATGGCTCCACTCTGTGCTTTCCAAAGGGGGTGTAGAGCCAAGGGCAAAGTCTATTGGCCTCATCATCCCTCCAATAACCACAGCACGCACACATATGTCCATCGTCAACAAACGCTGTGATGTACATAGTTGGTGCCATCACAGCTCACAAAAATCGAAAAAATGCAAGAAAAAATTAATTCTTCACAATTTTAGATTACCATAAAACGGGGATATTTTGGCCTGCAGGGGCTATTTTGGTCACTCTCTAAAAGGGTGTTCTTATTTCCATACCAGGTACATCTAGGTGAAGGCAAAAATCAAATTCGCGATTTCACTTACCCTGGTCAATATTTCTTATATAAAGGTCTACTGAAGTAGAAATGCAATAATTGGGTTGCTAGTTACGGTTGGGTAAAGCTCGAGTGGCCTATGCTAAATGTGTATTGATTCTTTCCTATCACCATGATGTACTTCGTTGTATTCAAATAGATAGGTGGAGAAATTCGTTTTAAATTTATGTACTAAAGAAATGTATAGGACAAATTTTGGACAGAGCAATTTGTTTGTTCAATGTTGCAAATGATTAAAGTTTCTTATATCAGGTCGGGATTCAGGGGACTCCCTCTCTCGTGTTTGGGGATTGTGGGTCCCCATATTCTGGGAATATTACTACGCACCATACCTGCCTACATTTAACCACTACAGCAACCAGCGCCCAGAACTTCTTTTACCCAGAAACACTGGTCGCCAGAGACGACTCACACTAGTGGTCGAGCTGGGGCCAGATTGATATGAATGTAATATATAATGATTAGACTTGAACTAGTTGGCTTCAGGGGGTGATAAAAGCATGAGCCGAAGCCAACTAGTTCAAGTCTAATCATTACATGTTGCGTTTGTAACATGGTTTCCACCATTAATTCTAAGTATTTACCTTTAAAATTGATAGGATCCATTGTTTTCTGTTGCGAGTCGACGAGACGGCCCTCCGCCATCTTAGTTTCATGTTAACGTATGGTTAAGCTGGCGACCTGCTGCAACTCCCATTCTCATAGGCCTACTACCGTGAATACGTTGAGACAGAGCTGTGCCAGTCTATAGCCTTATCCATTTTGTACACACCAGGCGGTGCCACAGGTACTATTGACAGAATGGTGAAGATGCACGGCCAGTCGCTCGCTTCGAAAGTTTAATCTTTTTTTATATCAAATACTAACCAAAAACACAACGAGTGGGGCATACAGAGGCTGTATGCCCATGAGTGGGTTGCCCCTGCTGCCCAGGGTGCCCGCAGGGCATCAGGGGCAACTCACGAATGGGCATACAGCCTCTGTTTGCCCCACAAGTTGTGTTTTTGTTTTATTCTACCTTTAAGAACAACAGCAAGCGATTTCCAAAGCCCTACGCCCAGAAAACTGTTGATTCAGTGTCAGGAATGTAGATTTTCATCTGATTGAGTTCTGATCAAGGCTTTAAATCTCATGAACAAATCAAAATAATAGGGCCCCCTATATTCCACTGGATGTCGCATTGCTCTACGATCATTCAGGTTTTGAATTTTGAAAATCCACCCATAAATAAATGAATTAGAGCTGAAAACGAGGAGCAAAGTAGACAGGATCTGCTGCACTTTTGCTGCATTGGGCATGGAGTACAAGGGGTGTGGCGTAAAACATATTGTACGCCACGCCCGTGGGCGTACAGAGCTCAGTGTTATAAATATAGGAGTTCCATATGCTTTGTTCTTATAGGTAGAATAAAGCCATAATATCAAGGAATCTAGTCGACAGGGAGGTAGAATATGGTTTCAACTATATTATGTCCAAAGCATGTCGTCACATTTCGTAAATAACCTTCAAAAATGGAGGATTTACTTTCGTGTCAACTCGTTGTCAAGGTATGTCCGGTCCGCTGTCATTTTGGATTCTTATATCCCGAGATATCAGAACTCATATTATCTATTTTAGGAACTGAAATCAGTGCCTAAACTCGATAACCATCTTATAACAGACAGTATGCGACATGTGGTGGTGCACCCAGTTGCCCTTGCTGGGAGGCCAGGGTGGAAGGTAGGGGGTGCCTTGTTTACAACCACACACGGCATGAGCTGGCCGTGGGATAGTATGTCTGAACAATCAGGTGGGCAATGGTCCCTGACCCCACCCAGGGGCATTTTCGCGGGACCCAACCCGGTCGACCGGGTGACTTGATCTTGTACATCCGGGGTGTAGCTGTGGTGTATGCCCGATGGGTACAGCCAGTTGACCGGGTTAACCGGATCGGGGCACGCGAAAATGCCCCAGACAGTGTTGACTCAAACATATTTTCGATTATTATATATATCATTCTCAGATTGAATACGACTTTAAAATGTGATAACTGATTTTTTGCTCTTAGATAAAAAGAAAAATAAGAAAAAAAAAACCATTTGTTACACATCAGTGACGCCGTTATGAATAAAGTGTTCATGAATCCACTCAGGTGTCAGTATACTTTCGCAATGTGCTTCCCTTTATAAGCCCCACAAAATCAATTTTTCCTTAAGAGTTGTAAGAAAATAAAAGTGGGGTTGAATGGAGAAATATGTTAAGCACATAGGGCCTCAATCAAAAAGAGATATCTAGAGGGAAAGTATGATTATTTTGAGCGGAACTGACCTCTCCCTGGAAACCCCAACACCCATATACATTGATATGACGTTGCAACACAAAAGGTAAACTCCAAAAACTCAGAAATAACCTGGCCCTGACATGGATTACATTTTTCTATAATTCCTTTGTCTAGGTATTCTTTCACAACCTTACCAGTTATTTCTCTGTTTTCTTCAGACACTTAGTAAGGTCTTCGAGCAGTCTCTTGCATCTGAAGCTGTTGTAATCTGATACAAATACACCTAAATCAGTATTATTTTGAGCTACTAGAAAATGTGCTTCAGGTACTGTAGGGAGTATACTGTGTTCCTGCTTAGCACTAATATCACTCACCTGACTCAGTGAGACCCCCTCTTGGTAAAACCTGAGTTGGATTTCTTTGTGAGTGAGTGAAAGAATAATAAATGTTTAACGCCATTTCGACAGCTAAGGTCATATTCATGGCGAGAATTACATTACACAATTTCACAGAGGAATGTGTCAGTGCTCACACATATGTGCACCACACACAATCTGAGGGGATAGGAAAGAGTAGATGTAGACCCTTTCAAGTGGGCTAGGAAAGCCCGGGATTTCTTTGTCTGGAGGTTTTGGGATCTATGTTTGTGTCCCTCATGCTTCTTGTCCTTTTTTGTTTCCCTCCATGGGAGTGCCTGTCTTTCCAGCCAGAGTTGTGTTTCTTAAATTTGTTGACATGTTTGTCTTCCTTTTCTCCAAAGCCGAGATAATGCAATCCCCTCCTTTCCACCTTGGTGTGGGGGGATTCTCATCTGAGAGAAGGTTGGCTACCTTCTCCAACGATCCCAAATTTAGGATGTCCTGCCTTAAGTTGGTGATGTCAGACATGGTTCTGGTGATGGTAATGTTGGCATTCATCGTGTTCATGACTATTTTGGTAAAGTCCTCTGATGTTTATCATGTCCTTGAACTGATCTTTAGAGAAGCTGACTAACTGGATCGCTGTCTGGCCATCGCCCTGGTCAGACGTTCAAGCATTCTTCCCCATTGCACATGTTTATCTAGATGTCATTTCTGATTTGGATCGGCTCGAGAGCACTCATTGGTACTGGACTTATAAGACAGCTTAGCAAAGTCTGTTTATGCCAAAAGGAAGCCAACAATAACAGGACTGTTAGGACATATACCAACGGTCTTGAAAGTTTTTAGAACTTGTGTTATCTGAAAGAAATTGATGTTGATATTCCTGACACGAGAATGTGTGTGATGCTGCTGTGGGATCGCATGCTGAACTTATGCATTATGGGATGGCAGATCGTGGTTCCCTCTCTGTTGTGATTACTTTTTCAGCATAGCAACCAGACATTAACATAGGTTACACTCCCCCTAACTCATAATAGGACATAAGGGGGGCCGGGGGCGTCTGGGGGGCATAGGTACACATAGCTTTTTGAATTTTGAAAATCCATTCAGTAGAACCAAAGTTATGAAGTTTTTATTTTTTTGACCATATCCTTAAACTCTAGGTGCGTCCTATATGCAGGATGCACCTCATACACAGGAGGCAAGAACGTTCTTTGTCTGTGCTCTGTAGTAAGCAAATGGAAACAACCGACCTGGTTATTTCCAGCCATTTAAATTGTCTCATTCCTAGTGCAACCCCTCCCCATCGTTGCCGTGTGAGAAGCAGGCATACTCAATAACACACAACTTACTTGGACCTTATTAAGGTAGAGTAATTCACAGTAATACTTAATTACATATATACATGTATATATTGTGTTATATACTAAGAGACACTGATATAGGAATGCACAGAGAGTACACAATACATGAGAACATAATGTATGCTGATGATAAGTGAACCAGGAGTGAGTGATAAGCAGTGAGATCATACTGCTCATGTATGAACCCTAGATGACCAAGGGATGACACAGGTACAAACTACTAACTTTGACCTATGAGTTCATGAGTGGGAGGTTTAACCATCTACTTCTGGTGAGATCATCCTGCTTATGTTTGAACTCTGAATGACCCAGGTATGACCCAAGTATGAAATAACTTCGAACTGTGGGTTCATGACTTGGTGGTTTGACCTTCTGCTTTATAAGCTTAGGGCTGACTGCTGCTCTGAGGAAGGATGTAGTCATTTCCTCTGTGGGACTGGAGGCAGCACTGTGACACCATGGCAGAAGAGGAACCTGGATTCCTGTCTGATGGACTTACTATTACCTGCATGGAGATAGTGGTTGGGAGATTGCCACTCTGTGACTTAACTGCATTGGACATATGACTATGGAGACTAGTGTGAACTACGTGTTTGGACTCAGTATGTACTGAGATGAGAGTATAATAACTGTGCATTCCTCATGGACATTACAGAGTATTTGGTAATCATATTATGTTCAGAAACATCTGGTTGCTATTTGTGGTTATGGTAATAAAGATATGAATAACAGTTAACCTCTCTTGAGTGCTCTGTGACTAGTACAGATGAGCGCATATTGGTCAATTAGCTACAGGCACTAGATTATGATTCTGGTGATATCAGTGCCCACTACATCAGTGGTACTGGAGACGAGGTAAGCAGATAACACCCTAACATATGTACATTTATACCTGAACAAAGACAACGCTCAACACCATCTAAAAAGAAAAAAAAAAGGAGTTGATTACATAAGACCAGTTATAGTCCTATTGACCTACCTGTGTCCACAGGGATGGAGAATGACGTTGGCAGGGTTGTCAAAGCACAGTGTACACGAATCTTCTGTAACCTGCACCTGCCGCAACATCGCAAGCTTCTTATGCCTGAAAATCAATGTCATTTCATGTTATCTGTGAATTATTTCAAAATCATTTTTAATCTGGCAGGGCTAACTCAATATTAGGGTGTATTTGTGATATTGAATATTTGCTACTACCAAACATTCCAAGAGAAGGGGGAGGTGGGTTGAAATTACATTAGATTAGTACTGAAATCCTCGAAATCAATGGAAATCAACGGAAGTAGATCTACTTGAAAAATGTTCAATATCAAGCCCCAGGTGCACATTTTAGGATGATCCTGAGTTGAGTATGTGGGCTTTAGGGCACCCCCTTATACACAGGGGGCGCCTTTATCATAGGTATTACAGTAGTTCTTCGTTGAGTTACTATCATAGGAAAAATGACCTACATACTTTTTCATTCTGAGGAAAAACCTGTGATTTGATTATTGGGCTTCAGATAAACTATTATAAAAGTTATTACCCAAGTATTATTAGGCCAGTTACATGAACTGGAATGCTAGGGTCAGAAGGTCGGATTTAAAAAAAAAAGAAGTTTTTTTGGGGGTAAAGCTCTTCTTTACCTTCCCTTGCAGGAATCTTCCTCCTGTCCAATATATGCATGTTATATATCAAAAGAAACGTAATTGCAGGGCAAATTGGACAGGCAGCCCTAGTATAGGCCATATAGAAATTAGAAAAAAGAAAAAACTACAATCGCAGCATTTCAACTGATCCCTCCTACAGCTTATGAGATGGTCTAAGAGCCTGGGTGCAGTGTATTTGACCATTAAGTGAGATGCTATTTGTTTTTGAAATTTTAGATGTAGAGGATAAAATTTCCTATGGTCTGGCTAATCATTTATTGCATATATGCATATATGACACCAGATTGAATGCATTCCTGAGATGATTAGCTTCATTTCGATACCAAATACAGCTACCTTTTCTGTAACAAGTGTTTTAGATAACTGACTCCGAGCTCTAGTAGAACTAGAGGGAAGAAGACGCTAAGAATACTGTCCCTATGACATCTATCATTTTTTTTTGTATACACACTGGAGGAATGGTCACTCATCACTGCCTTCATGGTGCTGTTGTCAGCATCAGCCTGTAGGCTTTAACAAAGTGTTCATAGGGGACGGACAGGGTATGTGCCCAATATATAGGGTTATATGAAATACATCTACCATAATACCTCACATATGTAAGGCGCATTTTATATGCGAGGATGCCCCCCGTGCGCCTTATAGAATGAGAAAAAGTTAAGACTAAAATAATCCCAATAACTTCCCCTAAATTCAAAAAGAGGTTTCAAACCATAAGGGTATGTTGTAGCTATGCATACTTCTTTTTTTACTATTCGACAATTCATTGATTAGAACCGAAGTTATATCATTTTGAATTTTTATAGCAGACCCGTGAAGTCTCGGTGCATCTTATATGTGAAATGTGCTTTGTAACCAAAATGCATGAAAATAGAGCATTAGATTTTCAAGGTTATTAGTTAGTGACTAAATTGGGTAGTCTCAATCTTTAACCTGTTAATGGTAGGTTGCAATGATGTACCATCAATACGGTACTGCGGCTTGAGCTGCCAAAACTACTGCTAGACCTGCTGAAAATTAGCAGGCTGCTGGACAAAACTTTTGACTGCAATCAAAACTGGGCCTGGCTTGGGCTACATTTTGGATTTTACAGCTTGCAAATTGGACCATTATTAACAAGTTTGCAGCCTAAAATATAAGGCTTACTGTTTGTAAAAAAAAAAATCGGCCCTGTTTGGCTAGGGTCGGTCGGGTAACTGAAAACAAACCTTTTTTTTTTGGCCTTATTGTTAGTGACCCCATACAGCGAATATCTTAGTTGAGAGTATGGAGTCCTTATCATCAGCCTGACTTTCAAATAACCATCATGGTTTAGCAGGTGGTACTGACCTTGGAAGGATGACTTTCTCCTCATCAGTAAGAACGCCAAAATCATTGAACTTGTTGTACGGTACGGAGGGCGGATGGCTGAAGGGCTTTGCACCAAAGTTAAATTCACATTGTTGGAAGGACATGAAACTTGCTGCTGCAAAGAATCCAGATCTGAAATGTAAAGTGAGGGTCAGATGATTTTCAAGTTATCCGTATCCAAGAACTGAATCGGGCTTCAATGGTAACAAATTGATTAAGAAGATTCTGTTTAAAATCCCTTAGCCCTAAAGCCCACCTATCCAAAAATTGATTCCGAAGATTTTCATGCAACATTTTCCCACTTAATACCAATGCATTGAGCTAGAATAAACATGTGTATTGATGCTGACATAATTCTGGCTGTGAGACGATGGCATAAGCCGGGCTTGTGGCCGTATCACAGATGGCCTATTTATCATAATGAATAACCAACACACTGAATAATAATGATACTGAAAGCACAGCTCTTGTAAACTGCTGTCCACAATATTCAATAAATTATTCCAGTATTAGGCTACATAGCTTTTCATATAGGACACACCTGGCCTATAATGCATATTTTGCAAAACCCCGCATATAAGGCACACCCCCAATGCAGACCAATCATATACAGCGCTCTGGGGATAGGTTGGGTGCTGGAGGGGAATGGGAGCGTAACGGAAGTGCTGGTATCCGTGTGGTGCATTCCCTCCCAGTGGGCACAGCTCCACTTAATAAGTGACTAATCATTGTAATAGTTATGTAGCTCTGCATTTGTAGCACTTATTAAGCCACTCAGCTTGGTTTGATAAACACTTAATATATAGAAATTAAGGACAACTGACGACAAAAGCCCATCATTTCATACACACAATTATTTCAGATAGAGTAATATTCAACTTCTCATGCCATTCTGAGTAATCCATAAGTACTTTGTTCATTTCTGGTTTGATTTTCCTTGTTGATCCTTGGTGGGATTTGAACTCCTCCTCTTGATTGTCAGTCCTTTGCTTTCTCTTCTGAGCTAGTGAGGCAGCTGTTGAAAGTGGCACTATCATTATGCTATTTCAATTATAGACCCACTGCAGTGAGATGCCATTGGTCATACAATACTATCTGATTTAAACGACATGAAAACGGATATTTCTCAATTCGGCCCTGTAGACTAATGTAGTGGTCAGTGAAAACGTCTCTGGAGACACCGGGATTCGAACCCGGGTCTCTCGCTTGCAAATCGTGTGCTCTACCGCTGAGCTACATCCCCTGGCCTGACATACCCTGTCACCAACACGGCCCCACTGACATTTCCACCTTCCAACTACCCTGGATCGGTATGGTATACATAGGGGGAGTGACACAACCAAGTGAACAGTCCCTCTGAAGGCTCTGCGCACCCGACGGGGGAACGAACCCCTACACTCCTCCCAACCAGCTTCAACCGTATCCCGCCAGAACCGGTCCTCCAGTCCAGTCTGAACGGTACCAGTACTGAGTCACACACAGCCCATCTGTTTCCAAGTCCCTCAGCACTAGCAAGTTGAAGCGCTTGTCTATACCATACTGGCCCAGGTACCGAGCTCTCTAAAGGTCCCCCTTGCGAGGCAGGACCACTCGGTGTCTCCACCACTGTAGTGGTCAGTGAAAACGTCTCTGGAGACACCGGGATTCGAACCCGGGTCTCTCGCTTGCAAGTCGAGTGCTCTACCGCTGAGCTACATCCCCTGGCCTGACATACCCTGTCACCAACACGGCCCCACTGACATTTCCACCTTCCAACTACCCTGGATCGGTATGGTATACATAGGGGGAGTGACACAACCAAGTGAACAGTCCCTCTGAAGGCTCTGCGCACCCGACGGGGGAACGAACCCCTACACTAATATGAACTACAGGACTGGAGTGAAGCACATGGGCATTTGTCAGCCAATAAGCTACCAGACAGCAGACACATATTTAGCAGAAAGGGGGATTCAAGCATAATGGGGTATTCAGATCTCACTCTATCCATTGGAACCAACACCAATTAACACTTTGCAGGCATTAATGCACAATGCCCATTGGTTGACATGATGTATAAATGCTATATCCCTGCATTAATGCCAACCCTAGAAGGTTGATACTGCCCCAGAAGGTCAACATGATGCCCCAATCAAGTCCTGGTGAACACCTCTTTGGTTTATCATGCCAACTCACGCATCAAGTGTTAAGTAATTGGTAAGAACTCCACTTTATATTAGGTTCTGAACTCATTATTGTAGATATCAAGAGAAAAGGAATGGCAATGTTTTCAGGACCTAGGTGCAGCTTATATGTGGGTGAGGCTTACACAGAGGGCTATGCTGTACTAATCTGGCAAACAAGAATCTTCATATTTTGTAATGAAACTATGGTACAGTTTTGGTAGACAAACTGTAGAATTGAAATTTTAATAAAACCCTCACCGGGAATTTAACTTGCCACCTTCAGATCCTAAGTCCCATGCCATGTGACATGAGCTAACGAGGCATGTTTTGTGAGTGGTTCTAAGATATGATATATCTTAGGCATTATGGCTATAGGGACTAGACGATAATATAAAGGATATTCAGTATGTATAGGAGTGGTTGGCAGGGGGGCTAAACAGGGCCTACACAATTTCCTCAGAAACCCATTATGAATATGTATCTGTAGTGTTCTACCCCTCGAGGCTAATCGAATCTTTCGATAGACAACGAAGAACAACTATTCAGGTTCCAGTTAAAACTTTATTGTCAATAACGCATAGGCATCAGCCATTCTCGATGACAGTTACAGGTAGTAGTGTTTGAACTACAAAGCACTCTCGACACTAGACGACTAGCACAGCCTTCTAGTGTCTATAGTTATCAACCCACATTTACCTTCTCTGTGCAACAGCACAGAGAAGTATCACAACATGGTAGTCGGGCAGCCGCCAACCATCGCTCACAATGGTTCGTCACGACTGGACTGACCCTGAGGAAGGCCGTACAACGGCCTTATATACACCAGAGTCGAGGGCCACGTGACCATGTGGTGACGTGGCACTGGACTGCAGCGCCCCCAGGCGTCGGGTAAGAGAGGTGCTCTCGATGTCGCCCATGAGGACCACGAAGGTACCTCGAGGATGACTCGGGACCACCACATATCCATAATCAGATTGTGGGAATAAGATGGCTTTAACTGTTACCTGGATAGCTCACGAGACAGAGCTCTGAAACTCGAATCCAAAGATCCCCAGATCGATTCCCGCCAGAGAAAAATACCCAGAAGTTGATGGTCATATGCACCAAGTATTAGGCACCTTATTAAGTCCAGTCATCAAATCAAGTAATAAGCACTCTGTAGAGGTACGTATTGTTTAACCATAGAGTTGGGTACCGTCTGACGTGGCGGGTGAGTCGAGTCGTCGGACGTTCCTCAGGTTCCGGATAGGTGGCAGCACCGATCCGGGTCTGTGGGGACATCTGACGACGAACACCTGGGTCCTTATATAAAGCCCAGGGCTCAGCCGCTACGTCAGAGGCCCTTCTGGCCTCCGCAGAATATAGATCACTATTAATCATTATTAGCTGCCCCTTCTATACTATCCGGCAGCCGTGAGTGTGCATTAAGTAATAAATCTAACCGTTGGCATACACTTGAAATACTGTCTTACTCTTTCTTTCCGAATTGTAAGACCCGAACCCCCAGGTCCGTAAGGCCACAACCCCTTACACTGGTGCCGTGACCAGTTAATTCTGGTGTATAGCCCGGACGTTATAACGTCCGAACGGCTAGTTCATGGGTTAGATAGCCTCGCGGAAGCTAACCCAGCAGGGCAATTAGTTGCCCAGGAGAATGGCAATGGATCATTAGTGCTCCAAACCCATTCGAACTCCCAAGATGCGTAATCTGCATCTTGGAGAGATCCCGAACCCCACTATAATGATAGTGAGGAAAATCTACCAGACTCTGTACGACGTGAACAGTCCATACAGAGACAGGGTAACTTAATAGGCCAACAATCACTTGTTGACGAGTTAACTAATTCGATGTTCGAAGTTGGTGGTAGTACTAATCCAGAACATCCGGCACCGACGCCAAAAAGGGTAACATTTGGAGAACTACCTTATAGATTACCCAGACCCGGACTACCAATATTAGATTACAGCGCTATAGATGGCGACTTAACCTATGCGGTACCGGAAGGTGAGGAATTTAAACGACCGGATGTCCTGTTGTTAAATGAAACTTATGTAACTTTGAACGAGAACCTAAATACCTTGGTCAAAGCTAAAGATGAAGTATTCCATGAAAAACTTCAGCTGGAAGAGGACCTGACTGGCATGCGAAATGAATTCGAAGCCAGAAGGAGTGAGTACATGAAGGAACTCGAAAATGAAGAACTAAAACTTCAGGAAATGAGAAAGTCATTCAATAAAGAATATGACAATAGACACATTCGTATCCAAACATACATAGATACGAACGATCAACTAAGTCTTGATAAGGCAAAATTCGAATCCGAAATATGCCATTATCAGAGCGAGTTAGAGAAATTGAAAATTCAGTGTAGTAAACAAGCTGAAGACAATGAAACCATCCGGGTAGGCATTATAGCTTACAATAAACAACTGGAGGAAGATAGACAGAAACTCACGAACGAGCTTCAGGAATTGCAGACTACTGCAATAACCTTAGACAAATACGTAGAAGCCGCCCAGCTGACTATAGGTGATATAGATCCAGCTGTGGTGTCTACGATGTTGGGAAAAACATCCAAGGATGCAACTCCAATTAGATACAACCCATTCGTTGATGACGGGGCTGATAAGAATGTAGTATCCGGAATCTATAAGAAACCGGATAATACCGCAGGTAATGGAAACGCACCTACACCAGCAGCTCCTATGCTGGATACAATAGGTCCGGCACCACCAATACCAGATTTGAGTCATAAAATTAAAGCGACTCACGATAGTGCTATCGGTGCTAACAATAATACACCCGTAGCACAACCGAGAGTACCGGGACCACCGAGACATATGTTAACACCACCTTCATATTTCTCCCAACCCGGCCACAGTACACCAGCAGGTCCAAGATTACCGAACCCACCTCCGGGTCAAGGTAATGGTCCTAATGATGGACGTTTTCCAAGACCAAACCCGCCACAAAACAATGTTAACGGCGGTACGTACCAACCAAGAACAACTTCCTATGGATATAGATATAATTATAATCCGTCAGGAAGTAGTAATTACCAAAATGGTAATAACTATAATCAGGGATGGAATCAAAATAATTCTTACCCTAGGTATGCATCTTCTGGAACAGCTGGAAATGCCGGTTACAGTGGTGGATGCCCTAGCGGTTCATCCGGACACTATCCTAACAACGGTCCACCAGGAGGGAACCCTCCAGGCGGCCCAGGAGGATCCGGATCCGGAGGATCAGGATCGGGAGGAGATGGCAGGAAGCCAAACAGAAGAACTTCCATGCCTGCAGGGATGCAAACCATCTTTGATAGAAGCCAATGTATCCAAAACCTTGGCATTGACTGCTACCGAAAGGGAGCAGATGGCATGGAAGTCATGAACTGGAGCATGCGAGAAGCAGATAGACTACGCGGATGTAATAATCCGGCACGTAGACAGGCACGGATACCCCCTCCATATGATTCCAATGATCCATGGAAGGATAGGTATCAAGCTTTTGTTGACGAAGTCAATTGTAGTGGCTGGACAAAAGAAGAAGCTCTGCCGTATTTGATCTGTTGGTTGAATAAAGGTGGAAAAGTAGCCCTCAACCAATGGAGAGCAGCATACGGATTATACGGCACCTATGATCAATTGGTCGAATGTGCCGCATACCTATTCGGATCAATCGTTAGAGAAGATCCATGGGTAAGCTTCAAGAAAAGGACACAGAAACCTAAAGAATCTCACAAGGTCTTTGGTTTGGAGCTACAGGACTTGCTATCAAAAGCGCGTCCGAATTGGGCTCATGACGATGACTGTTATCTACAGGAGTTGTTTATACAATTCTACAATGGATTGCGGGATCCAGATCACAAACAAGTAGTTTGGGATTCTTGGAAGGATGACACTTCCTTCAGTGACCTGTTCATATCAATTGATGGACATGACATGAAGAAACGATTGGTAGGTCTGGGACCTAACCCGGTAAGAGCAGCACCGTTTCAATACGGAGGTACACCTGCTCCAACATGAAACTTCCCAATTAGCCCCGGTCGATTCGCATGAGGCTGATGAAGAAGATGAATATGTCTCCGATGAAAACGGAGAATATATTGGATCAGTCCAGGTAGCTGGAAAGTATTACCGACAGAAGCGGTATAGGAAGGTACATTCGAGAGGGAGGGGAGGATCCGTTGCTGGTAAAACAGCTTCCGGACTGACTCAATCTGGCAATGTAACCTCTACGGCGAAGCCAACTGTGGCAGCCACTGTTGCTCCTACTAATATGTTGGAAACATTAATAGCCGGATTAACAGAAGCTCTAAAGAGACCGAGAGTTGATAAATCTCAAAGGAGATGTTTCAGATGCCAGAAACTGGGGCACTATGCTCCCGAATGTATGGCTGAGAAACCTGTCCCTCGTAGACAGGAAGGTGTCTCTGGAATAAGTACAGAGGAAAACTAAGGAGGGGTCTCCCGAAGGGCAAAGAAGGGGATCCCAGTGACAAATCTTGCCATGATATCACCATCCGTGATGATAGTTCGCATGTAATAGCAAACTCGCCTAGCACCGAGGTGGTTGTAGACACCCGGAAGGTTAGGGAAGCTGATATAACAGGTGCCACGGGAGCACAGGGGAAACCCAATATCAGTAACGAGGCAGGCGGCTATGAGCTAGCCAGGGTTGGTAGTGCCCACCTGCCCCCAGGTCATCCTTGTCTGGAATACCTGAAAGGATGTGGATCGACTCCTGGTGTGAACAATGACGTTCAAATCATCACGGATATGCCCTCTGTTTTAAACGGAAGGCGGTGGTATGTTTGCCTTACTGTTAACGGAAGATCTGCCGAATTTCTTATGGATACGGGAGCTAGCCACTCCTGTATCTCCAAGAGGTTCTATGATCTTATACCGGATGAACATGATACTCTCAAATCGGGAGGAAGTGCTCAGACGGCCGATGGCAGTACCTTGCAGACGTATGGTAGAACTTGTGTGAAGCTACAATTGGATGGAGTACATGACTATGTCATGAGCGCCACCGTTGCGGATATAGCAGATGAGGGGATACTCGGGTTGGATTTCGCATCCCTGTATGGAGTTATGTTGGAACCCCAATCAGGAGTGTTGAGTGTGAAATACCCGTATCCTGTAAAGGTTAGATGTGTACTGAGACAAGTGAGCAGTATGGCTAGTGTGGCACACACTGTGCGAATCCCTCCGGGAGTAGCCTGTGATGTGCTATTAAGAAGTGATCCTGCAATGCGCAATAAGCCTGCAGTGATAGAACCGGATGTAGCTACTCTGTCAAGTATCGGATTAATATCTGCAGACACTATTGTAGCAAATGCGTCCTGGTCGGTAGTACCTGTCTCCAATACTGGAAACAGTACTATCTACTTGAAAAAGGGACAAGTTTTTGGAAACGTGACCCTTTCGGAAACTGTAACGGATAATAAGTTAAACTTACAAAAGGTAACAGGAAATGATGAAATTTCGGAAGACTTACTCAAGTTGTATGAAGAAACTTCATTAGAAGATCCGGAATACCGGAAAGAGTTCTATGATTTGCTCTGTCAGAAACTAGAGAAACTAGGCACGACAAATAAGGTAGTACATAAAATAGATACTGGAGATGCAGAACCCTTTAAAATACCGTATAGACGGTTACCTTTGGCGAAAAAGAGAGTAGCTGAAGAGGAAATAAACAAGATGTTGGAACAGGATGTAATAGTCCCTTCCAATAGTCCATGGAGTAGTCCTGTGTGTATGGTAACAAAGAAAGATGGTACTATCCGCTTTTGCATAGACTACAGGAAGTTGAATGGAGTAACGAAAAAGAATTCGTATCCATTACCGAGAATAGACGAAACCATTGACTCCTTAGGAGGAAACAGTTGGTTTTGTACCCTAGACTTGCAATCAGGTTACTGGCAAGTGGGGATGAATCCTTCAGATATGGAGAAAACTGCATTTTCGAGTCATATTGGGCTATTCCAATATAACGTAATGCCGTTTGGTTTGTGCAATGCACCAGCAACATTTGAAGCAATGATGGAAACAATCCTAAGTGATTTATTGTGGAAAAGATGTCTTGTATACCTTGACGATGTCATAGTCTTTGGAAAAACATTCGAAGAGTGTTCTAATAACCTAAAAATGGTACTAGAACGTATTATCTCTAATGGTCTCAAATTGAAACCTAAGAAATGCCACATGTTTAGAAAGTCCATAAATTATTTGGGCCGCATCATTAGTGATGAAGGAATAAAAGCTGATCCGGAGAAAATCGAATCAGTTACGAATTGGAATAGACCTAAAACACCCAAAGAAGTGAGGTCCTTTTTAGGATTCTGTTCCTATTATAGGGAATTTATTCCGAATTATTCTAGAGTCAGTTATCCATTACAAGCAATAGCTAACTGGACTCCAGGAAGTACCAAGGAAAAATTTCCTTGGATGCATGAACAGGAATCTGCTTTTCAAAAGCTAAAAGACCTGTTCACGAGTACTCCGGTATTACAATATCCGAATGAAACGGATCATTTCATACTGGATACTGATGCTAGTAATGATAGCATTGGTGCAGCTCTCTCGCAAGTCCAAAATGGGAGAGAGGTACCAATTGCCTTTGCCAGCAATACACTGAGCAAAACTCAGCGCAATTACTGCACAACCAAAAGAGAGTTGTTAGCAGTAGTCGTATATACCAAGAAGTTCAAACATTTTCTATGGGGAACGAACTTTACATTACGTACGGATCACTCCTCTTTAAGATGGCTACTGAACTTCCGAGATGCTGAAGGAATGTTAGGCCGATGGTTAGCCCATCTATCAGAATATGGGCTTGAACATCACCAGATTCAGCATAGACCTGGAGTGAAGCATTTAAATGCTGATGCTTTGTCTCGAATACCAATTCGGAAATGTGATAATCCGGATTGTACTGATTGTGGAGCTCATAGGGCAGTGTTAGCAGGGATTCGAAGACCATTCTAACCCCTAGTTGCCAGTATACTGGATTGGTCTATGGATCACATACGGCGTTTCCAGGAAGCTGACTCGATAACTGCGCAGCTACTGCAATTAGTACCAAAGGGTATACGTCCAGTTAGACCTGAGGTCTCTCTGGAAAATCGAGAAATGAGAAGGTTTCTTGCTCAATGGACCGAGCTTGAAGTCCGGAAAGGCGTGTTATACCGTTGGAAGCCATGTAATAATGGTGAGAAAATCATGCAAGTGGTGATACCACATGCCATGAGACATGACATTATGTACTTCTGTCATGGACATCGGACCAGTGGTCATTTCGGAAGGAAACGCTCGTTGGCACGACTTTCCAAAAAATAGTACTGGCCTGGCATGACAAGAGACTTGCAAAGATGGCTAATCACCTGTCCGGATTGTTGTAAAAACAAACCCGGACCCGGGATGGGCAAACTTCCCCTATCTCAAGAACTTTTCGGAGTTAGATTCGCAAGAATCGGGGTAGATATCATTAGTGGATTGAATACAACCGCTAATGATAATACCTGTATGAGGGTAGTGTGTGATTATTACACAAAATACACTAAAGTATTTCCACTACCGGACCACAAAGCAGTTACTTGTGCCGAAGCCTTTGTAAAAGGCTGGGTACTAAGTTTCGGTGTACCATTAATGCTACACAGTGACCAAGGCAGAGAATTCGAATCAAATCTCTGGCAGGGTATGTGCGAATACTTAGCTATTTGTAAGACTAGAACCAACCCGTATAGGCCACAAAGCGACGGATTGGTAGAAAGGTTCAATAGAACCCTTATCCAAGTTCTAAAGTCACTCGTCAATGAACATATGGACGACTGGGATGAGCAATGTCATTTTGTGACACATGCTTATAACAGTACGGTACATTCAAGTACAAATTGTACTCCGAACCTTTTAGTATTCGGAGAGGATCTGATAATGCCTGCCGACTTAGTATTTGGAGTCGTAGGGATGGACCCGGAACTACCTTGCCATGTAGTTTTTGTGGAATGTTTAAGAGACAGATTTAAAAAAGCATATGAGTCTGTCCGAATTGATTTGGAGAAAAGTGCCAAATGGCAGAAAGCTGGATATGATACCGATCTAAAGCATCGGAAATTCCAATCCGGAGACAGAGTTCTCAGATTACATGAACCACTTAGACACATAAAATTAGCGTCTAATTGGGATGGTCCCTTCACGGTAACACAAGTTATCAGTGATTGTACCGTAATTATTAAATCTGACCTTGGTCGACTTTATAAGTCAAATGTGGCCAGATTAAGGAAATGGTCTAGGAGGGAGACCTCCACAGAAATGTATGGTGAAGGTTCCGGAAAGATCCTGAACCAGAATCGTATAATAGACCAGGTAAAGAACACTACAGTGAAGTGAGGCCGTGGTAGGCCTAAGAAGTGTTCCGAATCAGTGGCACCCACGCCAACACCGATTAAGCGTGGGGGAGTTAAAAAAGTCTCGGCAGGTGAAGACAAAAAGAAGAGGAAAGGTGTCTCGAAGGCTAAGAAACACCTAGAAAAGGCTCTTCAAACTGTCAGGTCCGATAAAGAACTATCCGAGAAGGGGAGATACGTTCGTCGCAGCCCTCGAATTGCCCAGAGGACTGCAGTGACCTAACCTGTATACACAACGGGTGTAATGTTTACATTTAGAGGAACGGATGACAACTGACCCGAAAGGCTTATTTGTCGCCGCCGCATGATGTACCAATGGGTAGTGGACGGATAATCCGGTGGATTTGCTTAAGCTTTCCATAATCTCCACTTAAATCCCCAGACGAGTCATCGGCGTGAGCGATAATTACCTAAAAACAATCAGTTTGTTGATGTTCCGTTTGTAGCACGTGCGTTTCTGCATGACGTCACCGCGTCCAGTCTCGGCTGACCTCTCGTGACCTCGCGAGCCGCGGGGAAATGACGTCATGAAAGCTGGCCTGTCGCCATATTGTTTTTCGGTAACGTCCAAGACGGTCGAGCTCGCTCCCTTCTTGCATTTTACCAGCTAGCAAACTCCTCGCTGCTCCTCCAGAGTCTGTCTCCTAGTAGGCAGACTCCGTCCGTGTCGGCCCCGGCGCCGTAAAAGCCGGAAAAAGGAGTAGTTTACTCCCGTGGGTGATTCCCCAGTCATGGCTGAGGAATCCGTAGCTGCAGCCAAGCTATCCGGTGACCCGGATAAGCTGACTCCGTCCGCAGAAGCTTTTCCGGAAGCTTTGTCACCTGTTACACAGGAAGAGAGCGAGATGATGGACGTGGAGGAACCCACGGATCGCTCGTTCGAGGAGAAGCTGGCCTCATTCTCACTGAATGAGCCAGAGAAACTGTTGTCTCCACTCCCACCCGAGGGATCCGGAGGGGCTACGAGTGTTGAACCCGCAGCGACTGGGTCCGAGACCGCACAGGTCGACGGACCGAAGGACCAGTGGAAGCCAGCAGTGGCTGACCCGTTCCCGGTAGAATACGACGGTCGCTACCTGTACGTCCACCCGGAACTACAGGCACAAGTGACCTATGCTGACGGTACACCAGTTAGGTTGGACCCGAAGGTGAGGATAGCTGTCGAGGGCGTCATGGTTCCCGAACAGCTGGACAGGACGCCTCCCGAATGGCTCCGAGACTGGCCGTGGTTCCAACGGGGACTCATGGTGGACGCTGCTTTCCGCGAAGCAGTGTACGAAGCCAACAGAGCTTTCCAGCTCGGAGCGTATCCGAAGCCGGATAAGACTCTGTGGAACGTCAAGGCGACAAACATCGATTGGGTAGGCTGCGTCTCGGAACCCGAGGGGCAGACTTACCCACGTTCTTGTGCCACCCGGCCCCAGTACCGGACCACGAAGGAGTTTCGGGAAGCCGCTGCCAACTTTGAACAGTGGGACGACGGTTATTACATAACCGAGCAGGAGTTAGTGGATGTTCAAAACAATTCACTAACCGGCATGAACCGAGGTGCAGCCCTTCGGATGGTTCTCGTCCGCCGAATGACTGCAGAACAGGAGGCCCAGGAAGAGGCTAAGAGGGCAGCGGAAGTACCCGCACCTCCTATCCCCGACCTGAAGCTTGCCACCCGAAGCACAGCCGGTTCTGCATCAGCCACCGGCAGTACTACCACCCCGGTAGAAGCCTCGACCTCCAGCGCATCCGGAACCCAGGAACCGGAGGAAGACTGGAAGGTCAGTAAGAACAGGAGGTCTGCTGCTCGGAAGCTCAAGAATCTACCGGATTCTGCTAGAGCCGAGCCGAAAGCCAGCACCTCAGCCACTGGTAGTACTGCCCTGGAGGTTGAGTCGTCAGACGAGGAGTCGCTGCACGAATCCTCGGTTGAGTATGATGAGAAGGCCAATCCATCAACTCAAACCGAGGCCGAGCGATGGGCTAACGCCAAATCCGGATTCAAAACCCGGATTCCGACGTGTTTCTCCGACTGTGCCTACGGAGTAAAAAAGGACGGCTCTACCCTATATGCCTGCCCGGACTCAGTTAATAAAAATAATGAGTCAGATGATGAAGATTGGATGCGTCTTTCGGACGAGGATCCCAATCCGAGCAAAGCCTATCGAAAGATGTGGCTTATGCTAAACCACACCGAAGGGTATTACACTTATACCCAGAGGAGAAAGCTGCGTTGGGCTCTTGAGAAGTGGTACGGTGACGACCAGAAGTCCTGTCCCTTCTCTATCTGCCAGGATGCGAGTGATGTCTCGGTCCGGACCTGGAGTACTCCAGCCCGGTTCCAAAGGCATCTGGTAGAGGCCCACTTCCAGCATCACCCGGTTTACATTTGTGATCCGAGTTATGGTAAGAAGGGCAAGAAGTGCACTACGAAGGTTCAATATAGCCGACGTAGCGATCTGGCGAGGCACCAGAAGAAATGCCACGCAGAAGGTTTGGATGGGGCCCGAAAGCGTATCATGGAGCTTCATCAGGAACTCATGAAGGAGTTCGATAGTCTGAGCAAGGATGCTTGGTCTAAGATCCGACCAGGGGACCAAGTCCTCTGCGAGGTTCCGAAGACCAAGGATTCGAAACTCCGCGCAAAGATAGTCCTGACTCCTGGAAAGGGTAAGCTGGACATGCACGAGTCTCTCTGGCAGAAATGCGAGGAATCCGGCAAGGAGGGAAAGAGAGCTCGTGAAAGGAGCAGAAGGGATCAGAACCATGGTGGTAACGGTAATGGTCAGACCACCACTAAAGTCAGAGCAGACGACCGCTCCAGGTCTCCTCTGGCTCGGCACCCCCACGAGCAGGTTCAGGGCACTCCGGTGTTCAAGAAACCCGAACCTGCCGGATACGCTGGCGCCGTATCAAAGCCTGGGAAAGTTAACCCCCGTAACTTTCCGTCCTTGACCCAGGGACCTGGACCTGAGAGCCAGACCCTGGTCGTTGGAAAGGGTGGTCGACTTGTTCCCAAGAAGACCTCAGCACCTGCTGCCGCCGGATCCGCATCCGCTCCAGCCGCTCTCCCAACCAACTTCACCCAAGAGCAGTTAAGCCTTTACCTGCAAATGGGATTGAAGCAGAGCCAGCCTCCTACCTACTGTATGCCAACAGCAGGCATGTCCGGGAGCCCCACACCCGGAAGTGGTCCTCAGGCCGCATCGACTCCCCCCAAGGCTGTCGCTGCACCTGCGAAACCAAAAGACGCCATTACCATTAAAACCGGTAATGCGGAAGTTTGGTTCGAGAAGTCTCGCCAGGGGGAAGCAGATGTCCAGAAGGCCATCTACACCCACTGGGAGAAATGTGTCCGTGAGAAGGCAACAGAATTCCATCAGGGTCTTCTTAACGATACCCTGTTGTGTCTGAAGGAGGTTGCGGATGCTGAAAAGCAGCGCCTCGAGACCCTCATTCGGGACGATGTAAAGTCCCAGGAGGAGGCTGCCGCAGCTGCCCAAGAAAAGGCAGCTATGGACGTACACGTCTTGGAGAAACGTGTCAAAGAAGAAATTACCCGGAATACCAACTTGAACACCAAGTTCATGAGGGTATTCGGAGTCGATCTCGACGAGTGGGACGGTACTCCCGAGTCGGCTCTAGCTCTTCTTAAGAAGAAGCATGCGAAGAAATCCGGGTTATTTTCTAAAAATTTTTTTTCTCTCCACTAAATAACCAGATATAGTCTTTGCGGAACCCTACAGGTCTGCGAATGTCTTTCATTAGTATATGAACACCTGTTCTTTGTGTTCCGGGTTCCTTTTATGACCAGCTTATTGTATAATTCAGGCCGTATAATTCTTATTGTACCCTGAATAGTCTATTCGGATTCAGAACTTCACTTACAAACAATCCGATAGTAGACTTGCTGCTGTCAAACGTATCCGGATGCCGGTTCCAGACTTCTGCTGCTATCTGTGCTAACCACTTACTAGGATGGACTTTACGATTTACCTCTACATTTCACCTATACTCCCGAATGGACTTATACTACATATTACTACTACTTCCGGACCAGCCTATATTGGACTTTGTACTTATGTCAACAATACTTAAATGGATTACGATTCTACACTGTTGACAAAACCGGATCTGCACTTTACTTCTACTCTACACCATTCGGATATACTTATGAACTATAGCACTTCCAGAGGATTGTGGGTAGCTGCTCCAAATTCATCTACCGTGTTCACTCTAATAACCATAGACTTTAGCACGTCCATCCCGTGGTTAGCTGACCACACCTACCTCCTAGTACCCGGAAAACTACAGCAGAAGACTCCAGCAGCATCTATAATTTTTTTATATTGTACATAATATCATATGTCTATTTTTCTATAATGTTATTTGTATGTGCATATCCACACTATGGTCATAACTTATTATATATTGTGATACGGGTATATACATATCTATTGGTACGGATCTCAAATTGCTGTTCATATTAATAATATAAGATCCGATAAACTACACCAGAACGTAAACATTATTGTCCTGCGAGACATATTGTATTATAAATATATTAATCTGGTGTTATAGAGGTTATTTGGTACACGGTGATATCATATATATTATTATATTCATTACTACACCGTGATTTTTTTCTTTTCAAGTGTATAATACAAATGGTTCTACTCGTACTACTCACGGAATCCTTAACGGATTCATATAATTGTAAGGGTTTGTGGCCTTACGGACCTGGGGGTGTTCGGGTCTTACGATTCGAAAAGAAAGAGTAAGACAGTATTCCAAGTGTATGCCAACGGTTAGTTTTATTTCTTGTTGTACACTCACGGCTGCCGGATGATGTCAGAGAGGCAGCTAATATTAAGGAATAATGGTTTACATGGTGTGGAGGCCAGAAGGGCCTCTGACGTAGCGGCTGAGCCCTGGGCTTTATATACGGACCCAGGTGTTCGTCGTCAGATGTCCCCACAGACCCGGATCAGTGCTGCCACCTATCCGGAACCTGAGGAACGTCCGACGACTCGACTCACCCGCCACGTCAGACGGTACCCAACTCCTATGGTTTAATAACGTGTACCTCTACACCACTCCCCCAGACATTTAGGAGGGTGTTATAGTTATAATAATATTACTAGGATAACATTTCTATATGTCTAAACCTTTAGTAATAGAGGTACAACCATAGGTATAACATTAACACCAAATTGAGTATGAATCGAATGTCATATATATATATTCGATAGTGAAATGTAGTTACAAATAACAATTAGGATGTTGAAATATTATACGAATTACTTGAATAAGTGACAGTTGTGTGAAACGGAACTGTTAGTTAGATTACTATACCATATAATATCATATTATATCTACGGTATAATTAATAAGACAAGTAATATGAATCGTATACATGTGATGATGACAGTTATGTGTAACGGAACTGTCGATAATAAATAAATCACATAATAACATCCGTATGTGTGTTTGTAGTTATTAACACCACATTTGAATATATAGTCTTAAAGAAGACTGTTATAGTAACTTCACTATATAATGACATGTCGTATATTATTAACATACGAATCCGTTAAGGATTCCGTGAGTAGTACGAATAGGACCATTTATACCATACACTTGAAAAGAAAAGAAAAAAATCACGGTGTGGTAATGAATATAATAATAATATATTATCACCGTGTACCTAATAAACTTTATAGCACCAGATCAATATACTTATTATACAATTTGTCTCGCAGGACAATAATGTGTGTTTTCTGGTGAAGTTTAACGGATCTTGTAATATGAATACTAATAATAATCAGAGATCCGTATCAAGAAATGTCTATGTACCCGTATCATAATATGTATCTAGTGGATATGCACATACATATAATATCATAGAAAAATAGAAATATGACATTATATACAATATACAGAAATTATAGATGCTGCTGGAGTCTTCTGCTGTATCCTCCGGGTACTAGTCGGTAGGTGTGGTCAGCTAACCACGGGATGGACGTGCTAAAGTTTATGGTTTCCTTATATAGAGTGAACACGGTAGATGAATTTGGGGCAGCTACCCACAATCCTCTAGTAGTGCTAAAGTTTATAAGTGAATCCGAATGGCGTAGAATGTAGAATAATAGTCCGGATGTGTCAACTATGTAGAAAACGTAATCCTTTTTTTAAGTTTAGTTGACATAAGTAGAAAATAGTCCAATATAGGTTGATCCGGAAGTAATAGTAGTAGTTGGTATAAGTCCATTCGGGAGTATAGATGAGTTGTAGAGGTAAATCGTAAAGTCCATCCTAGTAAGTGGTTAGCACGGGTAACAGCAGGAGTCTGGAACTGGCATCCGGATACGTCTCACAGCAGCAAGTCTACTATCGGATTGTTCATGGATGAAGTTATAAATCCGAATAGACTATTCAGGGTGTAATAAGGGTTATACAGCCTGAATTATACAATAGACTGGTCATAAGAGGAACCCGGAACACATACTATAGGTGTTCATACACTAGTGAAGAAAACACTCGCAGACATACAGGGTTCCGCAAAAACTATATCTGGTTATTTGGTGATGGAGAAAAAAAAAAAAAAAAAAAATTATTATGGGAGAAATAACCCGTAGCATGCTTAAGCGGATTTCTTAGCATGCTTCTTCTTAAGAAGAGCTAGAGCCGACTCGGGAGTGCCGTCCCACTCGTCCAAGTCGACTCCGAACACCCTCATGAACTTAGTGTTCAGATTGGTGTTCCGAGTAATCTCCTCTTTTACACGTTTCTCCAACACGTGTACATCCATAGCTGCCTTTTCTTGGGCAGCTGCGGCAGCCTCCTCCTGGGCCTTCACATCGTCCCGGATGAGGGTCTCGAGGCGCTGCTTTTCAGCATCCGCGACCTCCTTCATACACAACAGGGTGTCGTTTAGGAGACCCTGATGGAACTCGGTCGCTTTTTCGCGAACACACTTCTCCCAGTGGGTGTAGATGGCCTTCTGGACATCTGCCTCCCCTTGGCGAGATTTCTCAAACCAAACTTCCGCATTACCGGTTTTAATGGTAATAGCGTCTTTTGGTTTCGCAGGTGCAGCGACAGCCTTGGGAGGAGTCGAGGCGGCCTGTGGACCACTTCCGGGTTTAGGGCTTCCGGACACACCTGCCGTTGGTACACAGTAGGCAGGTGGTGCGTTCTGTTTCAATCCCATTTGCAGTTACATGTTCAACTGCTCCTGGGTAAAGGTAACTGGTGGGGCGGCTGGAGCGGATGCAGATCCGGCGGCAGCAGATGCGGTGGTCTTCTTTGGCATAAGGCGACCATCCTTTCCTACCACCAAGGTCTGGCTCTCAGGTCCAGGTCCCTGGTTTAAGGACGGAAAGTTTCGAGAACTAACTTTCCCAGGCTTAGATACGGCTCCAGCGTATCCGGCAGGTTCGGGCTTCTTGAACACCGGAGTGCCCTGAGCCTGCTCTGCGGGGTGCCTAGCCAGAGGGGACCTGGAACGGTCCTCTGCTCTGACTTTCGGTTTAGTGGTGCCCTGACCATTACCGTTGCCGCCACGGTTCTGATCTCTCCTGCTCCTTTCACGAGCTCTCTTTGCATCCTTTCCGGATTCCTCGCATTTCTGCCAGAGAGACTCGTGCATGTCCAGTTTACCCTTTCCAGGAGTCAGGACTATCTTTGCTCGGAGTTTCGAATCCTTGGTCTTCGGAACTTCGCAGAGGACTTGGTCCCCTGGTCGGATCTTAGACCAAGCATCCTCGCTCAGACTGTCGAACTCCTTCATGAGTTCCTGATGAAGCTCCATGATACGCTTCCGTGCCCCGTCCAAACCTTCTGCGTGGCATTTCTTCTGGTGTCTAGCCAGATCACTACGTCGGTTGTATTGCACCTTCGTAGTACACTTCTTACCCTTCTTACCATAACTCGGATCACAAATGTAAACCGGGTGATGGTGGAAGTGGGCCTCTACCAGATGCCATTGAAACCGGGCTGGAGTACTCCAGGTCCGGATCGTGACATCACTCGCATCCTGGCAGATAGAGAAGGGACAGGACTTTTGGTCGTCACCGTACCACTTCTCTAAAGCCCAACGCAGCTTCCTCCTCTGGGTATAAGTGTAATACCCTTCGGTGTGGTTTAGCATAAGCCACATCTTTCGATAGGCTTTGCTCGGATTGGGGTCCTCGTCCGAAAGACGCATCCAATCTTCATCATCTGACTCATTATTTTTGTGCAGCGAGGAGTTTGCTAGCCGGTAAAATCCAAGAAGGGAGCGAGCTCGACCGTCTTGGGCGTTACCGAAAAACAATATGGCGACAGGCCAGCATTCGTGACGTCATTTTCCCGTTGCGCGCGGGGTCACGAGAGGTCAGCCGAGACTGGACACTGTGACATCATGCCGAAACGCACGTGCTACAAGCGGTACATCAAGAAACTGATTGTTTTTAGGTAATTATCGCTCACACCGATGACTCGTCTGGGGATTTAAGTGGAGATTATGGAAAGCTTAAGCAAATCCACCGGATTATCCGTCCACTACCCATTGGTACATCATGCGGCGGCGACAAATAAGCCTTTCGGGTCAGTTGTCATCCGTTCCTCTAAATGTAAACATTACACTCGTTGTGTATACAGGTTAGGTCACTGCAGTCCTCTGGGCAATTCAGGGGCTGCGGCGAACGTATCTCCCCTTCTCGGATAGTTCTTTATCGGACCTGACAGTCTGAAGAGCTTTCTCTAGGTGCTTCTTAGCCTTAGAAACACCTTTCCTCCTCTTTTTGTCTTCACCTGCCGAGACTTTTTTAACTCCCCCACGCTTAATCGGTGTTGGCGTGGGTGTCACTGATTCGGAACACTTTTTGGGTCTACCACGACCACGCTTCACTGTAGTGTTCTTTACCTGGTCTATTATGCGATTCTGGTTCAGGATCTTTCTGGAACCTTCACCATACATTTCTGTGGAGGTCTCCCTCCCAGACCATTTCCTTAATCTAGCCACATTTGACTTATAAAGTCGACCAAGGTCAGATTTGATAATTACGGTACAATCACTGATAACTTGTGTTATAGTAAAGGGACCATCCCAATTAGACGCTAATTTTATGTGTCTAAGTGGTTCATGTAATCTGAGGACTCTGTCTCCGGATTGGAATTTCCGATGCTTTAGATCGGTATCGTATCCTACTTTCTGCCATTTGGCACTTTTCTCCAGATCAATTCAGACAGACTCATATGCTTTTTTAAATCTGTCTCTCAAACATTCCACAAAAACTACATGGCAGGGTAGTTCAGGGTCCATCCCTACGACTCCAAAAACTAGGTCAGCAGGCATTATCAAATCCTCTCCGAATACTAAAAGGTTCGGAGTACAATTTGTACTTGAATGTACTGTACTGTTATAAGCATGTGTCACGAAATGACATTGCTCATCCCAGTCATCCATATGTTCATTAACGAGTGACTTTAGAACTTGGATGAGGGTTCTATTGAACCTTTCTACCAATCCGTCGCTTTGTGGCCTATACGGGTTGGTTCTAGTCTTGCAAATAGCTAAGTATTCGCACATACCCTGCCAGAGATTTGATTCGAATTCTCTGCCTTGGTCACTGTGTAACATTAATGGTACACCGAAACTTAGTACCCAACCTTTTACAAAGGCTTCGGCCCAAGTAATTGCTTTGTGGTCCGGTAGTGGAAATACTTTAGTGTATTTCGTATAATAATCACACACTACCATCATACAGGTATTATCATTAGCGGTTGTATTAAATCCACTAATAATATCTACCCCGATTCTTGCGAATCTAACTCCGAAAAGTTCTTGGGATAGGGGAAGTTTGCCCATCCCGGGTCCGGGTTTGTTTTTACAACAATCCGGACAAGTGATTACCCATCTTTGCAAGTCCCGTGTCATGCCAGGCCAATAGTATTTCTTGGAAAGTCGTGCTAACGAGCGTTTCCTTCCGAAATGACCACTGGTCCGATGCCCATGACAGAAGTACATAATGTCATGTCTCATAGCATGTGGTATCACCACTTGCATGATTCTCTCACCATTATTACATGGCTTCCAACGGTATAACACGCCTTTCCGGACTTCAAGCTCGGTCCATTGAGCAAGAAACCTTCTCATTTCTCGATTTTCCAGAGAGACCTCCGGTCTAACTGGACGTATACCCTTTGGTACTAATTGCAGTAGCTGCGCAGTTATCGAGTCAGCTTCCTGGAAATGTCGTATGTGATCCATAGACCAATCCAGTATACTGGCAACTAGGGGTACGAATGGTCTTCGAATCCCTGCTAACACTGCCCTATGAGCTCCACAATCAGTACAATCCGGATTATCACATTTCCGAATTGGTATTCGAGACAAAGCATCAGCATTTAAATGCTTAACTCTGGGTCTATGCTGAATCTGTTGATGTTCAAGCCCATATTCGGATAAATGGGCTAGCCATCGGCCTAACATTCCTTCAGCATCTCGGAAGTTCAGTAGCCACCTTAAAGAGGAGTGATCCGTACGTAAAGTAAAGTTCGTTCCCCATAGAGAATGTTTGAACTTCTTGGTATATACGACTACTGCTAACAACTCTCTTTTGGTTGTGCAGTAATTGCGCTGAGTCTTGCTCAGTGTATTGCTGGCAAAGGCAATCGGTACTTCTCTCCCATTTTGGACTTGCGAGAGAGCTGCACTAATGCTATCATTACTAGCATCAGTATCCAGTATGAAATGATCCGTTTCATTCGGATATTGCAATACAGGAGTACTCGTGAACAGGTCTTTTAGCTTTTGAAAAGCGGTTTCCTGTTCATGCGTCCAAGGAAATTTTTCCTTGGTACTTCCTGGAGTCCAGTTAGCTATTGCTTGTAATGGATAACTGACTCTAGAATAATTCGGAATAAATTCCCTGTAATAGGAACAGAATCCTAAAAAGGACCTCACTTCTTTGGGTGTTTTAGGTCTATTCCAATTCGTAACTGATTCGATTTTTTCCGGATCAGCCTTTATTCCTTCATCACTAATGATGCGGCCCAAATAGTTTATGGACTTTCTAAACATGTGGCATTTCTTAGGTTTCAATTTGAGACCATTAGAAATAATACGTTCTAGTACCATTTTCAGGTTATTAGAACACTCTTCGAATGTTTTTCCGAAGACTATGACATCGTCAAGATATACAAGACATCTTTTCCACAATAAATCACTTAGAATTGTTTCCATCATTGCTTCAAATGTTGAAGGTGCATTGCACAATCCAAACGGCATTACGTTATATTGGAATAGTCCAATATGACTCGAAAATGCAGTTTTCTCCATATCTGAAGGGTTCATTCCCACTTGCCAATAACCTGATTGCAAGTCTAGGGTACAAAACCAACTGTTCCCTCCTAAGGAGTCAATGGTTTCGTCTATTCTCGGTAATGGATACGAATTCTTTTTCGTTATTCCATTCAACTTCCTGTAGTCTATGCAAAAGCGGATAGTACCGTCTTTCTTTGTTACCATACACACAGGACTACTCCATGGACTATTGGAAGGGACTATTACATCCTGTTCCAACATCTTGTTTATCTCATCTTCAGCTACTCTCTTTTTCGCTAAAGGTAACCGTCTATACGGTATCTTAAAGGGTGCAGCATCTCCAGTATCTATTTTATGTAATACCTTATTTGTCGTACCTAGCTTTTCACCAGGTTTGGCAAAGGCATTATTATACTGACAGAGCATATCATAGAACTCTTTCCGGTGTTCTGGATCTTCTAATGAAGTTCCTTCATACAACTTAAGTAAGTCTTCCGAAATTTCATCATCTCCTGTTACCTTTTGTAAGCTTAGCTTACTATCCGTTACAGTTTCCGAAAGGGTCACGTTTCCAAAAACTTGTCCCTTTTTCAAGTAGATAGTAGTGTTTCCAGTATTGGAGACAGGTACTACCGACCAGGATGCATTCGCTACTATCGTGTCTACAGAATTTAATCCGATACTTGACAAAGTAACTACATCCGGTTCTATCACTGCAGGTTTATTACGCATTGCAGGATCACTTCTTACAAGCACATCACAGGCTACTCCCGGAGGGATTCGCACAGTATGTGCCACACTAGCCATACTGCTCACTTGTCTCAGTACACATCTAACCTTTACGGGATACGGGTATCTCACACTCAACACTCCTGTTTGAGGTTCCAACACAGCACCATACAGGGATGCGAAATCCAACCCAAGTATCCCCTCATCTGCTATATCCGCAACGGTGGCGCTCATGACATAGTCATGTATACCATCCAACTGTAGTTTCACACAAGTTCTACCATACGTTTGCAAGGTACTGCCGTCGGCCGTCTGAGCACTTCCTCCCGATTTGAGAGTATCATGTTCATCCGGTATAAGATCGTAGAACCCCCTGGAGATACAAGAGTGGCTAGCTCCCGTATCCACAAGGAATTCGGCAGATCTTCCGTTAACAGTGAGGCAAACATACCACCGCCTTCCGTTTAGAACAGAGGGCATGTCCGTGACGATCGGAACGTCATTTTTCACACCAGGAGTCGATCCACATCCTTTCAGGAATTCCAGACAAGGATGACCCGGGGGCAGGTGGGCACCACAGACCTTGGCTAATTCATAGCCGCCTGCCTCGTTACTGATATTGGGTTTCCCCTGTGCTCCCGTGGCACCTGTTATATCAGCTTCCCTAACCTTCCGGGTGTCTACAACCACCTCGGTGTTAGGCGATCTTGTTACTACATGCGAACTATCGTCACGGATGGTGATATCATGGCAAGATTTGTCACTGGGATCCCCTTCTTTGCCCCTCGGGAGATCCCTTTCTAGTTTTCCTCTGCACTTATCCCAGAGACACCCTCCTGTTTACGCGGGACAGGCTTCTCAGCCATACATTCGGGAGCAAAATGCCCCAGTTTCTGGCATCTGAAACATCTCCTTTGAGATTTGTCAACTCTTGGTCTCCTTAGAGCTTCTGTTAATCCGGCTATTAACGTTTCCATCATATTAGTCGGAGCAACAGTGGCTGCTACCGTTGGCTTCGCCGTAGAGGCTACACTGCCCGGTTGAGTTGATCCGGAAGCTGTTTTACCAGCGACAGATCCTCCTCTCCCTCTCGAATGAACCTTCCTATACCGCTTTTGTCGGTAATACTTTCCAGCTATATGGACTGAACCAATATATTCTCCGTTTTCATCGGAGATATAGTCATACTCCTCATCAGCTTCATTCGATTCAACCGGAGCTAACTGGGAAGTATCATATACCGGAGCAGGTGTACCTCCGTATTGGAATGGAGCTGCTCTTACTGGACTAGGTCCAAGACCTACCAATCGTTTCTTCATGTCATGTCCATCAATTGCTATGAACAGGTCACTGAAGGAAGTGTCATCTTTCCAAGAATCCCAGACCACTTGCTTGTGATCCGGATCCCGCAATCCACTGTAGAATTGTATAAACAATTCTTGTAGATAGCAATCATCGTCATGAGCCCAATTTGGACGTGCTTTTGAAAGCAAGTCCTGCAGCTCCAAACCAAAGACTTTGTGTGATTCCTTAGGTTTTTGTGTTCTCTTCTTGAAACTTACCCACGGATCTTCTCTAACGATTGATCCAAATAGGTATGCGGCACATTCTACCAATTGATCATAGGTACCGTATAATCCGTAAGCTGCTCTCCATTGGTTGAGAGCTACTTTTCCGCCTTTATTTAACCAACAGATCAAATATGGCAGAGCTTCTTCTTTTGTCCAGCCACTACAATTGACTTCGTCGACAAAAGCTTGATACCTGTCCTTCCATGGATCATTAGAATCATATGGAGGGGGTATCCGTGCCTGCCTACGTGCCGGATTATTACATCCGCGTAGTCTATCTGCTTCTCGCATGCTCCAGTTCATGACTTCCATGCCGTCTGCTCCCTTTCGGTAGCAGTCAATGCCAAGGTTTTGGATACATTGGCTCCTATCAAAGATGGTTTGCATCCCTGCAGGCTTCCTGCCATCTCCTCCTGATCCTGATCCTCCGGATCCGGATCCTCCTGGGCCGCCTGGAGGGTTTCCTCCTGGTGGACCATTATTATTATAGCTTCCGGATGAACCGCCAGGGCATCCACCATTGTAACCGGTGTTTCCAGAAGACGCATATCTAGGGTAAGAATTATTTTGATTCCATCCCTGGTTATAGCTATTACCATTTTGATAATTACCACTTCCTGATGGATTATAACTATTTCTATATCCATAGGAAGATGTTCTTGGTTGAAACGTACCGCCATTAGTATTGTTTTGTGGCGGGTTTGGTCTTGGAAAACGTCCATCAGTAGGACCATTACCAGAACCCGGAGGTGGATTCGGTAATCTTGGTCCTGCTGGTGTACTGTGGCCGGGTTGGGGGAAATATGAAGGTGGTGTCAACATATGCCTCATTGGTCCGGGTGCTCTTGGTTGTGCCACGGGTGTATTATTATTAGTCCCAGTAGCACCATCGTGAGTCGCTTTAATTTTGTGACTCAAATCTGGTATGGGTGGTGCCGGACCTATCGTATCCAGCATCGGAGTTGCTGGTTTAGGTGCGGTTCCATTTACTGCGGTATTATCCGGTTTCTTGTAGATTCCGGATACTACATTCTTGTCAGCCCCATCATCAACGAATGGGCTGTATCTAATTGGGGTTGCATCTTTGGATGTCTTTCCCAACATTGTAGATACCACAGCTGGATCTATATTACCTATAGTTAACTGGGCGGCTTCTACATATTTATCTAGAGTTATTGCAGTAGTCTGCAATTCCTGAAGCTCATTTGTGAGTTTCTGTCTATCCTCCTCCAGTTGTTTGTTGTAAGCTATAATGCCTACCCGGATGGTTTCATTGTCTTCAGCTTGTTTACTACACTGAAGTTTCAATTTATCCAACTCGTCCTGATAATGGCGAATTTCATATTCCTTGTTGAATGATTCTCTCATGGAATGAAGTTTTAATTCTTCATTCTTGAGTTCCTTCATGTACTCACTCCTTCTGGCTTCGAATTCCTTTCGCATGCCGGTTAGGTCTTCTTCCAACTGAAGTTTTTCATGGAATACTTCGTCTTTAGCTTTGACCAAGGTATTTAGGTTCTCGTTCAAAGTTACATAAGTTTCATTCAACAACAGGACATCTGGTCGTTTGAATTCCTCACCTTCCGGTACCGCATAGGTTAAGTCGCCATCTATAGCGCTGTAATCTAATATTGGTAATTCGGGCCTGGGTAATCTATAAGGTAGTTCTCCGAATGTTACCCTTTTTGGCATTGGTGCCGGATGTTCTGGGTTAGTACTACCACCAACTTCGAACATCGAATTACTTAACTCGTCAACAAGTGATTGTTGGCCTATTAAGTTATTCTGTCTCTGTATAGACTGTTCGCGTCGTACAGAGTCTGGCAGATTCTCCTCACTATCATTATAGTGGGGTCCGGGATCTCTCCAAGATGCAGATTCCGCATCTTGTGAGTTCGAATGGGTTTGGAGCATTAATGATCCATTTCCATTCTCTTGGGCAAGTGATTGCCCTGCTGGGTTAGCTTCCCTGAGGGTGTCTAACCCATGTAACAGCCGTTCGGACGTTATAACGTCCGGGCTATACACCAGAATTAACTGGTCATGGCACCAGTGTAAGGGTTTGTGGCCTTACGGACCTGGGGGGGGTTCGGGTCTTACGATTCGAAAAGAAAGAGTAAGACAGTATTCCAAGTGTATGCCAACGGTTAGTTTTATTTCTTGTTGTACACTCACGGCTGCCGGATGATGTCAGAGAGGCAGCTAATATTAAGGAATAATGGTTTACATGGTACACGTTATTAAACCATAGGAGTTGGGTACCGTCTGACGTGGCGGGTGAGTCGAGTCGTCGGACGTTCCTCAGGTTCCGGATAGGTGGCAGCACTGATCCGGGTCTGTGGGGACATCTGACGACGAACACCTGGGTCCGTATATAAAGCCCAGGGCTCAGCCGCTACGTCAGAGGCCCTTCTGGCCTCCACAGAATATAGATCACTATTAATCATTATTAGCTGCCCCTTCTATACTATCCGGCAGCCGTGAGTGTGCATTAAGTAATAAATCTAACCGTTGGCATACACTTGAAATACTGTCTTACTCTTTCTTTCCGAATCGTAAGACCCGAACCCCCAGGTCCGTAAGGCCACAACCCCTTACAACTCTATTCGTAGGCCTAATTGGCCATTACAAATACACTCATTAAGGAGCTACTAATAAGCTCTACGTCTGCAGCCCTTTATTTACACCTCCTAAGAAGGCCTTACAAGATACACTTATTAAGAATTTTTTTTTTTTTTGGAGCTCACTATACATGCTCACCCATCGAGTGACAAGGCTTTCTACCTACGTAACTTGATTCAATTGGATTCAAAAGCTCCATGCAAATGCACCACAAGGGTTGAATATAGCTGATGCCCCCTTTGGGGCAGGCTAGTACAATTGGTGCCTATGCAAAAGGGAAATCCAAGTCAACCTTGGATCCCTCACCCAGAGACATCTCATCCCGAGCACACACGTCATTCAACCTAGCCGCGTCTAAAAATTTTTTTATTTAATTTTTTGCGTGACATGTTAAAGGGATGAAGAGCCTCACACAGTGATATACGGTATTTACTGTATATTTCACGGAGTACTGTCAATAAATAATTCTTATTGAGCTGCCTGGGAAACTTTATTCACTTTTAAATAAAATTTCCCCCCTGATATTTACACCCTAGTGTATTAATGAAAGACCAACACTAACCTAGTTAAGTCACGGTAGGTCAAACTACCAGCCCAAGCTGTTAACCTGACCAACCAACTCCAAGTCTTCATTAGACTTGAGACCACTTGGCTGTACAGCCACTAAATAGTACAAACAGATGCCTGATGAGTCCCTACAGGATGAAACTGCTCATTCTGTCAACAAATCTTCTTTGTTGATGGTAACCATGGGTGCCTAGCAACCCTGGTGAACTTGACAACTCTCTCCTTGGAGATCTGTCAACAGCGGCTGTTGCCAGGCAACAGTATTCCGAATGACATCACAGCCAGTGTGCTAAACCGTCATTCAGAGTGGTTGCATCGTACAGTGAGGAGGTGTTCATCCTAGCCCTGTCCAAAAGTACACTTGCTAAGAACTCCAAAAGAAGCCCTTATAAACCTATAGCAGTGCACTGACTAATAAGAACGTAATTTGCAGGGCTATTTATCCATTCAAAAGACTATTGGTCATAGCCCTGCAGCTGAAGCTGCTATCCAGGGCAACAATTGTCACATGTTATTAAGGGCTGCATTTGCAGCTGGATTTAGTTGTTGCCTGAATGGTTAAAAAGAGCTGCACCCTCTTGAAGCACAAATACTAATCAGTGGTTCTGTGCCCACTGGGCTACTATGCATTCCCCAGCACCCAGGTAAACTATCTGACCATTTCACAGCTTTCGCTCTTCACCTTGTCTCCTGAAGGTGATGCACAACTGAGGGTGAAATCTGACATGGAGCCTATTTTTTTTATATCTGTCCTAGGACCTCCATATCTTGCATGTACATAACTAAGGTCCATGGGGTCAAGGTTCCATAATTTGCTTTTCTTAAATATGGCCATGGTTGCTAATCAATTGTAATCAATTGAAGTTGCATGTCAGTTTTTCGCCCATCATGTCAGTTTTTCGCCCTGAGCACTTCTGATGGGTTTACAGATAGTAAAATAATGTTACGATGGCAGAAATTCACCATAGGGTAATTTACTAGTGAGTAAAGTAAATGTATAAATAGTCTAGAATCAAGGTTCAGAGGTGGAGAAGAGAGAGACACCTTTCTTATTGTGTCAGTTTTTCGCCCATCATGTCAGTTTTTCGCCCATCATGTCAGTTTTTGGTATCGAACAGCGGTCATACCCTGTTTGGGGTATTGGTACCTAGGGGGCCTCCCACCTGTGACCCAGTGCCCTACCTGTCACTCACCTCTCACCTGCACTCCACTCACCTGCACAGGCAGGCCCAGACAGTTCAGTCCAGTCACGCCACTCACCTGCACAGGCAGGCACAGACATTCCAGTTCAGTTCAGCTCTGTCTGTTTGTTTCTGTTTCTGTGCCTTTTCGTCATGGGAGTCACTTGTGACTCCTGCGAGGAACAATACCAGGGGAATTCCAGACTGTGTCCGGTTTGTAAACATCCCAACCCCAAATGGGACCCACAGAACCAGCTATTGGACCAAAAGGGCCATGGAGGACCACCGGTGGCAGTGGAGTCAGTCAAGCATGACCACCCCGGGGCCAGGCAGGACGCCAGATCACCCGGGCAGGATGGCCGGACCACCGGCCAACAATCCCCTATGCAGACCGGGAACACGGACGATGCCATTGATGAGAATCTACAGGATCTACAAGCTCAGATCGAAGCAGAGAAGGCCAGGGAGAAGCAGATACAACAATTGAGTAGGAAAAAGGAATTGGAGTTGGAATTGGCCTCCATTCGGGCTCATAACACACATACTTTGAAGGAAATCGCCCAAGGTGAACGCGCGTGGAGTGGACTCATGGCAGCGTTCGACTGTTCAGACCCCAGTACCATACCTCACAAGTATCCACTGGTAACTGGCGAGTTACTGCCGGATGCACGGGGACCAGTGCAGCAATTGGCAGTAAGAGACCAAAAAGGCCACTCGAACGCACCGACACATCATAACATCCAAAATGGAGGACCGGGCCTTCCGGTTGGCAGTGATACAGCTACAGCAGGGACAAATTCAGGATATATTGGCCATCTACAGGCCCCCAGCAACCCTCAACAGGTATGAACAATGTTGGTTGGGAAAATGTGGGCAATAATTTACTTTCTGAAACCCGCGCGGTACCGAGCAAGGGCCACGGGGTACCCGGTATAACCCAGTCGGCGCGCACAAACATTTTGGACACTTCTTACTCTGCTTACTTGAGGTGGGTTCAACAGCAACAACAGTCATACAGGGCTCAGGGTGGACTGTTACCTGACCCCCCCCCTGTAGAAACCCATTTACCATCCCAACAACAGCAGTCAGTCCAGCCCCCTGCAGGGGGGCAGATCCCTTGCATCATGTTATCACAGCTCAGCAGCAGCAACTTCAGGCTATGCAGCAACAGCTGCAACAATTACAGCTTCAGTATCAGACCCGTCCCGCGGGCAATATCGGTGCTTCCAACCAGCATCACCGGGGCAACCCGGCCCCTCTGTTTTCTGCGGAAGTGAAATCTCCATACCTACAAACCCTTCAATCAGGCTTGACATCAGCAGGCCTGACAGCTTCATCACTAGGTCTTATCGACGGAAATCTGAACAGTTTATTCTCAAATCAGGGGGGTGTTTCAGGTATTGATGACCCATTTCTCAAAAATATGAATTTGTTTTCGGAGGCTAGTAAACGTAAACGCTCTACAAACTGGCTGCGTCCAGATTTTCATATTGAATCAGATAAAAAGTATGAAGAGATGTCTGTTACGGAATTATTGTACGGCATGCAGGGGGTCTACGAGGTCCTTATCCAAAAGAATTTGCCTGAGCTTCCAGCATCAGCTTATCTCGAACACATGAGATTTGTGAAACTGAAGGCGCAGGGAGACTCTTTCTCAGCCAAACAGTTGGCCAAATATGATTACAAGGTAGTTACCAGGGTCCTCGAACAAAAAATCCCATTCTTCGTCGCGGGGGACAAAATATCCATCCAAGCCTGTGTCAGTGCAGAACATATGTCCTGTGTTTATGACCCGAAACCATTTCCTACAGCAAATCAGGGTAACCGTAGACGCAACCGCGGTAGGGGGGCCCGGTACGAAGATAAGAAATAGGAATATACGGATGTATGTATTAATTGGAATTTCACTGCCTGTTCTAATGACGAATGCCCCCGCAAACACATTTGCAAACACTGCAGGGGTTCCCACAAGGGAAAAAATTGTAGTCTAGACCGCAACTACCAGTCAGCCAATCAGGGTGGTAACCAAAGTCAGGCATGACAAATTAAGACTGTCCCGGAGTTCAGCTGTAATAGCACTTATGATATGAAACTTAGTGGTCTCTTTCCGTTAACCTTTGATGACATATCAGTGACATCATCTCAGAGGAGTTAGCCTCGGGTAAGCTTCAGTGCATTCACGCTTTGGGCGCAGTTAAAAAACCCTCAGGAGCACCAGGCCAATAACCGACGCTAGCCGTCCCGACTCGTGCTCAATCAACTGCCACATGAGTCAAACCTTCAGGTCATTTAGTTACAAATCGGTAGATACTGTATTGGACCATCTAAAACCCGGCTCGTATATGGCAGTGACTGACGTTACGGCAGCTTACCGCTCAATCATGGTCCGGGAGTGCGACAGAGCTAGGCAGGGCCTGTCTTGGGAGTCTAGGTTTATTCAGGACAACTTCTTGTCTTTCGGTACCCGTGTTGCACTGTACGTGTTCAACAGAATTACAGACTCGGTAGCGCGGTACATCATGGCACACGGTATTTTCTGTGTCAATTACTTAGATGACATGTTGGTTATGGCGGATAGCTTTGAAGCCTGTCGGGAAGCTCAGCTCTTCCTCCACAAGACACTGTGCTCCTTAGGTTTCTACATTTCCTACAATAAAGTGCGCTCCCCCAGTCGGATTCACACTTATCTGGGAGTGGAAATTGATTCAGTAAATATGCAACTGAGACTACCCGCAGACAAATTGCGCAAACTTCAGATGGAGTTGAATTTTTTCAGTGGTCGTCGCAGGACGACGAAAAAGCAACTTCAAAAATTATGCGGAGTTCTGGCACATTGTGCAACTTTGGTTCGGGGTGGTCGCACTTTCTCTCATTGCGTTATCGCAATGTTAAGTTATTGTGCGGTAGGTGGCAGGAGGACTTCGAGATGAAGGGAGACCGCCACAACCACTGTGTCCCCAAACCGGTCCATGATGTACTCTGTAATATTAATGTTAGAGAACTGTACCCTATTCTGGAGGCCCTCACTAGATGGGGCCATATGTGGGTGGACCACCGGGTAGAATGCGTCACGGACAATACGCAAGTGGTGGCGGCTATAAACACTGGTAAGAGCAGAAATTCAGCTTCAATGCATCTCCTCCGCTCAATATTTTGGTTGACAGTGATGTTCAACTGCCATCTGGTGGGAGTGTATCTACCGGGCAAGGACAACCTGGTAGCGGATACTCTCTCCAGAGCTACCCTCATCAATGAGTTACCGGTCTTTTTGTGTTGCAGAGGCCCGTCAACGAATCCGGGAACTGGACTACTTCGCAGCGGAGCTTCGCAGTCAGGCGTGGGCGCCGAGTACCTGGAAGACTAAAGCATCTCAGTGGCGCAAATATATCAAGTTCTGTGCATCAATTCGATGCCCAGCAGTACCCACAGACACAACCCTTATGTGTTGCTACGCAGTCAGTTTGGTTCCAGATCTGAAATATAGATCAATCCAGAACTATATCAGTGTAGTGATATCTCTGATCAATTATTTCGGTTACGACATTAAAAATGTTAGATCAGAGTTTGAGTTGATCGCCACCCTAGCGAGTATATGCCGTAGGCTTGGTGACCCGGAACCGACTCGCCCGTCTTTCACTCTTCGGGACTTATTATTGTTATCAGACTGTGTTAACTGGGATCGGGTGGAGGAGAGGGTCCTATGGACTTGTATAGCAGTATCGTTTCGGGCCCTGCTACGGAAATCAAACATCGTCCCTGATTCGGCATCAAACCCAGTGGGTCATTATCTTCGACGCGGAGCAATAGGTCTCACACAGTGGGGCATAGAACTGAGTATCTCCTCGTCTAAGACAGTGCAATATGGTCTGACAATCCACAAAATACCTATAACTTTTAGTCGGGGTTCACCCCTTTGTGCAGCTTCCCTGGTACGGGATCACCTTGAGGAATTTCCATCCTCTGATACCATGTCCCCAGCATTTGTAGTACCAAAAGGGAATCGCCTCATCCCGGTAACCTACCCTATGCTGTTGGGGTACCTCAAAAAACTTATGATCTCAGCAGGCATGAACCCACAGAGGACGGGCATGCACTCCCTAAGACGGGCAGGGGCACTCTATATGTATAGCCTTGGTCTCACCCTGGAGGACATCCGTCAAGCAGGGAACTGGAACAGTATGGCTGCCCTAATCTATCTCACTAAACCTTATCACCTCCGCGTGGACACGGACCTGATTGTGTCTAAGTGCCTAAGTACCAATCTACAATTATGAACAATTACTCCTAGTTTGGGAGTTGCCGGCGTATTCGTGCAGGCCCAAGTGGCTATCTTGTCCCTGTTTCTCCCTCACTAGGATCAATGGTATCAAACAGCGGTCATACCCTGTTCGGGGTATTGGTACCTAGGGGGCCTCCCACCTGTGTGACCCAGTGCCCTACCTGTCACTCACCTCTCACCTGCACTCCACTCACCTGCACAGGCAGGCCCAGACAGTTCAGTCCAGTCACGCCACTCACCTGCACAGGCAGGCACAGACATTCCAGTTCAGTTCAGCTCTGTCTGTTTTTTTTTTTTTTTTCTTTTCTTTTCTTGTTTTGTTTTAAGTTGTTAATAAATAGTTTTTCGCCCATCATGTCAGTTTTTTTGCCCTGAACACTTCTGATGGGTTTACATGTAGTAAAAATAATGTTAGGATGGCAGAAATTCACCATAGGGTAATTTACTAGTGAGTAAAGTAAATGTATAAATAGTCTAGAATCAAAGTTCAGAGATGGAGAAGAGAGAGACACTTTTCTCATTGTGTCAGTTTTTCGTCCAGCATGTCAGTTTTTCGCATAGAGGGTCCCAAAAACAAACTTAAGTGAAAAGAAATAAGCATGAAACAAATATCTAAGAATAAATATGAGGCTGGGAGAAGGGGGGGGGGGGTGTAGCCATTTCATTAGGACATATGGGCTAGAGTTAAATATGTGTTCCCTTCAAATGAACAGAAAACAGCCATTCATGTCAGTTTTTGCCCCTGTGTTATTTTTTTGCCTATTTGTTATAAAAAGTGACATTAAATGCACTTTAAAATAGTATACAATATTGTTCTTTTACTGTTGATAAGGGGTAATAGCCATAACCTTATGTATGTATAATATTGCCTTTAACTATTTATTTCCTATGAAAATAGAGAAAAGACTAAATACCATGTCAGTTTTTTGCCTAAGGAGTGTGTCAGGTTTCGCCATTCATTTCTGCACCACTTTGGGGAGACAAGGTGTCTTAAGCCATGGCTACATAGAAGACTTGCTATTTGTTTGTGCATGGGGGTTGGGGTGGGGGAGGCTCGCTAACTCACTCCGATATCACTGCCGCTCCTCTCCCACTGGTCAGCTGTAGGTGTGACAGCCACTGACTGAGATTGGGGAGGGGTCTGGTGTGAGTGGAAAGTGAATGGACCTTGACGACATACTACTGGAATAGGAACAGGCTCGCTCATACCAGCCCGATACCTCTCCTGAATGATAGCCACTTTATTAGAATGAGGTTCCTTCTTGCTTTTGATGCCCCCAAAAAAGTGAGATAAAACTGCAGCAAATTTGACTACAGAATCTGGCGACTGTATTATTGTATAAGAAAGTCAGCTTTGTCCCATTTCCGCCCATGATAGGCACTTTGAAGAAAAATAACAATTATTAACCATTTTACACGAAATTGAATGTGAAGGCAATATTGAAGCCTTGAAAAACACATTAACCATTAGAGACACCAAAAAACTAACACCAGACACAGGTTTAGGACATAAAAATCTACCAACATATGAAGTTTCATGTTATTAGGACTTTGCCCAATGCTACTTTTGAGAGGACAAAAATATGAAACAATAGAGAAGAAATGGCCATGCATATTTCCGTCATGTTACGATTTTTTATGAGCATTTTGAGCCTATTTAGAATATACTTAGAAAATATTTAAGAAAACCTATGAAAAGCCAAGATTTCAAATATGTAGGAAATCCAAATTTTGTAAAAATGGTATTTTGAAAATGTTTAATTACAGTCACTTACAGATTGTAAAAAACACACAACAGTGACACCTGCACAGGTGGCCACTGGCAGTAGCCACTGCAAGGCTGCACTCACAAAAACTAACACCTGTTTCTACCATTTCTATAGTGCTACTTGCCCTAATATTTTGGACACCATTTGCCCTATATCTTTGGTTCTAATCAAGATAAGAGCCTAATTCAAAAAGAATTTGAAATTTCTCAATGATCCCTAGCGAATGTGATCACAGAGATCTTTCAGTATTCAGTTTTATTTTTTTGTTAAAGTGCCTACCCATGAAGCCTTGGCTATTTCTTACAAAATCTTTTGTAAAACCCCGCAAATAAGGTGCATCCCCTACTCATGCTGATCCTATAAGGCACACCTGAGGTCATCCCCACATATAAGGCATGCCTTATATACACGAGGTACTACGGTAGTGACAATTTTAACTGGGCGCCAATGTGTAGGGATTCGAGTATAGTTGCTACCTGGTATATCCCACCCCCTCCCCCAGCCCTTGTAGCTGACACAGCCAGCTATAGTTGGGGTCTGGCCACACAATCAGAGTGGTCTAGAGGTGTGGTTATTATATTTCTATGAACACATACATCCCTAGCATCTGGCACTCATTTGACTAATTGCTGACAAATAGTGCGTAAGTAATGACATATATTGACTAACTGCTCACATATAGTCCATAAGTTCTGACATTCTGAAAATCTTGATGGTTGCTGAGGATATATCAAACACCAATGTGTGATTGAATTATTCGGGGTGTAGGGACGGCATCGTCTTGTATATATTAGTGTGCCTCATCCGAGAGATGTGTTTGTGTGGTGCTCGTTCCTTCTATGCCAACCAGGTGTCTCTTTGCGATACCCGTTTGGTACAAGAGGGGGCAGCACCATGCCTCGCATCCAGCTCCTACTAAGGAGCCAGACGATCTGCAGAAGAGGACTGGACCTGGTCCAGTCCAGACGTGTAGTCAACTTCTCTAATAAAAGCCTACCCGAACAATAGAGAAGAAATGGCCATGCATATTTCCGTCATGTTACGATTTTTTATGAGCATTTTAAGCCTATTTAGAATATACTTAGAAAATATTTAAGAAAACCTATGAAAAGCCAAGATTTCAAATATGTAGGAAATCCAAATTTTGTAAAAATGGTATTTTGAAAATGTTTAATTACAGTCACTTACAGATTGTAAAAAACACACAACAGTGACACCTGCACAGGTGGCTACTGGCAGTAGCCACTGCAAGGCTGCACTCACATCACAAAAACTAACACCTGTTTCTACCATTTCTATAGTGCTACTTGCCCTAATATTTTGGACACCATTTGCCCTATATCTTTGGTTCTAAACAAGATAAGAGCCTAATTCAAAAAGGATTTGAAATTTCTCAATGATCCCTAGCGAATGTGATCACAGAGATCTTTCAGTATTCAGTTTTATTTTTTTGTTAAAGTGCCTACCCATGAAGCCTTGGCTATTTCTTACAAAAATTTTTGTAAAACCCGCAAATAAGGTGCACCCCCTACTCATGCTGATCCTATAAGGCACACCTGAGGTCATCCCCACATATAAGGCATGCCTTATATACACGAGGTACTACGGTAGTGACAATTTTAACTGGGCGCCAATGTGTAGGGATTCGAGTATAGTTGCTGCCTGGTATATCCCACCCCCTCCCCCAGCCCTTGTAGCTGACACAGCCAGCTATAGTTGGGGTCTGGCCACACAATCAGAGTGGTCTAGAGGTGTGGTTATTATATTTCTATGAACACATATATCCCTAGCATCTGGCACTCATTTGACTAATTGCTGACAAATAGTGCGTAAGTAATGACATATATTGACATACTGCTCACATATAGTCCATAAGTTCTGACATTCTGAAAATCTTGATGGTTGCTGAGGATATATCAAACACCAATGTGTGATTGAATTATTCGGGGTGTAGGGGCCGGCATCGTCTTGTATATATTAGTGTGCCTCATCCGAGAGATGTGTTTGTGTGGTGCTCATTCCTTCTATGCCAACCAGGTGTCTCTTTGCGATACCCGTTTGGTACAAGAGGGGGCAGCACCATGCCTCGCATCCAGCTCCTACTAAGGAGCCAGACGATCCGCAGAAGAGGACTGGACCTGGTCCAGTCCAGACGTGTAGTCAACTTCTCTAATAAAAGCCTACCCGAACAGGTGGGAAGTCTAAAGGGCTTTGCCCAACCTGAACTACTCGTGTTGTGTTAATACATCTAGTGTTAAGCGAGCCTAAGAGCCACCCAACATACAAACCTAATACGAACCGTTACACTGGTGCCTACTGGACAGGGGGTACATAGGTCTACCCGAATAAGGCAGGATAGACCTTTAATGACATCATCGGACCACGATAGCGATGATGGAGGGGATGGTAAAGACCCCATTGGGTCCGCACCAACCCAGCGGGATACTAACCAGGATACATTGCCGAGAAATACTGAAATGTATACCCTGGGACTATCTCTAGACGAAGCCTTGTCGGATTCTGTATTTCATCCGGGAGGAAGCCATAAGTCCAGGCATGGAAGTCAGATAGGTCCTGGATATAAGTCGACTTCGGCTTATTTTAAAGCCAGAGATCAGGTAGAGCAGCAAGCTAAGAGGCAACATGAACAATTCATTGCTGCAGAGAAGAAAATAGAGGAAGAGACCCAAGAACGAATTAACAAACTTTGTTCTATAGAACAAGAGGCGATCATGAAGGAATCCGACCTCAAGTATCGGCTGTCATCTCTAGCCCATCGGTTAGAGTTAAAGACAAATAAGGAAAAAGGAAGGGAAAGTAAGTTGGCTGATTTAGAAAAAGAGGCAGCCAATAGGCGGAGAGGGATTGAAAAAGCTAGAGCCGAAGAGGTCGCTAAAGCTCAGGAAGTGAATAGACTACAATCCGAGCTAAGTGCAATGGAAGAGAAGCTGAAAAGACTTCAACTTTATAAAGCCGAAACGGAATCCAGACTTGTCTCAGAACAAGATGAGATCCATCGGGAAACGACTGAGTACCAGAGGTCTCAGAAAGAAAAGAGTGAGAAGTATCGCCTATTAAAGGATACTTTAAAGAAAGAGGCGCAAGCCGCCCAATTAGAGCGCAACCGAGCAGTCGAGGACAATGAGAAGATCCGGTCTGAAATCTTGTCCGAGAACGCTCAGTTAAGAGAGGAACAGAGGAATTTGACCACCGATGTGGCGACTCTGACCCTAAATAAGTCTGCTATGGAAAGCTACTTGCATGATAAGGAACAGACTAATCCACCTCCAACGAGCTCGGATCCTAGTCCAGACCTTACATTTGTTAAACAGGGCGACTTCGTCACCTGTTCAACACCGGAGCAGCCGACAGGTGCATACAATCCGTTTGTGAACGATAATGCATCTCGGAATGTTGACCAAGAGGGAGTCTATGTTAGGACCCAAGGTCAGAATGGTCGGACTAATAGAGTTTGCATTAGTGAAGTCCCGATTGTCCATAACCTGGACCCGGACTTCGTTCAAAGAGACTGTTCCGACACAAGTGCCGAAACAGGCGGATTCCACATAACCGTGGATCAGACAGATAATGTCGGATTGGATGCTGGTAACCAGGGCAATCCACAGAACGCACAGGGGGGTGGCCAGCAGGGTCAGGCAGGTAGCATGCCACATGCTGGTGGGCAGACCGCAACTGCCAATGCGAGCAGTCAGGGGGCTAGTGGTACCTCGGGTACTACCCCCAATGTTGGTGGTGGAGGAAACACTGGGCCTAATCAGTCACAGTGGAGTTATAGCCAACCACCACCCCCACTGCCAAATAATAGCAGTTTTGGTGGTTTAGGAGGCAATCGAACCTTGAATGAAACCAAGGTGATTGAATGGAGCAAACAACAGTGTAGTAGACTGATGTACGCTCACAACTCAGCCAGAAGGGAAGCCGTCATTCCGAAGGAATATGACGGTACTCGACCATGGAAGGAATGGTTTGAAGATTTCATCGACATGATGAACTGCAATGGGTGGACCCCATACGAGGCGAAGCCACACCTGGTGAGATGCCTAAAAGGTGGCCTGGGTTGCATGGCTGTAGAGCAATGGCGGAGCTGGTATGGCCTCGCTGGAAGTTTCGAGCAGTTGGTTGAATCTTCTAGTGGACTACTGTGTAACATGGTCAAAGAGGACCCGATGGTGCGTTTTAGAAACCTACAGAAGCGTTTAGAGCATACGGGATGGAACTCCATGCCCTATTGAGTAAGGCCAGACCCGGGACAGAAAACCAGGACTGGTATATGGACGACTTGATTACTCAATTCGTCAAAGGGCTAAGAGACCGAGATGAGCAGATAGCTGCAAGAGACGCCTGGAAAAAAGGGTCTACGCTACACGGCATATTTAATGGTATAGATATGGCCATGAAGAAACGAACCATGTTAGCCAGGGACGTTCCTAATGTAACAGGGCCGACCCCAGTAGCAGCTGCTATGCATCGTCCCGAGGACACTATCACCTCGGATGACTTCGAGTTGATTGACATCGAGTTGATTGACATCGCCCAGATCCAATGGCAAGGCGCATAAGCCTGCCGAGAGCACTTCTAAAGTGAGTGGTCAGTCTCCGGACTTGACAAAGTTAATGGAAGATATATACAAGAGGATTACTGATGCACATTACTGATGTCGGTCGAGACCCAGAGTGGATCGCCGAACTGTTAAATGTTTTAGGTGCCAGAAAATGGGGCACTATTCATCAGAGTGTACTGCTGCAAAGCCAGTAATGGCGGCTTACTATGAAGCCGAAGCCGAAGCCGAAGCAAATCAGCAGGATGCTGATATAGCTGACGTAGTGGGAAATTAGAGGGGGTTGTATCCACGGCATTGGGTATAACCCCAACGAGAAATGAATGCCAAAAAGCTACGGGGGGAAATCTGGTGGAAGAATTCGAATCAAGTTTACCTGGAGGTCGGGTGACTGTGGGTGCACACCCCAGCATTCCGCCCGGGGCCAGGGACACTAGTGCAAATATGTGTGTTGGAGGTGACTACATGGCGAGTGGCCGCACTGGGGGAGAGGAAGGATGGATCAATGAGTTGATCTGAGTGTGTGGGACATGCCTTCCCCCAAGTCATCCTTGTCTGGAGTTTCTAAGAGGACCCGGATTGAATCTTGGTGATTCTGGAGACTTTCACCAGTTTACCAGCAACCCATCCCCATTGGGAGGGAGACGGTGGTATATACCCGTAACTGTGGAAGGTCGGGTAGGAGAATTCTTAGTGGATACTGGAGCTAGCCATTCCTGTGTGTCCAAAAGATTCTTCAACTCGATAACCGGCAGTCATGAGAACCTCAAAACGGGGGTAAATGCTTGCACGGCCGACAGAAGCAGTATGAGAACTTTTGGGAGGACTTTTATGCCTATTTGTATAGGAGGCAAAGAATTCGTTCTTTCGCCTACTATAGCAGAGATTAGTGACGATGGAATCCTTGGTTTGGATTTTGCAAGCCTATACGGGGCCATGTTGGATCCGAGGGACGGAATGATGAGTATCTGGAACCCCTATGGCTAGCATGTTCAGTGTGTATTGAGACAAGTGTCTTCAGTAGCTTCGGTTATTCATACGGTGAAGAACCCTCCGGGTACTACTTGTGATGTCCTTTGTGGCGGATCAATAGCCCAGAAGGGTGAGACTGGAGTCTTTGAACCCAACACGATACATTTATCGAGCATCGGGTTGGACTCAGTGGATATGTTAGTGGCGAATGCAGCATGGACTGTATTACCCATGACTAACCGAACCGGTTCAGTGATTTACTTGAAACGAGGTGACGGCGTAGGGGTGATGAGTTCAGTGGAACACGTCGCCGAAGCCGAGTTCAAGGAACCATTAAACCCTGTTAGTAAGCATCCTTTGGATGAAGAATTTCAGAAACTGATTGATAAATCAGATTTACAGAATATGGAGGATAAACAGCACCTAGGGGATCTCCTTCGAAGGTATGAGAATGCCTTCGGCAAAGAAGGAGGACCCGTAGGTAGGACCGATAAGGTGTTGCACACTATTGATGTGGGCGACGAGAGACCTTTTAAAATACCGTATCGCAGACTTCCTTTTAAGAAGAAGTTAATATGTGAACAGTAAATACAAAAACAGTTTGAACTAGGGGTAATCGTGCCGAGCTCGAGCCCCTGGTCCAGCCCTGTTTGTATGACCACTAAAAAAGACGGTACAATCCGTTTCTATGTCGACTACCGGAAACTAAACGGTATGACAAAGAAGAACTCGTATCCTCTACCAAGGATAGACGAGGTGGGAACCAATGGTTCTGCACCCTGGATTTACAGTCCGGGTATTGGCAGATACAGATGCATCCCAAAGACATAGAGAAAACTGCATTCTCTAGCCATTTGGGACTATTCGAGTATAATGTCTTACCATTCGGATTGTGTAATGCACCAGCTACGTTTGAGGCTATGATGGAATCTCTACTCAGTGACTTGCTGTGGAAAAGGTGTTTGGTTTACTTGGATGATGTCGTCGTGTTCGGCAAGTCATTCAAGGAATGCCATGCGAACCTACAGCTGGTCTTGGATAGAATTCTAGCCAACGGCCTAAAACTTAAGCCTAAGAAATGTAATCTGTTTAAGAAAACAATTACATACTTAGGAAGGATAATTACCCCCAATGGGGTAAGTGCAGATCTGGAAAAGCTAGAAGCAGTAGAGAACTGGGAAAGACCCACGAGTGCTAAGGAGGTTAGATCATTTTTAGGATTCTGTTCCTATTACCGTGATTTTATAACGAATTACTCTCGTGTAAGTTTTCCTATGCAATGCTTAGCTCATTGGACACTGGGTAGGGCACGGGAACCCTTCCCATGGACCAGCGAGCAAGAAGAATCTTTTAATAAAATAAAAGATTTGTTTAGAAACACACAGGTACTGAAATATCCCACTCCCACGGGACATTTCATACTAGACACCGATGCTAGCAATAATGCTATAGGGGCTGCACTCTCTCAGGTTCAGGAGTCGAAGTCCCATTGGCATTCGCTAGCAACAGCAAGACCCAGCGTAATGATTGTACCACTAAAAGAGAACTCTTGGCGGTAGTGGTGTATACGAAGAAGTATAAGCATTTCCTCTGGGGAACTGACTTTACTTTGCGTACCGACCATTCGTCTCTAAGATGGCTTCTTAATTTTAAGGACGCCGAGGGGATGATTGGAAGGTGGTTAGCTCATTTATCCGAGTTCGGATTAGAGCACAAGCAGATCGAGCACCATGTGGGTGAGAAGCATATAAATGCGGATGCCTTATCGAGAAGGCCAATCCGAATGTGCCAAAATGCCACTTGTGATGACTGCGGGGCCCACAATGCTGTGGTCGCCGGGTTGGTATATAATTATACCGCCCCCCATATCCCCTGGGATTGGTCCCCGGAGACCATCAAGAAGTTCCAACAGTCGGATCCCACCACTGCACGCATCTTGGAATACTTACGGAAAGGTATTAAGCCGGTGAGGCCAATGTTATCTCTGGAAGACAGAGAAACGAGGCGATTGATAGCTCAGTGGACCGAGCTAGAGATCCGAGATGGCACTGGCAATAAGCTATTACAAATAGTGATTCCCACCTTGATGAGAAGGGACATCCTGTATCATTGTCATGGACACCAAACGAGTGGCCATTTTGGGAAGAAAAGATCCATTGAACGTCTACAGAGACGGTATTACTGGCCGGGGATGAGGGGTGACCTACTTCGGTGGATTGCAACTTGCCCTGATTGTTGTAAAAACAAGCCAGGACCAGGCCTGGGCAAGTTATCCTTGACCCAGGAACTGTTTGGTGTCAGGTTTGCTCGTGTAGCAATCGACATCATTAGTGGATTTAAAACGACGCCTAGAGAGAACACTTGAATGATGGTCGTAACAGACTACTATACGAAGTACACTCAGGTGTTTCCCCTTCCGAATCACAAAGCCGTTACATGTACCTAGGCATTTGAAAAAGGCTGGGTGCTACATTTGGGTGCACCCCTCATGATGCACAGTAATCAAGGTAGGGAGTTTGAGTCAGAGTTATGGCAGGAAATGTGCGATATGTAAGACCCGAACCAACCCATACTGACAACAATCGGATGGCCAGGTGGAGAGGTTCAACAGGACTTTGATACAAGTCCTGAAGCCCCTGGTTAATAGCCATCAGGACGATTGGGACGAACAGTGTGAGTTTGTAGTACACGCCTACAATAACACCGTCCACTCATCCACCAACTGTACCCCAAACCTCTTGGTGTTCGGCTAGGACATAATTATGCCCGCCGACTTGGTATACGGAGTGGTTGGGATCAACCCAGAGGTTCCTTGCACGGTGTTGTTTGTGGAGTCGCTCCGGGATAGATTTAAGCATGCATACGTTGTAGTTCGAAAAGAACTACTGAAGAGTGCTAAATGGCAGAAGGTGGGGTATGACACCAATACAAGAATGATATGTTTTAATGTAGTGGACAAGGTACTGAGGTATTACGAGCCGCTTGAACGGTTGAAGCTCGTAACGCCTTGGGAGGGCCCGTTTAAAATTGTGCGCATCATCTCTGAATCTAGTGATGATGGAGGATTGCTACACTGGTAGAAAATGGAAGACCAATGTAGGAAAGCTTAGGCCCTGGAAGGGACGCGAAGCAGCAGAGCGGGAGTACGGGTACCGACCCCCAGCGCCGACTATAAATAGGCCTGAGGTGATGGTAACTGAGAAACGCCCCAGGGGTCGGCCTAGGAAGCATCCGGAGGCGAAGGTAGCTTCTGAGAAGAAGATGGGTCGGAAACGGCCAAATCGTAAGAAATGGAAAAATGTCTCGCTGAGTGAAGGCATTACACATGGGAAAGGTCCTGCCGTGGCTGCGCGGGACCCGGAGAAGGCCGTGGGTAATGCCAGGAGAAATAAAATACTGACCGAAGGCGTCAGAGGCAGTCCTCGGTTGAGGTCTGCCATTAACTAACTCAGTACACAACGAGCACCTGTGTGTGGTTCGCCGTAGGCGAATGACATATGTTCCCTGGGTAGTCGGATCCCGTGAGTGGTGGTCGGATTAACCGGTACATTTGCTTTATAGCGATGTATATACCACCAAGCTCCAGATGATAGCACCCCGGTAGTAACATGCATCTCGTATACTGAGCCGAACCTTAGTCCGAATCTAGTCCGCTAGAGGTCGCCACAGGGGTGGCGGGAAGATGTGCAACTAGGTCACCGGATAGCTTGCAGCGGGATCTCACGAGACGAGAGGTATGACGCCATGTTGGTTCGACCCAGTCATAGCTAGGGCGGAATCGTGGTTGTAAGACGTTATTGGTTTCGCTCCAGTTATTTTGCGTCCCCCGGCAGCTTATAGCTGAGCCCTACCTTATTTTTTGTTCGACAAATCCTTCGGGAGGAGGTGGGGCACCTACATCCCCATGCACCCATCCATGTTTGGATGCGGTGCGTTGGCTGTAGAGCCTGGAGAGCCAGAGGCTATCCCGGATGATTTCAAATCACTTGTGATAGACTCGTGCTCTGACGAGCTGGCTGAAAGTATGCCAGTGTCATGGCTCCGCAATTACAAGTGGCTGGCTGGAGCTATGATGGTGGACGAGGACTTGGCGCGGGCTGTGCTGTTATCCAAAGGGATTACCTGGAGGGCAACACAGTTGAGGGAGTCGGAACCCGACATGGACACCGACTCTACCATCACCCACTCGTCGGTGGAATCTGGGCCAACCAAGAAATTGGTTCGTAAGCCTACACCGAAGGGACCGCTAACGGAGTCGGACCTCGAGGACGAGGACCTTCGGATTGTGATCGAGAGGTCCAAATCTGAGGATGAGCCGGGCGCCAATATACCAGAGGCGGCCGGTTCTATCTGGACATCACTCGTCAGCAGGCTGCTGTGGAAGCTAAGCGCCGTGAGCTTAACGCCCAGCAGAAGGAGCTAACCGCTGCCCGCTGTGCCCATTGCAATCAGCAGGCCCAGCTCCAGTAGAGTGCTGCATCGGATACTGACTCTACCACCAGTAGCCAAATGAGCACCCGGGGTAAAGGGAAGGAATCCGGTAGGACGGATTGCAGCCTGGAGGCCCCGAAGCAGCCTGCTAAAGGCAAGAAGAAGGAGAAGAGAAAGGGAGCGAAAGGGACTCGGGCTGTACCCGAGCCTTCTCCTACAAAGAAGGGAGACAAGAGTAAGCCGAAAGCTCCAGCTCAAACCACTACAGCAGTCACAGCCTGCTAAAGGCAAGAAGAAGAAGAGAAAGGGAGCGAAAGGGACTCGGGCTGTACCCGAGCCTTCTTCTACAAAGAAGGGGGACAAGAGTAAGCCGAAAGCTCCAGCTCAAACCACTACAGCAGTCACCGTGGCCACCACGGCTACTGTAGCACCCACTGTCACCACCAGCAGGTCGCCCGCTGTCACCTCGGTTGTGACTTCGACTGGTACCACTACCTCCAGTCGGGTCCAGGCCAAGGGGGCAGGCATCTACTCGAGCAGCGAGTCGGATAGTGAAAGCGATCCGGAGCTGCCCGAGTCAGCCAGATCTGATTTGGAGTCAGTGACGACGTGGGAAGACATGACCATGGACGTCCCAAAAGGAGAAAATCAGAAATGGATGTGGAAGAATGCAGCCGAGGGATTTAAAGAACGCGTCCCTCGCTGCTTCACGGATTGTGCATATGACACGATCCACTACATGTGCCCGGGCGCCGTCAACAAGGACGGAGATAGTGACAATGAGGAGTGGATGAAGTCTGGTCCTCACGATACACCAGTTGGTAAATTCTACCTAATTTGGATTGACCAACTAAAATCCAAGTTAGGTATGGTGTATAACTATGAGTCCAGAACGAAGCTTCAATGGGCTATGACTCGATGGGGACCCAGCGGCAACTGCCGCAAGGGCCCATTCGAGTCGTGTCAGCTCTCACTCACTGGGGAGAAGGTATTCGAATCCAAGCCTCTGTTCGCCAGGCATATCGTGGAGCATCACATGCACCATAAGCCCTTGATGCGGTGCGTCCCTGGTGACCGCCCCAGCAAGTTATGCGATGGCACTTTCGTGACCAACCGGCGCCGAGACATGGCTTTGCATCTGCAAAAGGCCCATGGTACTGGCCTGGAAAAGACACGGAAGCATGCAGTGAGGTGCTTCAACGAGCTCCTGCCAAACTGGGCTGCACTCCCACCCAGTGATGTGAGAAAGCTGGTGTTTGAACCCGAGTTCTGCGCTTGGAGAAGTGGTAACATCACCACCTACTTTGCCGTCAACCCCTCCAGTTCTAAGTTCCAGTTGCCCACCGAGGGCCATCTGAAACTAAAGAAATGGTGGGGCGACGACAAATGTGAGAAGGACAAGCAGGCTCGTTTGAAGGGAGCAGCTGGGACGCAGTCCTCAGCCACACCCATCAAACGAACCCGAGCAGACTGAGCCGTAAGCCCTGCTGGCAGTAAGGATCAGTCCAGACCAGCCAACCCAGCTGATCGTCGCCAGTCCGGACAGCAGGTCTCGGCACTGGATATGCCTGGCCACCAGACCCATCGGGTGGCTAGCCAGGCAGTACCCCCACCACCACCACCTGGCTTCACTGCTGGAACACATAGCCCCCCGGGTGTTGACACCAGAAGCCAGGAGGACTGGACGTCGTTCTTCGGCTCTCGCACCGGACACAGTGCATGGTGGGCCAGGGAGGAGTCGAACGAGAAGCAGCGCCAAGCTTACGAGGAGTACATGGCGAAGTTCCCTGCCATGGAACCTGCAGGACCCGAATCCCAAGTCCTGACCTCCTCGGGTCGACCCAAGGCTCAGGGTAGAGTCCGTGGTGGATGTGACCACTCCTCGGCTACGGCCGAGGAAGGGGAGGTTTACCATAAAACCTTACATATAAGCCACAGCTGCATGTAAGCCACAGTGACAGATCTGTGATTCTGTAGAGGGGGCCAGGACCTGGTGAAAGTGGTAACCCAGTCAACAAAAAAACACGTTATTTAACGTCAAAAACCGTTTTTAACATTATAAAACGTTTTGCAACGATAAGAGCCATAGTGAAACGTTCTGAAACATTTTGCAACATTTCTTTGTTGGCTGGGAAGGTCCTACATTGCCCTGAGCACTGCAAATGAAGTGCAGCAGTCATATTAGGGGCTTTAGGGGCATGCCCCCCAAGAAAATTTTGTAAGTTTATCCTGAAATTGGTACATTTCAATGCATTTTAATTGTAAATATCAAGTCGCAGGTCTGTACAACCTAATGTAAATAACATTTTTATGTTAAGGATTCTGGTGGATGTCCGCTCCTATACAAATGAAGTGCCTTGAATATCTCTACCAGAAAGAAATGCATTGTGGTGCATTACTGAAGACTATATAAAATGAAATATTCTTAAGCTTCTGATATCCAAAATTTTGGGGCATTGAATTTTGAAATTGAAGACTTGAAATGGTGCATTCTGAGGCATTCTGATACACTGTGTACATTTTATAGTTGGGGGGGGGACAAAGGTCAGATATTGACCTGTGCCCCCAAACCATAAAGGGGGGGATGAGGATGGGGAGGGGCAATAATACTAGCACATCACCTGAAGAGCCATAGCATGGGGGGAAATGAAGTCCTTAAGATTTCTTTTTGGTGTGCCTGTATTACTGATTTGTACCAGTACCACAGTGGGGTCTGCAGTTGCAATGATGGAAGTAAGGGATCTGGAACAAGAAAAAAAACTGCCAGGACAAAAGGTGCATTCTGGCGCTTTTTGAAAATAGGTGACACATTCTGTAGGCCCTAATAAGATTTTGTTTTTAAGACCTCCTCTTAATGTAGGGAAGTGGTAAGCATTGTCAAATCATGCATTCTGGTGACTTTTGTGAATTATTTCATAACTTTAGTTCTAGTTGAAATTTTCGAAAAATTCTTTCACTGTTGGAAAGCCTAGAATCTGGAGATAATTGTCGCCAATTTGAGGGCCTTTGTCGCCACTTTTTGGCTACATGGCAACAGATGCCCAGCCCAGCCCAGATATGAATCTGCAGCACTTTTTCCCTCCAATTGACCATGCATTGTTGAAAATTCATTTTGATGAAAAATAACCGAAAAAAATTAGACTGGCAGAAAATTCTACCCTGGTCACAGCTGGTCCACATGTGCACTGCCCAGGGTCTGGATTTGACCTCCAGCCAAAATCTATCTGTTTTGAGTACTACCAGCTAAAAAATGAATTTAGGAAAACCATCATAGTTCTCTTACTATCGCACAGGAACGTGCAGCACATGATTTGACATCATTTTTTTGAGAAGATAACTCCTGACAGATCAAAATTCACTTTTGGCTGATATTAAAAAATTCAGACCATAAACTATTACAAAAATGATACAGCACCAACAGGTGGGGGTATTACCAACTAATTACAGACTGCTGCTGCCTGACATCTGGTGAGAATGAGAGACAATGTATCATAAGACTCCAATATATTAAGCTAATAGATCATGGATATTGGAGCCCTAGGGGAGTATATCCAGCATATACTCCCCGTAGGCTCCAATATCCATGACCTAATAGGTTTATACCACGATTTCCTCCATTTTGTGTTAATTTCTTACCTGATATCCACAGAATATAGCCACGAGAAGACATTTTGTAAAAGCAAGCGACACGGCCCGTGTCCGCTCTGCGCGAAGCCATTGTTTTTGTTCCTTGCCGGGAGAGGTACCGCTGTGTATACAGTCACTTTTCGTATGGAATCCAACCATGACAAGTCTTCAAATTAAAACATACACATCCTTAGATAGTCTAGATGAGTACTCCATGCTTGATATGTCCGATATATTCAAAATAAATAAGAATCCATTGATTTTTCCATCGTAAGCGAGTCGCGCAAGGCCATTCCCACCCGCCTCCTTGTCCGGCGAAAGTGTGTCAGTGGCCCGGATGTAGATATAGGTCAACTGCTCGTTGTACAAGAAAGACGCTGAAAATTTCGGACCGTTTTGGAAAATCAATGGATTCTTATTTATTTTGAAAATATCGGATATAATACGTATGGAGGGATCATCTAGACTAAGGATGTATTCTTTTTAATATCTCGACATGTCATGGTTGGTTTCCATACGAAAAGTGAGTGTGAACACGGCGGTACCTCTCCCGGCAAGGAACAAAAACAATGGCTTCGCACAGAGCGAACCGGGCCGCGACTCGCGTACGTTGGGAAAATCAATGGATTCTTATTTATATCAAAGAAAATGGAGAAAATTAGCACGCATTCCTCGTCTATGGATCGAAAACTTCTTGGGATTTCGATATAACATGACAAGCTTGGAATCAAGACGAAAACTGAGTGTAAACATAGGACAAGGACCCAAGGTTAGAATTTATTTACTTTCGCATTGAGTTTCATCACCGTTCAGTGTGGCGCTATGGCTAAGGCCTTTGCATACCACCACTGCGGCCGGGGTTCAATCCTCATACGAGTTGGTACGATTTTTCACAATGGAAAATTGCTAGATTAACTTTGTATAGCTGCCATAATTTCCCTTTTATCGACATACACTCACATGCCTCATGTCCGCATGCACCCCTTCACACATCCACATCCTCTCTATGTCCACATCCCCTACCACAGCTACAGGCAGCCTCCGGCAGACTGGCAGTGGTAGAGCCCTATACCGAGGTTGCAGGATGTCCAATGGGCACAGCCATTGCTGTAGCTGATTACCAGCGATTATCACTGATAACAGATATCAGATGGGTATAGGAACCTAGCGGAATATAATATTGACCAATGAGAAAATTCCTTTCAATCAGTGCCGACTTTTCGGGGTGCATTACGTAATATCTGGTACCCATCAGCTCGCTGTTTTCAGTCCTTATCTTGCAAGGTATCAGCTTCAGCAGGGGTCAGCCCACTAAGGAATCCGCTAAGCGGGAATAGGAGTCTGGACCCACACCCAGTGGTTGCTGGTTTGCTAAAAGTGGCAAAACACAAGGACATGTCATGATGGTACCTAGTCCCTTGATATCACCCAAGGTTCTCTCTTATCAGCTCTTATCAGTGCATGTCGCTAGAAACCAGCTCCAGTCCTGCTTAGACCAAGTAAGGCCGTCTTATTCTGAAAACTCGGGTCATGTATCCGGTGGTGAGATTTGGGCCAAAATAGAAAAAAAGAGTTATTTTTATATTTTTGCCTCTAGGTTGATGAGATTTTTGAAGAGTTTAGCCATAAAAAATCTGTGAAAACAAAGTATGTTGTCAGCAGTACACCTTCAATATTCTTCCTCTCAAGGAGAAATACCTTTCGTTATTTATACTTTTAATTGCATAAAAGTGACCTTTCCCTGCCTTTTTTTTCTCTGGCCGATGGGATATACAGATCGGGGCTCATTTTTAATTTTTTACTGATGGCCGACCAAAAGGTTAGGCCTAAAAAAAAAAGGTTTGTTTCCAATTACCCGACCGACCCTAGCAAAATAGGGCCGACCCTGGAAATCTTTTTTTATTTTCAGAATTTTTGACATTTTTGGGGATTTTTTAGACATTTTTTCCTGTTATTTTCAGAATTTTTCATCAATTTCTCATGGAGCTCATCTAGGCCCTCATCTATTAGTAATAGAGTTCATAACAGTCATTCATATCTTTCGCATACAGGACATATGCTTCACATTTCTTATGTTTTTCATATTACTACTGTAAAATCTTAGAATCCAACATGTCTGCCCATACATTTCTATACAAAATCAAAAAAAAAAATCTGTCCTAACAACCCTAGATTTATTCAGAGGCGTAGGAAGCAAATCTTCATTGGGGGGCCCAGCGAGGGCACCGTCGCGACCACCTTGAATTGTCGGCTGATGCATGATGGTGTCTATATAATGCGTATATAGAATTCATATAGAAAAGTAACTTTTGGTAAATTTTGGATCTGACTTTAGGCTCAGACCCCCATTTTCCCTATGACATCACCATAATAATCTAATTTGAGATGTAAAGTTTTGGCTTCTTTTCCATTGTGTTTATGAGTTCTTGGAAAATATTGGGGGGGCCCAGACATACTCAGGCCCCACCTCCTTCATGATTGGGGGGGCCCAGGCCCCCCTGGCCCCCCCTTTTCCTACGCCCCTGTTATTGGCCATGTTACTGGAAACACACAATATATTTTTTTTGGCTTTATGTAAAAATACCTGTAATCCAAGTTATCCAAATCACATAGCCTAAAGTAGTCATATTTAGAGTCATTTGGGAAGTATACCAAGGAAGCGGATTGTCCAATGGGTGCGGCCATGGCTGAAGGTGTTTCCCAGCGGTTATCACTGATAACAATTACCAGATGGGTACCTACCACCTCCCCCCCCCCCGAGAGGCTCGCAGTGCATAGTTGGGATCATTTCATATATATGAGGTATAAAGCACCAGGGCATTATACCGGTTTATACCACGATTCTGGCACTTCCGGTGGTTTTATATGCGATATATGCGTGGTATATTCTGCATATACCACTCATGTGCGTTTTTGAAATTTTTGGTGTATACTTTTTCGGGGTCAAGTAGCAAAGATGGCCAACACCTACTTAGAACATGATGATGCTGTAGAAACCTGGGCGATAAAACTATGATGTTCTAAGTCGGGTGTCTATATCCTGTAGAAACCCCATAAAAGCTTTTATCCTATTCTAGGGAGCAGAACCCTGGTTTCTAGGGACCTGCCAAAGGGTCAGGTTATATAGGCAATGTACTAGAAAAGGTAATCTTTTTGCTGTTTTCTTTTGTAATATTGGGATTAGAATAAAGTGGATCAAGTATGTGATGCAAATTTTCAATATCTTTCAGAATTTGTAACTCATTTTCTTGTCCGATGTCTAGATCTTTTCTGATAAGGGTTTTAACACCTTTTCCTAGTACATTTCCTATTTAATTAAACCCTTCATGAGGATTCTTATCAGTAGGCAGATAAGGCTGATAAGGGTCGCGTTGGTTGCTATCACGTTACTGCTGCTTCCCGGCTGTGTGTGTTTTGGCAAGACAGGCAAACCACCACCAGTGGATCTATCTCAGTACTTCCCCCTAAGTCCTGGACGTGAGGTGGTATTGTTCTGGGAGGATGCCCGTTTGGAGTAATGCCCTTGGGGAGGTGATGGTGGAGGTGGGGTGGTAATGTTAGAGAATTGGAAGAAACTTACTTGGCATGTTGGAATACTTGGTCGTAAGCTGGTAATGCAACGCCATTCAATGCAAATGTTACTTGCTTGTTTTCTATATCTAAATGGAGTCCTAGCACATCACCTGCAACAAGCATACACAGATTTATATGTAGCCGACTAATACATCCTACCTTTAGGAGAAACCAAGTTAAAACATGTAAAAATCTGTCAATGACACATTTATGCCTTTTTCTATTAACGAAAATAAAAATGACAAGTTGCAAGGAAATTACACATCTGACGCAAAAAGAAAGTACCATGTTAAGGTGGTGGGCATGGGAGGGAGGGTAGAGGTACATATCATAATACCTTGTGTACAAGGTGCATCCCATGTATAAGGCGCACCCTTAGTTGAAAGAAAATATAGGATACCTCCATGCTGAAGCGTGGAATAAATGCGGCGGCAGAAGAATAACGATCTAATCTAACACTTGACAACCTGTCACGAGTATAACAATGGCGAATTTTTTGTAAGATAGTCTCTTCTAGATACACTTGTCACTCTGATTTTTGAGAGGGGGAGATAGGACAATTTTCATTAAAACCCCACCCCCCTTTTTATTTTTAATCTACATTTGGTTTCCACCCTGTCTTCATGAAAGGTCAGATACTACATTTAATCTACGGCTCTCGACAAGATTGCATATGACCTTGACCTTCCCATCTGCCCCCTGCCTCTTTGAGAACAATTCTGTTCAAAGTTTCAAGCATAGACCTACGGTATGGGTGTTTGGGGCCAGCTTGCACCAACTCTTGTGACTTCTCGCAATATGCACAAGATAATGCGATACTTCAACCTGTCTTAATCATACAGTCTTATCAGGAACATTTGTTACTTTACTACCTATTTTCCCATAATAATACACTGTTTCGCAAAGAAATATAAGGTTTAAATTGTGTGCCAACATGTTCCCTTCATTTCCACATAATTAGAATAGAGGATGGTTGAAAGTTCTTACTTTTAAGGCGGATTGTAAAAGCAATACATCAACCTCCCCTATACATGTGTCATGGCATTTTGGGCAATTAAATGCGGCGGCGGAAGATTAAAAATCCTATAAGGCTGAGCATTTGATCCCAATCCATGTACTCTCTATGCAACTGAGATATCAAGGCTCGTTCCCCAAAACAAGCATCATGTAATGGCGAAGTAGGCTTTTGTAAACAAAAGGTGAGATCTGACTGATAACCGCCAGTATGATGGGGACTAGTTGTTACGTAATGCACCAGGGACTTGATGTCTGGCTTTGGGCTGAATCTATGAAGTTTTTTTTTTAAAAGGTTTTATTGGGTCTAAAGTTAAATACCAGAATTCGGTCTGGCAGTTCTGCCATCTGGGCCCACATTTCAGCCTACTATGTTGACAATTGGTACGGCGGCGAGTAATAATATTATCTTCAGTGGACCATAAAGCAGAGAAAATAGCTTCTAACCATCGTATTCACACATGATAGATCAGAGAAATCAGAAAAGTTCAAGACTCCAGGCAGTCGCATTATAGTATTGGTGAAACCACTCAGTGGTCTTTGGGAAGGGGAGGGGAGTGGTGGGTGAGGGATAAAAGGGGATTGAAAAAGTGGAAGGAGTTTAGTATTCTGTCATAGTGTGATATTTTACATCCTGAAGTATAATACCTGCAGCTCATAGAGACTCCAGTACACTCAGGTTTGGCCCGATCAGTGCCGGAAGATCTACATGTATATGTATATATATTGCTGCTAGCACAGTGACATCAACATATAAACAGAGATAGAGGGAAGCAGAAGAAAATCATCAGGAGGAAGAGATCTAATACTTTGCCTGGAGAATTCAACTTATTATATGGTATTTTGAAAAATAAGATAAGTATAGTGTAATGATATGTAAGTGTGCATAGTATGAACATCTGGCATAGTAGTAAATACTACATTACCAAAAGACCTCTTATCATAGGAGAAAAGCCCATATCAATCTCGAGCGTAAATGTCGATTCACCATAATGACTGTGGTAATACCACATGACATACCCTAATATAGAAATTAGGATGTATGGCCGGTGGTGGGCCTATGAACATCCATTGTGTTTTTTTCTGATTTATCGTAAGACTGTTCATAATACACCAACTTGACAACTTGTTTAAAGCAACTTGTAGCTCTCTCGGATCAGTGGAGGAAATCACAGCATCATCAGCATAAAGAACTATATTACAGTTTCCTACCTGCTTCACCAGGTCATTTATATAGATAATGAACAAAATAGGACCTGCTGTTGAGCCTTGTGGCACTCCATACGTTATAGGCAAGGTCTTAGAAAATGTGTTATCCACACCAACTTCCTGAGTCCTATTTGTCAAGTAGTACTTAAACCAATCACATGTATTGTCACTAAGTCCATAATCAGATAATTTTTGTATTAGTATAGGGTGAGAAACAGTATCAAATGCCTTTTTATAGTCAATTAAGATAGAGAAGGTAGTCTTCCTATTGTTAAGGTTTCATAGACCATATCCAAGTAAGCACTGACAGCAGATAATGTAGAGTGATTTTTCCTGAAACCATGTTGGGCACAAGTGATATAATTTTTGCCTTCCATATAATTTTTAAGCCTTGTAATAACTAATTTTTCAAGAATTTTGCCAGGTAGCGGGAGTTGGCTTATAGGCCTTAGAACGTTTACAGATTTGCTATTGGGTTTCTTTGGTATGGGGGTGACAATGGCATGTTTCCACACATCAGGAAAACTTGCATCTAATAGGGATTTGTTAAAGATCATCCTAAGCTTACTACAGTCTCGAAGTAATAACTGCTTAATGACAGAGGATTTCACATTTGTGATAGCAGATGACTTAGTGACATCAATTTCAACAATAGCTTTTTTTATATCATCTTCATCAAACAGGGTAAACAGTAGGTCATGCTTTACATGTATTTGTGGTATATTGCTCCTATATAATACCTTGGGTAAAACATCCGCAAGTTTTTTACCAATTTTAGTAAAAAATTCATTGATATAATCAGGGATTTCAGCAGGACCATATTTGTGCCCAGTCTCATCATCAATAAGTTGATTTATACAGTCACCTTTATATTTAGGGAGCAGTTTTCTAACACCTCTCCAGAATTCACGAGGATCAGTTTTATGCTTATCCAGCAGCTTGCTCAGGGTATTCTTTTTATTAACAGCAATAGCAATATCAACTCTCTGGGCAACTGTATCAGCGACAGCCCAGTCACCTGGGTTATTGTATAGCTTGGCTTGTTTATAAGCATTGTCACGGAGCCTCATTGCACCTATGATCTCATTTGTTAACCATTCTGGCTTATCTACTGACACATGTCCTCCTCAAGGGGGCTGTGGCACTTAATGCTTTAAGGAAATTAGCCATATAGATCGAACATAATCCATTAACATCTTGGTGATAATTGTAGTCAACCCAATTGCTATTGCAAAAGTCATGGTGAGAGACATTAATATCAAAATTTCTGTACACCCTAATAGTTTTTAATTCCTTAGGAATTTTGTTTCTTTCACGTTTTAAGATTAGAAACACCGGCATGTGATCACTTAGGCGAATATTAACTGTACCATGGTGACTTACATAATCACAGTTTGTATACATATGGTCAATAAGGGTTTTGGATAAACCTTTTATTCTTGTTGGGATCGTAATATACTGCTTAAGACCATTGACATTAGTTATTCTCTTAATACGTTTTTTGATCTATGTCAGACAGTGTAAGTAAATCAATATTAAAATCTCCCATAATTACAATCTTTCGAGTGGGTACAGTTTTATCAAGTAGATTAATCAAGTAGTCAATAACATGTTGATTTCCTACCTCAGGGGGCTTGTAGACTAGAATCACCTTATATATAGCTTTATGGATCTCAAGGTCAATAGTCAAAACTTCATAAATTGGAGTTATTGCTGACTCAAGTGGACATTCAGTTATGATAATATCCTCTTTGACATAGAAAAGTTATCGGCCACAGTCTTTATCAACATAAGGGCGTCGATCCAGCCTTACAATATTATAGCCAGGGTATGATATCATTGATGTATCATGATGTTTGTCTAACCATGTCTCACAGACACCCATTACATCGGCATATGGAAGAATGTATGAGATTTTAATGGTTTTCCCATATAGACTGCATATGTTACAACCAATAAACTTCAACCCTTTATGTTGACCTAAATCATTTACCTCGAAGCACTCACTCATCAGGGCCATTTATGCCATTCTGGCAGATAAGACCATATCTGTATCTTGTAAGTGAACAATGGTAATGATGAAAAATGAAAACACATAGGGGGGGAGGGGGGAGAAATAAATCGTTCGCATGGTGTGCTGCTTATAACTATAGCTATGGGACCACAAAGTTGTAATATAGTCGGTGTGTGTGTGTGAGACTGCACACAAGCGTTCCCTAAAGAAAACTGGAAAACAAGTAGCATTAAGGTCTTGTTATGTAGTGCACTGGTTATAGTGATAAAGAAAATATAAGTGGTGATACATAGAGAGCCAGTGATATTCACTGTTATATGGCAATTTCAGTTGCCACAGTTAAACCTAAGGAACATATATACACATTTACATAGTTACCATTTGCCAAACGTAAGCAATGAACAGTAATCATTGTGCAATAATCTCTAGTGATCTATTGATCAAATAATCTTAGATACTATAGATGACCTTATATAGATTAACTGACATAGATTAGATGATGATACCTGCAGGTATGACTAAAAACAAAATAATCATTAGTACTGGAAATGATTTGTAGCAATGTACAGCTTGTCGATCGCTTTTGTGAGTTCATTGGCATAGTAGAGGTTGCCATCATGATCTAAATGGCATTCAACGAATCATAGTTGTGGATTGTCCTTCCTTGTCCAACCCCTTTATGAAAAAGGGTAGCTGTCCAAGAAGTGGGCACATCATTACTACAGTTGTAATGTGTGATCTCTCTGTTAACATCCAAAATGACTTGATTCAAGATCTTCTGATGTGGGTGCTCATATAGTAAATCATTGTAGTGGAACAAGTCAACTCCTATAATCGGGCAGAACATATGTGCGTCGGTAACAACTCTGAATTTTGATGTGCAATTTATCATGGCCTCAATGTAGTCAAATATAATATCATAATATTTCATGGTTATGTTGCACAGGCCTGCAGCCATGACAATCAGTCTTGGGTTATACTTGTGGAGCTCCCTGATCCCTAGGTTGGTCATTCTACCGATATCTGCTCCACGCCGATAATCAAAGAAATATGTAATCCCATCATGATTGTTCATATAATCTGCGAGGAACTCCCCCCTAGAGTCGTGCAGTGTGTAAACTGACATCGCTGCTGTCTGGTCGTCGCTGCTCCCGTCCCTACCTGGGACCACGTAGGGAGTTCAGTCGGCTTCTGGCCATGGCCAGGGCAACACTTGCTCAGAACCGAGCTCTCCTTATAGCACTACTTTGAACTCATGTGATTCTTGAATAAATATATGCTGGTTGCACTAACCCGAGCTAACTTGTCTGGTTTTGCTTGATATTGACATATCTCAAACTCAACCAAAGTTATACAAGAACTCGAACCGTTACACTGGTGCCGTGACCAGTCTTGGTTTTAGTGCGCGACCCTGGAGGTCGAACCAAATCATGACAAACTGACCCAGGGAGACTTGGGGTCCGACAGTGCTGAGTCCACTAAATCCGACTTCAGTTACTTAGGTTCTGAAGCAAAGGCACCACCATTTACAGTTGGTACAGGCCGAAGTCTGACTATTGAAACCGGAGATGGTTATACAACGGTTGCCGACTCCTTTACTGAAAAGGTAGTTTGAACTCCTAATGTGACAACTGCCCATATACAACTGACTTTGAATCCAAAGAAACCACATTTAGCAGGACCATTAAAAGATTTATTCCTACAAAATGAACTCAGTACCTCAGAACGGACAACTCGAAGTCCCATCATGATGATGAATACTTCGGTTCGAAGACCCGTGTCTACCACCGCTAGTACTGCTACACCAACATTGATAACAGACAGGAAGTCTTTAGAAGGCTTAAGTACATCGATATTTGATATAGGTGGAAGCCAAAGCCAGGGAATAACTGCCAAAGAATACTTGAGACAACAAGCAATCAAACGAGACGAGATGATGAGACTTGACCAGCAAAAAAAGTTGGAAAACTTTGAATGCAAGGTATTGCGACTACGAAATCTCTAAAAAACAGTGCAAGAAATACGAAAATGAATAAAAGATCTTACTTTTTTCCTTTGAACAAAATGTAGAAAATAAGGAAGCTAGAAATAAATCTCTCGAAAAGGAGTGTCTAGTTATCCAAAAGAAACTAGAGCCGAATTGGAAAACGAGAAACTGAGACTAGAAATCGAACATGAACAATGGGAGGCGGATCAAGAAGAGATATGCAACCAATTGTTAGCTGAAGAGGATCAGATCAAAAAGAACTTTGATCTTAGAAAAAGTGAAAATGAAAAGTTGGTACAGATTCAAAATGCTATGATCGAAGACAATGAACAGCTAATGCTAGAGATAAAGGACAATAATTAGGACCTAATAACTCACCAGCAGGAGCTGTGTTTACAGATAGCCCAGTTAACTAAGAAAAAGAATGCTCTAGATTGTTATATAACAGGTATAGAGAATACGGTACCACCACCGAAGTTGACTACAGCGCAACAGGAACTGGAGACGCATTCGACCACGAAATGCCAACTAAGAGCCAACTATAAATCGAACACTGATGAGAATTCTTTTCATACAGATACTACAGCAACTTTAAATTGTAATGTGGCTGACGAAGCTGATTTAGAAGAGTTCAAGGAAGACAATGAAATACCTTCTGATCAGACATCTGGGCTTTTGGTAGTATATAGCACAAATTCAACCTGAACTACCCACTGCAGCTAAGTACTAATAGTCTGTAGACTGTCCATTCTGCATGCACCTCACTCAGCTAACACAGGGACCTGTCTTATTCAATGTTCAATGCCATAGTCAACAGGTGTGTCATTATGAGTGTACACTGTCTCAGATTGCCAGGAGCCTGCTCTACCTGCCCGCCCCCCCCCCCACACACACACCCAACTGCCATGGGCTTCCCTAGCCCACTTAAAAGGGTCTATTTCTCCTCTTTCCTATCCCCTCAGATGTGTGTGGTGCACATATGCGCGGGCACCGACACATTCCTCTGTGAAATTGTGTTATGTCGTTCTCGCCATGGATATGACCTTAGCTGTCGAAATGGCGTTAAACATCTATTACTCACTCACTCCCCCAACTGCCAATCACTTGTAATAGTCTGTACCTCGTCACGGGCCAGTGGTCAGCAACCCGGCCAGATCACTCCACCTCTCTGTAGAGGGGGAGCACAGTGTAAGTACCTCGGTGTACATACATGTTTTCAATGTTCCACAAAATCGTTTATATAATGAAAGGAGTAATCAAATTAATCTTTCATCACCAATAGTAGATACATATTCTGAGAAAGCATTATTTCAATGTAAACTAAAAATTTTACACAGAAAAGAATGTAGCAGTTCCACAAGGTGGCCTTACACTTCAACCTCCTCTGATTTACAAAAATGCACATATGGCAACACACACTTTAGCACTGATTTCTCCATAGAGATCTTTGACAGTGAATACTTTGTTCAAATACAGAAAATATGATCCAATTCTAAAACAAAGGCTACAGGGATGCATTTCTGAATCTTAAAATGCTCTAATGCTAATCTGCCATAGGGCTCCAAATGATGAAATGTCTTATCTGCGAATAAAATCAAAAGTATGAGATATATTTTGAAAATTCCTTCACTGATAAGTAAAGTACAAACACTGTTGTTATTACATTAAAATAGTGAGCAGGAATAGTCCATAGCAGAGGAGCCACAAACAAAAACAGATTGCAAGGCCTCCCTATCCCTTACACCATGGCGACTGTGAACCATACACTAGTCTACTCATCTCACGAGTAGTACTCACTAGTCGCCGCGCTAAAAATGTAATTTGTTTAAAATATCTATTACTTATTTAGGCCGAATTATAACACATGACGGCATACAAGCCGACCCTGAGAAACTCCAGTCAGTTTCGGAATGGGCTAAGCCTGAAAATGCCAGGGAGATTCGATCCTTCTTGGGCTTTTGCTCATACTATAGAGACTTTATCCTGAATTATTCCAAAATAAGTTATCCTTTACAGATACTTGCACATTGTACTCCAGGACGGGTTAAGGAACGTTTCCCATGGGGTAGCGAGCAAGACAAGTCTTTTCAAGCTATAAAAGATTTGTTTGCAAAATACGCCAGTGTTGAAATATCCAACTTCGGATGGGCATTTCATCCTCGATACTGATGCTAGCAATGATAGCATAGGGGCTGTCCTGTCTCAGGTCCAAGATGGAATTGAGGTTCCCATTGCTTTTGCAAGTAATACTTTGAATAAAGCGCAAAAAGATTATTGCACCACTAAATGTGAGTTATTGGCTGTGGTGGTGTATACTAAGAAATTTCGGCACTTTCTATGGGGTTCCGACTTCACGTTTATCTGAGTTTGGATTGGAGCACAGCCAAATCCAACATCATGCAGGCTCAAAGCATGTAAATGCTGATGTCCTGTCTAGACGACCGATACGAAGGTGTCAGAAACTCGATTGTAATGATTGTGGGGTGCACAATGCTGTGTTGGCAGGGGTTTGAACCCGAGGAAAAGCTTGAAAAATCGAACCTTTGCCTGACCTCTGTGTGGAACATATTATTGAATGGTCCCCGGAGACCATCAAGCAGTTCCAACAGAATGACCCTGCAATAGAACAAGTAATTATACCGCTGAAGAATGGTAAGAAGCCCGAAAGGCCTGCCATCTCTATTGAAGACTGAGAAACTTGTAAGTTTTTAGCTCAGTGGACAGAGCTGGAAATTATAGACGGGTTACTTTGTCGTTGGAAGACTTGTCCCACCAAGGATAAAATGTTGCAAATAGTGATCCTTATGGCAATGAGACGTGAAGAGGTCACTCGAACGCCTCTCCAGGTGCTATTATTGGCCTGGAATGAGTAGCGATCTTACCAGATGGGTCATGACATGCCCCGAATGTGGTAAGAACAAACCCGGCCCCGGAATGGGCAAAATGCCCTTGATGTAAGAACTGTTCGGGGTAAGATCCGCCCGAATAGCTATTGACATCATAAGTGGACTGGAGCCCACACCTTGGGGAAACACTTGCATGATGGTAGTTTCAGACTACTAAACGAAATATACTTGTGTATTCCCACTACCTAATCACAAAGCCGCTACTTGTGCTAGTGCATTTGTCAGAGGATGGGTCCTCCATCTAGGCGCACCTCTAATGATGCACAGTGACCAAGGAAGGGAATTTGAGTCAAACCTATAGCAGGAGATGTGTCATTATTTGGCAATATGTAAAACTTGAACTAACCCATACAGACCTCAGTCTGACGGCCAAGTGGAAAGATCCAATAGAACATTGATTCAAGTCCTGAAACCCTTGGTAAATTCATGCCAAGATGATTGGGATGAACAATGCGATTTCGTAGTACAAACTGCTCTCCAAACCTTTTAGTGTTTGGCAAGGATATCATTATGCCTGCAGACTTGGTGTATGGTGTAGTTGGGATTAGCCCTGAAGCCCCATGCTCGGTATTGTTTGTAGAATCACTGAGAGAACACTTCAAACGAGCTTATGAGCTAGTTCGAATTGAATTAATGAAAAATGCTCGCTGGCAGAACATTGGTTATGACACTAATTTGAAGCATCGTCATTTTAATGTTGGCGATAGGGTATTTCGAATCCATGAACCCTTGTCATCTAAGAAATTGGTTTCAGGGTGGGATGGTCCTCATGTAGTGACAAAGATTATTTCGGAGTCCACCATGAATATATTAAGTTTACCCATGGGTAGAATTAATAGGAGTAGGAGAGAGGCGCAGCCCACGACTTGCCCTGAGGTCTGCCGTTACTTAAGTCTTGGTACACAACGAGTATATATGTCCTGTACTGTGTAATGTTATTTGTAAATGAAAGTTGAGATACTTTGAGAACGACTCGAAGTAGGGTCAGGTGCACCGAAGTGCCCCCATTCATGGTTCCTGTGGGTAACAGACAGCCAAGCTGATATGCACGTAAAGTACTGCATGTGTTTCTGTTGAACTCCCGATGATATGAACAGTGTAGGTACACACCAACGCAACGACCAAGCAGAGAGAAATATTTTCGAACTACGACAGGCGCTGCCTGATGTAGTACTAATTCTGGCTGCGGTGGGAAAGGTGGCGTGTCGGTTAAAAACTGGAGTGACGCAGTCTCCCCGCGCGCATGCATATTGAAGCGCCAAGGGTTGTTGTGCACGCATTGTCACTCATAGCATGCGTCCCGATCCATAGGAGACTGACATGCTTTTGTTTGGTGGGAGTTTTCACTGCGATTTAACTAATTCTTGAGTGAGGCAGTGTATCGAATACTACTCGAAGGAGTGTGGAGAAAAGGACTGACTGCTCTTGGGCTACTACAATGGCCCAGAGCCAGGTTACGGTGACCTCGAGGGACACCCTGTCCCAGCCACCAACTCCGAGGAGGCAATGGACACTTCGGAGGTCATTGCCGAAACGACAACAACAACCGATGGTTCTACACCAGCACAACCCACTCCCAAGTCACCGTTCCGAAGTTCTGTTGAACATAGGAGCTGACTCCAGAGGTAGTTATCCCCGAATCCCAGGACTAGAGACAACACTGAGAGGATGGATTAATGTAATGAAGGGGTACTTCCGTACCGCTTCGGGTAAAGACCGATGGATCGCTCCTCAGATGCTTGGAGGTAAGGGTCTGCCACCAGACTGTATCTCCATGGATTTGCAGATGAGATTAGTCAAGGGCGTTGGAGACAACCAAATTGACGACTCAGGACTCAGGTGTGACTACTTCAGTCTAGCTGATCTGACGCACTGACTCAGGTAGTCGATGAGATGGCTGAGGACTCGAGACACCACTGATCTATGGACTTTTCCCGTAGATGAAAGACTGACGAGCATTTACCGCTGGGGGCAGATTCAACCTCCGATTTATGATCGGGAACGCACTTATGTGTGTAATGGTTCGTATCGACTTATATGTTGGGTGGCTCGTTGGCTCGCTTATCACTAAAGACACCAACACAACACGAGTGATTCGGGTTGGGCAAAGCCCCAGATTACCCCTACCGCTCAGGTAGGCCTTTATTCACGTATGCTCTATAATAAGTGTACGTCTTGACTGGACCAAGTCCAGTCCCCTTCTGCGGATCGTCCGGCTTCTTAGTAGAAGCTGGACGCGAGGCATGGTGCTGCCCCCTCTTGTACCAAACGGGTATCGCGAAGCGACACCTGGTTGGCATAGCAGGAACGAGCACCACACGAGCACGTCTCTCGGATGAACCGCACTAATATATATACAACGATGCCGGCCCCTACACCACCCCCACTAGAGTTTACCTAGGGTTGGTGTTAAGAATACCTATTGTTAACATTATACAGTAAATATACATAGGTAAATTCTACAACGATATGTTCGTATAGAATATAACATTGTAGAGGTATACATATATATATTACGTTATGGTCCTTTGGCGCGGTGGGTGAGTCAGCCACCTGGGCTTCGCCCTCCACTTCCCGGATAGGTGGCAGCATCTGTTCGGGTGGTGTGAGAGAGGCACGGGGGGGGGGGGGGCGCCACTGTCCCTACCTATAAGAGGAGGACAGGGCTCAGTCGCCACGTCAGAGATAGTGAGACCATCGCCGTACGAAGCTCTCTAACCTAGAACAGAGAATCCGGCATCTGATACAATCTCTCCGAGCTACCTCCGGGTAGCCGTGCCTGTGTCATTCTAACTGAAATAAAACCCTGTTCGCATACACCCGAATCCTCCTCTTGTTGACTTGTCTGTCCAATAGAAAAGAGGAGAAAGGAACCCGTTACACTGGTGCCGTGACCAGTGGGTTCGGCGAAATGTATAGCCCGGACACATAGTGTCCGAACAGGCGAGTACAAGATTGGCGTATAACGCCAATCCGGATGAGACCCGGGAGGAACCAGCGCATTTTAATGCGCCCTCCAGGGACCAGCAATGGAGGGACACGATACCTCACTATGCGGATAGTGAAGAAAATGTCCCGGAATCAATCCTGGTGAAACACCGGATTGAACGTGTTAACCAACATTATTCTGTCAATTTAGAATTGGCAGATTCTTTGTTCGAAACTGGAGGAAGCCATGACCCAAATCATCCGGCTCCTATGCCAAGGAAGGTAACCTTTGATTGTAGTGCGATTACCACTGGGAATGTTACTTTCACCGTTCCGGATCATGATAAATACAATCGGGAAATGGATGAAATGAACCAGCAATATCTGGGTATGAACGAGACGCTGAACCTGATAGCGAGAGCTAAAGATGAAGCGTTCGAAGAGAAGGAGGATATTTTGGAAAATCTCCGAGATATGAGAGCTGAGTTTGAAAGTGAAAAACAAACTCTGAAGCAGCGACTGCATGAAGAAGAAACCCAATTTCTGAGTGCAAAAGAATCGCTGCAGGCAGAATACGAACGCCTGAAAGAATGTTGTGTTAAGCAGGCCGAAGATAATGAAACTGTCCGAATAGGTATCCTCCGATATAACGAACAGTTGATGAATGATCGGGATGAATATCTACTCGAACTGCAGGATTTACAAAATACTGCAGCGGCATTGGGTGACTATGTAGAACAAACCCAACAAGCAATTGGCCCATTAGACGATACAATAATCGTACAATTAGCTAGTCGTTTACAGGCAGGAACTACAGTAGATAATAATGATGCTGTAGGATTGCAGAGTGCGACACCTGTTGCCGGCCCCACACGGTATAATCCTTTCGTAACCGATGGGGCTGATAAACATGTGACAGGCGGTATTTATAATCCCAATAAACCGCCGAATGGAGTGGATTCCACAACTAAAAGGACAGGATCACCCACTAAAGGTGGTTCCCATACTACTCCACCCGGAAACAATGTGAGAGCCCCACCAGTACCTCAATTACCTTTCTTGACGAGTACAAAGACAGCCGCTAGTGGAGCAGGTGATCCTTCGGATTCAAATAACAATGGTTCGGGTAAACAAGACAGAAATCGGAATAATAACCCGAAACAACCTGACCCGCCGAAACCCACCCCTGGTCCTGGAGCAAGTACACCATGTCCTCCCACAAGGAATACATTGCCTGATGGTCATTATCGGAATGCTCCATCTCGTCCAACTTATGTAGGTATGCAAAATGCACAGAGCCCACATACAGGAACGTATGCCGATGGTGGTCAACCTCCGGCCGGTGACTCCCATGGCTTCCGGAGATACCAAGCGAATAGCTACAGCTATGACGGTAGTAATACCGGTTATACCAATACCCAAAATTTAAATTATTTTGGGCAGGGACGCAGCCAAGGCTATGACGGAGGTGGAAGATATCCACCGGGAGGATCCGGAGGTGGAGGATATCCATCAGGAGGATCCGGAGGTGGAGGATATCCACCGGGAGGATCCGGAGGTGGAAGGTATCCATCAGGAGGATCCGGAGGTGGAAGATATCCATCAGGAGGATCCGGAGGTGGAGGATATCCACCGGGAGGATCCGGAGGTGGAAGGTATCCATCAGGAGGATCCGGAGGTGGAGGATATCCATCAGGAGGATCCGGAGGTGGAGGATATCCACCGGGAGGATCCGGAGGTGGAGGATATCCACCGGGAGGACCAGGAAGGGGTAATACCCCATACGGTGCTAATCAAGGAGATGGAGGAAAGCCTAAGAGAGTGAACAGGCGTTCTTCTATGTCTCCCGGAATGCAAGAAATTTTTGATAATAGTAAATGCATTCAAGGATTGGGAATCGATTGCTATCGTAAAGGAGCCGATGTTGTCGAAGTAATGGAATGGAGTCTAAAAGAAGCCAATCGGCTTAGGGGTTGTTCTAACCATGCGCGTCGTATGGGACGGATACCTCCACCATACGATCCGAATGAACCTTGGAAAGATAGCTACCAAATCTTTGTAGACGAGGTAAATTGTAGCGGATGGACTAAAGACGAAGCATTACCGTATTTAGTCTGCTGGCTTAGTAAGGGAGGTAAAGTGGCCCTGAACAGATGGAGAAAAGAATATGGGATAGAAGGTACCTACGACGAATTGTTGGAGTGTGCCTGCTACCTATTCGGTTCTATTGTCCGAGAAGATCCTTGGATCACATTTAAGAGACGGACACAGAAACCCAGAGAATCACATAAAGTCTTTGGGCTGGAACTACAGGACCTGCTTAGTAAAGCTAGGCCTAATTGGGAATATGACGATGATTGTTGGATACAAGAATTATTCACTCAATTCATTGCCGGACTCCGTGATCCGGAACATAAGACTGTGGCCTGGGATGAATGGAAGGATGATACCTCCTTCAATGATCTGTTCCTGGCTATCGAAAATTATGACAGAAAGAAGCGGTTACTAGGCGCAAATGCACCCCCTGCAAGAGCTTCAGCAGTTAAAAGTGATCCGCCCATACCGGAACACACGGCTGCGGTTGAGTCCGGTTCAATGGACTCCGATTACGAATATATCTCTGATGATAATGGAGAATATATCGGATCAGTACAAATTGCCGGTAAATATTATCGGCAGAAAAGGTACCGAAAGGGAGGTTTCAAGAAGAAAACAAACTTCCAGAAACCCATAGGGGATGCATTACCCGCAGCACCCAAACTAGAGGTGCCGCAGAGACCGGTAGCGCAATCGCCCAGGGAGCACAGGGGAAACCCAGTACCGGATTGGAGGTAGGAAGTCAATTTTTGGCCAGAGTTGGTAGTGCTCACCTACCCATGGGCCATCCTTGTCTGGAATACTTAAAAGGATGTGGACGGGACCCGGGTGTGAATAATGAAGATTCTGCAATAACTGATGTACCTTCCATGTTGCATGGAAGGCGGTGGTATGTTTCGCTTAATATCAATGGAAGACCCGCTGAATTCCTAGTTGATACGGGAGCTAGCCATTCCTGTGTCTCTCAGAAGATAGCGGATCTTATACCGGATGTGCGCGATACTCTCCTATTGGGAGGAAACGCCCAAACGGCCGACGGTAGTAAGATGCAAACATATGGTAGGATGTGTGTGAAATTGCAATTTGAGGGTACTCACGAGTATGTGATAACCACTACGATTGCCGGTATAGCGGATGAGGGGATATTAGGATTAGACTTTGCGGCCCTGTATGGAGCAGTCTTGGACCCGAGAACTGGTGAGCTGAGTGTAGAGCATCCTTATCCTGTGAAAGTACAATGTGTATTGAGACAAGTTAGCAGTGTGGCGTCTGTCGCTCAGACTGTAAAGATTCCTCCGGGAGTGGCCTGCGATGTTCTGGTTCGGAGTAATTCCAAGTTAAGGAACCAGGATGCAGTAATTGAGCCGGATATGATTATGCTGGCTGGTATAGGATTGGAATCGGTTGACACGATAGTAGCCAATGGGGCTTGGTCAGTCATACCGGTTTCCAACACTGGTAACAGGACCTTATATTTGAAAAAAGGAGCCAATTTTGGTACCGTTACATTGGCTGAGACAGTGACTAGTTGTTCCCTGAACCTTCCGGTTGAGAGAATTGAACAAGAATGGACCGAAGATCTGAAGACAATGTATGAAGATACGAGTCTAGAAGATCCTTCGCAGAAAGATACACTCAAAGAGTTGTTGATTACGTATCAGAGGGCGTTTGCCGCTCCAGGTGAACCACTCGAGAAGACTACGAAGGTATTACATACCATTGATACGGGGGGGCCGCTGCCCTTTAAGATCCCGTATCGGAGGCTACCCCTACCTAAGAAAAGGGTAGCGGAAGCGGAAATAGCTAAGATGTTAGAACAGAATGTAATAGTTCCATCTAGCAGTCCTTGGAGTAGTCCGGTATGTATGGTGACGAAAAAGGATGGGTCTATCCGGTTCTGTATAGACTATAGGAAACTAAATGGTTTAACGAAGAAAAATTCGTACCCATTGCCAAGAATTGATGAGACAATCGATTCTTTGGGGGGTAATAAATGGTTTTGTACCCTGGACTTGCAGTCCGGATACTGGCAAGTAGGAATGAACCCGGATGATATGGAAAAGACCGCCTTTTCAAGTCATATAGGTTTGTTCCAGTATAATGTTATGCCTTTTGGCTTATGTAATGCTCCGGCAACCTTTGAAGCCATGATGGAGACACTTCTGAGTGATCTGTTATGGAAAAGGTGCCTCGTTTACCTTGACGACGTTATAGTATTTGGTAAAACGTTTGACGAATGCTTACACAACCTCAAGTTAGTATTAGAAAGAATAATATCTAACGGTTTAAAACTTAAACCTAAGAAATGTAATTTGTTTAAAAAGTCCATAAATTATTTGGGCCGGATAATATCTGAAGAAGGAATAAAAGCTGATCCTGAGAAAATCCAGGCAGTAACGGACTGGGGAGTACCGAAAAGTCCAAAGGAAGTAAGGTCATTTTTAGGATTCTGTTCATATTACAGAGACTTTATACCGAATTATTCTCGGGTAAGTTATCCCTTACAAATCCTAACAACATGGACCCCCGGTAGTAGGAAAGAGAAGTTCCCATGGGGAACCGAACAGGAACAAGCTTTCCAACAATTGAAAGCCTTGTTCACGAGTACTCTAGTACTGCAATACCCATCTGAGGATGGGCATTTCATACTGGATACGGATGCTAGCAATGAAAGTATCGGAGCAGCCCTCTCCCAAGTCCAAGGTGGAATGGAGGTTCCGATTGCATTCGCTAGCAATACACTGAGTAAAACACAGCGAAATTATTGCACAACTAAACGTGAATTACTAGCTGTCGTGGTGTATACCAAAAAGTTTAAACACTTCTTGTGGGGTACTAACTTTACATTACGTACGGATCATTCCTCCTTACGATGGTTATTAAACTTTCGGGATGCCGAAGGAATGATAGGGAGATGGCTAGCCCATCTGTCGGAATTCGGACTAGAGAATAGTCAGATACAGCATCGTGCCGGAAATAAGCACGTGAATGCTGATGCCTTATCCCGAATACCAATTCGGAAATGTGACAATCCGAATTGTACTGATTGTGGGATCCATAGAGCGGTAGCAGCCTCGATTCGAATTCCTTTCGAAACACGTATTGGCAGTGTCCTGGATTGGTCCTTAGAAACCATAAGGAACTTCCAGGAAGCTGACTCGGTTACTGCTAGGCTCCTACAATTGGTACCAAAGGGTATATGTCCAGCTAGGCCTATAGCCTCGCTGGAGAATAGGGAAATGAGAAGATTTCTAGCTCAATGGACGGAGCTGGAAGTCAAGAAAGGAATACTGTACCGCTAGAAACCATGTAATAATGGTGGGAAGCAGATACAAGTTGTCATTCCATCTGCCATGCGTAGGGACATCATGTATTATTGTCATGGACACAGAACAAGTGGTCACTTTGGGAAGAAACGATCTTTAGCTCGTCTCTCAAAAAAGATACTACTGGCCGGGTATGTCGCAGGACTTACTCCGATGGGTGGCTAGTTGCCCGGATTGTTGTAAAAACAAACCTGGACACGGACCCGGTAAGTTGCCCTTATCCCAAGAATTATTCTGGGTAAGGTTCGCCCGAATAGGAATTGATATTATTAGCGGATTAAATAAAACGCCGAATGACAATACGTGCATGATGGTAGTGTGTGACTATTATACCAAGTATACTAAAGTCTTCCCACTGCCGGATCATAAGGCTGTTACTTGTGCGGAAGCTTTTGTGAAGGGTTGGGTACTAACTTTTGGAGTGCCCTTAATGCTTCACAGTGACCAGGGAAGGGAATTCGAATCCAATCTCTGGCAAAGTATGTGTGAATATCTCGCCATCTGTAAAACCAGAACCAATCCGTATCGTCCACAAAGTGACGGGCTAGTAGAAAGGTTCAATAGAACCCTTATACAAGTCCTAAAGTCACTTGTAAATGACAATATGGATGATTGGGATGAACAATGCGACTTTGTAACACACGCTTACAATGGCACTGTTCATTCGAGTACTAACTGCTCCCCAAATTTGTTAGTATTTGGAGAAGATTTAATAATGCCAGCAGATCTGGTATTTGGTGTCGTCGGAATAAATCCGGAATTACCTTGTCAGGTAGTTTTTGTGGAAGCATTACGAGACCGGTTTAAAAAGGCATATGAAGTGGTTCGTCTAGAATTACATAAAAGTGCCCGCTGGCAAAAGGCCGGATACGATACGGGTGTAAAGATAAGACACTTTAAACCCGGAGATCGTGTTTTACGATTACATGAACCCCTCAGGCATGTTAAGCTGGCATCCAATTGGGATGGTCCATTTACAGTAACTACTGTGATCAGCGATTGTACGGTATTAATACAATCCGATATAGGAAGGGTGTACAAATCCAATATAGATAGGCTACGTCCTTGGTTAGGAAGAGAGAACTCCGATGAGAAATATGGAGAAGGTTCCAAATCCATATCTAATATGGATAGGGTACCCCGGTTAAAGAAATTACCAAGTAGAGGTCCCGGGAGACCGAGAAAGGTACCGGCTAAAACCGTAATGCCAGCGCCAACACCATCTCGGCGCGGTGTAGTAAAAAAAGTCTCGACGGGTGCAGACGGACTGAAGAGGAAAGGGAAATTGTTGGCTACGAAATCCCTAGAGAAGGCTCGGAAGTCTGCCAGGTTGAATAAGGGAGCTGGAGACGGTGTAGTGCTCCGTCGCAGTCCACGACTTGCCAGGGCTGCAGTGACCTAACCCGTTACACAACGAGTGTATCGTCCTGTAATCCGTTATATGTTGTCCTTTGTTTAACGGTTCGCTATAGGTTGCTGTTATGACCTCCGGGAGACGTACCAGTTGGTATTGGACGAAAAAATTCGATGGGTAAGTAAAGACTATCCATAAAGGCTCCATATGAATCCCTTGAGAGTCTCCCGAAGACGAGCGATAATGGCAGAACTGTACGGATTGTTATTTGTTTATATGTATCGCACGTGTAGTGTGACGTCACGTTGGCTACTCGCGTATGACCTCTCGTGACCCCGCCGGACCGCGGGTAAGTGACGTCAACCGCGAGAATTCGGCGATATTGGATTGAACGGGCGAAGGAGACAGACCGTGCTTCTGGTGTGTTTCTTTAAATTCTTCCGTTGCTACTATAAAACACGCGAAACCCTCTGGCGCAGGAGAGGATGAACACCAAGTAGGTGAGTGTTCGGCGGGGAAAGAGCCAACCTACCCCTGAAGTTGTCTCAGCGTAATGGCTGAGAAAACCGTGGCGGAGTCGAAGCGGTCCGGCGAGCCGGGTCACTTGACTCCCGATAGCGTCCTTCCGGATGCCGACATTGAGCAAGGCCCACAGTCTTTGTCCCCGGTTACCCCGTGGGAAGAAGAGATGATGGAGTTCGACGATCTCGAGAACTTCAACTTGGGGAAGGACAGTAGACCGGTTTCACCGCTACCGTCTTCCCCAGGCGACAACAGTGCAGGGGGAGGTCGCCCTCCTGCACCGGATTCGTCACCCGAGACGATGGGGGAATCTGGTGGCGCCACCGGTAACCCGTCTACCAGCAGTTGGGCGGACGACTGCAGTGGAAACCCGGATGACGGATTTCGAACCCTTGGGCGCCACAGAGTGAGCGAAAACTACTACCCATCTTACGATGGTAGGTACCTTTTCGTTCACCCGAACTTGATGAAGACGGATGAGGACGGTCGTCATATTCTGATTGACCCGGAAGTCCGACGGAGTATTCTGGAGGTTATACCTAACCACGTATACTCGGAAATCCCTCAGGAATGGCTGACGGATTACGGATGGTTTCAATGGGGACTCATGGTCCACCAAAAATTCCGTAAGGCAGTATATGATGCTGCTATGACACTGGAGCTTGACCTCATGCCACGACCCGATCGTAGTACATGGGGCATCGACGACCTTAAACAGGTAGATTGGATCGGGCTTTTTGTACGGCATGAAAGCCACCGTTACCCTAACCCGAATTCTCACGAGACGTCCTTATTGAACGTCAGTGAGTACCGGAGACCTGCTGAAGCGTTTGATTCCTGGTCTACGGGTTATACTCTCCAGGAATGCGACATTGAAAAGTGTCGGAAGTCGAGCCTGTTAACATGGACTCGACCCGAACTTATCCGTCATCTCATCCGGGAACAAATGGAGGATGAGCGAGCCGCAGCAAAAGCGAGACATGAGGAGAGTGAGAGGAAGCGTCTGGATGACGAAGCCGCCATTGCTCCTCCGATTAAGAAGATTGTCGTTACCGGCAAACGGGAGGACCCCTCACCTAAGGGTCCTCGTGCGGGAAAATCGACTCCTAAGCCCAAAGCCAAAGAGTCGGAAACACCTGCAGGCTCTGACGACGGGAGCTGGACTAAGACCCAGTCGGAACGTCAGCGGAAGGCTGAACTCCGGAAACTTAAAAACCTTCCGGATTCAGCCATCATTGAACGACGGAACAGAGCCCCCGAACCCGTAGAATCTATGGAAGTAGAGGAATCTGTTTCCGAATCGAATGTTTCGGATGAGTCGGACGACAACATAGTCCCGCCAACTCTATCCGATGCGGACAGATGGGCCAACGCTAAAGGGGGTTTTAAAGACCGCATCCCTACTAGTATGGAGGATTGCGTCACTGGTGTCACCAAAAAGGGTACGGTAAAATACGCCTGGCTCTTATTGAACAATTGTGCCGACACATATTACAGTCAGGTACAGAAAAAGAAACTGCGGTGGGCCTTGGATAAATGGTATTCCAAGACCCGGAAGACATGCCCCTTCTCCATCTGTATGGATAAGAGCAACCTAGTTATAAAAGGGACTGCAGCACACGGATGTACCCGATATCCAACCGGAACTATACATCTGTGAGGAGACACACGGCACACTCGTGGATAGTGCCATTGTGGTATCCTATGATTGTTACATTCCTGATATATTTTTTTCACTCGGACTATTCAATATAACGGATATAGGAACATATAACGCAATCGTGGATAGCGTCATTATGTTTCCTACACTATATTATATTAATGAACAAGACTTTAGCACACCGTAGAGGATTAGGGTAGCTGCCCTATCATCTTACATACTATAAACACATGGATTAATTACACAAGTTCAACATCACAGGAATGGACACTGCTCTATTATCAGAGCAATAATATCAATATATATATCTTATCATTTGAACTGTTCCACCACCTGGATTAACAGGACTGTGTTCATCCGTATTCATTTTTGATCTCTCCTGGATAGTGATTACGGATCTGCGATCTGAATGAATATATGATATCCATATACTATAATGACAATGTCATTCTTGTTGATAACTATTCATAGTATGTTTGTAAAAAAAAAACAAAAAAAAAAAAACTCAAAGGGTGTATGACGATTAAATATTATATTATAATGTATTTTTCCATTCCGGATGTAGACCTATTGTTACTCTGTGATATACGATTTAATATCACTTCTATCCGGTTATATATATGTTCACATATTGTCGTCTAAAGACACATATCCATAATGTTAATAACCTCTATTATTATAAGATAGATATAACTATAACATAACCCCATTGTTGGTTAAATAGTTTATTTATCCCCCGAGTTTTATCTAGTGGGGGTAGTGTAGAGGTATACATATATATATTACGTTATGGTCCTTTGGCGCGGTGGGTGAGTCAGCCACCCGGGCTTCGCCCTCCACTTCCCGGATAGGTGGCAGCATCTGTTCAGGTGGTGTGAGAGAGGCACGGGGGGGGCGCCACTGTCCCTACCTATAAGAGGAGGACAGGGCTCAGTCGCCGCGTCAGAGATAGTGAGACCATCGCCGTACGAAGCTCTCTAACCTAGAACAGAGAATCCGGCATCTGATACAATCTCTCCAAGCTACCTCCGGGTAGACGTGCCTGTGTCATTCGAACTGAAATAAAACCCTGTTCGCATACACCCGAATCCTCCTCTTGTTGACTTGTCTGTCCAATAGAATAGAGGAGAAAGGAACCCGTTACAACATTAAAGGGGCAATATAAATAATATGTACAAAGTAGTAGGCATCGTCGCATATAACCTAAAGTAACTAAATAATAACAATTAGGAAGTGGTGCCTTATGCACCATCGACCTAAGGTGGTATATAATTATGTAACAATGTTACAATGTTATTATTTGTAATGACGTATCAAAAATAATGGTTTTACATGGAATTATATATTAGTCGTAATATTTACATTAGAAGATACGTGACCCGAGGGGGGTAGATAACCCGAGAAAAAATTTCTTCAGATTTTTTTTACAAAAATATAGTATCGGATAGAAAAATAGATTTATACAAAATATAATACTGATAAAGTAGGCGTCCTACCAGGGTAGCAGGATCACCCTTACAATATACCGGACTTCCGGCGATCCTGGAATAACGTGTTATGATGTGCCCTGATGAAGATGGGAAGATGGAGCCCCGGTTTGGTGTGGTAATCCATTTGGTGTTTCGGGTAGCGTCCACTCCGCTGCAGGTTATGGTTCCAGGTCGGCGGGTCCAGTTCGAGGATATGAACCTCTGGCATAGTAAATGCCTTTACCCTCGGGTACGATGTACTCCATCAGATGGACAGTTACAGATCCTCGGGATCAGTGTCCATCTTCTCAGCTGGCTCCGGGTCGGCAGCGGGAGCCGAGCTGCTGCAGCTACTGGGTCTCGATAAAGGACTCGCTGCGCAAACTCAGCGCGCCCATCCCCTCGGAAGGACTGTCAACAGCCTCGGCCTCGATTGGGGCACCCAAAGCGATGGACAGGGACGACGCGGAGCCGTCCCATTCGTCCAGGTGCTTACCGAAGCAGAGGAAGAACTTGAGGTCAGCCTCCTTGTACCTATGGATGTACCCGGCGTTCTCAGCGCGGTGGAACTCCTTAAGCTTTTCAGCTTCCAACTGCTGACGCCGGCAGGATTGGAGGGCCTCGTCGACCTTCTTCCTCTCCTGTTCCCGGATCTTCTCTTCCTCCCTCTTCTGGACCTCATAGACCAGATTGAAGGTGGCTTCAGTCATACACCGCCAGTAGTCGACAGACTTCTGGCATTGAAGTGCCTGCCATTCTGCCATCAGGTCATTCTGGATCTCGGCAGTACGGACGTCGCGGTGATCGACGAACGTATTCGGATCCTGAAGACCAGACAGAGTGCTGGCTATGAGTCCCACCAGCGGCCCGAGGGGCCGCTGGTGGGACTATAGCTGGTGGGGTTGCAGCAGCTTGCACAGTGACAGGCGGAGCGCCTGCTGGAGGGACCGAGGGACCCTCAACAGTGGTTCCCCCCGGCCTCGGCCGCCGCCCGGGGGAGCTCGGGTGGACTCAATGCCACCACGGCCTCTACCCCGAGCCTTGGCTCTGCCCAAGGGGGTTAGGACCTGTGATTCGGGTCCCGCTGGTCCCATTGCAGGGAACTTCGCCGCGTACTCACTGTACGTGGGGCGCTTGCCGGATGACCCTTCACCGGCCCACCATGCCCACCGGGTACGCACCGTAGCAGAGGCTTGTGGTGCATATGGTGCTCCACAATATGACGAGCGAAGCGAGGCTTCGTCTCGAACGTCTTCTCGCCTGTGAGGGCGAGCTGGCAAGACTCAAATGGGCACTAGTTTCCCACTACATCAGTGGAATCCGTAGCGCTCTGGCATTCCTCGCCGTTGTCCTCGGCTTCATAGAAAGCCGCCATTACCAGCTTTGCAGCGGTACACTCAGAAGAATAATGTCCCATGCGCTGACACCTGAAACACTTAACCGTCCGGCGGTCCACTCTGGGTCTCTGCTGGTTGGCTTGGAGGGCATCTGTAATCTTTTTACACATTTCCTCCATGAGCTTGGTCATGTCCGGAGACTGACCCCTCGCTTTATCAGCACTGTCAGAGGGCTTAGTAGCCTTGCTACCAGCTTTCGAATCACCTCTGACCTCGGATGGCGATTTAGAGTCCTTCGATTTACTGAACGCCTTTCTTGGAATATACTTCCTACCTGAAGTGTTTTTCCTAAGCTGCATCGAGCAAAAGGTGCCGTCCTCCTGCTCGATGTCGATTAGTTCAAAGTCATCCGGGGTATTTTGTACCTCGGGTCGCTGAACTACCGACGATACTGGAGTCGAACCTGTGGTATTCGGGATGTCTCCAGCTAACATCGTTCGTTTCTTCACAGCCATATCTATACCGTTAAATATGCAGTGCAGCGTTATACCCTCTTTCCAGGCATCTCTAGCAGCTATCTGCTCGTCTCGGTCTCTCAGACCCTTGACGAATTGGGTAATTAGATCGTCCATATACCAGTCCTGGTTTTCTGTACCGGGTCTGGCCTTACTTAACAGCGCATGCAGCTCCATACCGTATGCCCTGAAAGCTTAGATAGGCTTCTGGGTCCGTTTTCCAAAGCGGATCATTGGATCCTCCTTGACCATATTACACAATAGTCCGCTAGCAGATTCGACTAACTGCTCAAAAGTCCAGGTGCGCCATTGCTCCACCGCCATACGACCCGGCCCACCTTTTAGGCATCTTACCAGATGCGGCTTGGCCTAGTATGGTGTCCAACCATTACAATTCATCACATCGATGAAATCTTCAAACCATTCTTTCCATGGTCGAGTTCCGTCGTATTCCTTCGGGATGACAGCTACCCTTCGGGCTGAATTGTGAGCGTACATCAATCTAGTGCATTGTTGTTTACTCCATTCGATCGCCTTGGTTTCATTCAAGGTTCGATTGCCTCCCATCCCACCAAAGCTTGTATTGTTTGGTGGTGGTGGTGGTGGTGGTGGTGGTGGTGGTGGTGGTGGTGGTGGTGGTGGTGGTGGTGGTGGTGGTGGTGGTGGTGGTGGTGGTGGTGGTGGTGGTGGTTGGTTATACGTCCACTGTGAACCACTGTAGTTCGTATAGCCTCCACCCCCTTGGTTGGGGCCGGTACCCGAGGCACCATCGCCACCTGCGTTGGGGCCGTTACCCGAAGTACCATCCCCACCCTGGGCACTAGTATAGTTGGCGCCGCCCTGATGACCATCATTGGGCGGCGCCTGGTTCGGTTGGTTGCTGCTGCCAGGTGGATTCTGTTGGTTGCTGGTATTACCTGCTCCCAATCCGACATCATCTGTCTGATCCACGTGTATGTGGAACCCACTCGTTTCCGCGCTAGTGTCGGAACCATCCCTAGGCACGAAGTCCGGGTCTAAATTGTGGACTATCGGGACCTCACTTATCCGGACTACTAGTTCAGCCGTGCTTATCTTGGGTTCTGATATATACTCCCCCTTGATCTACATTCCGTGTCGCATTATCATTGACAAATGGATTATACGCCGGATGCTTCGGTGTTGAACAGGAAACTGGGTCTCCTTGTTTAACAAATGTCGAGTTAGGGTTTAGGTCCTTACTCGATGGGGGAGCATTCGTCTGCTCCTGTTCCTGTAAATAACTCTCCATGGCAGACTTATTTATTGTGAGGGTAGCTACATCCGTAGTAAGGTTTCGCTGTTCCTCCCTTAGCTGTGCATTTTCGGATAAGATCTCGGATCTAATCTTCTCATTGCCTGTTGAGTCGATGCTGTCATCGGCCAATGCATTGCCTACACCCCGGCAGACGTGCGGACTATTCCCCCGGTCTGCACATCAGACTATTTCCCAATTGGAAAATTGGAGAACCCCGCGTATAAGACGCACCACTAACTTGAGGAAATCCTATAAGACGCAGTAGGCATTTGTTTGGCATAGAGGATGCGTCTTCTACGCGGGAGATTACGCTACTATTGTATAATTTAACTTAACCTAACCTTGAAGTTCAAGTGTATCTTACTTCGAATTAGTATATTTACTACTAGGTTGGTTACTTCACAGGTTCATAGTGTTACATACTTAATACCGTAATCTCCCGCGTAGAAGGCGCGTCTTCTACGCCAAACAAAATGCTGCTGGGTCTTATACGCGGGAGGGTAATTGCCTTGAGTTGGGGGTGCGCCTTATACGCGGGTTTTTCCAACATCTCATTTGGGAAAATGCGCCGATGACAGCTTGAACTCATAGCGCCAGCACCGCGGCAGACCGGGAGGTGTCAACGCGCTTGGCGGGTTCAAGCCGACCGTGTGCCGATGACAGCATAGACTCAACAGGTTGACAATGCGGTGTTGCTTGCCGGGGTGTAGGGAACACGTGGGCCGATGACAGCATCGACTCATAGCGCTAGCACCGCGGCAGACCGGGAGGTGTCGACGGGTGCTTGGCGGGTTTGACGCCGACCGTCACACCGTGTGCCGATGATAGCTTGAACTCATATAGCCAGCAGCGCGGCAGACCCGGGAGGTGTCGACGGGCGCTCGGCGGGTTTGACGCCGATGACAGCTTGAACTCATATAGCCAGCAGCCGGTCGGTGTAGATTTGCTCGGCGGGTTTGACGCCGACCGTCACACCGTGTACCGATGACAGCTTGAACTCATATAGCCAACAGCGCGGCAGACCGGGAGGTGTCGACGGGCGCTTGGCGGGTTTGACGCCGACCGTCACACCGTGTACCGATGACAGCTTGAACTCATATAGCCAACAGTGCGGCAGACCGGGAGGTGTCGACGGGCGCTTGGCGGGTTTGACGCCGACCGTGTGCCGATGACAGCTTGAACTCATAGACCCAGCACCGCGGCAGACCGGGAGGTGTACAATAGTGAGGGTGGGGGGGGGGGGGGGTGGGGAGGGGGGCGCCTTCTACGCGAAACAGCCCCCCTGTGAGATGGGGGGGCGCCTTATACGCGGGTTTTTCCAGGAATCGATCCAGAAGAGGTACGTGCGCCTTCTACGTGAAAAGCCATTCTCTGAGTTGGGGGTGCGCCTTCTACGCGAGCTGCGCCTTCTACGCGGGAGATTACGGTATATATATTTTGCTATACTTTATTATTGTGTAAATACTTAGCTCTAGCCCTATTGTAGTTTTTAGACTATTTCCTATGTGTTTTCTACCCTAGTCATAGCCGATGGGGGTAGTGTAGGGGCTCGTGGAGCGTCTTATATGGTTTTAGCTCCCTATTCGAGAGGGCAGGTCGAGAGGGCAGGTCACCGGTAGGACCAGAGGTCGCTTCAATCTCTGGCCACTATGGGGTGGTGGCAGCACTGGTCCTTCCTGCTCCAGTCCCTACCTGGGACCGCGTAGGGACTTCAGTCGGCTTCTGGCTACGGCCAGGGCAACACTTGCTCAGCACAAGGCATGATGCACAAATGAATCAATGCCTATTCCTTGGATGTTTATTGTCAGATTTCAGCATGTAATATATCGATTTCAAGGTTTTCTACAATGTCGATTCCATTTTTCAAACTTCTAAATCCATATTTTTGATGGTTGCTGAGATAGAGTGCATCATGCTAATCAGGGCATGATGCGCAAATGAATGAATGCACATATCTCAGCTGTTTATCAACAGATTTCAATGTGTATTATATCAATTTCAACATTTTCAATCATGCCAATTCCTTTTTTGAAACTTATAGACTCATATTCATGATGCTTTCTGAAATAGAAGCTAAGATGGAAGTTAAAGCATGATGCACTAATGAATAAAATGCCATTAATCTTTTTAATATTAATACTTAGTCATAGGTTTTGCTGACAGATTATGAGTAAATACTGACATGTATTGATAATTGCTGATATATAGTGACTAAGTACTGACATATATTGACTACTTGCTGACAAATTGTGAGTAAATACTGAAATATATTGACTAATTGCTGACAAATAGTGAGTAATTACTGACATGTATTGAGTAATTGTTCAATGGAGGCAGCCATTGCTTGATAAGGCACCGCACACACTCAGTCACCATGTATTAGTAGTGACAATTTGTTAGCACATGAATTATACAAAGGAGCAATAGAATATATCTATGTATATTGAAAAGTATCAGGACACTGCATAATTATGTTAATTATGCAAATAATATGCACCGATATGGAATGTTCGGTATGAATCTGGGGTGTTTCATCCCCCTAAAGAACATACCCCACTAAAAAATTTGTTTTGAAAAAGAAAAAGTGAAATAAAGTTTTTGACTAGGAGCCTTTTTTTGGCCCCAGACGGTCCACCTGTGCCCTTACCACAGTGTGCATGCGCCCTACCTCCAGCCAAAACCTATCTGTTTTAAGCGTCACTGGCGAAAAAGGGCAGGTTTGAGGAAGGAACGGATCGAAATGAAGGTTTTTTTGGGGACGCGGGGGCACACGCCAGTCCAGGCACTGGCAGAAAGGTGCAAGGAATGGCAGTTTACAAAAACCATCATATCTCACTTAATAATTTCACCTTAAACTAAGGGTAAGAAAAATACAAATTAATATACAGTCTAAGTGAGTTCCTAGCGCCAATGCACCACTATAGGAAGGCAAGGGGTATCAGTCTGACCCTACAAATTCATATACAGTCTATGCACCACTATAGCAAGGTACAGGGGTATTAGTCAGGCCCTACAAATTAATATAAAGTGATATTGACTTCCTAGCGTCAATGCACCACTGGAGCAAGGTTAAGGGGATAAGTCTGGCCCTACAGGTTAATATACAGTCTTATTGAGTTCCTAGCGTCAATGCACCACTGTAACAAGGTAGAAGGGTATCTGTCTGGCCCCACAAATTAATATACAATCTTATTGAGTTCCTAGCATCAATGGCATGTCAGTTTGAACTCCTAATAAGTACATCAATGAACAAAACGACCTGGGACAAAAAACAATTCACTACAGGTACTTTGAGGCACCTAGATCTGGTGTAGAAGTTATCAGCCCGCCCCAGAACGACCTAGGAAAATAACAATTCACTACAGGTATTTGGAGGCACCTAGATCTGGTGTAGAAGCTATCAGCCTGCCCCAGAACGACCTGGGACAATAACAATTCACTACGGGTATTTGGAGGCGCCTAGATATGGTGTAGAAGCTATCAACCCACCCCAGAACGACCTGGGACAAAAACAATTCAACACACCACCACCCACCCCCTCCCTCACCTTCTACTGGATGCATTAGCACCTCCAAATATAACAAAGCTACGTGATTGGGCTCCTAATATGGGAATGGCACTCTTGTTTTAGGTACCTAGTCTTCTAATAAGACAATGGCACGTAAGATTGAACTCTTAATAAGTACATGAGGGCCGTAGGAGGTATTACATAATGCTATATGCGGGCATGTGGGCAGTACCATGGTTCTCTGTGGGGTCAAATGCCATGACGTAGGTGTAACTAACATAGACTTGCATAGGTCTTATATAAATCCGTTTTGTTATTGCCTATTTGGTCTAATGAGATGAGGTCTTAAGTATTATACCTATGGTAGCACAGAAAAATGAATTACTGAAAGGACTTCATTAAGGTCTAAGCAGTCTTGGTCATGGCTTGATGATTTCAGTAGACGAGCTTTTGGTCTAAATTTTAGCGCGAGGGTATACATGTGAATGAATTATTTTCATAAATGAAAATAATTCAATAATGCAGGTTTTAGAAAGACTGGTGAAATAGAGACCAAACGTGGCCATTGCCTTCAATGTTGTCATGATATGCAATGTTGCAGTTGGTCTTTGCTCATTTCTATGGGTGTTAGTATGCAACCTCCTCCTGTTATCAAATTAAGTCATTGAGTCCCTAAGGTTCATGTTATTAAAGGCATATATAAATGTGTATATCTAAGGTAGTCTATCGATGACACTGTGTATATGTTTTAGAAATTGACTAGAAATCGAGTTTTAGTGTTGGAAATAGCATGTTGGTTGCTATTGAAACAGTCCAACTCCCTGGATATATATCAAATTGTTGATTTGACCCCTTAAAACAGTTTGTCATCTCAAAAAACCCAAATTTTGATGTATTACACATGGAAATCAGATAAATATTGACAAAACTATGATATAAACAGTTCTCTGTGGCCCTTGTGGCAGCCATCTTGGATTTCTCAGAATGCTCAACGATGTCAGCTTGACATAATCAAGATTCTGAAAGTACATTACTTCCTGTACCCGAATCACTCATAACCTCTTCGGCGGGTATTTTTGCAAAGTTACCAGGAATATGACCCCTCGGCAACCAGACTATATCTAAAAGAAGGCATGGCTCTGTTGGATGGACTCAAGTGACTGATATTTTGCATGACTATAGAACAGACATGCATTTTTCTTCAATTGTCGTCACATGAGACACATGGTATTTATGCACAATTGCATTCATATGGTAGGTAAACAAATTTTTAGCGGACTGAAGGGCCGTAATCAGAATCAATGCAAAATAGACTTGATATTTAGAGGGTGTTCGCCATTAGGGCCCCCTTAATGAAATGTGCGTCATTATATACTGCATTGATAATGCATGTTAATACTAGCTAGTTAATACTGCATGATAGTGTAGAAATATGATCAAATGTCAAGTATGTTGGTCAGAGAAAGACGGTATCACTGATTCAACTTACATGGATAATCTTGAAAGGCCCCTGTCATCAATCAAATCTTGGTATAAAGCTTAGCTATGCTGCTAACAGCTATGACTCAGATATTCTATGAGATCCTTGACAATACTCTATATATTCCTCATCCATATACTGTGCTGACTCAGATATTCTATGAGATCCTTGACAATACTCTATATATTCCTCATCCATATACTGTGCTCTCTCAAGTCAGAATGTTAGTCGGTTTATTATATTAATCATTTAACATCACCATCTGTTCAATTCTTTGTATTTTATATACCATAATGCCTCATTTAAACTAGAGTGTCCGTTATACGGTTCTGTCCGTTACTGTAGATGAAACGTGACCAACCTAATATACAACTGAAATGGGTCTAGACCCCTAAATTCGACAGGGTGACATGGCCATTTCTTAGAATCGACATGTGACATGGAGCTTAGTGACAAGGACATGGAGAATGAAAAAGTTAGTGACATGAGACATGACCTTTCTTTAAAATCGACATGTGACATGGAGCTTAGTGACAGAGACATGGGGAAATAAGCTACCAGGATATACTAATATAGGATGTGTTCCCTTACTACCAATAAAGGTGACAGACATTACACACAGGATAATACAGAAGTATTCATGTACGACTAATTTCTCCCAAATAGAAGCAAGGTGGCGGTGTTAATTTCATCAATTCTTCCTGTGCAGGGAAAATGTGGGCGCACTGTATGCTCATTGGCTAATCGTGGTCTATAATGACTGCTACACGAGGTACGATAATGACTACTTCATGCTATTTAGGTGTATCGATAAGGGTCACTGTAATGATCACCAAGGTACCCAAGTAGCAGTCCTCTGTGGCTGTCAACTGTAGCCGGGACAAACATAAGATCGTTGGAGGGTCTTTGGCTTAAAGAACAAAATGAAAGACTTATCAACTCATTATCAACTCGAGATGCCAATTAGAACATGGCAAATAGTCCAATTATTTCCTACCGAATATGCACATACTACCTGGGTTTTTACCACAAAACGTTGCAAACAAACTGGACCCAGTGCCCTACCTGTAGGGGCATCTTGTAAACCCCACCAAAGGCTTGATATAATGCCATTCATGAGATAAGTAATACCTCACGTATGAGCTTCATCGAGACACTGGGCGAGTTCATACATACTTCACTGACCATCTGATTCATGTAGAAGGCGCACATAATACACAAGGATCTACGGTTACAGTAGTAAATCCAGCCCTTAAATAAAATCTAAAATACCACTACATTATGATGAAAAATCACATGTACGATTCATGCATCAATCTGTGAATGTATGGAACAAATGAGGCTTAGACGATATTATTTGTGAACATGCATATATGTTGATTCTCTAGGAACCGTGCAATTGATGCCGGCCGTTATGCATATTGAAGGTCAATCTGAAGGAGACGTCCAAGTACAAAGCCCTGTGAGGGTCACCAGTGGGGAAGGAGTGCTGACTGAGAGAACATCACAAGTCATTTAGGGAAGCATATAGAACGGAAGAAGGGCATTCATAATGTTTATATTCCTGGACTTGTGGATACAGGCTTAACATTAACAGTTTGGGGATATCATTGATATAATCAGGTAGGGAATTAATTACCGATTTCTAAAAAACCGTCTCAAGAATACTACAGTACAAGTGTAATGGTTCTTATCGACTTAAATGTTGGGTGGCTCATTGGCTCGCTTATCACTAAAGATACCAACACAACACGAGAGATTCGGGTTGGGCAAAGCCCCAGGTCACCCCTACCGCTCGGGTAGGCCTTTTATTAACGTACTTTCAGTGCCTGGTATACGTCTTGACTGGACTAGGTCCAGTCCCCTTCTGCGGATCGTCCGGCTTCTTAGTAGAAGCTGGACGTGAGGCATGGTGCTGCCCCCTCTTGTACCAAACGGGTATCGCGAAGCGACACCTGGTTGGCATAGAAGGAACGAGTACCACACGAGCACGTCTCTCGGATGAACCGCACTAATATATATACAACGATGCCGGCCCCTACACAAGCAAGGCCAAATTTCCTAAACAACTGATTCGATGTTTTCATGAATACCAAACCAGGTTCAAATCTACACATTTATAAGACACTTTAAAAGACATGCCGATTATCAAATGCCTGACTCTAATTTGCTCACATACTTGGCCAGTCTTGGGGGTTGGGGGTAAAACAAGTTTATGGCTAAAGATATGCGACAGAAAATTTCAAGCTGTCCAAGAATAAATTCGGAATACTGATAATTCTTCTTAAGGTAATTTAGGGAGTGATCATTTTTTAACAACCGGAGGGGGGGGGGGCGGCTGGTTGGTTTGCGCGTGGATGCGCTAAAAAAGTTTCGACCCCCCCATAAGGGACAAAAATTTGCGTGCGAATGTCCCCTTTAAGCCTATAGTAACGCGCCTGGTTTTCCACTGAAAACAGGTGAAATTATTTTGCCCCCCCCCCATCAGAGGTATTGAAAAAATTCTGACCCCCCCTGGTCAAGGGGTTGAAAAAATTCTGACCCCCCCCTCAAACCCACCAGCCCCCCCCCCCTGTTGTTAAAAAATGATCACTCCCTTAGGTTAACAGAATCTGTGTAGCCAGAGGATTGAATGATATATTTTACTTTTGTAGACCTCGTCGTAGGGACAGAACGACCTAGCTATGGATTTGCATAAATTTCTTGCTGGGATTCCTGAGAGTTCCCTTCATTCTCGGGAGACGCACATGGCGGACGTTGAGACACTCTGTCAGTTCCACTATGAAGGTACGGTAATACATGTACTTGAAGATGGGGTACTGGTATACAAAGGTTCCAGGTCATCCAGTGGGTCCGCCATTGCTTTATCTGGTACCTTGCCAGATAAGCACTGTTAGTAACAGCCAGCATGATGGGGACCAGTTGTTAGGACCCTATAAAATCCACAGTAAATGGAGAGAATTTTCGCATTGGTTAATAATACATCCCACTACCTCCATATACCAGCATTGTCTCACAACAGTGACAAGGATGCTAGGGGTCAAGGTCACTAACACAATGCCTTTGATGTCTACTTTGTAATTTGTTTAAATTTGTAGACCGGGATCACCATATGACTACTAACCAAAAGCCTCAACTAAAAGCCAACTTTCCTTGTCGTTTTTCTGGCCCCTTGTAGGAGTGGCCAGTAGGAAATTATTTGTGAATGTTCCCCTTAGCATAATGTGGATTTGAACTTCTTTTCTCATATAGTTGATGATAGAATGATTTTGAGTGCTCCTTTTGTAATAGTCTTAATGATGAAATCTACTGCGCACCCCCCCCCCTTTTTTTTAGTGTTTATGGTGAGATCTCTTGTAATTATCTCAATGGTGAACATTCCCTGGACCTAATGTCGATGGTGATATCATTTGTGACATTTCGCCTGTTAAAGCATTTATGTTGAAATGATAATTTCCCTTGCAATATTCACCACAATGGAATCATTGCTTTTGTAGTGTTCCCAACCCTCGTTACCAATCGAATCCTTCGATAGATAACGAACAAACATTTAAACAGGTTCTAGTTAAAACTTTATTGTTAACATACTTGACACCAGCTGTTCTAATCACAGGTTACAGAGTAGCGATTCAATCACTAGTTAACAACTCGATGTTATATGACTCACAGTCTTCTAATGTCTCGTAAAGTAAACACCATGAACTCTCTCTGTGCAGCAGCACAGGGCGATCAGTAACACATGGTAGCCGGGCAGCCATTCCCCATCTCTCAGGATGGTCCGTCACAACTGGACTGACCTAGAGGAGGGATTCAGAAAGACCTTATATACAGTGGAGTAGAGGACCAAGTGACCAGAATGTGATGTGGCACTGGACTCCAGCACCTCCAGTATGTGAAGTGTCCTCAATGTCACCAATGAGGAACTCAAGAAGTGACGAATATTCCTTGATGATGACTCGCGACCACCACACTTTTTTAAGGGTCGGCCAGCTTGGGCGGCAAACCATGCGTGAGCTTTAGTCAACCCATTAAAACCCCACGTTTCTCACATGAACCTCACGTTTTATTCAGGTTTGGAAAGGGATCAAATCCCCAAGTTAGAAAAATATTTTACTAGGACAAATTTTTTTTTTTTTTCATTTGTTTCAATGTTTGGGGCTCATCTAGCTCCTATCTGAGACAAATGGAATTGGTAATGAACACACTTTAGGATGCTTTAACCCCAACACATGGATCAAATCTAACCATCACGTTCCAAACATGTATCAAAATTCACGTCTGAACGTGGGTTTTAACACTCAGATGTGAGAGAAAAGTGGATAATTTTGTGGTTTGCCCCGGGGCCATTCAAATATTATGTAACACAAATTCGGCCACTTTTTGACACCCCTCGTAACACTTTGTAACAAAATGACCAACCCTCCCCCTCCCTATTTATGTAACAACGGTCAGACCCCCCCCCCTTCTCCTCATGCATAAAAGAAAATCCAGATTCCAATCGACAATTTTTAAAGTGTTTTATTGGGTCGTGAAGAACAATCACAATAATAAATTGTCCCTCTCCTAGCAACCTTGCATTAGGGTCTTTAAGCTAGGTCCCGACAATATGCAGGCATTTCCAATCAATGGGCCTCCTTGTACATACCTCCCCCCACTTCTTAATTTGACAGAAAACACATGAGGAATAGCCCATTTTTTGTCATATGATGCATTTACCAGTTGTGTTATGTAACAATTGGGCAGACCCCCCCCCCTCTTCTGTCACAACGTGTAACAAACTTCATGACTCCCCCTCACCCATGATGATGTTACCTATTATTTGAACGGCCATTCCATAGTGCTCATATGGCCTAATCTACCACCTGCTACATTGTATTTTGGTGGTTACCCTTAAAGCTCTTCATTCACCAATAAATATCCAACTATATTCTACTAAATCTATTGCACCTTTATTGTAAATTATCACGTGGTATCATTTGGTCATGTGACCTTTTGGTCATACAAAGAAGAAAGTGCAGGGCCTATACCAATGGCCGGCATCACCTCCACTCCTTTTTGGAGGAAACTAGACGTAGCAGAAACTGCAGGATGAGAAATTGATGGGGATATTAGGGAGTGGGCATTATTTATCAAGGGGGCGGGGGTTGAGGGGGTGGGGTTTAAAAAATTCAGACCCTTCCTGAGGGGGAGGGGCATAAAAAGATTTTGACCCCTGTTGAGTGGGAGTGTAAAAGATTTACCCCCTTTTTAGCAAAAAAAAGCCAGCGCTTTACTATAGGTCAAAGTACACATTGTGGCACTCTGTATGAAGCGGAAAATATTGAAGTGGAAAATCATTTCCTATGAAAAGGTAATGACGTTTACAATAAAAAAAAAAAAAAAAAAAAAAGGAGGGGCGTGAAAATTCTTAGGGATGTCATCGATATTCCCAATATCAGCAATATTGCAATGTTAAATATCGTATTGTCATTGCCCTTATATCGATATATTATGACCTACTTGCTATATTTATGAAAATTTCATTAGTAAAGGCACATGAGGAGTGGGCAAATATAGGCATATTTGGTATCAAATATACGCTCATGGTGTCGGTAGAGCAATAGGATAGGATATACTTACATTTTAGCTACTGGTAAGGCCGTAGTATGCTTTTTTTATTGAAAGATTTTTCGACTTGAAAAAATGAACTTCACACCTTGACCCCCCCCCCCCACATCCGAACCTTAATGTAATATAAAACCATATTTGAGAAACACTCTCAATTCATATCGACATCACTAGGATATTGATACATGATAATATAACAACCTTTTTTTAATTCTATTTTGGTCAATATGTACTGACGAAATGCCCTGAATTTATGAACACCATCTATAGCATCAGTACAGAACAGTCATTATGGGTTTCAGTGAACAAGGGAGAGTATAATCATATTGGGTGTAAGAGAATCACCCCTGTGCACACATGCTTCAACATAAGTGTGGTGGGTCACATTTGGAGACAAAGACTCAATATATACTTGAGGAAATTTGATGCATACTAGGTATTTTAATTAAGGTCCCCCATTGAAAACTGCCTCCTGAAACACTGAAACATCTCCCTTGAGATTTGTGGCATTTTTGGGGCAATTAAGAGGAGGCCCTATGGTATCATAAATTGACAAAAATCGGAAAAAGCGAAACAAAACATCGTGATAATGGGAATCAACAAAAATGGGATGTCAATGACATCCCTAAAAATTATCCATGTCTCTGGGGAGGGGGGACACAAAAAAATTTTGACTGCCATCAAAAGGGGTCATAAAAACTGAAACCCACCATCCCCCCCTTGATAAATAAAAATTGGGCGTTGTGCATTGAAGCACAGAAGGCTCAGGGTAGGTACCGTAAAACCCTCTATCAACCCTGTAGGGTCACAGGAATCAGCACTTGCGAAATATTGACTAATTATTTACAAATACAGACTATTATCTATACATGTACTGACACCAATCTGGCATAATCTCCTCTTACTGAACCCCTTGGCATGCTGGCATGCTGGTCCCCCGGACACCTGGCCCCTGTACACCTGGCCCCCGGACACCTGGCCACCGGACACCTGGAAACCTGGCCCCCTGGTGACCTAGCCCCCTCGCTCCCAAATCTCCCTCCCTCATAAATCTATTCACTTGTGCAAGTCAAATGTCAATTCACCTGGAGTTAGTGACAAGCGTCTGAAAATGTGGGTCGGTTTGCGCATGCGCAACCCAAAGTACTCAATGACTTTTTGTGCGCTTTGTCAAACAGCAAGCCGAGTATCTCACATTTAGACCCTTTTGTTCAATAATATAAGAATAAAGAGAGAAAGGCCGAGAGAAAGGTCAGACCAGGACCTAAGCCTATGGGGAAGTGGATTGAAGAATCATTAAAAGTGATCTATTTTTTATTTGAAAATAATCATGGTAAATAGATGAGTGCATGTTTAGAATTTTTTCTTGCATGGATATACAGAATATATAAACTAATCGTTTATAACAATTTTATTAATGTATAACTTCTATTTCCTATAGAAAATGTAAAATGACAAATGGACTTTTGTTTATTTTTAAACGCCACCGCCAACCCGGTGGTATAGGACTCAGGGGGGACCCTGAGCCAATGACCACTCACCTAGACCAGGATGCACAGAAGTTATTTACAAGTGTACTCGGAATATATCAAGTACGAACAATATGTCCTTAGTGAGTGGTCTAATAATTATAAAAGGGAAAAAAGCCTCAACCATTGCTTGATCTAGCACCTGGTGAGATAAGCACTGATAAGAAGCAGCATGATGGGTACCAGATGTTACATGTACCAACAAATTTCTCCAGTGAATACAGGGAATTATCTGACTGGTTACTAATGCCAAGGATAGGCTAATAAAATTGGAGTAGCCTTTATGGTTGGCATGTCCATGAGACAGGGCTGCTTTAAAAAATACCGGCTAATGACAGGAAAGGTAAGGGGGCACTGTAGGTGGAACCTGATTGAAAAAGCCAAAACCTCCTTTTTTTCTTTTTTTCTTAGGGAGTAGGGAGTCAGCATTTTTTTAACAACAGGGGAAGGTGGTGGGTTTGCATGTGAATGCACAAAATAAGGTTTTGTGCCCCTCCCCTTCAAGGGTCAAACCAAAGTGGCCAAAACTGTGTGAAAACGTGCCGTGTTCAATATTGCCATGGCAGAGATACCCCTGCTAAAATCTCAAGGAGTTCACGTCAGTCTCAAAATGCCCATGGAGAGGCAATACAGTAGGCCTACTCAGTCTAGAAAACCAGATGGCTCAGTCGAGGGGTTATACCTTCTTGCAATGACTAGCTTCAACAAATTAACCTAATGTGTAGAAATGAAAAACTCCATACTAGCAACTAGTCACGTAGTGGATGAATTGAAAATATCCCAGATCCCAATAGAATTCGAGCTCTGGGAGTATGGTCAAACTCATGAAGACGGGAATCAGGTATTTCACACTATGACAAAGTCCTATACTGAAAGGCGGGCTGACATTCCCTCGGAGTTGCCATTCTCCACTTTACCTTGAAGGAGTCTGAAATGATTTAGTCACCCCTTTTGTTCTATAGGCCTTATTATGGACTCGCAGTGGGGCGGCCATTGTTTGATCTAACCCCTGTTGTAATACTATGATCACTCCCTGATTTATCTAAAAAATAAATTCTGCAGTTAAAAGAGGAAATGATCTGATTGATTGAATATGCATCCTTTTTTCTGCCCTATTATAGTACCGGTAACGCACAGTTTTTTTTTTTTTTTTTTTTTTTTTTTTTTTTTTTTTGCTAAGAATGCCTCCCCCACCTCCTCAATTCATTGAGACGAAAAGTATCGTTACCAAGGTGACGCTCCGACGTCCGCACTCAGGGTGCTGGGGACAAAGTGTTTCTCGGCGCTGGGCGCTCCCCGTTATGTACGATAATAAAAATGCTACACTGGAGCCCTGCACATATTTTAAACACATATTACGGCCATTGTACTGCTCTAATCTCTTATCTATAAATACAGTATCAGTATCCCTCCCATTAGCTCGTATTGGCGTAATGACAATATGATAAGTGTGATATATTTGGAGAATTTAAACATTGAATGATGCTTGCAATGACAAGGTAGACAAAATTGTCCCCCGCACAAGATGGCGCGCACCGTGTGCACGTGACACGTTACCTTGGAGAATTGCTAAGTTACGTGGTTACCGTCCGGACGAATCAACTATCCACACATCCTATCTCAAAGAAATGGCCACTCCCTTAGTGACACTAGTGACAAGGGGTTTTGCTTAGTGACATGGACATTTCTTAAAATCGACATTGGGCATGCCCCCCCACCCCCAACTAGACCCCCTATCTTGAATAGAAACTGCTTATAAGGACAGGATTTTGTTTTATTATGTTTATTCTATACATATTCATTGTAAATTAGTTGTTTTACCCTAACCACAGAGCATTCTGAGTCTAATGGGAGAGTGGTAGAATTGCACAATGCTCCTTGTAATGAAGCTCGACTGCATGTAACACAACCTTCACCACAGAGGCTGACAAACTTTCCAGGGGGAACTCTGGATGAGGGAAAAGGGCCCTTTTTGAGTCCTGGGCATGGGCCCTCCAGAAAATGGACCCGACCGACGCAGTTGAACCAGCCCATAAACTGCACTAGTTCCCAGATATCTCCCTTTAAACTTTTGAAGTGTGCTACTCTGAGATCTGCTTGGAGAGTGACGTTGCTATCAAGATTTTTTTTATCATGGTGCTAAGCAACGTCACGTCACTAGGCGCCGTCACATCACTAGGCAACGTTGCTACAGGCCTTTAAAGAGATGCTCATCTAGTACCGGGGTATACCTCTGTGTTCAGAACTTCAGCGTGCATGGGGGCAAATGCACGTAAAGGTCGTCTAGCATGGTCTTTCATTAGTATGGGTACCTGCTCAAAGATCGTTCATAAATTCTTGTTAACAAGTACCCTAATTGGTCATGGGGTGTTCACGTGACTTGCTAAGATGGATAGTCTTAGCCATGATAGACGCCCTTTAAAGGGTGGCTAGCACGGATAAGACGTACCCGCGTTAGCAAGTCACGTGACCACCTCTCGACCAATCAGGTCATCGCAAATTTTTAGCCGAGTCCCACGCATTTGTGCACAATCCTTGGGTAGGTACCCATGTTGAAAATCACCGTGCTAGCCCCCCTTTAAGTTAATAGCGTCAACACAGTCTGCATAATCCTACCCTGTGGCACCTTGGACGAGGACCAATGCTACTTGCACTGGTTTCGGGGAATGCGAGTGCAGTCGAAGTAGGTATGAATAATGGATTAAAACCTAAATCTTCCCGAGGTCATATGTTATTACTGATGACAGTCCTATCCGTTAAGTCAACACAGAGGACAGATAACAGTTAGGCCCACTATCTATTCATAACGCAACCACCACCTATACCAAACGTTTTCAGGTACGATGTAGTGTAAAGTAACCATCTAAAAAGAATTAATAAGCACACTATCGCTTATAATACCGTACACTAGTATACTTTCCACAATAGGCCCTAGCTAGTGGAACAGACCTCACTGCCCCGTAATTTTCTATGCCATAAAATGTTATCCATTATGAAACAGTAGAATTCTGTATCATTGCACATAAATACATTTATATAATATCTAAATAAATATCGTTACAACATGTTTGGATGTCTGTAAGTCTATAAAAACCTGACACATGCAAGGACAATACTGGTCTTTCCCACTTTTCCCATATCTACACTTATCAATATCCTTTCAGATAAGAAAGGGAAAGGCCCGAGGGAATTATTGATTGATTGATTGATTTGTTTAACAGTGGGAACCCCGACTTCATGGGACTGCCTCTTCAGTTTACTCACATTAAGTCCTTTCTTTCTTGAGCAGTCTGGACATGACATTGTATTAAAAAGCTGCTTGTCCAAAACAGGTATTTATATGCTGCTTGGCTATGATGGTAGTGACGGCATCTATGGATGACTGAATCTATGAGATGAATGATTGAATCTGTGAGAAGGGTTGAGGTGGAAAAACCGCTACTGGGATTTCATCCCCCCACTCTTCTTGAGGGATAGCAAGTGTTCTAATTCAGATGTGGTTCACTGAGGGGGTAGCCCATGAGAAAAGACTTGTAAGCATATAGGCCTGGGCATGTGCATATGGACACCAGCTGTCCACATGCTTATCTCATGTCATAAGGAACCTCCAGTTTGTCGCCTTTTACGAATCTGGTATGCCCACTATTAGTATGGAAGTGACTTCTCCTTTGTGTTTTTTTTTTTGTTTTTTTTTTGTTTTTTTGTCCTACCACACTAAGACCACTACTGCCGAAAGTAATGGGTCTTCCATTAATTGAGACCCACCACCCTGCGTAATACCCCAGGTGTGCTTCTATCCCCAGAGTCAATGAAAACCTGGGTTTTTTTCTCCAATTTATATTTAAATAGAGTACTTTCAAACATAATCACTAATTTATGCAGTCTAACCATGACACATCTCAAATTTATTCACACAGATATTCTGGAAAAATTGTGATCATAATATAAAATCATTTTCAAACATTTATTTTGAAAATAATTTTCACAATTTAATTTCCACCTAATAACACTAGATAAATTCAGACTCATAATGGTACCTGAATCACTCTAACACATCACGCCTGATGAGACATTTAGTTTGAAACCACACTACAACACCCCACTATTGGGCTATATAAATATCTGTGCTCCACTACACAAAATCACCCAAACAAGCATTAATCTGTTTGGAGATCTATCTATGGGATACACTCTCCAAGCACATCACTTGAAGAGAGCCTCCCTCTGATATTCTGTGTATGTCACATGAGCAATTCCCTGCCCTCTCATTGGACAGAGCTTTGGTTGCCATGGTTGATACAGTGGAAACTTTCAAGTCAAACTGACACTTTGTGGTAGCGTATCAAAGGGTGCAGACACACCGCTCCTCTCTTGCTGACTTCTCCTTTGTGGACTCCCAATAAAGTTATTCTGCTCCTTCATGCCCTCTCATGAAGACCCGGTGGGAATGGCTTTACTATAGAAACATTTTATGACCGGAAATCCATGAAAGTCATACTTTGGCATGAGCGTGGCAGGGGTAAAAGATTGTACATGTTATCCTTATCTTGAAGGCTTAACAACATACAAAGGGACACGTTTTAAATGACTTTGATTAACGTGATAATCTCCATAATCCGTCCCTTGTGATCAGATTGAATAAAGGTGCGGGATAAAGGTAAGGCACTCTTCACACAATGGTGTCTGATTGGCCCAACCTCCTCTGAAACAAAAAGCGTTCAATGAGAATGCAATCGATTTTAACTTTGTGGAACACAATGGGGCCATATGTGTTAGTACAGATTATGATTTAATAGCCCTACTTTAATGTTCCCATGTTTCCTACCCCCGGTCACTCATCATTCTGTACTTGTTAAATAGAAAGACCGCACAGATTCCAGATACGGATCTGTATGATCGATACTCTAGACTTTACACATATCAGTAGACTGGCTTCAGTACCCAAGCTTTCAATCCACACCACACATCCCACTGCCTAATCTAATTACGAAATACATTTACACACATATATAATTACACACTCAATTGCATTGAGTTAGCACCTCCAGAGCATCACCTTTAATAGACTGACTTGCACCAACTGCCTCTTCCCCGAGACTCACTGTTTTTGTTTTCACTACAATAAATACCTCCAATAATATTCCGGCAATATTTTCAAAATTATGTCTGTCTGTCTGTCTCTCAATATTTTGCGTACACTGATGACAGCGACGACTCTTCCAGGACTTCCCAAATTAGAAGTCGAGATTTTTAAGTGTGTATTTCGCAAAAACAAATAGAAACAAACAAAATCTCCGGCCAGCATTTATTCTTTAGTGATACACTGGTGCTCTTATATCCCCTGCTCCGGGTCTACACGGGCTGCAGGCTTAAATCTATGGGAGCACAATACAGCACAAAGAAGGTAGTGGCTAATCCGTGGGCAGGGATTGGAGGGGTGGGGTGCAGGTCAGAGTTTGTATTGTTAAATTAGTGGCATTGTTTAGCCTGAGGCCCTAAGCCAGTGTTCTGCACCAACCTGCCCCTACCAGACCAAACCAAGCAGAGTCAACGCCGATTCTCTCTACTCTGTTCATCGTTAAGTCGGATGCACAGCAGGAAAGCACGAGGGGCCTTACAGAGGTTACTGTGCCCAATTAGCTTATGAATGCAAGGTGGTGTAGAGGGTAAAGGTGGTCGGTGGCTGGATTTGTATAGGTGGAGGTATACATACGCCTGTCTCTACAATACCCACAAGGGTCTCTCCCAAGGACAAAGTATATTACCGTGTATAACTTGGATCTACCCCATCTGCAGTCACGACTGGTATCAGTAACAATGAAAGGGTAAGGAGAAATATCAATCTTTAGATTTACAGGTAAAGTTTAACTCTGACAAAAGGGGCCACGGCTGAAGTTTAATTTGCTGTAATAATGATCAATTTGATATTTGTTTTCGTTTTCCAATTTCAATTTATCTTAAACAGTACACAATTTGAATGACACTGTAGTGTAGCATATTTTGGTAGCCTTTATATCTAATAAAAGGGTTATTGAGACATGTATCTTCACATTACCATACAGGGAGAGTGTTGCAAATGCGTTTTTAATCAGGATGATATAGTGACCCACCAGAACCTCCAATTTGGTTACCGGTTTGTGTGGAAGCTCCTGTGGATGCTCACGACCAACTCTTGGCCGTATTGTGCTGAAGCCACTCTATGCACTTTCTTTGAATACTGCCCCATACCCGAATTTTGTGCCCATCAAATAACAGCCATCTTAGAACGAAAATAAATGACGGGTGTGTTTCTCTTCCCCCTGCACATCTTCTGTTAAACTTTTATATCACAAATTCCCGGGCACAAATTACAATACCATGTTAAAGAAAAGGACGAGAGAGGGACACAAAGAGTAAAGGTAGAGGCATACATCATCAGACCCTAAAGATTTTCTAGTATACATCTACAATAACGTTAAATACCTTTAAAATATTTGCGACTAGTTTTCTACAGGATTCGTGGATATCGATCAAGGCAGACGAGTTATAAGTTCTCACGCAATAGCACTTCCTCCAACTCAGGGCCGTCCTATATATGTTTTTTTTTATGAAAAGATCTAGATACAGCAAAAAAATCAATATGGAATCTGGAAGATATAAATTCGGAATTCAATTCACATATGGACTTTATTATAATATGCTAATTTTCTAATCCAAGTATTAGAGACGAATTCAGAAACATAATACCGGTATGTGACCTTTTCTGGTGCAGTGCATATTTGATTTGAACCTTTGTTAGGTCATTAGCAACAAGACGAAATTTGCTGCCAAGAATAAGGCATGACTATCACAGTGGCGGATCCAGGATTTCGAAAAGGAGGGGGGGACCCCTCATTTAAAAGCTTATTTTTGGCTAAATTCTGGGGTAAAAAGAGGCAATTAAACTCTAAAATACCACGTCCCCCCATCTCAATCGGATGAAAAGCATTTATGTATCATACATTTGTCAACAAGTCAGTACTGTAATATATAGCAATATCCCCATTGGCTCCCTGAAAATCAAAGGTAAATCTTTTAAAAAGATCCAGAATTAATTATGTCTATCTCGGTGCAGCCTTTGATGAAAACCTGGCCATGGAAAGGTACGCTAAGTTATTTAGGTCTAAAAAAAAAAAAAAGAGTTGTGTTTCCAGTTCCCCAACCGACTCTAGCAGAACAGGGCCGACTCTACAATTTTTTTTTCATTTTGAAGAATTTTTTTTTCATACTTTTTAGATTTTTTGGCATAACTTTTTAGAACTTTTCAATACTATGAGGATTTTGTCATTTCTTTCATCTATTTTACATATCTCATTCATATTCCTCATGTCTTTCACAATTTTTTTTGGCCTTATCAAGAATGCAACTACGGGGGTGTTCAAACTTAGATAAATTAGATACATGCTCGACACTGATACTGCCATCACAATTGACAAGCAAGTCACACATGTAGTAGGCTGTTCACCTGTAATGTTGACTGCCGTGAAAAAAGCCCCCCCCCCCCCGAGAATGCAGTAGCAAAAGAATGGAAGTAGAAGGGACGTGTGAATCCGTGTCTTGTGGCACTTCTATCAGTACATCTGATGCCCTGAGGGCAACGGGGATGTATTGATGTACATTTGTGACCATCCTCCTTTTTTCTCTCTGTATTAGACGTGTTACTGTTCACACACTGGAGGATTGAGTAGCTCAGACTGATATAGAAGAGATGATTGTCATGGAGGTAGGCACACCTGAAAGCTTTATATAAATGTTTTAGCTGATAAAAAGTTATTGAATTGTTATCCCAGTAATTTGAACGGATATTAGGCTATGTAGGGGCATATCAATGCCTAGATCACTGATTTACATGTTATTTTCCACGTTATCATGTCAATAGGTAGCCATAATGCACTTGATTTGTCAAAACTATATAGCAAAATAGCATAGGATTCAGGAAATATATATATATACTTTAGCATGATTTCACTCTGTTCGTATAACTTGAATGTACAGCTGCAGAACCACCAAGTGCAGTCAGGTGCGTAGGAAGAGGGGGGCCCGATCCCCCCAATAATGAGGAGGTTCCCTACGTAAGCCTGTATAAAAATATAGCAGGCCCCCCAACCGAGACCCCTGCCCCCCCCCCCCAATAAAAATTTGCTTCCTACGCCCCTGGCAGTGCCAGTGTGTGCCCAGAACGACCACGTTCTTCCTGAAGTTCTTATGGGAAACATTTCACAAACAACTAATGACTGTACCTCACATTTCCCTTAATACCTCAGAAGCTATAAAAGATATCAACATGCAGTGTAAAAGGTTAATGTGGATAAACAGTAATTTCTACTGTTATCATACAGTAGAAATTGCTGTAGTCCAAAATACAGCAACTTTTGCTGTACAAGTACCAACTTTGTTGCTGTAAATACATGGTTACAGTAAGTGATACAGTAGATATTGAACAAGTAATCAATGGATAATTCATGACGAGTGTGTGTTAGTGAAGGATAATGACACGAGGCCGTAGGCCGAGTGTTATTAGCCTTTGCTAACACACACGAGTCATGAATTAGCCATTGACTACTTATTTTATACCACGAAACCAATAAATAATCAATAGAATACCAATAAATTCAAGTTGAAAACAAAAATTATTCCCCCTCCCCGGGACTCGAAGCCAGCCATAGTGTGTGTACACAGGTACATACACCTCCTCGTCGCCCGGCAGCGGACAGCGACAGCACCCGTCTCGGCTAGGCTTGGCAGCGGCACACGGCGAAAAATAGTGTTTGTACACGATCGGTATACACACCTCGGCGCCCGGCTAGGCTTGGCTTGCTTTGAATGCGTCTCGCGGTTATGTTTCTGTAAAATACAATACAATGTACGATACATACACCTCGTCGCCCGGCAACGGACAGCGACAGCGCACACGGCGAAAAAAAGATGCTTCTCGCGGTTATGTTTGTGTATAATACACCTCGTCGCCCGGCAGCGGACAGCAACAGCGCACACGGCTAAAAAAACATGCTTCTCGCGGTTATGTTTGTGTATAATACACCTCGTCGCCCCGCAGCGGACAGCGACAGTGCACACATGGCTTTGTATCATATCCAGACGTGGTTCGAACCGAGCGTCAGTCCCTGTGGCGCAGTGCATAGGGAGTTGGATTTGGGATGTGAGACCGCAGGTTCGATCCCTACCCTGGCCTGGAATATTTCGTGGGTTTTAACATGTAACATATGACATGAGAGGTGTGCAGTTATCCATGGATAACCCGCACCGGGCACAGGTTATCCATGGATAACCGCACGCCTTACAAAATGTTACAGCCTACAGGGTGTGCAATATTGACAGATATGTGGATGGGAATAGCCACCAAAAAGCACTGAGTAACCCAGAAATCGTGGTATAAACAGCAATATTGCTCATACATTTGCTCTAACCCCATATACAGCAACTCTTGCCGTACTGTTACTGAATGTGTACTGCAGATTGACAGTACTCGTTGCTGTGAAATCTACTTAACATTGCTGTACCTTTATAGCAAGTCAGTTGCTGTAGACCTACAGCAAAATCTACTGGAACCATAGCTGCCAGCAACTTTTGCTGTAGGTGTACAGTACATGTACTTACTGCTTATAGTGTGTACAATGACTTGAAAAACCTGAAAATGATTATCTGTCTACCGATTATACTCCACCTAAAAGGAGCACCCTGCCCTTGGGAGGTTCTACACGGTGAAGCCTGCATTATTATATGCATAGTATTATAGGTTGTTCGCTGCTGGGCGTTTTACTTCTGAAATAATATTCTTACTAAAGAGTCATATACCATGATAGGCAGGAAAACAGTGATTTATAAAGGGTAGGCTCCGGGAGGGCTGCTCATGAGATTGCATATAATGACGGCATAGGAGAGGGGAAATCCTGCGGGAAGATCAAGATCAGGCTTCGCCATTTCTAAGTAGGTGATCATTTATTAAGAACAGAGGGGGCTGGTGGGTTGGTGTTGGGGGGGGGGCGGTTCCAAAATATTTCAACCCCCTCGGGGGGAGGGGGAATATTTTGTCTCTCGTTGGGGGACAGAAATTTTTCATGTGTCCACGCGACCCCCCCCCCCCTCCCCTTGCTAAAGGATCACTCCTTAAACGCATCTAGGTTTCACCTTTACATAGGGGGCCACTGAACAGAGTGCAGTAAATGCCCAAACAATACCTTTCCCTTTTACACAAACACCTTTCACGAGCCTTCCTCAATCCTCCCCCCCCCCCAAACCCCATTAACTTAGGAGGGGCTCTCTTAGACCAACATATAGCCAATCCGATCATTGGTCCTGGCAGCTGCCCCTTAAGACACATGTATGGGTAGACATGGAACCCCATACAGACACCAGCTACATCACTGTATTTGCTCCTATTCTGTGTGTATAGGTAGACATGGAACCCCATACAGACACCAGCTACATCACTGTATTTGCTCCTATTCTGTGTGTATAGGTAGACATGGAACCCCATACAGACACCAGCTACATCACTGTATTTACTCCTATTCTGTGTGTATAGGTAGACATGGAACCCCATACAGACACCAGCTACATCACTGTATTTGCTCCTATTCTGTGTGTATAGGTAGACATGGAACCCCATACAGACACCAGCTACATCACTGTATTTGCTCCTATTCTGTGTGTATAGGTAGACATGGAACCCCATACAGACACCAGCTACATCACTGTATTTACTCCTATTCTGTGTGTATAGGTAGACATGGAACCCCATACAGACACCAGCTACATCACTGTATTTGCTCCTATTCTGTGTGTATAGGTAGACATGGAACCCCATACAGACACCAGCTACATCACTGTATTTGCTCCTATTCTGTGTGTATAGGTAGACATGGAACCCCATACAGACACCAGCTACATCACTGTATTTACTCCTATTCTGTGGGCCACTATCTTGCCCACTGGGGCTTGGCTGGTTCACACATCCTAGTATTATCGACTGATCGATGTCACTAGCACAAGTTAAGAAGCTTATAAATGATCTGTGAGTTAGAGTGAAGTTATCAACTATACTTTGGGTCGCTACTTTCAATGTTCCCTACGAAAGCCTGCAGTGAATGCATTGCGTCCCTGTAAGAGTAGGTAAATATTGTTAGTATGTAAGTGTAAACCAATCTGGTATTGGAGAGGGTTGGAGTTAGAGAGTAGCAGGAAACAGCTTATTTGGTTTTGTGTTAAGAATTAAGCCGATGACTGATTAGAAAGTGCAGATTCTTTCCCAAGAGCATTGGTTGGTCAATTGTGAAGTAGCCAAGAACCTATATATTCTGGCTAAGAACCATTTACTCTAAACATATGATAAAATGTATTGTGCTGTTTAGCACAAATGGCTCAGGGTGATGTTTGTGCCCAGCTCATTGAGTCAAGATCTAAGTCTTGAGTGCTATTTGTATTCATTGGACATATTAGTAACTCAAAAACTGCTCTCCTCCTTGCAGACTCCCGGTTCGTGAGGCATCCACTGGTGTCCTCACTCACAATTCAATGTGTGCATTGGTTGTAGCTAACAGGAATCGGATATTGAGATGCTAATATCCTTGGTCACCCTCAAGGGGTTTGTGATTGGGCTGATTACATAGTCCTTAGTCCTTAGGGAGTGGTCATTATTTATCAAGGGGGGGGGCTGTAGATGGTGGGGGGTTTGAGGGGGGGACTAAAAAAAAATTTTCCCTCGAGGGGAGGGCTAAAAAATTTACTTTTTTTTTTTTAGCAAAAAAAGCCTGCGCACTACTATAGATCAAAGAGAGGCGCGAAAATTCTCCGCGCAGGGGGGCACAAAAAATTTTGACTGCCGCCGAGGGGGGGGGCGTAAAAAAAAATTCTGTGGTCTGCGCGAAAACCCACCACCCCTCTGTTGATAAATAATGACCACTCCCTTAAGGTGGTGATAAGCATCACCATACCTTATGTATTTTGGTAGTATACCTGCAATGTTCTGAATTACCCGGACCAGAAGGCAGTATCTACTTCTCCTATCAGTAGCTACTGAGAATATGCTGATCAACAACTGCATTTTGCAGTAGGTACTGCTGAAATACTTCCAAAACAGCTGACTCTACACTGCATTTTCAGTATAGACTCAGTAGTGTACTGACTATCAACTGAGTATGCACTGCATTTTCAGGCTAGAATCAGTAGTCTACTGACTCTCAACTGAATCTTAATAGATACCAAAATTGTCACACTCTGTGCAGCAGCATAGATGCAGTAGTCTACTGACTATCTACTGGTATCACTCTGTCCATTCATCGATTATTTATTGGGCTACTGACCTGATGCTTCTGAGACAGTCCATAGTGTAAATGTCAGTATGGTTGTGAACAGTAATCAAAAGATTCAGTTATGAAATTCTGAAACTATCCAGTGTTTGTTAAGAAAAGCATGATTATACCTTTGCATATGATTGTTATTGAGTGCCAGTAATGGATACACATGGATGTTGGGGTGTGTGAAAGCGAGGAATTAGTCACTGACTTTATGTAGGGCATAAATGTACTGAATCATCAAGTATTATTTTGGTAACCATCATGCCACTTTTTGTTACATAGTATACATGTAATATTGATAATTACAAAGCTGCTGTCTTATGACCTTAGCATCAATAAAATGCAAGGCATTTTACTATAGCAGTACTTTATCAGACATGCCTACTCTTACCTTTTTGCTTGATAGAAGTTACCCTGTACTACTGAATCAATACTGCCCCCCTCCTATATGAGTTGCATGCACTACTAGGGAGTAATGACAGCTCCACATATCTGATGGGGTGGTGGCTCAGGGGGCTAATGCGTTGGTACAGTAATCAGAAGATCCCAAGTTCAAATCTAGCAGGGACCACCTATAAAGGCATTGGTAGTTCCAGTACTAAAGCAGCGGCTGCTCCTTTTATGCTTCTACCTGCCCCCAGCAGTAGTTTTCAGTATGATCTACTGCTCACCTACTGCTAAAGCAGCAGTCATGCAGTAGTGCTGATTGAACACTGCCCCAACCCCATATATGGTCATGCAGCATTAAATAAGTAGATACTGTTTAAATGCTGCCATCTCATTTACATAATTGGGACAACTGATTCAATACTGCTTGCATGCTGCTAATACTACTGTTCTGCTACTGAACCACTGCTGCCATGTTCTGTGTGCTGAGCAGTAGAATGCCAGTAGATGCTGATATGGTACTGTTTCTGATGCTGCTTTCACACTGAATGACTACTGTCACACCACACTGTTTTTCTACTGTTTAAATACTGATTTTCTACTGCATTTTGGTCCGGGTAAGTATTCTGACATTGTAAGAGGTACATATATGTGCCTTACACAAGACACTGGAAATTAAGATTACTAACCACTATTGACTAGTACTATACATTACTACAAATGAAAGACAGAATGATATGTACTTTTGATATATGCAAATTTTTGAGATACAGAAGCTTAAATCTTAAATAGGATTATATATTGATTTGTCACATAAATCCCCAGATTCACATCCAAAAGTAATTAGATTTGTTTTTAACTTCCTCAGCACTTAGATTATAAGTATATATTTGCAGTGGTTGCAATATTGATGTATGGTCCAAGTCATATTTCTAAAGTTTTGGATGATTGAAATAAAAAAAAATGTAAGGACATGGGTAGAATATTGACAGAAAGATCATATAGTTTATTGTAAGTGATCAGCTCAACAGCCACTGTGGCGCATCTGTTACATTTCTGCCTTCCACTCAAAGGGCCCAGGGTTCAATTCCCTGACATGCCAAGCCTTCCAGTATTTTGCATATTATTTGTATTAAAATTTTGAGCATCTAACAATTAATTTTCTTCACCACTGCGCATTTTAGAACGAAATTTCATTAAAAGTAACATGGGGACATGGCCTTTTCCTAAAAGCGATATGGGACATAGCGGACCCCTATGAAGGCCCCCTACAATACCCTAACTGATTTCTAACTCTGACACCCCCTGAGCCTAGACACTTCACGTGCAGACAGCAATGAAGGGACTACTATTTCACCCTTTCTTGTACATCAGAAACTCAAGTAACCTCTCTTGTGATTATTTGGTAAATCAATGAAATCTGAAGGGGGTTTAAGGAATATCATCAACCCTTTTCACATTTTCTTTAGATCCATTTCACTGTGCACATATGTATATAGTTTTACCCCATGCTGCCCTATTTATGAACCTAATGGAACTGCATTAAAAGTAATGCATAAACTTTTCAGTTCTAATACATTGTAGACTGATTATATTTGGATTCTTAAGCTAATCTCTTATTTTTTGCAGGAGATCGTGTGATGTTGGCTGTAGATGGCGAGGGGGTTGATCAATCAGGTCCTCGAGGTCGTGTTTCTAGTGGGCCTGATATTGGATCCTCTTTGCAGTGTAACCGCACCTCCAGTAAGGAACGCCTAATGGGGGTCCGCAATGCTCACTATGACTACCAGCTCACACGGATTCACCGCCACCTTGACCAGCAATGTCATCGCCATGCCCGCCAGCACCAGGTCGAGGTCAACAAGCTTCAGTATGACCTAAAGGTCATGCAAATTGCAACTCGCCTTAATGAACGTGAACAAAAGAGGCGGGAGAATCCATATGCAGACACTACATATGAGGATATCTTTCTGCAAAAGTCAGTGAAGGCTACAGTCTACAACCCTGATGACTGCACTTATTTAAGGAAAAAAAATCCCTATCCTTCAAGATCACAGATCAACACCAGTGCAGTCAGTAATGCAGTCAAGCAGGCACGGAGGATGCTCCTTGACAATGATGTCAAGCGTTGCTTGGAGATAAGCCGTGAACAGCATGATGCTCAAACGCGTAACACCCTCCGGAGCACTCGGATGGAGGTGACCCCTGAGCATGTAGACTGTCAGCAGCCAACTCCGGATTGCAGTGAAGAGGCATCTATGCAACCAACGAAGCCACCCAGTATATTAGTGAGGCTGAAGAAGACAAAACCTCCTGCCTCGGCTCCTGTGTCTGGGCCTGTTCCATCTGCCAGCACTAAGGCCAAGACCTGGCTCTCTGGGCTGTCTCCTAGGGCTACAGAGGTGGAGGATACCCCTGGTGGAGAAGATCCTGTCTCTGCAGTTGCCTTCATTAATGATTCAGGGCAGCGGTACCATGGCAACACACTAATGCTCCAAGAACCTCATGCGATGCGCTCAGTTTCAGATGTAACATTTGCTAATGCTATCAATAAAGGTGACAATAGTCAATCAGGAGCAGACACCTTAGCTAATAGGGAGAAACGCATGATGGCCTGTTTTGAAAATTTAAAAGGAACTGTGACTGATGACCAAGGGAAGATTAGAGCAAACATAATCTTACCTTTAATCCACAAGAAGCAAGCTGATTCTAATGGAGACTGTGCTAGCCCTATAACATCAAATGGTGTTCTGAAAGAGGACTATGATGTTGATCAGAGACTGATAGACCTAGGCATTATAAAGGAAAGACAGAGTAATCCACAAAAGAATATTAAGATTTTCCTCCCTACCCAGTCACTAGATGCAAGAGGGTTCTCAACAGGCCAGTCTAGAATGAGTAGCCGTCTTTCACGACAGGTTGTCAGCCGGGAAACCCTGCGTAAAGATGGTGAGGAGATCCGCCATCGAATTGACATCTTCTTTGATAAGTTAGAGTATGAGAAAGAGATGGAGATGCAACGACAAGAGGAGTTGGAAGCAGCAAAAAATGCCAAAAAAGAGGATGGTGAGCCCTCAGAGATCACTAAAAACATGATGAAGCAAACAAACCTTTTCACCTCCTACAGAGCAAAGGTCATGAAGGAGAAGTGGAAGAATGTCACCAGCAAAATGATGTCTAAGCTCAATGGTAAACAGTCTGCCTCAGAGAAAATTAACACCGAACACAGTCTGCACCCTGGAAGTGCACATGTCAGCATAGCAGAAGGTACCCCTAGGCCAACTACCTCCAGCCGAGTATCTCTATCCTATTCACGAAGGTCTTCTCCCACGCGTAAAATAAGGCAAGGATGGAGGACCCCAAGCCCCCCACCTAATTGGACTATACCCCGGTCCACAGTGCCACCTGTGGAGGTGGTAAGGCAGCAGCACAAGCGACAGGTTGGTGTACCTGGCTTCTCAGCTGAGCGGTCTAAGCGGCACACAGCCACCTTTAAACTGGCCAAGATGATGCAGCAACTGGTAGCTAACAAGACCAAGTTTGAGCTGATGAAAATAGAGGAGATGAAACAGCAGATCACTGACAGTCCAATTGTAGAGTCGTCTAGTGAGGCCGTGAACACTAATGAGCCAGAGAACAAGACTGAAGTGGGAAACAACGTTGATTTACATCATTAAAAATTTAGATTTGGGGACTGGAATTATAAAAGCCACATGTCTCAAGAAAGGGCATTTATCAATATATGTTCATGTCTCTCATGATACAGCTAAAAGAAAGAAAAAATGATATAGCTATTATTGGAATATGCTTAAATTACTACACATTTGGACACATACACATTTGGGAACGTTCTTAAGGTTCTAAATCATGACTGTGAATCTGATACTTGTAAGAAGTAAAGCCTCACTTGTATCATGAAATAAAAATGTATCGACTTCAGCTTGATCAACAATCGGTGAATGAATTCCCTTTTACAACTAAAATTAAAATCGTTTGGCTACAAATCTTTAAGGAAGACATCAGGGGACCTGTGCAGTTGTAAACAATTGTGGGAGACGATAGTGATTACAGACACATAGTGATTGGCCTATGGGCAATTTCACTCATTATTGCTCAAGTTCTCGTCCTCTTCTTGGTAGGTGGCAAATAACTCCTCTCAGTGCATGTTAAAGGAACACGCTACTCAGTTTTCAAGATATCATATTTTGATGGCCTTTATGTCAAATATAAAGATTCTGGCATGGAGATATTTATCACTATAGAGGAGAGCAGCAGGTGTATCTGCTGCATCTGATGACGTCACGATAGTCCAAATGCATCCAATTTGTGCTTACACAGTTCTTTGTAGCTCTTGAGTCTTTCTCGAGTATGCTTTGGTATTTCCCATCAAGGTATCAATAGTTAACCTAACATAAGGTTGCTGTGCAATATGAATGTTCTTTACCTCTTACTATTCTATATAGATCATATTTTGCAACTCCTTCCATGTATAACCAATGCAGCACCTGATGCATTTGGGCAATCGTAACGTCATCAGCTACATTAGATAAACCTGCTGCTCTCCTCTATGGTATCACATATATCAAAATCCCTGTCAGAATCTTTTTATTTGTCAAAAAGACCATGAAATTGGGCTATCATGAAAATTGGGTACTGTTTTTCTTTAAGCCTTCTATCCTCTCCTAATCGATGCCCTATTTTTTCATATAGCTGCTCTAGCAGTAGAAGCAAGTTAAGCATACCAACTCCATGCAGATGCGTTGCTTTGTTTACATCTGCACTAGTGAACCAGAGCACATGCTCAGTAAGTCAGGAAATACTGCTGTGAGTATCTTTTGGTGCTGTTGTATCCCAGAAGTCAGAGCATCCTAGAAGTTGACTGCGGATACACAGTTCTAGTATAAGCCTATTATTGCTCATTTTGTCAGTAGGGCCGCAAACATCAATGAAAATGAATTATCTTTTCAAATGTAAAAAAAAACACAAAAAAACATGATAACAGTCCCTCTCTTCTTATAGACTTTGAATAAACAAAAACTCTAATGGTACTGTCCCTACACCGTAGAATTATGAAATGGGAAAAGTTTGAATTTATCATTTAAAAATTCCGGCCAACTTCTGGTATGCTCTGACTTTCGGGATGCTACAGTGCAATTCAGGTTTTGTTCCATTCTTCCAACAGGAATTGCTTCAACTAGCTGTCAGAGTGCGCATGCGCAACTGGCTGATCGCATACAGCATTTTTGTCTGTGAATAACTCCTCTTGTAATGTAATATATGATGATTATGGATGTACAAGTTGACTTTAGGGCCACATAAAAGCATGAGGCAAAGTCAAGTGCTTTTATCTATGCCCTTAAGTCAATGAGTGCATGCATAATCATCATACATTGCATTTATACCATGGTCTGCATCTTTAGGATGCATCAGGATGCATCAAAATGCATCAGAATGCATTTTGCATTCGCTGACATACAAATATATACATGGTATCTGTAGGGTCCCAGATATAATACTCATCTAACCCAACACCATCATCCAGCCCCATAGCCACATGGATATGGTGTAGCACTTTGGATCAGAAGATTGCTGGTTCCATTCCCACGCTGATCTTTTTTGGTACCTACCACTGTCAAAGCTATATAAGTATACCTGAGCTGCTGTCACATAAAAGACCAGAGGTGTTACTGTAGATTTCAAGGCAATGCCGATAAGAATTATAATAGCATAGAGTTAGTTAGTTAGTGTTTAACGGCACGTCAGCTACTGGTGATGGCTATTTGTGCCATAATAGCATAGACCCTCCATATAGGCACTTACCTAATTTTCAAGATTTTGTCCCATGCATTTTATCTATTAAGTAATGGATAGATCTCATCAAAAGAAGTGGATTTGCTCTTTAAATGAAGTCTTTATGCCAAGTATAAGGGAAGTTATGTCTGATCAAAGACCCCAAATCGAACCCAAAATTCTGCCAGTGTTAAGAGTCTAAATAGGGACCAGTTTTGTGATCAAGTATATCGGATACAGGAGTGGCTACATCTCTTAAATCATTATTTTAGACTATTTTCTTTTTATGTATGGAAGAGTTCCCCATAAATGGTTGAAAATCAATGTATCATATCAAAATTTAACTATTTAAAGGGATTTTATCTTGACTTAATATAATCTGCGATTTAGCGATCTGACAGAATTGGTGCAAAATTATGGAGTTGATATGAGATATTTAATCGGTCAGAATTTCCCTTTAAATTGACACAAGGGGTCCATGGTTAGGAGATTATGTTAAGGATTCAATTGAAAATTTAGAATCTAAGATCTATGATCAAGAGGCCCGTGTTAAGGATGCAATTGAGAGGATTCAATTTAGGATCTGTCATCTATGATCAAGATATTAGGGTTTCATATTTAAATTTGACGATCAATTCTGAGTTTAATATCAATTCTAAAAGCAGTTAAATTGCAGTGCGTTTCCCGGATTAGAAATTTATCCCATATTTTCGGCAAAGTAAACACAGCAAAGCTGTAATGCCGTGCATATTCATATCATGTTCTAAGAAGTATAGAATTGATTTACAACATTTTTAATATGATAGTAGATCAAAATTTTCAGAACAAATATTATTTTAATACGGAATCTAAAAGCCCTTCCTATGTTGTGTGTTTTGCAATTTATTAATCTATAACATACTTTCAGGAAAGTAAACACAGCAATGCTGTAATGCCGTGCATATTCCTATGATGATCCAAGGAAAAAAGATCATTATATATGAACTCTATGGCCTTTGGAATGGACCTATACTTAAATATATGCTCTGATTGTGGTGCTTCCTCGCTCTCCATGTAAAATCCTGCCCCATTGCTATAGTATGGAGTAAACCTATGCCTGGATTAAAATATGCAAATAAGGAATGTGTGTGAGGGTTGGGAGTAGTGTGGTGGTGGTATTGGTGCTGGTGGTGTCACAATGGTCACTAACATCCATCTGATAACTTTTGAAGATCAAATTTGACCATATATGGCCTGGATCCCTGTGATTCCTTAAACCAAGATGGCCGACACACAAGGAAAACAACAAAATTGGGTAGTTGAGGTGTCCCAATGGTCACTAACATCTATCTGATAACTTTTGAAGATCAAAATTGACCATATACGGCACATGGCTATTGTATTATTGACCAATGGGAGGCATCCCTGGCATATACTGCTGAGTCGGGGGCTGAAGGTGTTAGTCATAGTGCCGTCGGGGTCTAATGGCGGCCCCCAGCTGATAATGGCTATGTGAGCTATATGGCCTGGATCCCTGTGTTTCCTAAAACAAAGATGGCCGACATATATGGAGAACAATAAAATTAGCTAGTTGAGGTGTCCCAATGGTCACTAACAGCCATCTGATAACTTTTGAAGATCAAAATTGACCACATATGACCTGGATCCCTGTGTTTCCGAAAACCAAGATGGCCGACACACATGGAAAACAATAGAATTAGTTACTTGAGGTGTCCCAATGGTCACTAACATCCATCTGATAACTTTTGAAGATCGAAGTTGACCATATATGGCCTGGATCCCTGTGTTTCCTAAAACAAAAATGGCGGACATATATGGAGAACAATAAAATTAGCTAGTTGAGGTGTCCCAATGGTCACTAACATCCATCTGATAACTTTTGAAGATTAAAATTGACAATATATGAGCTGGATCCCTGTGTTTCCTAAAACAAAGATGGCTGACACACATGGAAAACAATAAAAAAGGCTAGTTGAGGTCTTCCAATGGTCAATAACATCCATCTGATAATTTTTGAAGATCAAAGTTGACCATATATGGCCTGGATCCCTGTGTTTTCTAAAACAAAGATGGCCGACACATATTGAAAAAAAAAGAAAAAGAATTAGGTAGTTGAGGTCTTTCAATGGTCAATAACATCCATCTCATAACTTTTGAAGATCAAAATTGACGATATATGACCTGGATCCCTGTGATTCCTGAAACCAAGATGGCCGACACATATTGAAAAAAAAAAAGAATTAGGTAGTTGAGGTCTTTCAATGGTCACTAACATCCATCTCATAACTTTTGAAGATCAAAATTGACCACATATGACCTGGATCCCTGTGATTCCTGAAACCAAGATGGCCGACACACATGGAAAACAACAAAATTGGGTAGTTGAGGTCCCCCAATGGTCACTAACATCCATCTGATAACTTTTGAAGATCGAAATTGACCATATATGGCCTGGATCCCTGTGTTTCCTAAAACAAAGATGGCCGACATATATGGAGAACAATAAATTTAGCTAGTTGAGGTGTCCCAATGGTCACTAACATCCATCTGATAACTTTTGAAGATTAAAATTGACAATATATGAGCTGGATCCCTGTTTCCTAAATCAAAGATGGCCGACACACATGGAAAACAATAAAATAGGCTAGTTGAGGTCTCCCAATGGTCACTAACATCCATCTGATAATTTTTGAAGATCAAAGTTGACCATATATGGCCTGGATCCTTGTGTTTTCTAAAACAAAGATGGCCGACACATATGGAAATCAATAGAATTAGGTAGTTGAGGTGTCCCAATGGTCACTAATATCCATCTCATAACTTTTGAAGATCAAAATTGACCATATATGAGCTGGATCCCTGTGTTTCCTGAAACCAAGATGGCCGACACACCTGGAAAACAATAAAATTAGGTACTTGAGGTCTTCCAATGGTCACTAACATCAATCTGATAATTTTTGAAGATCAAAGTTGACCATATATGGCCTGGATCCCTGTGTTTTCTAAAACAAAGATGGCCGACACATATTGAAAAAAAAAAAAAAATTAGGTAGTTGAGGTCTTTCAATGGTCACTAACATCCATCTCATAACTTTTGAAGATCAAAATTGACGATATATGACCTAGATCCCTGTGATTCCTGAAACCAAGATGGCCGACACATATTGAAAAAAAAAAAAGAATTAGGTAGTTGAGGTCTTTCAATGGTCACTAACATCCATCTCATAACTTTTGAAGATCAAAATTGACCACATATGACTGGATCCCTGTGATTCCTGAAACCAAGATGGCCGACACACATGGAAAACAACTAAATTGGGTAGTTGAGGTCCCCCAATGGTCACTAACATCCATCTGATAACTTTTGAAGATCGAAATTGACCATATATGGCCTGGATCCCTGTGTTTCCTAAAACAAAGATGGCCGACATATATGGAGAACAATAAAATTAGCTAGTTGAGGTGTCCCAATGGTCACTAACATCCATCTGATAACTTTTGAAGATTAAAATTGACAATATATGAGCTGGATCCCTGTGTTTCCTAAATCAAAGATGGCCGACACACATGGAAAACAATAAAATAGGCTAGTTTAGGTCTCCCAATGGTCACTAACATCCATCTGATAACTTTTGAAGATCAAAATTGACCACATATGACCTGGATCCCTGTGTTTCCAAAAACCAAGATGGCCGACACACATGGAAAACAATAAAATTAGGTACTTGAGGTGTCCCAATGGTCACTAACATCCATCTGATAACTTTTGAAGATCGAAGTTGACCATATATGGCCTGGATCCCTGTGTTTCCTAAAACAAAGATGGCCGACATATATGGAGAACAATAAAATTAGCTAGTTGAGGTGTCCCAATGGTCACTAACATCCATCTGATAACTTTTGAAGATTAAAATTGACAATATATGAGCTGGATCCCTGTGTTTCCTAAAACAAAGATGGCCGACACACATGGAAAACAATAAAATAGGCTAGTTGAGGTCTCCCAATGGTCACTAACATCCATCTGATAATTTTTGAAAATCAAAGTTGACCATATATGGCCTGGATCCCTGTGTTTTCTAAAACACAGATGGCCGACACATATTGAACAAAATAGAATTAGGTAGTTGAGGTCTTTCAATGGTCACAAACATCCATCTCATAACTTTTGAAGATCAAAATTGACCATATGTGAGCTGGATCCCTGTGATTCCTGAAACCAAGATGGCCGACACATATTGAAAAAAAAAAAAAGAATTAGGTAGTTGAGGTCTTTCAATGGTCACTAACATCCATCTCATAACTTTTGAAGATCAAAATTGACCATATATGACCTGGATCCCTGTGATTCCTGAAACCAAGATGGCCGACACAAATGGAAAACAACAAAATTGGGTAGTTGAGGTCCCCCAATGGTCACTAACATCCATCTGATAACTTTTGAAGATCGAAATTGACCATATATGGCCTGGATCCCTGTGTTTCCTAAAACAAAGATGGCCGACACACATGGAAAACAATAAAATAGGCTAGTTGAGGTCTCCCAATAGTCACTAACACCCATCTGATAACATTTGAAGATCAAAATTGACCACAAATGACCTGGATCCCTGTGTTTCCTAAAACCAAGATGGCTGACACACATGGCAAACAATAGAATTAGGTAGTTGAGGTCTTTCAATGGTCACTAATATCCATCTGATAACTTTTTAAGATCAAAATTGACCATATATGGCCTGGATCCCTGTGTTTCCGAAAACCAAGATGGCCGACACACATGGAAAACGGTCCCAAGACTCCAAATAATCCAATGCCACGCCACTTAAAACTCCTAAAAAAGTGCATCATACTTATGTGTACATGTATACATAAATATACATGTAGGTGGCCTTTAGTGGGTTAATAGTCAGTGGTGCTGAGAAACGCACCACCAGCAGAAGAGAACCACATGGTGCTGGGGGAGGTGGTGGCAGGCAGGTATGGGGCCACCACAGGAGCACAGCCACCACCACTATTCAGAGGTGGGTGGGGGGGGGGTATATATACTATATACCATGGCTCTGCCTGAGGTGTCCAGGGCTACCACCACTCTGTCCCCAGGGTCTACAATAACAGGTCCACCAACACCATCACTGCCACCACTTCTATGCTTGACTGATTTGCAGATTTTAATCCAGGTATAGGCATACTCAATACTGTACCTATGACAGGATTATACATGGAGAGCGAGGAAGCACCACTATGAGAGCTTGTATTTAAGAATGGGTCCCCTCCTATAGCCGTTCATTCCTAAGAATGAACGGCAATAAAGACTTCATTTAAAAAGGAAATCCACTTCTTTTTATCAGCTCTATCCATTGCTATATAAATAATATACATATGATTTAATTCTGGCAAACAGACAAGGACCTAACATGGAGAAGCTAGTGGAAGGGTGATAGCGAATGGCATGCCAAAGTTTTTGTGGGGTTTGGCAAACATCCTGTTGCCCTATGAAAAGAAAGACCCTAGACATTTTTTAACCCATTTTTTTCTGTAGAAAGTGTGGGAACTATTCTCTTTTATGTGAGATTTGGCCTTTATACCAAAAAATGCTTTCAAAGTTAGGGGGTAACTTCACTTGGGGAGAATGGGATGTTTGCCTGCATCAATTATTTCTCAAATAGATTCATATCAAACTCCTAATCAATCCCTTTAAAATCAGCCTATGTTTGTTAAGATCCTTGGGGTGGCTGGGGCCCCTTTTTTTTAAGTAAACCTGCCCCTTGGCTAGGGGCGGGTTTAGTAAAAATAAAAACTTAACAAACAAATTTATTTTAGTTTTTTATTTTGATAAATAATATTTACACTTTATTATTTACAAGTTGCTAAATGCAAATTCACACTCTCTACATAATATAGACAAATATCGGAGAGGTACATGACAGAACTCACACATTGAGATGTACACATTCAACTTTTGTTTGTTATAATTCAGACTGTATATGGTGTAATCTTGGTGTACAACTTTGGAGCAAGTACCCTCTTGAAATGAAGGATAGGTGTAAGCCATATTTCCCATCCACATCTCATTGATATTACAAGTGAAATCCACTGAAGTGCTATACCAAGTACTCCATTCAGGTTGTCTGGACATGATACTTCTCAGTTGAGCAGCTGGTACACTGGGGTAAGGAACTTTGCTACACAATATTCGGTCGACACACTTTTGACAGAAAGAGTCGAATGTTCCCTTTGAACAGTGACACATTTTTCTCCAGAAGTCTGAGCTCTCTTGCAAAAGAGAAAGCAACGTGTTGATCGATTCTATCGTATATCGCCTTTTGACGAAAGCACATGTGTTCTCGTTATGGATTTGATATACTCCTATAACTCTATATGTGATGCTACCAACCAGTCTTTGAAATGCATCTTTGAAACACACACTCAAAGAATCAAATACATCATTAGAAACGAACACTTTATGGACACCTTGGTTTAACAACGGAGCCTTAAAGAACATAACATCTGATGCATCTATTATTTCCCAAGTGAAAATGGGATCGCAAGTACATATTGTCTTGTTTTTTTGTTTTTTTCAACACTGACACACGAGGTAAGTCGGTGGACAAAGTAGATGAGGTTAATACAACAACAAAGGGTATTATCTCACCGGCTTATCTACATCTACATTTTTTTTTTTATTATATTTTTTTATTGTTTTCATAGCTCTAAAGCACTTGTCGTCACTCCATCAGAATGTACGCGACGCTTCACATATAAGTAACTCAGTCCTTTTTTCTCTATCGTGTAAGTGTGCATTTTGTTTTCTATTACTTTAAAATTTGTGTTAACAGTGCGGATAGTTTTTCGTTTCAAAAGAACTTCCAAGAAGTCTTTGGGTTCTTGAACGTTTTGCCATTCTTTGATGCCTTAGGTTTTTATCTTTACGAAAAGCTCTAAGTGGTCATCGCACACCGCTGTTGGAATCCAGTTTCGTTTCTCTCTGAAGTACGATTCTCTCAGGTCGGGTTTCACGAGTTGGTCCAACGATTCGCCGCTGAGAGCCATGTAAAGACTGTCAGTGTCCATTTGACAAAGAGCGTAATTGCGATGATCGATAAATTTAGCCAAAAAGTCGAAAACATTTTCAACTTGGCGTGCTGGTACACCATGAATCCTATTTGAATAGGAAGATTGTTCCTGACTGTTTTCGGTTGCAGTTCGACTTCAAAGAGATCTTTGCTCAACTCTGTACCCTTTTTGAACCGCCACGAATTGGTCAATAATTCGAAATTTCACAGTGGTGTGTTTTTCTTTGTTGCAAATTGTTTTACCGTACATGGTGTTTCCCATCAACTTGTAACAGTCTAACAGAATTTTCTCATTCACGTTTATGTCACCGCGTCGCGGTTACTTCGTCTGCGAAACCGGTGAAGGGACTTCTAGGAAAGTATTCTATGAACAGGTGCACTTCGGTGACTGTTAAGCTGTGATCCAAATACCACTTAAGAAGAGGTGTTCCCAAGAGAATCTTTTTCCGGTGGTAACTTCCTATCAAGGATCTCTGAGGAGCGTTCATCAGGTTTTTCATTGTTCGCAAAGTCTGTCATGTGAGGTCCTATGTCGGATTTCGAAATGGTCATGTACTTGAAAACAGGAGTCATTTCTTCGAAGTATTCACGTAGGTGAGGAGAAGTAGTAATGTCCACCTGAATTAAACAGAACATTTTTCCGTCTTTGACAGAGGAGTCAGTGACTCCTCAAGCTAATAGCGACCATCTCTGACATCCATGAGGACGTACGGATACGCGACAGCGGTTTCCCAAGGAATACCCAATTACAACACATGGTTCGTCGTCCTGGATCCAGAAAGCGCGCTGTATGCTGCTGTCAGCTATTACAAGGGTAAGAACGTCATCCACGCGTGCAGGTACGAAGGACCCCAGAAAACTCCGACACAGGACGGTGTGATGCTTTCGACCAAGGGACTGAAAGAACTGGGTGACAAAAAAGAGATTATTCTTGAATTTCTTTGAGACGTGTGTGAGCTAGTGCTGACATATGTTTTATATGACGTAAATGTAGATGTATAAACCGTAATCTCTTGCGTAGAAGGCGCAGCCCGCGTAGAAGGCGCACCCCCAACTCAGAGAAGGCTGGTTCGCGTAAAAGATGCACCTACCTTCTCTGAATTGGTATATAGTAAAACCCTGCGTATAAGGCGCACCCCAAACTCAAGGGAACTAGTTTGAGTCTCCTTGTAGCTGGGGATAGCCTTAGTTAGAGTTAAGTTCAGTTTGGGTATGATGCTGACCATATATTTTTTTTGAATGCCACAAATGAGGTGTAACCAGAAGTAGAACTTATCTCTAACATTATAGCATCAGTTTTTTATGTTTCTTTTCCTATATTCATATAGTCTATCAATGTTGAATCATGTGAGGGAATGAAATTAAATCACAACATTATCTAAAAATAGTTTGAACATCTGTTCTTAAGTCAAACATATAGGAAGTGTATATAAATGGTAAACTGGCTCCATCTGATGGCACTTCTAGGAACCATTCCTATTGAATACAGTATTATAAATGATTATGATCAAGATACAGTTTGCATTATTATTATGTGTTAGATTGTATTCCCACTACTGTAGTTGTAAATGGATTTTAGGTTATCCATGCCTAGATCACTGTTTTACATGATAATTTCATGTTATCATGTCAATAGGTCATGATGTGGTTTGTCAAAACTGTCAGAAGACAGTATACAATTGAAATTTACCTCAAACTGTACCTTAATCATGCTCATTTGTAATCATATATGCAATAGGAATGGTTCCTAGAAGTGCCACCAGATGGAGCCAGTATACCATTTATATACACTTGCTATATGTTTGACTTGAGAACAGATGTTCAAACTATGTTTAGATAATGTTGTGATTTAAATTCATTCCCATAGAACATTGATAGAATATATGAATTTATGAAAAGAAACCAAAAGAACTGATGCTACAATGTTAGAGATAAGTTCTACTTCTAGTTAACCTCATTTGTGGCATTCAAAAAGTTTGGTTGAATGGTAACATTGGTTCGAGAGGGATAGACTGTAACAGACAAGTTTATGGCATGCTGTCCTAAGACGCGGCAACCTCCGAGAAAACAATATAATTGGTGAAACATTTTTTTTTTCACAAACTGAATAAACAAGTGAGTAACCAACATATGAATAAATACAATAACGCGAGAACCTAAATTATCAGACCACCAGAGTACGTGAAAGACAGTGAGATACAATTAAGTCAGTGTCATGTTTGGCTTTGATCATCAGGCTTTTGATGAAAGACAAAACCATGCTATAAGTCAGAGGAACTGATTTTCCTTTTTTGTTTACGAGAAACATAGGTGAAGAAGGATCGCTGGATGGAAAATCCAGAACATGTTGGTGCAAGAGAGAAACTGCACACAATGGCGAGTTGGGGGTCGTGGTGATAGGAACTTTATGAACCCGTTGTCGGAACTGAATTGTTTTAGTACTAGAGATATGTAGTTCCAGGCCCCAACTAGTAAACATAACTGAGTCTCTCCTCATAAAGTGACCTTCCGACTGGTTAACTGTGTCGGGTACTACATTGCTCTTCCGCAACAGACCGCGGAAGCACAGGACAAGACAAGCCCACATCGACCTTTGGTTGGGATCTGACCAGTCTACTTCATGGCTCATATTTAACAAATTATCCAAGGTCAGAGAAGGTCGGAAAGGTGTCGGGACACCAAGTGTTCTCCTAATGCCGGCCAAAGTACTAATAAATTCAAAATCCGACCTAATACAATTCACATTATGTCCAAAATATTTGTTTAAGGACAGCTTATATAGTTCTGTATGGTAGAATAACGAAGTGAGTCGGATAGATGTACCATATATCTACACATCAATTTGGTGCCCGTGGGAAGGGCCCCGCATTTGATTCTAGCACAAAATTTAATGTATTGCCTCCACTGTGATGTCTTGGTCTTCCATGTACCTGGAGAGCATGCTTGAGCCCTCAGTTCCGCCGCTTTCAAATCCAAATGTCTTCTCTCCTGAGCTGCGGCTTCAACATAAGAATAAGGGGATCTAAGTACCACAATCACATTCTAGTCTAGAAAGAGTGTCTGCAACTATATTCAATTTGCCCGGTAAATGAACTGACACTAGGTGGCAATTGAATTCGACCGTAAGCCAAAAGATTTCCCTGAGCATGGCCATGGACGACTCGTTGTTTGACTTCCCAGTATTGATCGCTGCTACTACCTGTGTGTTATCAGATATACACTCTACTTTGTGGTTCCGCCACATTGAACCCCAACGTTTCACAGCCTCTAATACAGGAAATAATTCCCTTACATTGATGTTCTCTGGGATGTAACGAGATGGCATCGGAACACAATGCCCATGCATGTCCACATCCATGAATATATCAGAGTCCCATCTGCCACCAAACTAATCATCATTGGAGAAGGCCCCAAACCCAGTGTTTGAAGCATCGGTGTACAAGGTCGTTTGCTCGTGTGATGGTTGAACAATACGAGCCTCCCCGTTGAACCAGTTGGCAAATCGAAGCCACCAATTCAGATCTTCTCTGAAAGCTGCTGACAAAGTCACATATCTTTTACCTGGACTAAACTGCTTAAGTAAGGCGATCACTCTGTGCGAGAAAGTCCGTCCGCCGCGGACTAGAGTAGCACAATGACACAATATGCCACACAGATGTTGTAACTGCTTTTTTTGTCGACCGTCGCCGACCAGTGAAAAAAGCTAACTCTCTGTGCAGCTTACTGATCTTCTCCGCAGGTAGCCTTAACTTCATCTGTATTGAGTCAATTTCTATGCCCAAGTATGTCTGAATTCTAGATGGAGAACGGACCTTATCGTATGCAATGTGAAAACCTAAGGACCTGAGAACTCTGTGTAACTCCAACTTGCCTGAACACACTCGTCAGGTGGGGGCCTTTACGAGTATATCGTCAAGATAATTACAACAGAAATATCCTTTTGCTGTTGTAGAGGTATGGTATTTACACTTATACGTTCATGTACCCATGGGACTCAGACCTAGGTCTTCGGGTGTAGTGGAGGAATCCGGATGGCAGGTGGCAGCACCTGCCTCTGGGTTCGTATCCATTACACCAGGGGGCCTACCACTCGTCCGCCACACGTCATGTGGCCGGTCTGAGTTTCGCAGGCTTTTCACCTATATAAGGCTGGTTCTACTCCCATGTTCTCCAGTAGTGGTTTTACCCACTGCTCAAACAGGTCGTTACCCGAAAGGGTAACCGAATGCCCTAGCAGCATGTAGTGCTCTGAGGCCGTGATCATATGTAACATAAGCTATGAAATAAAAGCTCGGTTGCCTACCCGGAAACTTTCTCTCTCTTCATTATGATTACTTAATCTAACTTAACGAGACGAACCACTACACTGTCATAAATCTTGCCACTGCATCTGTCAGTCTGTTTAATATGAAAGGGGCGACTCGTGTTCCGAATGACAAAAAATTGTCCTGAATAAATGTATTGTGGTCCTCCATGGACCAGACTAAACCCTGAAGAGTCCTGTCACAGGGTCTGATCAATGTGGAACGGTACGAACTAGCCAGGTCAGTCACTGCCATGAAGTCGTTGTGGTTCAGTGACTCAGATACATAGTCAATAGATTTGTAACTAAAAGATGAAAAAGTTTTTTCCATATACCTGTTAATAGATAGACCCTCAGGTCTAATAGCGTCTGTGATGGGTCTGAACCCACTTGTAGCTTTGGGTACAGCTCCCAATGAATGCAAACATTTTGGTACCTGATTAACAGCCGACAATTTACCATTACCTAATTCTTTACAGATAAGGTTATTAATTTCTGTCTTGGCCGTGATAGTCACAGATTTGTAATTGGTACCAAAATAGCCACCAATTTGAGCGTCTAGGTCAACCAGTTTAAAGCCGTGACATATCCCATTGAGTATAAAATGAGCGTCTGGGTCCCAACCACTCTCGCCAAAAACCATGTCAGTGCCACCACTGAGCATTTCTCGCCAACTGTTAGGAGAGAGTTAAGCCCTAACACCGCATACCCAATGAGAAATGCCCTCACTTGACCAAAGGGGGGTATAGCCCGTAAGAACATCTAGCAGACTGCTCAAATTTGGAGAACATGTAATATTCTGGTACGAGTCAGGCCATATATCTTCGAGATTCCTATCGTAAGTACCTTCACTGAAAGACTGAAAACCTGAATTATTACCAAGTCATGCCTGTATATTTGGGACCGGATTCTGATTGCCTGTCTGATTACGATCGAGCTTACATTCCTTCCCCTTGTGGGGTCCCTGACAGTGATAACAAATGTGGGTCCACAGGCAGTCAGTGTAATCACATAAGGTGAAATTCCATTTTCTACAGATATGATCCTTCTTTGGATCACGGTTTTGGTTTGAGCGGTAGCCAACCCCCTGCCTACGGCCCCTTCTCGGGTTACTCTGTTGATTGGAATTTTGATTATTCTGAGATTTCTGGTTGGCCAAAAGATTTTCAACATACCATATATGCTCTGCACTAAGGGGAGCTTCTACTGAAGCTGGATCGGCTGCTACAAAGGTAGGGATCTCCCTTTCAATGAACCGGGTCACCAACTTATGATCATAGCGGGCAAGCGCCTTAGCGCTGAAAGCACCTGTTTGGCCTTTAAGTGATACAAAGGACATGTGGGATTCATAATCACGAACATTGATTTCAGGGATATTAGCCTGCCTGATTTTATCTCGAACACAATTCATACCATACATCAATTCCTGAAAGGACATTTCATCATACTTTTTGTCGGTTTCAATGTGGTGATCAGGACGCAACCAATTATAAGAGCGTTTTTTTCTTACTCGAGTCGGAGAGATATCTCAATTTAGAAATGAGTTTGGCTTCCTGTAACATACCCTGATCAGAAGTTTGAACCTCAAAGAGGCTGCCAAAATTCCCTTTCAGGCCTAGGGAACCTGCTGTAACTCCCGCAGTGTTAAGTGTATAAGAACCCAATTCCAGGTTCTGGTGCGATGGTCTAGTAGACTGTGCTGCTGGCGGTTGCAGAGCTGTCGTTTGGGGTGTTCCCTCTGTGGATACGACAGGACCACCTGCTTGAATAGAAGACCATTGTTGCTGAAGTGTGCGTTGTTGCTGTTGCAACGCGTCCCATTGGCGTTTTATCTGTTGGCGCTGTGACATGGCCTGCTGCTGTTGTAGAGACTGTTGCTGTTGTAGGGGCCGGCATCGTATATATATTAGTGCGGTTCATCCGAGAGACGTGCTCATGTGGTACTCGTTCCTTCTATGCCAACCAGGTGTCGCTTCGTGATACCCGTTTGGTACAAGAGGGGGCAGCACCATGCCTCGCGTCCAGCTTCTACTAAGAAGCCAGACGATCCGCAGAAGGGGACTGGACCTGGTCCAGTCAAGACGTATACCTAAGAACCAAAAGCCAAAGAACAGGTAGAGCTACAGGCTAAGAGACAGCATGAACAATTCATAGCTGCCCAAAAGAAAATAGAGAAAGAGACTAAGGAACGGATCGGAAAGCTCCGATCTGTCGAACAGGAGGCGATTCTAAAGGAATCCGACCTCAAGTATCGGTTATCTTCGTTAGCCTATCGATTGGAGCTAAAGGAGAAGGACGAGAAGGATATGGAAAGTAAGTTGGCTGACCTAGAACTCGAGGAAGCCAATAGACTCAGAGCAATTGACAAGGCTAGAGCCGAGGAAGTTGCTAAGGCCCGGGATGTAAGCAGATTACAATCCGAGTTGCATGCCATGGAGGAAAAGCTGAAGAAGCTTCAGCTCTGAAAAGCGGAGACAGAAGCTAAGTTGGTCTCGGAACAAGCCGAGATCCGAAGAGAGACCAGTGAGTACCAGAGGTCTCAGAAGGAAAAAAGTGAGAAGTATCGCTTATTAAAGGATACTTTGAAACGGGAAGCAATAGCTGCCCAAGATGAACGCAATCGAGCTGTAGCAGATAATGAAAAGATCCGATCCGAGATCTTATCTGAAAATGCGCAGCTAAGAGAGGAACAGAGGAACCTTACCACCGATGTAGCTACCCTCACAATAAATAAGTCTGCCATGGAGAGTTATTTATAGGAACAGGAGCATGCGAATGTTCCCCCGGCGAGTAAGGACCAAAACCCTAACTCGACTTTTGTCAAACAAGGAGACCCAGTTTCCTGTTCGACCCCAAAGCATCCGGCGTATAATCCATTTGTTAATGATAATGCGACACGGAATATAGATCAAGGGGGAGTATATATCAGGACCCAAGATAAGCACGGCCGAACTAGTAGAGTCCGGATCAGTGAGGTCCCGATAGTCCACAATTTGGACCCGGACTTCGTGTCTAGGGATTGTTCCGACACTAGTGCGGAAACGAATGGGTTCCACATACATGTGGGGCAGACAGATAATGTCGGGTTGGGAGCAGGTAATACCAGCAACCAACAGAACCCACCAAGCAGTGGTAGCCAACCGAACCAGGCAGGTCCGCCGCCTAATGACGGTAGTCAGGGCGGCGCTAATGATTCTAGTACTCAGGGTGGGGATGGTGCCTCGGGTAACGGCCCCAACGCATGTAGCGATGGTGCCGCAGGTACCGGCCCCAACCAAGGGGGTGGAGGCTATACGAACTACAGTGGTTCATAGTGGACGTATAACCATCCACCACCACCACCGCCAAACAATACAAGCTTTTGTGGAATGGGAGGCAATCAAACCTTGAATGAAACCAAGGCGATTGAATCGAGCAAACAACAATGCACTAGATTGATGTATGCTCACAATTCAGCCCGAAGGGTAGCTGTCATTCCGAAGGAATACGACGGTACACGACCATGGAAATGAATTGCAATGGATGGACCCCATACGAGGCCAAGCTGCATCTTGTAAGATGCCTAAAGGGTGGACCGGGTTGCATGGCCGTAGAGGAATGGCGGACCTGGTACGGTCTCGTTGGGAGCTTTGAGCAGTTAGTTGAATCTGCTAGTGGACTGTTGTGTAATATGGTCAAGGAGGATCCGATGGCTCGTTTTAAGAAATGGACCCAGAAACCAAATGAAGCTTTCAGAGCATACGGTATGGAACTGCATGCTCTGTTAAAGGGATAGATTCCGTTGGTGTACATACGAACTGAAGTCCTGCTGTGCCCTTACAGCATGTGTATACTTCTTCCACACAGAGGTGCTAATTTTTAATGCCCCACAGGTGGTCCTGTTTGAAGTTTGGTCTGTGTGGGGTCATTAGGGTTTGGGGGTGGAGGCTGGAGCAGCTCCATAAACTGACCAACAACCCAACAGAAGTGGGTTGGTGTCTATTGATAGAACAGCCTGATTTCAAAATTCTGACAGTTGGAGAAAATAAAATACTCAATTTCTGATTGTTTTATTCATCGGAAAAAGCTGATTTTACCTATACCTATCATTGAGGTACTCACACATATGGTATGCGCTTTGCAGAAAATAGTATTCACTAAAGACAGAGATATTTAGGATAACTTGGCATATTTGACCAGAGCTCTTTACCCCACCTTATATGAGACCCCCTATGGGATCACAGGCTGTTCCGTCCTATTTATAGTCTTCGTTCCCCTTTAAGTAAGGCAAGACCCGGTACAGAAAACCAGGACTGGTATATGGACGATTTAATTACCCAATTCGTCAAGGGTCTGAGAGACCGAGACAAGCAGATCGCTGCTAGAGATGCCTGGAAAGAGGGTATAACACTGCACGGCATATTTAATGGTATAGATATGGCTGTGAAGAAACGAACGATGTTAGCTGGAGACATCCCGAATACCACGGGTTCGACTCCAGTATCGTCTGTAGTTCAGCGATCCGAGGTAGAAAATACCCCGGATGACTTTGAACTTATTGACATCGAGCAGGAGGACGGCACCTTTTGCTCGATGCAACTTAGGAAAAACACTTCTGGCAGGAAGTACATTCCAAGGAAGGCGTTTAGTAAACAGAAGGATACTAAACCCTCATCCGATGTCAGGGGGGACTCGAAAGCTGGTAACAAGGCTTATAAGCCCTCTGATGGCACTGATAAGGCGAGGGGTCAATCTCCGGATATGACCAAATTAATGGAGGAAATGTGTAAAAAGATTACAGATGCCCTCCAAGCCAACCGGCAGAGAACTAGAGTGGACCGCGGGACGGTTAAGTGTTTCAGGTGTCAGCGCATGGGACATTTTTCCTCTGAGTGTATCTCTGCAAAGCCGGTAATGACGGCTTTCTATGAAGCCGAGGACAACGGCGAGGAAAGCCAGAACGCTACGGATTCCGCAGATGTAGTGGGAAACTAGTGGGGGTTGTATCCACGGCATTGGGTATAACCCCAGGAGTGAACGAATGCCAAAATGCTACCGGGGGTAATCCGGTGGAAGATTTCGAATCAAATACACCTGGAGGCCGGGTGACTGTGGGTGCGCACCCCTGCATTACGGCCGGGGCCAGGGACCCTAGTGCTTATGTGTATGGAGGCGAGTATATGGAGGCGAGTGGCTGCACTGGGGGAGAGGAAGGATGGATCAAGGAGTTGATTCGAGCGTGTGGGACACGCCTTCCCCCAAGTCATCCGTGTCTGGAGTTTTTGAGAGGGTTCGGATTGAATCTTGGTGATTCGGGAGACTTTCACCAGTTTACCAGCAACCCATCCCCCTTGGGAGAGAGACGGTGGTATGTACCCATATCTGTGGAAGGTCGGGTAGGAGAATTCTTAGTGGATACTGGAGCTAGCCATTCCTGTGTGTCCAAAAGATTCTTAGACTCGGTGGCCAGCAGTCATGAGAACCTCAAAACGGGGGTAAATGCTTGCACGGCCAACGGAAGCAGTATGAGGACTTTTGGTAGGACGTTTATGCCTATCCGTATAGGTAGCAAAGAATTTGTTCTTTCGCCAACTATAGCAGAGGTTAGTGATGACGGAATCCTCGGATTGGATTTTGCAAGCTTGTACGGGGCCGTCTTGGACTCGAGGGATGGTATGATGAGTATTCGGAACCCGTATGGCTTGCACGTCCAGTGCGTTTTGAGATAGGTGTCTTCGGTAGCATCGGTTATACACACGGTGAAAATCCCTCCGGGTACCACTTGTGATGTCCTTTGTGGCGGATCAATGGCCCAGAAGGGTGAAACAGGAGTCTTTGAACCCGACACGGTATATTTATCTAGTATCGGGTTGGACTCAGCGTTACCTTAGTGGCTAATGCAGCATGGTCTGTACTACCCATAACTAACCGAAGTGGTTCAGTGGTTTACTTGAAACGAGGCGACTGTGGGGGAGATGAGTTCGGTAGAACACGTCGCCGAGGCCAAGTTCAATAAACCATTAAACCCTGTTAGTAAGCATCCTTTGGATGAAGAATTTCAGAAACTGATTGACAAATCAGATTTACGGAATACGGAGGATAAGGAATGCCTGGTGGAACTCCTACGAAGGTACGGAAGGGAAGGTGGACCCGTAGGCAGATCCAATAAGGTGTTGCACACTATAGATGTGGGCGACGAGAAACCCTTTAAGATCCCGTATCGTAGACTTCCTCTTAAGAAGAAGTTAATATGTGAGCAGGAAATACAAAAGCAGCTGGACCTAGGGGTCATCGTGCCGAGCTCGAGTCCCTGGTCCAGTCCTGTTTGTATGACCACCAAGAAAGACGGTACAATCCGCTTTTGCGTCGACTACCGAAAATTAAACGGTATGACAAAGAAGAACTCATATCCCCTGCCGAGGATGGACGAGACTTTAGATAGCTTGGGTGGGAACCAATGGTTCTGTACCTTGGATTTGCAATCCGGGTATTAGCAGATACCGATGCACCCCGATGACATAGAGAAAACAGCGTTCTCTAGTCATATGGGGCTATTCGAGTATAATGTCTTGCCCTTCGGATTGTGTAACGCCCCGGCTACATTCGAGGCCATGATGGAATCCCTGTTGAGTGACCTTCTGTGGAAGAAGTGCTTGGTCTACCTAGACGACGTTGTCGTGTTCGGCAAGTCGTTTAAGGAATGCCATGCGAATCTGCAGCTGGTACTCGACCGGATCCTATCCAACGGTCTAAAACTTAAACCCAAGAAATGTAATCTGTTTAAGAAAACAATTACATATCTGGGAAGGATCATCACCCCTGACGGAGTGAGTGCGGATCCGGAAAAGCTAGAGGCTGTAGAAAACTGGGAACGGCCCACGAGTGCTAAGGAGGTGAGATCCTTTCTAGGATTTTGTTCCTATTACCGTGATTTCATACCGAATTACTCTCGTGTAAGCTCTCGTGTAAGCTTCCCAATGCAATGCTTAGCTCACTGGACCCCGGGTAGGGCACGGGACCCATTCCCATGGACCAGCGAGCAAGAAGAATCTTTTAATAAAATAAAGGATTTGTTTAGAAACACACCTGTATTGAAATATCCCACTCACGAGGGACATTTCATATTAGACACTGATGCGAGCAATGATGCCATTGGGGCAGCACTCTCTCAGGTCCAGAATGGCGTCGAAGTCCCATTGGCCTTCGCTAGCAACACGCTAAGCAAGACCCAGCGTAATTATTGTACCACTAAACGAGAGCTCCTCGCGGTAGTGGTGTATACGAAGAAGTTTAAGCATTTCCTATGGGGAACTTACTTTACTTTGCGAACTGACCATTCATCTCTGAGGTGGCTCCTTAATTTCAAGGACGCCGAAGGGATGATTGGGAGATGGTTAGCTCACCTATCCGAATTCGGATTAGAGCATAAACAAATAGAGCACCGACCAGGTGCTAAACATATCAATGCGGATGCCTTGTCGAGGCGACCCGTCCGAAAATGCCACCTGTGAGGACTGCGGGGCCCACAATGCTGTGGTCGCCGGGTTGGTATTTAATTATACCACCCTTCAAATCCCCTGGGAGGAGGCTGTGTGTAGCTATCTTGATTGGTCCCCGGAGACCATCAAGAAGTTTCAACAGTCTGACCCCACCACTGCGCGCATAATGGAATACCTACGGACAGGTATTAAGCCGGCAAGGCCAATGTTATCCCTGGAAGACAGGGAAACGAGGCGATTGATAGCTCAATGGACCGAGCTGGAAATCCGAGACGGTATACTGTGTAGGTGGAAGACCACTTCCACCAACGGTAGACTAGTACAAAGTGATTCCCACCTCGATGAGAAGGGATATCATGTATTATTGCTATGGCCACCAAGTGGCCATTTCGGGAAGAAAAGATCAATAGAGCGTCTGCAGAGGCGTTACTATTGGCCCGTAATGAGAGGCGACCTACTTCGGTGGATCGCCACTTGCACGGATTGTTGTAAAAACAAGCCGGGACCCGGCCTGGGTAAGCTACCCTTGTCCCAGGAATTATTTGGTGTCAGGTTCGCTCGAGTAGCGATAGACATCATCAGTGGATTAAAAACGACGCCCAGAGAAAACACTTGTATGATGGTCGTAACCGACTACTATACGAAGTATACTCGGGTGTTTCCTCTTCCTAATCATAAAGCCGCCACATGCGCCGAGGCGTTTGTAAAAGGCTGGGTGCTACATCTGGGTGTCCCCCTTATGATGCACAGTGACCAAGGAAGAGAGTTTGAGTCAGAGTTATGGCAGGAAATGTGTCATTACCTAGCCATTTGCAAGACTCGAACCAACCCATACCGGCCACAGTCGGATGGTCAGGTAGAAAGGTTCAATAGGACTTTGATACAAGTGCTAAAGCCCCTGGTTAATACCCACCAGGACGACTGGGATGAGCAGTGTGAGTTCGTGGTACATGCCTACAACAACACTGTTCATTCATCTACTAATTGTACTCCAAACATGCTAGTGTTCGGCGAGGACATCATAATGCCCGCCGATTTAGTGTATGGAGTGGTTGGGATAGACCCGGAGGCACCCTGCACTGTGTTGTTTGTGGAGTCATTAAGGGACAGGTTCAAACAAGCATACGAGGCCGTTCGGAAAGAACTGCTGAAAAGTGCAAAATGGCAGAAGGTGGGCTATGACACCAATGCTAAAAGAATTCGTTTTAATGTTGGGGACAAAGTACTAAGGTATTACGAGCCACTCGAACGCTTGAAGCCCGTAACGCCTTGGGAAGGTCTGTTTAAAATTATACGCATCATCTCCGAGTCCACGGTGATGATGGAAGACTGCCTTACTGGTAGGAAATGAAAGACGAATGTCGGAAAGCTTCGGCCCTGGAAAGGACGCGAAGAGGCGGAGAGGGAGTTTGGTTACCATCCACCTGACCCTGCGCCGAGTAAGCCCAGCGTGGTGGTACCCGAGAAACGCCCTAGAGGCCGGCCGAGGAAAGTGCCGGAAGCAGGAGGGGTTATTAAAAAGAAGACGACGGCCAGGAAACGGCCTAATCGTAAGAAATGGAAGAAAGTCTTGCTGAGTGAAGGCACTACCTATGGGAAAGGTCTCGCCTTGGCTAGGCGTGACCCGGAGAAGGCCGTACGTAGAGCCGGGAAGAATAAAATGCTAACCGAAGGCGTTAGACGCAGTCCCTGGTTGAGGTCCGCCGTTACCTAACTCAGTACACAACGAGCTGCTGCGTGTTGTCCGCCGTAGGCGAATAACATACGTTCCACGGCTAGGGATGTCGAATGCGCGTTCCCCGGGTAGCTGTATCCCGTGAGCGGCGGACGGATTAACCGGTACATTCACTTAATAGCGTTGTATATACCGCCAAGCTCCAGCCGATAGCACTCGGGTAGCAAACTGCGTCTCACATGTCGAGTCGAATGTTAGTTCGGATCTAGACCGCTAGGTGGCGCCGCGGGTGCGGCGGGAAAGTGCAGAACTAGGTCACCGGATAGCCCATTGCGGGATCTCGCGAGACAAGAGGTCTGACGTCATATTGGTCATAACTAGAGCGGACTCGTGGCGGTAAGACGTCACCTGTTTCGCTCCAGTTATTGTTTGGCCTCCGGCAGCTCTTAGCTGCGTGGTTAGCCCCCCTACACCTCCACTTTTTGTTGGACGAATCCTTCGGGAGGAGTCCAACACAGTTGCCAATTTTTTAAATTGGAAGATCATCCGACTGTGATGGCACAGGGGACGACGTACAGTTGGAGGAAGGCAAGGACCCGACGGTCTCGTCTCGGGTTGAGGAGAACATGGACTCCTCAACGGCGGTTCCAGCAATGGAACCCGAAGTAGAAGAGGCTGCTCACACTCTCTCTGGTATGTCGACCGAGGTCACAGACAGGGAGAGGATGCCTCCTCCTCCTCCTCGCCCGGAACCATCGCCTACAGCACCGGCTCCGGGTCGCTCGATTGATGTCTTGGACATTCGGCTGTATCCCCCGGGATACAGAACACGCATCAAACGCCTGGCCCATGTGGACGAGGAGGAAGGTGTCGTGTACACTAGCTGGGGGACCTTCATCCCCATGCATCCTTCCATGTTCGGATGCGGTCCCTTAGCGGAAACGCCCGGCCAGGCCGAGAACATCCCAGACAATTTCAAAACTCTGGTGATGGACTCGTGCACGGACGAGTTGGCCGAGAGCATGCCGGTCTCCTGGCTCCGCAACTACAAACGGTTGGCGGAGGCTATGGCGGTCAACAAGAGCTTGGCCCGAGCTGTGCTGCTTTCTGAAGGTATCACCCGGAAAGCGAGCCAGCTAAGAGAGTCTGAATCCGACATGGATACAGACTCCACCGTCACGCAGTCGTCGGTGGAATCCGGACGGGTCAAGTGATTGAGCCGTAAGCCAGCACCGAAGGGCCCTCTCACCGAGTCTGATCTCACCGAGTCTGATCTCGAAGTGGAGGACGTTCGGATCGCCATTGAGAGGTCCAAGACCGGGGAGGAACCAGGCCAAGCGTCGCGAGCTGGCCGAGCAACAGAAGGAGCTAACTGCCGCCGGTCGGGCCCACCGAAAGCAGCAGGCTCAAAGTAAAGCGAGTGCCACCTCCGGCTCTGACTCCCCGGTCAGTGGCAGGAGAAGCCCTCGTTCAAAGGACAAGGATCCACGCAAGTCGGATTCGAGTCCCGAGGTGCCAGCGCAGCCACCCAAGGCTAGCCGCCGGAAAAAGAAGAATGGAGCGAAAGCGTCTCCGGCGGAGCCTGCACCCCCCACTACCAAGACGAGGGGTAAGGGCGACCCGAAGGCTTCCGCCTCCAGTGCCCCACCAACCACAGTAGCCAACCCGGTTACTGCAGTACCCTCTGCTACCACCAGCGGGACGAGCGCCACGACCTCGGTCACGGCTTCGACTACCACCAGCCAAGCCGGACAGAAGGGCGAGGGCATCTACACGGACAGTGAGGGAAGCGGAAGCGACCCAGAGCTGCCCGCGTCAGCCAAATCTGATTTGGAGTCCGTGACGACGTGGGAAGAAATGACCATGGATGTCCCTAAGGACGACAATCAGAAGTGGATGTGGAAGAATGCAGCCGAGGGTTTCAAAGAACGTACACCATGCTGGTTCGCGGATTGTGCTTATGACACAGTCCACTACATGTGCCCCGGCGCCGTCAATAAGGGTGGTGATAGCGATGACGAGGAGTGGATGAAGTCCGGTCCTAGTGATACGCCAGTAGGTAAATTCTACCTCATTTGGATTGACCAGCTGAAGTCCAAACTGGGGTCAATTTATAACTACGAGGCCCGGACGAAAGTCCAATGGGCAATGACTCAGTGGGGACCAAGCGGCAACCGCCCATTCGAGTCCTGCCAACTCGCCCTCACCGGCGAGAAGACGTTCGAGACGAAGCCTCGCTTCGCTCGGCATATTGTGGAGCACCATATGCACCAAAAAAAAAACTGCTACGGTGCGTACCCAGAGACCGTCTGGGTAAGCTCTGCGACGGCTCGTTTAAGACTCACCGGCGCCGGGACATGGCTCTGCATTTGCAGAAAGCTCATGGTACCGGCCTGGAGAAGACCCGGAAACGAGCCGTTAAGTGTTTCAACGAGCTCCTGGCTAACTGGGCGGCGTTGAGCATTAAGGAGATCAAGGAGCAGGCGTTCGAATCCGAATTCTGCTCATGGAGGAGTGGCAACCTCATGGTTTACTTCGCCGTGAACTTCTCACCCACCAAGTTCGGGATGCCCACCGAGGTGCACCTGAGGGTGAAGAAGTGGCGGGGCGACGAGAAACGGGAGAAAGGCAAAGCCGTTCGAAGGGGACCAATGGAGGTTCGGCTACGGCCACCAGTGCCTCCAAAAGGACCCGCGCGGACCGATCCGTAAGCCCTTCGGGCAATAAGGATCAGCCAAGACCAGCTAACCCAGCTGATCATCGCCAGTCGGGACAACAAGTCTCGGCTTTGGACATGCCTGGCAACCAGACCCATCGGGTGGTTAGCCAGGCAGCCGCTCCAACACCACCTCCAGCATCTACAGAGCACCCCCCGAGTGAAGCCACTGGCAGTCCGGATGACTGGAGCACCTACGTTGGTGCCCCATCCTGACACGGTGCATGGTGGGCCGGTGAAGGATCATCCGGCAAGCGCCCCACGTACAGTGAATACGCGGCGAAGTTCCCTGCAATGGGACCAGCGGGACCTGAATCACAGGTCCTAACCCCCTTGGGCAGAGCCAAGGCTCGGGGTAGAGGCCGTGGTGGCATAGAGTCCACCCGAGCTCCCCCGGGGGGCGGCCGAGGCCAAGGAGGCACCACTGTTGAGGGTCCCTCGGTCCCTCCAGCAGGCGCTCCGCCTGTCACTGTGCAGGCTGCTGCACCCCCTCCAGCTATAGTCCCACCAGCGGCCCCTCGGGTGCCCGTTATGGGACTAATAGCCAGCACCCTGTCAGGTCTTCAGGATCCGAATACGTTCATCGACCACCGCGACGTCCGTACTGCCGAGATCCAGAATGACCTGATGGCAGAATGGCAGGCACTTCATCGCCAGAAGTCTGTTGACTACTGGCGGTGTATGACTGAAGCCACCTTAATCTGGTTTACGAAATCCAGAAGAAGGAGGAAGAGAAGATCCGGGATCAGGAGAAGAAGAAGGTCGAGGAGGCCCTTCAATCCTGCCGGAGGCAGCAGATGGAAGCTGAAAAGCTTAAGGAGATCCACCGCGCTGAGAACGCCGGGTACATTCACAGGTACAAGGAGGCTGACCTTAAGTTTTTCCTCTGCTTCGGTAAGCACCTGGACGAATGGGACGGCTCCGCGTCGTCTCTGTCCATCGCTTCGGGTGCCCCAGCCGAGGCAGTTGACAGTCCCTCTGAGGGGATGGGTGCGCTAAGCTTGCTCAGCGAGTCCTTCACCGAGACCCCTAAGCTGCTATCTACTAGTAGCTGCAGCAGCTCGGCTCCTCCTGCCGACCAGGAGCCAGCTGAGAAGATGGACACTGATCCTGAGGATCTTTAAGTGTCCATATGACGGAGTTATATTGTACCCTAGGGGTAAAGGCACACACTATGCCAGAGGTTTATATCCTCGAATTGGACCCGACGGGCTGGAACTAACACCTGCAGCCAAGATGGACGCTACCCGGAATACCAATTGGATTACCTTCTACACCAAACCGGGGCTCCATCTTCCCATCTTCATCAGGGCACACCATAACAGCAACGTGGCTTGCCACCACTCGTATGTCGCCGGGTGGAGCTGCAGAAACCAGTAGTTCCAGATTCGCCGGAAGTTCAGTATATTGTTAGGGTGATCCTGCTACCCTGGTAGGACACCCATTTATTTAATATTATATCATATGTAAATTATTTTTCTATATAAAGTATATTTTTGTAAAATAATCTAACAAAAATTTCTTTCTCGGGTTATCTACCCCCCTCGGGATTAGACCGGGAAGAGCCTTCTAAAGGCCAGATTGGCCTATGAGTGGGCCAATAACCTCATAATTACCCTGATTTGTCGCTATATAGGCCGCAGAACCGAGTACCGGAAGGCCTGCACCGCCATCTTGTATGTTGACATATGGTGCGTTTGGGGGCCCACTTTGGTAGGTACTGAATTTATTTCAGCTGAAGACAGGCCTGTTGGGTCTGTGGTAAAGGACTTAGGATTTGAATCGAACGCCCGCATGGCACCATGCCAGGCTTGTATCCCGTCGTCGAGTTGCCTAAGAGATCGGTTGTTGTCGGCTCGCAGGCTGGCTAACTCAAGCTCTAACTCTCTCTTCCTAGATATGAGATCAATGTTAGATTTTCTAGTCCTTTCCTGATCAATCTGCCTCAATAAATCTCCGTTGGGACCCAAAAAATCACTTTTACCCGCACTGTCATTGACGTCCGTTTGAGAGACGTCCACTGTGTCGTCTTGCTCAGGTACTCCACCCACGGCCCCGTCTGTGTCCCGGTTGTGTCCTCCGCCCGTGAGAGTCACGGATGGCTGACTCACCCGGTACCGGCTGTGTGTGGCTGATCATGTCTTCACCCGGTTTCCAGCGTGGGTTTGGACATGTACACTCGGGACAGTTTCTCTTGTTTCCGTGGTATTCGATACCACAAGCCTCACATTTAACAGGCATTTTTAAGAAAAATCAAGTCCAGCATAACAGCAAACAGCTCACAGCCAACATGGAACCTGATTGTATGACATCACAAACATGTGACCCAACTGTGGTGTCCTAGTTTGACACCAGAGGTAGTGCCAGTGCCGAGACCATATGTCCCACACACTCACCAATACACCATTCAACCTATGTTTGGTTGAATGGTAACAATATTAAACTTTTATACCATGCATTATGAAAATACAATATCCTGGTGTGTTAACCATGATGATCTGTTGAATACATTTGGTGTCTATACTAATATATAATAATCACAGATCTGAACCCATATTTAGCTAAACTTATAATAAGATAAACCATTTTATACTAAATATGATATGTACAAATAGAACATGGTTAATATTAAGCAGTAGTCCTAGTCGGGTGACAATCTTCACCTATCTGAATATATTTAACATAAAGTAATAATGTTTTTGTAGTGTCCGGATGCTGTCCTGATGGTGAAGTCTGTGTAGATTAATCCGTAAGTGGTCAGCTAACCACGGGATGGATATGCTAGTCTCTTATAAAATGTAACACGGAAGTTGATAGGGCAAGTAGTGCTAAAGTTCCTTTAGTAATAGTAGTATATATCCGGATGGTTTGTAGAAAAGTATCAGATGGGCCAGCTAGCCCTGAAGCCTGAAGTGCTAGTCCGTAAGTATCCTAATTGTGGTAGTAGGTATGTAGATAGTCCGGAACGTATATTCAAAGCTAGTGTAGAATAGTTCAGTTTCAAATAACATACTGGACTAAAACGTATCCATCTGGGTGTAGTTTAACATCAGTAGTAGTAAAACAGGAACAGGAACAGGAATTGTAAACCCACATCCGATAGCATCAGTAGACAGCATACATATCTATTCGGATACTTCCAGATAGTATCCGAGGCTAGTTCGTTAGAATGTATGGAGTCTCAGATAGTACACTTTATACTCTGTATACATTCCAGGTTAAGAACAGGTTATAAATGGAACCTGGAAACACACTAAGCTGAATGCTTAGTATGTTTCTTTTTCAGAAGAACTAGAGCAGATTCTGGAGTACCATCCCACTCATACAGATCCACTCTGAAAACTCTCATAAACTTAGTTCTCAGTCTAGTGTTCCTCTGTACTTCCTCGTTAACATGCTTTTCGAGTACATGTACATCCATAGCTGATTGTTCTTTAGCAGCCACGGCCTCTTTTTCAAGTGATTTAACATCAGCTCGGATCTATATTTCCAGGCGTTGCTTTTCAGCATTACTGACTTCCTGGAAACACAGCAGAGTTTCATTCAGAAGACCCTGATGGTAATCTGTGGCTCTCTGCTTCACACATTTCTCCCAGTGAGTGCAGATGGCCTTTTGGACATCCGCTTCTCCCTGGCGAGACTTATCAAACCAGATTTCTGCCTGACCAGATTTAATGGTTATGGCATTAGCTGGTTTCAGAATAGAGGCGGCAGTGTCTTTAACAGTTCCGGGTGTTGGAATAGCCAGTACGGAAGGCGTACCCAGATTCTGAACCATAGGGATACAGTATCCGGGTGGCAAGTTATGTCTCATACCCACAGCCAGGTACTCTTGTAACTGTTCCTGGGTTATTTGAGTTCCTGATCCAGCAGCGGCAGCAGGGCCAGGCTTCTTTGTTACCAAACACCCACCTCTGCCAACAACTAATGAATGGCTCTCAGGTCCAGGTTTCTGAGACATAGCTGGATACAACTTTTTATCCAGTTTCCTCTGAGGACATCCTTATAATACATATCGCACCTCTGGGGTGGGGGGGGGGTACAGAAAATCTTCACCCTTCTTTGCCCACAATAGATAATAACTACTATCCGGTGTCTAGAATTCCTTCTAATGCCCCTGAGGAGTAGGATCCAACAGGCCCAGGTGTCTTGAAGACAAGAGGTGCCTGAGACTGATCATGCGGGTGACATGCCAGGGGGGATCTGGAGCGTTCCTCCCTGTCATGGCTATGGGGTTCCGAATCATTACCGTTTTCGCCCCGGTTCTGATCCCTTCGGTTTTTCTCCCTGGCGCGTTTGCCCTCCCGGCCAGACTCTTCACACAGCTTCCACAAGCTCTCGTGCATGTCTTTCCTCGCCTATGGGTGAGGACGATCTTTGCTCTAAGCTTAGATTCCTTAGACTTCTGTACCTCACAGAGGACCTGGTTGCCTGGTTTGATCTTAGACCAGGCTTCTGTATCTATCTTATCCAGTTCACACATATGCTCCCTGTGTAATTTCATCACTTTCTTCCGGGCATGTTCCAGCCCCTCCGAGTGACCCTTCTTCTGGTATCTTGCCAGATCACTACGCCGGTTATAAGTAACCATAGTAGTACACTTCTTTCCTTTCTTACCAACAGCTGGATCACAGATGTAAACCAGATGGTGGAGAAAGTGGGTCTTGACGAGATGTCCCTGAAAACGAGTAGAAGTACTCCAGGTTTTAACAGAGTCATCACTCACATCCTGACAGATGGAGAATGGGCAGGTTTTCTCACGATCACCATACCACTTCTCCAGCGCCCAGCGGAGCTTACACTTCTGAGTGTTAGTGTAGTACTTGTCAGAAGCATTCAGCATAAGCCATAGTTTCCTATAGGCTTTGCTCGGATTCAAATCCTTATCGGACAACCGCATCCGATCTTCATCATCTGACTTCCCGTTCTTGTTAACGGGTCCGGGACAGGCATACAGAGGAGCCCCATCCTTCTTTCGATAGCCTTACACACAGTCCTTGAAACATGTGGGTATCCGTTCCTTGAACCCTGATTTGGCATTGCCCCAGCGTTCAGCTTCAGTTTGATCAGATGGGGTAGTATCCTCATCGTACTCAAATGAAGAAGTCATACCGGATAGTTTCTGGATGTGGGTAGACTTGCCCGGTTTTGTCAGATATGCAACCTACCCAGTCTACATCCGTCCGAATCATATCCCATGTAGATGTATCAGGTTTCTGATAAACTCCCATGTCAATGGCTCTATCAGTATCATACACGACAGAATTCTGGATCAACCATCAAACCGCGTTGGTACCATGTCCAATCAGTAAGCCACTCCAGTGGCGTCCTCTCGAGTTGATGCATGGACATCACATCCTCGATATCCTTGCGGATCTGGGGGTCTATGCGAATAGGCTCCCCATCACTGCTCACTTGGTTCTGTAGTTCCGGGTGGATGTACATGTCATATACCTTCCATCGTACACGGCTGGTAGTCGGAAGTCTCCTATATATCCATAGTATCCTTCTTGGTTTCAGTGTCTTTGGTCTCACCTTTCAAATTGGTTTGACCATCGATCTGTTTGGTGGATGCAGATTCAGTAGTATCTGAGGGACGAACTTGCTGTTCCACAACTATGGATTCGGCTGTTTCCTTAGGCAATGCCTGGACTGTCCAAATTGAACTCCTCCAGTCTTTTCTCGAATGACAGATCCATGTGCGGTGTATCCACTTCCATCAGTTCATCCTCCTCTGGGGTAACAGGGGACAACTCCTCATGGATGAGGGGTTCAGTTGCGGGTGTCAGCTTGTCCGGATCACCAGATAGCTTAGCCACAGCTACGGATTCCTCAGCCATGGCCGAGAGGAATCTGGTTCGGGAGGCTATGCACTCCTTGTCTGACTTAACGGCGTCAGGGGCTGATGCAGCACTGAGTCTTCTCCCAAGGGCCTCAACTCTGTTGGCGTGAACGCCTTTAGTAATAAATCAGAGAGCGGACGAAAACTTTGTCCGCCTCGACCCACTACTAAAAACAATATGGCGACACGCCAGGTTCCGTGACCTCATTTCCACGCTTGAAAGTGAGGTCATGAGAGGTCAACCGAGACTGGACGCGATGACATTACACGCATAGCATGTGCGGACCGCGAAAACGTAAACAAATGATTGTTTTAGGGTTATTATCGCTCATGCTGTCCACTCGTCCGGGGATTTGTGTAGAGTTTATAAAAAGCTTAAGCTAATCCACCGGATCATCCGTCCACTACCCACTGGTACATCATACAGCGACGACAAACACACCTTTCAGGTCAGTTGTTATGCTTCTGCATACACATATAACACTGAACACGGTTACAGGACATCACACCCGTTGTGTTTATGGGTTAGGTCACTGCAGTCCTCTGGGCCAGTCTAGGACTGCAGCGGACTGCAGCACCCAGCCTTTAACAAAGGATTCAGCACATGTCACAGCTTTATGATCCGGTAGTGGAAAGACTTTAGTATACTTTGTATAATAGTCACATACTACCATCATGCAGGTTTTTATTTGGTTTGGTTTGGTTGATTTTACGTCCACTAATAGTACTTAAAAGTTAGCAGACATTTCTGTGGTTCGCGGACATCAAGTCCTTTCTTTACTTTTTGGACAGGTTTTTAAAAGCTGCTTGTCCAAACAGCTAGACAGGTATTTATATGTTGCTTGCCCGACACAGCAGTGACTGAATCTATGAATGACCGAATCTATGAGATGAATGACCGCATCTATGAGGAGGGTTGAGGGGGAAAACCGCTACCGGGGCTTCATTCTCCTACTCTTCTCAAAGGATAGCAAGTGTTCTTTTATTTGCCTGGTCCCATAGGCAGGGCCAGACAAACCACAGCCTTTGATCACTCAGACGTGGTTCACTGAGGGGGAATCCCATGGCAAAAGACAAGCATGTAGGCCCGGGCCCGCGCATATGGACACCAGCTGCCCACACGCTCACCCCAAGCCACAAGAAACCCCAATTTTCTCTTCTTTTACGAATCTGGTATGCCCACTGGTAGAATGGAAGGAGAATTCCTTCGTGGACTCCCAATGAAATTATTCTGCTCCTCCATGCCCTCAAATGAAGCTCCCCACTCCACAGGGGGACCATCATGCAGGTATTCTCATTAGCAGTTTTATTAAATCTGCTAATAATGTCTACACTAACTCAGGCAAATCACACTCCAAATTACTCTTGGGAGAGAGGTAATTTGCCCATTCTGGGTCTTGGCTTGTTTTTACAACAATCAGGACAGGTGAGAATCCATCTCAAAAGATCTTGTGACATTACGGGCCAGTAGTATTTTTTAGATAAATATGCTAGAGATCGTTTCTTTCCAAAATGACCACTGGTCCTATGACCATGACAATAATACATAATGTCATGCCTCATTACATGTGGAATAACCACTTGCATGAGTCTCTCACTATTCTTACATGGTTCCCATTGGTATAAGATACCCTTTCGGACTTCCAACTCAGTCCATTGAGCAATAAATCTTCTCATTTCTCGGTTTTCCAATGAGACTACAGGTCTGGCTGGACGTATATCCTTTGGTACAAATTGTAGTGGCTTAGCAGTTATAGAGTCAGCTTCTTGAAATTGTTTTATGGTATCAATAGACCAATCAAATACACTGGCTACTCGGGTTTCGAATGGTGTTCGAATCCCAGCTAATACTGCTCTATGTGCTCCACAGTCAGTACAATCTGGATTATCACATTTCTGAATTGGTATCCAAGACAAGGCATCTAACATGCTTCACTCCGGGTCTATGCTGAATTTGACGGTGTTCTAGTCCATATTCAGATAGGTGAGCTAGCCATCTGCCTTCAGCATCTCAGAAATTCAACAACCATCTTAAAGAGGAGTGATCTGTACAAAAAGTAAAGTCAGTTTCCCATAAGAAATGTTTAAACTTCTTAGTATACACTACTACTGCCAACAACTCAAGTTTAGTTGTGCAATAGTTGCTTTGAGTTCTACTCAAAGTATTACTAGAAAATGCTATCGGTACTTCTACTCCATGTTGGACCTGTGATAGAGCAGCACCAATACTTTCGTTGCTAGCATCCATATCCAATATGAAATTATCTGTTTCATTAGGATATTGCAATACTGGAGTACTCGTGAACAGATCCTTTAGCTTTTTTAAAAACTTGATCTTGTTCATTTCCCCAAGGAAATTTTTTCTGGAGTCCAGTTAACCAAAATCTGCAAAGGATAACTGACTCTAGAATAATTCGGAATAAACTCCCGATAATAGGAACAGTTAGCCATTTGATGACAATGGGATTTTTAAGCCCCCTTCTGTAGAGGGACAAGCCACAAACATCCACATATCCATCTAAGATACCATATTTGGGTCCAAAGGCCCACTACTTAGATGAGTATGCTCAAAATAGTCCTAAAGGACATTTGTAATTGGTCTCCTGCAATTCGGTTAGCTCAGACAATATATTGTTTCATTCTAGTTGTTCCTTATGCCTCATAATGCTTAGCCATACATTCTCATTCTCGTCTCGGGCCTTCATCGACCATTGTGAGTTATAGTCCAACAGAGAGTCTCAATATGAAGAACAAGGAAGCAAAGTGGTAAAACTAAGGAGAAATGGTGAGTCTTAATGACACATAACAAGGAGGGGCTCTACATGAGCTGAGGGGCACAGCTAAGCAATAAGAATGTTATTCTAAAACTTATTATATATTGTAGTAATAAGTGTTGGAAATTCAAATGTTTCAACCAAGAAAACCATTCGAGGAATTGAATGACAGTCCCAGGACATATGTATAATGATTCATTTAAGACATTAAATATGTCATTGCAGTATGATATATATATATATATATATATATATATATATATATATATATATATATATATATATATATATATATATATATGGGCAATTTTCATTTTAGGGGTCTCAACTTTCAGGCAAATCAGATGCATCAAAATAGTGTAAAAACAACCTCTTTTTGTTCCCTCATCCTAACAAAAGTATCTGAGCTAGACTAATCGATTTTTGCATAATGGCTGAATATGACCTGAAAATGACATGAACCATATGATCTAATACATAGGTTATATCATAATTTCTTCTGTGAGACATTTACTGAAGGTCTTTTAGGTGTAAGATCCAGCAAGTCCATTGTCCACATCATTTTTTGAGCTATGTATTGCACCATACAAAGCAAGGTAATAGGGATAGCTCTTTGAAAATTAAAATGGACAAAGTGTCCATGAATATTGAATTACTGGTGATTTTACAAGGAATTTACACTAATATTGAAGGAATTATGGCCAAGTTGCTGGATCTTACATTGCCCTAAATGTATAGATACATGTGATAATCATCTAAATAAATGCTTTCAGCCCCATTTCATATATTTTGTCTGTGTCATCTAACAGCATCATATGATTAACTAAAACAAGTACTGGGGTCTGAACTTGAGTGTGTATTGATACAAGGTAGATCAAACGTGAAATTTGGGTGTGTGACAAAGTGAAAAGTCCAAATTTTAGTGATTTTTTAAGGATAAAACCACTAAAAATCATCCAAATCTGTAAATCAAAAAAAGCACTTGTAGATTGTGATGTCTATTGTACACCTATGACTTCTGAATTGATTAATTTGACATGAGGGATTTTCTATAACAGTGTGACATATGCAGTGAAAGTTGAGACCCCTAAAATGAAAATTGCCCATATATATATATATATATATATATATATATATATATATATATATATATATATATATATATATATGTGTATATGTATATATGTATAAATATATGTATATATATATATGTATATATATATATGTATGTATATATATATATATATATATATATATATATATATATATATATATGTATTTATTTATATATAAGAGCTGACAGCTCTATGTTTTGGTCCTGTGATATCAATCTAACACATCCAGTGTCTGGTGTTTGACCCCTCACCCTGGAAGTGTTGACAACAGGGAGTCAGGCCCCACATGCTGCACCCACCCGACACACTGACCTCCCCCCCCCCCCGACCCATATTTCTAAGGCAGTAACCCTCCTGATGCCATACACCCCAAGATAGCATCCATAGCCAAAGTATATACATGTAAAATACAGTAGAAATAATCTGTATTTATAGCTTATAGACTTAAGTCATAAGGCTAAAAGACATACCAACATGACCCAAAGGATGTTTCCCAATAAGTAATAGGCTTTATAAGACACTCTTCCATCTACTTCTATATATAGATGGCCCCAGAAAAAGTTCTTCATGAATGCCAGACATGGACTGTAACCACTTTTCACTGTAAAAAAATTAAAATGTAACAATAAATCTTAAAATACACAATATTGATGCCCAAAACTTCACACACATAATAAAGGTGGCTTGGGCCACACAGTGAATACAGTGGTCTTCTGTATTTTAAATAAAGTAAATAAAGTAAAAGCGGTCGAGTTCTCTACTTATCACACTTTCAGCTTCTTGGAGTTGTACTTTCTATATCATAACTTCCTCTTTCGCTTTATTCAAAACATTAAATGAATCATTTAGTTTCATATTCCTCATCCAGATCCACCAGACCCCTCTGATATCGTTCACCCATTGCAAAATCAATCAGAGGAAAGGTTGTGTTTCCGGGTCTTATCATACTGTAATCTGGTAGGCTGTTTGGTACCTTCTACAAAAAATACCTGGCATCATTCGGTGGACAGAATCTGGTATGTTTTCTTCCCTATCTTAATAGTGCATCTTTGGATCAGGCCATTGCTTTGATCCTTCTGGAACTACTTTCCGTTCATTAGGGTCTCTCTACTCTTATTTATATCCTTCTTGTTGGCATTCAAGATAGCCAATCCATTGCTCTGCCATTCAGACAGTGTCCCTAAAGACACATGTGCAGGCTCAAGAGCTTAGTGAACCAAAAATGCTCACACTACCAGTGTGGTAGTTTGGGTCTCGGATGCAATTTAGGGGGTTAGGTATGGTCAAAATCTTTTTCTGGTGAATATTCCAGCTGCAGGAGACAAAAATCTGAAGATTTGGCTGCCATCTTGGATTTTGGCTGGTTACGCCCCCTTGGGGTAAACTGAAATTTGGCAACATGGAAATTCTTAATCAGCACTTTTTTTTAGGTCAGATTTACTCCTTCATTTCTTGCCATAAGCCAGTGTGCTAAATATGCATTGTATTAAAGTGGCTGGTATAGGAGAGAGAGGGGGACGTTACCTGGTTTCCAACACTTTTGAGTGTGTGGTTCGCTGAGTGCATTGTACCAGATGACTTGTCGACATCCATCGTATGCCAGTGAATACTCGTCATCACCAATACCATACCCCTCCTGTGGATGAACAAACATTCAAATCAGTCATAAAATGTGTTATAAATATCGCAATTACAAAAGTTGTAAAGAAACTCAAGTCACAAAAGAAACCAGAGCATCTTTGAGTTAGTTGCATCATCATAGTTGCGTAGAGCCCAAATATCTCGGCCCTAGCCCAATAATGTTAGTGTTAATGTATATATGTATACATATGGGTGGGGCTCCAGAAAATGTCCAATTTTGAGAAAAAAATGATCAAATTTTTGAACTACCCCTAGACTTTTAAGGTTTTGCATGTCTGTGAAGGAGGTGATAAACCATGAGAATACTCAATATTGCGAAGTTAGGATCTTTCCATATTTTTCTATTTTTCAGATCAAAATGCATATGATTTAATGATAAAGAGGGGTGTTACGTTCATCAGATCTGATTAAAATATAGAGCAGTCCAATTCTATAACAGTTATAAGCTAAAGTTTTTATTAGCCGGAAGGATTTAATACACACACACAAACTATGAAACTATAACTATAGAACAATAGAACTATATTATAGAACATTAGAACCACAGAAAAATAGAACTATACTGTGCCCCATCCTGTACCCATTGGCAGCACTATTGATGCCCTGTTCATCTGCTGGACGCACTAACTCCTCCAAATATAATAATGCTACGTGACTGGCCTCCTAATATTGCAATGACACGCTTGTTTATGGTCCTAAGTCTCCAAATAAAGCAATGTCACGCTTCTTTGGACTCCTAATAATTGATTCTATTACTGGGGCATTGTGAAGCACTATGACGATGTGTAGGGGCTATATGCATAGTGTGGAGAATATAATCAAATTGGTTCTGTTACTGGGGTCTTGTAAAGACAAAGAACAAGTTCCTTACATTGTACCTCTTATGGAATTATATAAGCAGTTCAGGGTTGTTATATGGCATGGATATTGGACAATTAGTGCCTCCCCCTCCCCCCTCGCACTGGATGACCCTATTCACCCAATTTATAAGGCAAACTACTTAAACCTATTGCCCCTACTTACAGTAATATGAGCTGCGACTCTGTCTGGGACATTTGGATTGCGTCTGCCCATTTGAATTACCTGTAGGGGCTGTCTCCACATTGAAGATCAACAAGGCAAAAAGGACATCAGTGAGGCAGCATACAGGATCCTTTTGCCTTGATGATCCACATACATGTTTAGGGAAAAGGATACACCATTACTAAACCAAAACCTCGATGATGTCCATATTAACAGCCTTCAAAAGCACATTTCAATTAAAATTTGCCATAACCCTATAACTGTCCCTTACAGAACCATTCAATGACATCACATATATGGAGAAAAATATAACAAAAAATGAGAACTGTGAGCTGTAGACATGATTTAACTATAGAAGTGAATGGCAAAAGTATGGTGATAAAGGGGGCAAGGAGGAAATTCTGAAGCAAATATGCCCAAAAACCCATGAGAATATTCGTCTATAATTGTAAATCTTTGCATCCACTTAGATATACCACCATAGGACACTATGGTAAAAGAATTGAACCAAAATATTACATAATGACTTAGATAGAGGAGGACCTGTAATTCATAAACTGCTCATTTTTCCATACTACAACTCCATAGCAAAATAACACAATGCACTCACAGAATGAGATGAAATTGTAAAAAAAATGTTTTATAAACAAAATACCATGAAATATATTCACTTGATTCTGGTAGAGATGTGTCTCTCCCATACACATTATATCATATCTGTATTTTCCCTTGGTTTCCACATCTCTTGTGTCATGACTAAAATATCAGGTAAATCGAGAAAAGGGTGAATTCGCTCTGACTACATATCAAAATCCTTGTAAACAACAACAAAAAATATAATATTGCAAAATGTTCCACTAACTAACAATAGGAAATGATTGTACTCACTTTTATTGGCTATGCCTGAAGATATTTCTTTGATCTACTTATGCATTATAAAGGATTTTCTCTTCGATAAGTGCTTAGCCTGAATTCGATGAACGTAACATTTTTGGGAAAAAAAGAAAATATTATGAAATATCTCCTAAAAGAATATAACTATCCAGAAAATTCATAATCCATAATGATTATAATGATTTTCTCAGCCATGCCGTTTGTTTAAAGTTTCTTTAATGGATAATTTATGCCATATATATGCTATCATCAGTTTATCCGATGAACGTAACAGGCCGATGAACGTAACACAATAAAAAATAAGGAAAAAGGTATCACATATCTGGCAGAAAACAAGTTGACACAATGAGGAAGCCACGGGTTTACCCTGGTGAAATGCAAAAGTCATCATACTTAGAGTCATTATTGAAATTTTCCCATTTAAAAAATATCCGATGAACGTAACATCACTTGTAATAGGGGACATGTAGCTTTGGTCTTAATGGAAAATATAGAAATTATAAAAATATTCTTATGGATTTTGAGTAGAATTGTCATGTTAATGACACACATGTGACCTACTAAAGAGGGTTGCTCAAAAGTATATACATTTCCAAAATATCTAATATTGCATCAAGGCTTCAAATGATCTGATGAACGTAACATAAATCTGATGAATGTAACACTTATGATTGTGTTCATGTTATAGAAGAATACATTGACAAAAATCTTACACTAGCTGGTGCAGTACACTACTAGGGTACCCAATTGATATTTGTTCTCATTGTTATGGAAGAATTAGGCATATTACAGCTAAATCATCTATGTGAATCCGATGAATGTAACATAAATCTGATGAACGTAACATCACAATTTAGTGTCATTTATCATACTTTGAAGTGAAATTTCAGAAATCAAATGATAAGGTGCTGTAGAGCCCCCAACAATCCACAATGTCAACTGAATTTCTTCTTTATCTGCCTTATATTTATATAAAATATAATGCAGCAATGTAAATTGCTGATAACTCGAAAAGTGAAAAGCCTTTGATTGGCTCCCATGAGTTGTGCACTCTTCCTGTTGCACCAGAACTCCCTCACCCAGGTTGTTTGCACCACCAAGCCACGATTCGCATAACTCCCACCAAAACTGTACTATTCACACCACATTGCCAAAAAAGGCAGGAAAGTTGATACATGGATCAACATCATATACCTTCACCATTGGAGGCAAAAAGCATCTTATGGCTGCCAACCATCTCCTCCTTTAATTGCACTACAAATTCATTAAGTAATTCTGCCTCTTATGTACAAAATTTCCATCTTTTTCTAAACTTATTTGCACCACCAAAATGACTGAAAGTGCAGGGCCCCAGGGTGTCTCCTTATAACTCGCTTTTCGAGTTAAAAATAATTTCCCAAAGAAAACGGCCTTAAAAGGTTCACTTTCCTACCCCTCTTTGGGCCTCATTTATGGGGAGAAAATTGTAAGATATTCAGGTTCTTGCATATCTGCTCCAATATATGGGTGTCAGACTTCCACTTACTGTCAAAAGACTAAGAGAAAATCATTTTATATATTTAAATAATCACTTCTTTAAATAAAAAATGTGATTTTTTGAGGAAAATTCTATTTTGAAAGATTTTCACCAAATAATGAAAAAATTTGAAAACTTTCTTGAAAATCAAGGGTGATATAGAAATGTATCTATATAATGTGTTGTATTAATTGAAAAATGGCTAATCACATTGTGAATAGAGAAAAAAAATGAATGAAAATGATTTTTTTCTCAGGGGACATGGATTTTTTGGTATTTTTCAAGCAAAATGTGGGAAAATTCTGGAAAAAATCAGGGAAAATGACTACTATATGCGAAGGAACTGTGGATATATAGGGGTATATTTCCCCACCAGATGGACCCTTCACCCACCTGAGTCAGGTGGTCCTTTGCCGCCACACCAGGTGGCACAGCACTAGATTTGAACAAAGGGATAAGACATGGACTTTTGGTCATGAGATTTTTTGTTTCATGGACATTTTCTGGAGCCACACCCGTATACATATATGTATTTATACATAAATGCTAATTATCAAACAAAATATGTAACCACTTTCAAAATACACCTATCTGCAGTGTGGTACCTAGTGCTGTGCGTTCTGCATTTGGTCTATTGTAACGTCATAGCTTGCATCAGAGGCTTGCTGCCTTCCCTTACAATAGCAGATGTACCAATGGATATTTTTAATGCAATAAGAGGCCTACTAAAGAAAGTGAGCATGAAAATGGGGTAGTCTTTCCCTTTAATGACTCCATATATCAACTTCATGTCACTTAAGTGCTGTCTTATAAATCCATATGCTGATAGAGTCCTTTAAAGGGTGAAATTTCGGTGGATTTATACCTTTACATACAATCTCATCCATGAATATTTTTGGACTGATAAAGACCCAACAGGATTATTTGGGAATGTTAACCAAATGCTAGCCCAAGGAAAAGGTGTGAACACTTTAAGGCCAATTTTTTTTTTTGGGGTTACGGGCCAGCCAGCAGTAGAAAACGCCAAAACCAAAATAAAAATGGGAAAATCAACTACTTTTTATTTTCTCAAATATTTCCGACCAATGCTTGGACACTCAATATAGAAAAATAGCCACATTTGTTTTCAAATTGAATATAGTGATGTCAGCAACGTGCTATCATTTGCATTGGAGGCTTATTTAGATCATGAGATAGGGCCAAATAAACAAATTCCATATCATTAGCTGCACGATACCTCATATGTGTTTGTAAGTTGCGGCCATTGAAGGGTCGAAATATGGCAATATCTTTTTCTTTTTATTTCGTCCTCAGTGGTGGACTTTTAAGTTTGGGTGCCCGTAATAGAAAGAATAAAAAAAAGTCTGGCCTTATGGTTAGAATTACATACATAGTTGAGAAACTTGCTGTCTTTGGTTGCCCAGCCAATCTGCATGACCCCAGCCGTAACTATCACCACTTCATAATACCAGCTGCCATCGTCTACCTGGAACGTGCACCGCACACTCTCAAATGATGATGCATCACAGCGTGCCTATAGAAAGAGGATGAATTCAAACAGACATTGAAATGGACTGGAAGAGGAGAAACAGTATCTGATATAGCTTCTTACAGTGTTTGTACATGCATATGCGTATCTGCCTAGGTAATATGAAATGGATGGTGAGATGCCCTCACCCACCAATCAAAACCAAGTGTCACTACAGCTTATATACGTCTTATATAGAAGAGAGGCCTACATGAAACATTAACCACAATTGAGTTAGCAATAATTCTTTGGCACTATTTATGCTGGTCTGGACAATTTTATACCTTTAAGATTATAGTAAACAGCATGCACCAGAACAGATGCCACTGAAAGTCTTTGATAAAGGACTCACTTCAACACCATCTGCAGATATTTTCAAATACTCGCTGACGTCGTTACTATTGAGCATGACATTGATCGCACCTGTGTCCACTGCCTCATGTGAGAACCGCCGACCGTCCTTAATAACTATGTAACAAAACAAACATCACATGATGTATCGAATGCAGTGATATCCCCAAAAAAAAATCTTTGTGATAATCATAGGACTGATATATGTACATAACTACTGTAATACCTCACGTGATAAGCACCCCTTACGTATAAGGTGCATCCCCAACTCAGACTTATCCTATGATTTTAGATGGTTTAGTACTATTCTATACAAATATATATTGCTGCCTATAAGGCACTTTTCCAACTTCTGTTGATCCTATAAGGCACAGTATGGCTCTGTAACCGTCACCATTGGAAAAGTCCATATCCCAACCGGGGATCGAACCCGGGACCCACAGATTTCGAGACCGCTGCTCTACCGCTGAGCTATCGGGACGGTGCTTCATCCAAGGTGAGGTATATATGTGGATCATGGCAGAGTAGGAGAGAGTCAGTGTACTGTCAGTATAGACCAAAGGCTGGCAGGGTCAACTGCACTCAGTGACCCTGCCTCCTCCCACTGGAGGATACGCCCGTTAATCATGAGCAGCTCACTGAATGCCAGGAATTCCAAGTATCTATATTTAGATCCACTCCTCCTACTGGAGGACATGCCCATTAATCATGAGCAGCTCACTGAATGCCAGGAATTCCTAGTATCTATATTTAGACCCACTCCTCCTGCTGGAGGACATGGCCATTAATCATGAGCACCTCACAGCCTACCAGAAATTCCTAGCAGCTATATTTAGAATCATACTGAACTCTGTAACTCCCAGTCCTATGTTTAGATCCACCTGCACATGCGCACTGGAAGTTCCCAGTTACTATATTTAGCTCACCTGATACTATTTTTAGGATGAGCTGGGTGAGCAGCTCCCTACTATAAATACCTCCTAGTGGGGCAGCTCACTCATCTTTCTACATTCATACTTCATCCCTCCCACACTCACATGGGATAAGAGCCCCCAGCTCAAGGCTAGGCTTGGACACTGTTGGGTACCATATACTGTATCATCATCTATACCTCGTTGACTTCAATGAATAAAGTGGATATCAAACTGGATCCCTGATTCGTCTGTATTCATCCTCATTCATCATTTATGGACTTGTTGACAATGGTGGAGAAACCCTCACGTATCATCCCACAGTTACCACCTCTCATGAGCCATGGACAACAGTGAGACCCTACCAAAGGAGCCAGCCCCACAATGTATCCTTACATCTCCAAACAGAGATCAGCAAGAAGCCACCAGCACTCAGTATACCACCCCAATAGACTCCTCGCCAGACACGCTCCAGCTGGACCCAGTGCAGCCGATCCACAGACGTACACATAAACAAGGTGCCGTGCTTTATTGTGCATAGTGCATGGTAATGTGTCTGGAATCCATAAAAAAACGAGTCAAGTAAATGTGGGTCAACACGGTAAATTGTACGCCCCTGCACCCCCTTGTAGGAGTACCTTTCAACGTGTTGATCCGCATATATACCCCTTTGATGTACATGTATTAAAATTCGGAAGTCCCAACAAAAGTCCCATAGTCCCATCCATCCATCCATCCAAGACAGTCATTGTTGATCCAACAATTAACATCACAGACAGTGTTGTCAAGGTGATGTGACCTTGTTACAATTACTTGTTACATTTCCTTCCTTTCCAATGGGAAAAAGTGCTAGCCCATTCTCTTAAAGGGGCCACAGCTATCTCATTGCTCAAACAGGACCAAAGGTGGTGCCACCTTGTGGGTATTGAGTGAACCGTAGACGTATATCCTCACGGGATAGCTGACTCCGCCTGCGCTGTCTCTGCTCCCTGAGTACTTAGCCTAGAGCAGCGTGCCAGTGTAGATTTTCTCATGTGATTAGCACAGTAGCGCCCCCACCGGCCGGGAGAGCAAGTGCTGCTTTCCTTGGTATGCTTAAAATCCGCACTCGCACGGCAGCAAAACGATGCAATTTTCGGAGGGAAGACTTACTTTTGTAATCTCAATCTTGTGCCATCTGTAATCAGTGAAGTCTTAGCTTCATTTTGACTCCTTGCTGAAGCAAAACGGAGTATATTGACCGTATGAGGTGAAAAAACACATGACAACATTTGGACAGAATTTTGCATGTGGGGCCCTCTTCCTAGAGTAACTGGTGGGCTGACGTTCTCGGTAGTATAGTGTGTATCAGCAAAGCATTACTGTAGTAATGAGTTTTTAGCTCATTTGAGTAGTATAGTATGTATCGGCAAAGTTCTAATAGCCTCAAAACATCATAATGTCAACTATGTCATGGAAATTAGGACAATCGTCTCATTTATGTGTCTGTGCACATACCCACCAGGCCCCCTCCCCCCATTGTTAAAGTATGAGCACTGACAAAGTAGCACTATGGTTAGATATGACTTTAATTAAACTAGCCTCAGTAGTTTTATTGACAAAATATTAGTGCAAACCACTGTATTTTTGAGTCAACTGACAGCCTGATCTGGACTGGCAGTGGCCTTTTTGGCCCCAAGCCAGTCCCTAAAATTGGCACTGCCTAACCCGAACATCCACCCAACACTCTCCGCCTGACCCCAACATCCACCCAACACTCCCCCCCAACCCGAACATCCACACGAAAACCCACCAGGTGACCCCCCCCCCCCCCCCAAAGTGGTCATTATTTATCAAAAGGGTACCGGTACGGTAGGATAAACAGGGGGCGGGGAGGTGGTGGGTTTTCACACAGACACGCAAAAATTATCTAGCCTAGGGTAGGACAGGGTAAGAGGCCCTTTCAACCCTGGGGTAATATGCCCCGTAGGGAGTGATAATTTTTTAACAACATGGTGGGTCTGCATGCGGACACGCAGAAAAAATTAAGTAGATAATCATTTTGCCATTGTCAAACACCTCAAAAATGCCCTAAATTCTGGTTGAAAGTACCCCCCTCCCCGGGGCGTACACAATGCATAATATGCCAAAAAGACCTTAGACCCAGGCCCCCTCCCCTGTACACACGTGTACGCATTTGGCCTAACCCCCACCCTCCTTGCTGCATATGTAATTATGTGGCCATGCCCATAGTTTGTGCATCATTCAGCAATGATAATAAATTATTATTTTTTCTTAGACAAAAATGCTAGTTTAATTAAAGTCATATCTAACCATAGTGCTACTTTGTCAGTGCTCATACTTTAACAATGGGGGGGGGGCCTGGTGGGTTTGTGCACAGACACATAAATGAAATGATTGTCCTAATTTCCATGACATAGTTGACATTATGATGTTTTGAGGCTATTAGAACTTTGCCGATACATACTATACTACTCAAATGAGCCAAAAACTCATTACTACAGCAATGCTTTGCTGATACACACTATACTACCGAGAACGTTAGCCCACCACGGCAGCTGCAGTCAGCAAAACACTGGTCTAAACAGGTGGCAAAACAACAGGTAACAGTTGTGATTCCACCTAATATGGATGGCCAGGGGTCTTGGTATGCAGACTCATTACAGTAAGTGAGTTGACATAGTAAAAACAAGTATTTGAAAGTGGTTTTGGGGAACTTTTTATGAGTGATATAAATTGATGTATTTTTAGGCAGTGACAGCCTAGGCCTCTACATCTATATACAGGGGCCCTATGGACACTTGGACTGGACACAGCTTTCTACTGTCCAATGAAGTAGAAATAGGATACCATTGTTCCTGACTTTATTGCACAAAAAATTTCTCATACAAGGGCACTACTTACATGGAGAATAGCCTCAAGTTCATCCATGTTTTGGGTTGAATCCTACTTTCGCGTGTCGGTACGGTCGGTTGCTCTCCCGGCCGGTGGGGGCGCTGCGGTGCGCGTCACATATTTCGCGCTGCTCGGGAGCAAGCTCTCCCTTGCTTGTATACCTCCCCTGAGTGAACTAACCTACCAATATGGCAATAACAGCTCCACAGAGGTTTTTTCATGCCACAAATATTTTTATGAATTTTTTTATGTATCTTACCTTTTTGCGAAGGAAACGAAACGAAAGGCATTTGTTGTCCCCTATCCAAAGAAGCTATTTTGACCCTTGGTGACATTGTCCCCTTCTCCTGGGGCCTGTTGCAATTTTTTTTGTGATGTCACACAAATCCATGGATCTGGAGAATTGGGCCAAAATGAAAAAAAAATTCACAGCACCCCCCCCAATGAAAAAAAAAAATTTGATAACAGTGACAAAAAAATCTAACTATGGTCATACTTCCCCCCAAAAAAATTTCATGGACATAGATTGGGAATTAACTGAGATATGAATTTTTGTTTGTTTCATAAAGCCCCTTCTATAAACGAGTTCAAGTAGAAAAATTGAGATCTGGAGATAATAGAAAAATGGACAATGGTTTTACTTGACTCATCAACAAACACCTGTGAGCTCAAACACCTTACATTTTTCATCCACCATAGTGGACACCAATACAGGTGCACAAACCAGCACACCAGCAGGGGCCCCACCACCAGGTTTAAACCTTACCCTACCTGGTTATTCACCCTTAGAATCACCACCCCTAAGATTAGGTGGTCTTCAGAGTACCACATACAGCACGCCTGAAAATCAATCAGCCGATCACCTCCACCTAGATAGCCATCTAGAAGAAAGATCCAATAGCCTGCAGGCGACCTAGAAGCTGCCAGACAGTCACCTTCACCCAGCACCGATTCTGATCTAAAGCGCACACCGAACCTAAGTTGGGACGACCTCACTGTACCAGACATCCAAGCCCATCCATCAGTGGCAGATGGTTACTGGAGGAGCAGGTTAGACTCAGCAATCCACAGGGGGAGAGGAAATAGACTCAATACAGGACGTGCACAGCAAGTACCCACCGGTGCTACACCAAGCTACCAGTGTAGTGAGAGCCCCTCTGTTTTCCTAGACAGGATAAACCGTATTCTGGAAGAACAGTGGCCAAACAGCTCCAACCTCACCAACCTAATAAGGCCTCACCAACACCCACAATCAGGGAGCAACCCATCTGGAGGCAACCCCAGGCCTTATTACACCCATTCCACTTCTGAGGAAGATGAGGCAACACCTCCAGTACCAAACTCATCTCTGAGCACACCACCAAGGGCCAGATCGTTTGAAAGGGCAATCCCCACCCATAGGCCCAGGAGAAGGGTACAATCATCCTCTCCCCACAGGCAAAATACACCTGTATATTACAGACTTCAAAGAAGCCTAGACTCTGCAGCTGGAGGAGGTAACATTGTGGCCACCACCCCTATCCTACACAGAGACACTCACACTCCTGCCCACTTACAGGCAGAACCTACCTCAGAGGAAGACACAGAAGTAACCTTCCCCCACCTGTACAGAGCACCTACCTACCAAAACATGGCCACTGCAGCCCCACCCCCAGGGTATAACAAGGACGACATGACCAGGAATATAGTCAGAGAGTGCACTCAAGCAGTCAATGACTCCCTCTCCAACCTCCTGACAGGACAAGTGAACTTATTGTCCGCTGAAATAAAAAGGATTGGGGACGACTCCTCATGCCAGCTGTTGAGAATAAATGACAGATTAAATGACATGGACACCTGGAAGTCACACCTGGAAAATGACATTGGCCAAATACAGAGAAGGGCAGCTCAGGACAGTGCTGATGTCCTGAGAAGGTCAGAAGTAGCGTCAGCAAACCTGTCTGACAGAATCAATAGAAATATTGACGGCATGAGAACTGAAATATTCAGGGCTATTGACAGAAACAGAACACCCTCACACCCTGGTCAAAATAATCTGTTCTCACCCACCAATACAAGATTACCCCCCTCAGGTCAACCTTCACATGCCCTGGGAACCTCTACCAGGATGCCAACATCAGTGCCAGTAGGGTACAGGCTCAGTCCCCCAAGCGCCTTCCAAAATACAGCCTGCACCACAGCAACAAGTGCCACGCCCACCTACCAAGGCACAACATATGCAGGTTTTGATAATTCAGCCACGACCCACCAGATGGCGGCCTCTACCACCCATTCATTACCGGTAGCCGCCACCTCAGCCTCAGGCAGTGTGTACAACCATGTATACACACCACACCAGGCACACACGCCCTACAACAACCTTATACCCATGTATAGTTTGTTTACAAACACATCAGCAGCCCAGGCAGCTGCCCATCACCCGCAGCTCAATCCACCCCAATGATACCAAACTTGGGACAATCCAACTTCTCTGCCACCACTGGCCATAGAAGTTTTGACCCTGAGCGACTCACATCTGCTCAATTAAGCTGTTTCAACAAACCAGAACCCTTTGACAAGCCCTCACACTACAGGTCTGCAGCCAGATTCCTGGCAGAATTCAAATTCTATATAAGGAATGCATACCCCTGCACCCCAGCTATGCATGCATCCTGTATGTATACCTTCTTGAAGGGCAGGGCAGCACAGTGGTTTTTCACCAACGTTTTTGAAAAACTGATCATGTATGACACTGAGGCAGTCTATACTGCTTTTCTCAGCAGGTTCAACCAACCTGACCCTGCCACAATAATCAAAGGGTATAGAAATAGAAAGCAACAGCCCAAGGAAACTGTAGAGGACTACATAGCAGATATGACCTTGTTGTAATCCAACAGCAACCTAGACGAGCCCGTGCAAGTGGACTATCTTTTAAACAAACTCAAGGATGAAATAAAAAATGTTGTACTCTCAGACACCCCCAAGAGCATAAGAGAAGCTGAAAATGCAGCATTAAGACAAGAACTAGTCATAGAAGCAGCCAAAGCAGCCCATGCCTCAAGCCAATCTTCAGATTTGTGCGCCATGAACTATAATAACTACAATGGGCAAAAGAACAGCAGTTACAGCAGTAACAACAACAACAACAATAACAGATCCAGGAAGGACCAGTACAATAACAACAATTATAACAACAAGTCCTCCGGAAGCAACAACAACAAACAATAGTCAGGATACAACCAGAATCAGCAAGGTTACAACAGCAACTCTAAATCCGGCTCAAGCAGCAGGTCAAATTCCAAGAACAGATACCAGTCACCAGGCAGGAGCAGATCTCAGGAAGATCATAGGGGAAGATCCAAATCCAGTGACACCAGGAATAATTTTGTTTTCATTCCTGTGGCCTCAACCCTCACCAACACCCGCCAGGTGTCCTTCCAGAAACTCCTAGTCCCAGCAGATTTCCCAATCCCAAATGATTGGACCCAACAACAGAACGAGAATTCAAGGGACTAAAATTTTGATTTAAGATTTGTTTAAAATTTTAATGATTTCTGAAGGTACAGCATAGCTGTAATGTCACGTTGGCTTAAAAGGTTAATGATTTACTACCGTAATCTCCCCCGTATAAGGCGCGTCTTATACGGGGGTTTTTAGTTCTCATTGGATCCACAAGGGGGGCACCAAGACCTTTCTTTTGATATATTACACTCCCATATAGGCTCATCTGCTGCATTTGGGGTCCAGGAGGGTCACGGGGGTCAAAACTACACATAGCTTTTTGAATTTTGAAAATCCATTCATTAGAACAAAAGTTATGAATTTTTAATTTTTTTGACCATATTCTTTAACTCTGGGTGCGCCTTATACGCGGGATGTGCCTTATACGCGGGAGATTACGGTACTGCTAATAACTATTGTGTGCTAGGCAGTGTAAGTTCAACACACATTTTTTACAGTGTAGGGAGGAGGGTCATAGTGGTGGTGAGAGGCTAGACAGTGTGCTTTCAACACACATTTTTTACAGTGTAGGGAGGGGTGGTGGTGGAGAGAAGCTAGACAGTGTAGGTTCAACACACATTTTTTACAGTGTAGGGAGGAGGGTCATAGTGGTGGTGAGAAGCTAGATAGTGTAAGTTCAACACACATTTTTTACAGTGTAGGGAGGGGACCCGTGGTGGTTTAGAAGCTAGACAGTGTAAGTTCAACACACATTTTTTACAGTGTAGGGAGGGGGTGGTGGTGGAGAGAAGCTAGACAGTGTAAGTTCAACACACATTTTTTACAGTGTAGGGAGGGATGGTGGAGGAGAGAAGCTAGACTGTAAGTTCAACACACATTTTTTACAGTGTAGGGAGCGGGTGGTGGTGGAGAGAAGTGAGACATCAATACATCCCTAAAGGGTTAAGTGTGCACCAATGCATCATGCCATCCATAAAGGGTTAAGTGTGCATCAATGCATCAGGCTATCCATAAAGGTCTAAGTGTGCACAAATGTGTCATGTCATCCATAAAGGTTTCAGTGTGCATCAATGCATCATGCCATCCATAAAGGGTTAAGTGTGCATCAATGCATCATGCCATCCATAAAGGGTTAAGTGTGCATCAATGCATCATTCCATCCATAAAGGGTTAAGTGTGCATCAATGCATCATGCCATCCATAAAGGGTTAAGTGTGCATCAATGCATCATGCCATCCATAAAGGGTTAAGTGTGCATCAATGTATCATGCCATCCATAAAGGGTTAAGTGTGCATCAATGCATCATGCCATCCATAAAGGGTTAAGTGTGCCTCAATGCATCATGCCATCCATAAAATGTTAAGTGTGCATCATTGCATCATGCTATCCATAAAGGTTTAAGTATGCATCATGCTATCCCTAAAGGGTTAAGTGTGCATCAATGCATCATGTAATCTATAAAGGGTTAAGTGTGCATCAATGCATCAGGCTATCCATGAAGGGTTAAGTGTGCACCAATGTATCATGTCATCCGTAAAGGTTTCAGTGTGCACCAATGCATCATGCCATCCATAAAGGGTTAAGTGTGCATCAATGTATCATGCCATCAATTCACCATGCAATCTATAAAGGGTTTAGTGTGCATCAATACATCCCTAAAGGATTAAGTGTGCACCAATGCATCATGTCATCCATAAAGGTTTAAGTGTGCATCAATGCATCAGGCTATACATAAAGGGTTAAGTGTGCATCAATGCATCATGCCATCCATAAAGGGTTAAGTGTGCATCAATGCATCATGCAATCTATAAAGGGTTCAGTGTGCATCAATACATCCCTAAAGGGTTAAGTGTGCAACAATGCATCATGCTATTTATAAAGGGTTAAGTGTGCATCAATGCATCAGGCTATCCATAAAGGTCTAAGTGTGCACCAATGTATCATGTCATCCATAAAGGTTTCAGTGTGCATCAATGCATCATGCCATCCATAAAGGGTTAAGTGTGCATCAATGCATCATGCCATCCATAAAAGGTTAAGTGTGCATCAATGCATCATACCATCCATAAAGGTTTAAATGTGCATCAATTATGAATAAAATAAATCAACAATGTAAGTTCAACACACATTTTTTTACAGTGTAGGGAGGAGGGTCATGGTGGTGAGAAGCTAGACAGTGTAAGTTCAACACACATTTTTTACAGTGTATGGATGAGGGTCGTAGTGGTGATGAGAAGTTAGACAGTGTAAGTTCAACACACATTTTTTACAGTGTAGGGAGGGGGTGGTGGTGGAGAGAAGCTAGACAGTGTAAGTTCAACACACATTTTTTACAGTGTAGGGAGGGGATGATAGTGGAGAGAAGCTAGACAGTGTAGGTTCAACACACATTTTTTACAGTGTAGGGATGGGGTGGTGGTGGAGAGAAGCTAGACAGTTTAAGTTCAACAGACATTTTTTTACAGTGTAGGGAGGAGGGTCATAGTGGTGGAGAGAAGCTAGACAGTGTAAGTTCAACACACATTTTTTACAGTGTAGGGAGGGGGGTTGTGACAGTGTGAACAAGCTGGACAGTGTAAGTTCAACACAAATCTTTTTACAGTGTAGGGGGGGTTGTGCTAGTGTTTAGAAGCTAGACAGTGTAAGTTCAACACACATTTTTTACAGTGTAGGGAGGGGGGTTGTGACAGTGTGAACAAGCTGGACAGTGTAAGTTCAACACAAATCTTTTTACAGTGTAGGGGGGTCGTGGTAGTGTTGAGAAGCTAGACAGTGTAAGTTCAACACACTTATTTTACAGTGTAGGGAGGGGGGTTGTGATGGTGGGAGGGCAAGAGTTGAGTGCCCACTGGCCGGAGTCCAGCCTGGCCAGGATAGGAGTAGAAGGGATCCTGAATGTAGCAAACTTTTGACAAAAACAGATGAATGAAATAATCTTCCCATACAAAATTATCTTCAAGATGGCTTGTCCAACACATCACTAGGTTCATTTTTTCAAAATAAAGTCATTTTGTAGGTTCATTTTTCAAAATTAAGTCATTTTGAAGCATTTGTGCAAAAGCAATGCTGCTGCTACCACACAGTCTGTAACATGACCATGAGGAACAGGTAGAGCCTAACACATTACTGCTATACTCCTAGTGGTGTCACAACATGAGGATTAGACTTGTACAAGGCCTATTTAAAAGATTATGGGTCTACTGCTAATAGCCAATACACTAGGGTTCATAGGTTTTAGGAGCAAGGACAAAAAAAAATAAATAGCCAAGGCTGGCAGACTGGTGGCAATTCCGAATATGGGCTGTTTTTTTAGCGATGGCTATACTGAAGTAAACCGTCACGAATGGCCAAGGCCATCGTGACAAAAAGAAGCCTAGGGACCCAACACCAGGCAGAAATGACAACAGGAGGACCGAAGATAACCATTCTGACAACCAACCTCCTGATTCTGGACAGGGAGATCACTACAATGACAATATTGAATAGGACCCAGGGGAGGGCCATCATGCATCTTGTGGCCCCGCCCCCACATTGGATAACAAACCTGGAACGCCCCCCACATGCCATATTTCACACACAAACGATGGTGCAGAATTAAATTCAGCAGAGCAACAGGACTATGACCCCCATCTTGTGAATTGTGATGAAGACTCCTCATCAGACAGTGAGGACCTCTATGAGAACCAAAGCAAAAGGACCTCCACCCTCCAGTTAAAAGTCGAGACCAGTAAGTATGGGCAGCAAGGTAAGACCTCTTAGATTAATACTGAATTGACTAAAGGCGAGGTTAATGTTAATATCAATGGCAGATCCTACAGAGCCCTAGTAGCCTCCCTCTCCTTTATCAGCCAGAAAATGGCAGATAAAATAGCATCAACCCCCAATTTCAGGCATGGTAAGAGATCCCGTATGGTAATCCTACTAGCTGATAGGTCCTCAGTTCAGGTCAACAATTCCATCACCATAACCTTCTTAATTAATAACACAGAGTTTAAAACAAGACTCCATGTGGTACCAAAGCTAAACCACCCCCTAATTCTTTGCGTAAACTTTATGACCAAATATAGGGCCAAAATTTCCTTTGGAGCCAAAGCCCCTTCACCACACTTCATAAGAGCAGCCAAAGGTCTAACTATGCCACCAAATTCTGAATCTACATTCAATGCCATTGTCATAGGACCTGATTCCCTAAAAGGCAAAACAGGCATCACAGAAAATGTTGACACGACATTACCGGTATTAATCAAACATGCCCTTGTTGAACCGAGGTCAGCAAGAAAAATTATACCGGTAACAGTGGCCAACCCAAATGATTTTTTCCATTGACATAAAAAAGCACATGAACCTAGGTACCTTTGCACTTAACAATCTAAAGAAAGCCATTCCCAATGGAAAACTGAACAGCCAACACCCCCTCAATAGCATAATCTCTGACAAAGACATGCTCCCCATCAATTGTGGAGATAATCCCTTGGATCAACTACCAAAAGGGGACGACCCCCTAAAATACACAACATGTGACAAACTCACAGAAGCCCAAAAGCAACAAGTTAAAAACATTGTTGAACCCAACAGAAAGGCCTTTGTATTAAATGAGAGTGCTATAGGATTAAACGTTGAAAATGAAGTTAAATTAGAATTAATCCCTGATTTCAAACCTTGCAACAGACCTTCCTATAGAATGTCACCCAAGAAAGATTTTCCAAAGAGAGCTGTTAGAAAAACATTTACAGCAAAGTGTCATTGAGGAATGCACAAAACCCTGTGAGTGGAACTCCCCAGCTTTCTTGGTCCCCAAACCCCAGGGAGACAGGTCTGTAGCCTCAGGGTGGAGGATAGTCATGGACTATAGATGGGTTAACCAAAACCTAAAATCTTTTTCCTACTCCTTCCCCAGAGCAGATGACCTTATGCAACAAGTTGGCAGAACAGGTACTAAATATTTTTCCAAATTGGATGTATATAGCGCCTACCATCAAATTCCCCTAGCAAAGGAATCCAGACCTCTAACAACCTTCTCTGCAAATGGTACAAGGTACATGGCCAAGGTACTCCCCATGGGATTGAAAACTTCTGGTTTATCATTCATGAATGTAATGGAACAATTACTCATGAAGTGCAAATACAGAAATGCAGTAGCCTATGTGGATGACGTGGCCATATACAGCCCTACATGGGAAAGGCACCTCCAATCCAAGACCTAGATGAAGTGCTAAAGCTTTTCATAAAAGGAAACATCAAATTAAAATCTGAAAAATGTGAATTTGGCACCACCAAAATGGAATTCTTAGGTTTTACCTTAGATCAACATGGCATATCACCTTCCCCAGACAAAATCTGGCCAGTTAAAACTTTCCCAGCACCTAAAAACATCCACGACCTTAGATGTTTCAATGGTATGGCGCAATTCTATAAGAGATTCATTAGAGGCTTTGCCCATATAATGAAGCCCTTATATGAAGCCACAAAGGGTACCTTCAAATGGACCACTCAATGCCAAACGGCTTTTGAAAAAGTCAAGGCATCAATTTGCACTGAGGCAGTCCTGAAATTCCCAAACTATAACAAACCTTTCATCATCTTCACAGACTCCAGCAATTTCAGCTTAGGGGCAGTGATTACACAGGTAGATGAACATGGTTTTTATAGACCCATTGAATTCTCTGGGAGAGGCCTAACACCTCAGGAAACCAGATATGGAATACAGGGGCGGATCCAGGATTTTGAAAAGGGGGGGGGGTCCAACCCTGGTTTATGGGGTAATGCGCCGCAAGCGCAGCACCACAACATCGCAAGTGCAACTGCGGGGCATCGCAAGCGCAGCGGCGCAAGATACCTAGGGGGGTTTGGGGGCATGCCCTCCCCAAGAAAATTTTAAAATCTAGACATCAAACAGTGCATTCTGATGCATTTCTAGATCCCAATCCAGTAAAGCATTTTGGTGTACCATCAGTAGTAAACCCATGATTATGAGAACAGAGAATGGAAATCTTATTGAATTTTGATTGCACAATGGTGTTTTAGGGAGGCTTGGCATGTCCCCTAGAAAATTGTAGAAATATATAATCTTATAACATAATCATCAAACCTATATTTAAAACGTTTTGGTATAGGAAAGGGATGTCAATTTATGTCCTGATAGCATATATTGTTCTTTGATAGAGTTTTGACAGCTCATCCCCCAAGGAATCTTTTGAAATATTGGTTTTAAACACGGTAGTCTAAGCATCTAAGAAATTTCTGTATCATTGGGTGTGAATCTAGTAGTTTTATTTGAAAGTGATTTGGAGCCTACCATCAAGAAAACTTTGAAATTTCACAAAAACTCATTACAGCACACAGTATTTTGATGCACCCCAAGTGGTGAATAAAATTTTAATGGGACATAAATCTAATAGAAAATTACCTGGGGGACCAAACATAGTATCCCATGCATAAGGCACACCTGATGCCTAGATGCCTATGTGGACTCACTGGTGCACATTGGGTCAAATTTTGTGGAAATTTTATAGATTTTAGATACTGTAGTCATAAATTATAAAATTCACAAACAATAAAACCATATCAAAGAGAGATAGGGGCCATGAATGGGGGTATAAAAAGTGGACATCTTGGGTGGGCCCAAAAGGGGGGGGGGAGTCCCCCTTCGGGGACCCCCATTTGAACATGTTATGGGTGGACCAAAAGGGGGGGGTCCGGACCCCCAGGACCCCCCCCTGGATCCGCCCCTGGAATAACTGACAAAGAATTACTAGGAATAATCTTCGCTGTCAAAAAGTTCCACCATTATGTAGATGGAACTCACTTCAAAGTATACTCAGATCACACAGCCCTAGTCTCCCTCTTCAACAAGAAAGAAAATATTACCAATGGAAGATTGGCAAGATGGGTAGACACTGTGATGTCCTATGACTTTGAAGTGAAATACTTACAAGGCAGAGCTAATCTTGTGGCAGGTTGTCTGTCCAGAAGAAAATATCCCCCTAGTTCTGATGATCCCATACCAATTACATCACAAGGAAGAATCATTCTCCCACCAAAGAAATTAAAATTCTCAGATATATCCATGACCAAGGTTTTCAGATTAGATGAGCCAGTTCCCAATAACCCCATCTTCATGGGACCTCCTAGATCAATATTAAAAGGAGGCAAGATTTGGGGAAGCACAAATAAACCACCCAAAGGCATCATAGCCTTAAAAGGCACCCCAGAAAGGCAGCAAGTTGTGAATCCTGACCTGTGTGTACTCACTCGAGCACAGTCTCAGTCCCAGGATGACACACCCCCAACCGCCAGCCAATCAGCACCTGGTAAACAGTCACCTAGGGTCTCTATCAAAGCTGCTAACGCCAACAGAGCTAAGCTCTCCTGCCGTGTGCTACCTCTAGCTGAAAGGGAAATTCAGGAAATCTGTAAACATCAATCCCTGACACCTTCTAGAGAAATTTTGATTAAAAACCAAAAAGACCTTTTTGCATCCTCCATGGCAAACTACATAGAAAAAGGTAGCTTGCCACACGACTCAGGATTAATGAATCAAATACTATGTAACCACGACCAATTCATCTTACTGGATGAAGTCCTTTTCAGAATTACTGATACCAACCTAGGCAAGGCCCTAGAGCCCACCCTACAAATTGTACTTCCAGAAAAATGGGCAGAATCTTTAGTGGAAGCAACTCATTGTTCTCCCCTAGGTGGCCACCTAGGTGCAGTCAAAACCTACACAGCCATAAGAGCTAGGTATTACTGGAGATCAATGTTTAAAGAAGTTTTTGATTTCTGCGGCACTTGCCATACATGTCTGACCACCAAAAAGAGACCCAAACACCTGAAAACCCCAATGAAATTACGTGACCAAGTGCTTACAGCATACTCCCACGTCACCATGGATACCATAGGCCTTTTTACCAAGGCCACAGATGGCTCTCACTACATACATGTAGTGACTGACCATGCCACTAGGCACACAACTGCCTGGACCAGCGAAGAAAATACTGCTGCCATTGTAGCACTTGGTTTCTTCCAAAGAGTCATATGTATCCATGGCACTCTCTCAGTTTTGAACACAGACAATGCCCAACAATATGTCTCCAAATTATTCAAATATTTTGGTGAAAAATTCGGCATTAAACATGTGACAGGAAGTGCACACTGGTCCAGGTCTCAAGGTCTCTGTGAGCGCCAACATCAAACCATAGAATCATCCCTCAGAGCTTTTGTATCAAAATCACAAAAGCATTGGTCAACTTTCCTACAGGCGGTAGTTTTCAGTATCAATAAAACCGTAGTGTTGTAGATTTTAATAGAATAGTAGAGAATAGACCTGTGAGACATAGCGCGGCAACTTGTAATCTTGTGTCTAGTGATAGAATAATAGGAAAGCTAACTTCAAAGGCAATTAAAGGTTGTACCATCTGGCTCACCCTGTAACTCTTGTGCTGCCTTGTACTACTAGGTCTACTACCAAGAAGTTCTGCCTGCCCATAGATGACCACTACAAATGGTAGAGGTGGGCATGTTCAATGACCCAGAACCATATGCACCAAGGACCCCAGAATGACTAGGGTTGTGTGTGGCAGTCTTACCAACCCCAACAGCATACAGCTGGTCACAACCCCCTCCCCACCAAACTGGTAACCCCCTCCCCTCTGTAGACAGGGTACACCAAGTTTAGCATTTGTCTCTCCATAGAGATTTATAGAGATTCTAAACAGTAAATATCTTCTTCAAATACACAATATATGATCCAAATGTACCATAACCCCGTGAGATGAAACCTTTAGTACATATATACAGCAATTTCAGACCACAGAATTATCAGATAAAGCCTACAGAGATGTATTGGTGAATCTTAATTTTGTCTTATGCTAATCTTCCATAGAGCTCCAGGAGCTGAAATGTCTAATCTAATCATGAAAACCCAAACTAAACATATATCACAAAAACAAGTCATCTACCATTAGTACATACATATGCTGATAACAATGCCTCAATATTGTGCCAAAATAGTCCATAGGAGAAGAACAGTGAACGAAAATAGAAATCAGGGCTCCCCTATCCCTTACACCGTGGCGACTCTGAACCATTGACTAGTCTACAAGTCTCACTAGTAGGACTTAGAGTCGCCGCGCTAATAATACCATAAGCAGCGCCTTAGGTTACTCACCAAATTTGCTAGTCTTTGGTAAGCAGACACACCTACCGACAGAAGCAGCTTTGTCCTTGATTAAAGCCGAGAAAGACTCAAGCACCAAAGAGAAAATAATGACCAGCCTACTACAGTTCAGGGATGAAATTCAGATGAAGGCTGCAGAAAATATGATTTCTGCTCACAAAAAGATGAAAGCCAGACATGACTCCTCAGCAGAACTCAGCTCATACAACACAGGCCAGTTGGTATATTTACATATAACTAACCTGCTGGTCAAATGTACATAAAAAAAGTTGCAACCCACATACTCAGGCCCTTACATCATAATGAAAATGACTTCACCAGTTACAGCCATTATAAAAAGGCTACAAGATGGAAAAGTACTGAAGAAATCAGGCTAAATCCAGGCTAAGGAGACCAATTACAAGAGCTAGCGCCAAAGCCATCATAAAAAGGCTGCAATCAGGGCCCATAAGCTCACTTCATGACCCCAACCAGGATGACCCCTCCAACATGAGTTTTACCACACCAGAGATGTCAGTTGGGTATGGGCTCAACCTCTGAAATTTTTGGGTGTTAGCAAAGCACCCATTTCTCTCAATTTATCATACTAAAAGCACCCATCTCATCTTCATTTCAACCTGTTCCCCTCATTCAAAACCTTTAAAACCATCTCCAGATTGGAAGGTCATAGAAAAACAATTAAAAGACTGCATCAGAATTTCAGCCAATCAGAAGCCAGCTTAGATTCATGTCCTCTGAAAAATGATTTCAGATACCCTCTGATCTCTGAAGGGTGGTTTGTCTATAAAAGGCTAGAGGGCAGCACAAGGCATGCTTAATTTCCCCTGCTGAAGCCTGAATTATGCTCGGCCTTATGCTCCCTAGAAGTAGAAGGGGCATGTTGTAAGGGTATCAATGATTAATGTCATTCCCTCTATCTATATTATGACCACAAGATGGAAGAAGCCTCTGAGATGTCTGACTTTTGGGAAAGTTTGAACATCTGAAAATAGACGGATCTCTGAAGGTCTGACATCTCTGCCACACACAAAATAAAGAAAAAGAGAGGAAGGCCAGCCAAAAAGGGCAGAATCTCCTTCAGCCCCATGCCCTCCAGAAAATCAAGAAAAATTCCTAAGTGTCCATTATAAATCACAAAAAAACTGCGTCAAAACACTCCCCACCCATAACCCCCCCCATTAATCCATGTAAGGTGCCATGCGCCCAAACCAAATTAATCAGCCATTAATACCCCAACCACTTAAACACACTGACAGCAACAGTCACACCCCAACACCTACCCCATTAATACTAACAACCATAAAAATTGCTATGTTCCCAAAATCAACACTATTTTGATTAATTACATATACAACTACCGACCCCTTCTAAGTGGAACGCCAAACACTGGCAAATGGATTATCAGATAATTAGGTTAGGTTACCCACGCCACATACCGACCGCCCAAGGCAGTGCTGTATCCTCGGTTTGTGTATAAACTTCAAAGCACACATGCGACGGCTTGTTACCACTTCAGGACCACTATTTCCAATGATAAACCTATTGTAGGAAGATGGATTTCTGACACCCTTACCCCATGTTCACACCACTGTCTTCAGCCAATTTTTAAGTGCTGTGGTGGCACATAAACACATCAATAGCACGCCAACCTCAAGGTCTTTAAAAACCACAGGTTTGCCATAGCAACCATATCACCTTGGCCAGGGATAAACACCCCCTGCCAAGCCCTACCCCAATATTCTATTTTTGACAATACCTCACCACCAACCAATCCAGGCCAGGATAACCCTAATTTGCATAAGTGGTAGATCAACCCCCCTTGCATCCACCCAATAATATTTGGCCTACGCCCCTTTTAGGGCAAGACATACCATCTAATGGGAGATCTAGGACTGAGAAATAGCTAAACCCAGTCTTAGGTTTATAAGCGCTTGCCCACCCCCATCTGATCACAACACAACCTAAAACCAACATCACCACACCTTAAAATACGGCAACAAGTGTCTGGAAAGGAATCATGCCAGACCCATCATGCAACCAGCCCAGGTAGGACTATCTCATTGGTCTATTCTGGCATTTAGGATATTTAGCAGTCGTTCTAGCATTGTACATGATAGTATTTTTTTTATTATCATGGTGCCCAGGTACCCCTATTAACCAATGGCGGAGTGAGCCTAAAGTGTGTGTAAAATGTGGAAGAACTTCTCCACTATCCTATCATTTTTAACACTGATAATATAACATACTAATCCTCTTCAGCCAAGCAAAACTCCCCACCATTACCTCTCCCCTCACTCACAGCCCACTTAGACTTCTCCTTTTTCTGACTTACAGCCTGGACCCACCGGCAGAAAGGCATGGTCCAAATGCAACATGGACCATACACAGCCTCCTTGGACCACATGGGATCAGGAGTGATCTCATGGATCCCTTTGAAATCAGGAGCTCAATCATGGAGCAGCAGCACCTTATCACTTTCCTCGCCTATGAGGATATCAAACATTACCTCAGCAGCCCTGTATTGAGACAGGAGCTGGACTTGAACAACCACACCACAGCAGCAACCCTCAAAGCCTTCATGGTCACTGTGGCTGGGGACAATCCCCGCCGGCCTCCATGGGGCAGGTTTAACCATAGATCTGCATCATATATAGCACTGTTATGTGCTCGCACGCTATTAGCGTCAGAACAGCCCCACAGGGACTTACCCCACCAGTACTCCAGAATTGGACGTGAACTGGCCATAAGGAATACAGCCAGCCTAGTATTCCAATTTGTTGTTTTTGAAATAAACAGATTCGAAGCTCAATCACATGTACCGCCCCTAACGGTGGTAACAGGCACCAGTCCAGCACCATGAACCCCATCATGCAACCACAACCCCACCCCCCAACCCCCCTTGTAAATACTTGACCCTACTAACCTCCCATGTTTGTGACTAAGCCAATGCTGTTTAAACAAACCCCATCATCCAAATTTCTCACAATCCTCAAAATTCTCAATTTTTCTCATTTTTCCAGAGCAGCAGTCAACTTAGCAGCTTGTATATTCCTACATCTGTGTCTCAGCTGTGCCTCAGCCCCAGACACCAGTCTGAACACCATCTTCAGACCCAACTATGGCGCATTGTTTACCAAGCTACCCAAAACACTACTAGCCAATTACATGGACTATCCATTGACCTTTAGCCTTAACTTGACCCTTGACCAGAACCTAAGTCGGCCAGAAAAACTCAGCCCACTTATCAGTGCTGATGCACCCCCATATATTAATGTAATGGTTTAGTCTTACGAATTCGGTGGTTCGGGCCTTACTGATCAGGAAAGAAGGAGTAGGCGGTAATTCAAGTGTATACCAACGGATGATTTATTACATGAACACTCACGGCTACCCGGAAGGTGGTACAAAGGCAGCTAATAGGTAAAGATATTACATGATCAGAGGCCAGGAGGGCCTCTAATGTAGCGGCTGAGCCCCGGTCTTTATATATGGACCTAGGTGTTCGTCGTCAGATGTCCCCACAGGCCCGGATCGATGCTGCCACCTAACCGGAACCTGAGGAACACCCAACGACTGGACTCACCCGCCACGCCAGACGGTACCCAACACTATGGTTTATATTAACGTTCCTGTACATTAAGCACACAGCCCATGCCCTAGATAACACGATACAAAGCCTATTCTCCAAATCAAATACTACACTAGAGACCTTATCAAAATTAACCTCACCTCAAAACATCAGGCAAACTAGAAATGCCCCTGGCCAAGTCATTGGAGACATTTTAAGAGCCTCAATTGGCCTTGGGACACAACTAGAAATTGATATTCTAAATTCTGAAATGTCTGACCTGGATAAAAGATTAGCCACTATAATGCACGTGGTAGAATTGGCCACTCATTTTCTGTTAAATATTTCTGAGTTCAACTACAACTCTGTTAACATCTTTTCAAAATTCCAAAATGACACTGATGATGCCCTATCCTTTATCTCTGGAAAATTAGAGCATTTAAATTCAAACATCTCATCAATATTATTAGAATTAGAACTGCAATCCAGGCAAGACCTTCTATTCCATGTTGTTCACAGCAGCAAATTCTCACATAGAATCCTTAATTGACCTTCAAATGATTTAGAAAATCTGCTTTTAACCATTAACAATCTACTTGAGGGCACCTTACCCCCATCCATAATCACACAAAATGACCTCACTTTAGGTTTAAATAATTTATCCAGCCTCCTGCACGAGGCACTTCACGGCATCATATTAGAAGGCCTACCCATAAGTTATTATTATAGGCGCCGGGTGCATGTGCACTGGAGCCATAACTCGAGCCTGTTAATAACCATACCAGTACCCATAACCAGAGGGGGAAGCACCTTTTTTATTTTTTTTAGAATAGAAACCTTCCCCGTACCTTTCGACACCTCCGACACTAAGTCAGTAGGTCACACCCAGGTGGAGCCACTTCCCAGCTACATGGCCATGTCCAAGACCCACTCACACTACATACAGTTTACACAAGCTGACCTGGATACGTGTGACCTCGGCCACTTTATCAGCTGTAACCTACCCCTACCTCTGCTGTCGGCCACCCACCCCACATGCACCCTATCCCTATTTTTAGACCTACCAGATGCTGTGCACCATACTGGCAGTTTTAAAGCACACATGGCAGCACCTCTACCAAATCTTATCAAGCCCTTATCTCACAGTACCTTTCTATTAATAACCGACCATCCCACCTCCACGCTCCAATGCACTGACTCAGGCCAAGTCAAAATTAGAAATAGTGCATACTCGGTCATCTCAGTCCCATGTCTGTGCTCCATTAAAAATGCCAGCATGATTTTAATCAATTCTGATTTATCTTGCACCCAAAATTTCACCCTAGAGCCCATATCAAAGGCTTATTTTAACTTACCACTCTGGCGACATTTTGGTCAACCTCCAGCCAATGTTTCTGGCATCACCATAGCAACCACGCCCCGGACCCTTCACCTACCAAATTTTGAAAAATTAAAACACCTACACAACCAGAAAATAGTCCCACTTTTTCAGGAAACCTTAACCCTTAAAATAGCCGCACAGGGACTCAAAGACCAATCCGCCCTCCTGTCCACCAGCTCCTTGGTACATCTAGGCTACCATCTCCAGCTCTCACCTTGGCTACACTTAGTGTCACCCCTTTTGGCACTATTTTGCTGCGTAATAACTCTTAAGAATCACCTGTGTGTCAATCAATTGGCGTGCTTTATCACACTAGTCTCAGCAACCCGAACACCTAAGATGGCCAACGCTGAAAGCTGGAATCGGTTCAAGGACCTCATACGGCAAGCCAACAAGGATTGGCCCTCATCATCTACAAACTCACCTGCAGATTACGAACATATCCAATCTCTAGGCCGCTATGATGATATGTTCATTTGGGCGTTTGTACTGATTTCCCTGTACATCACCTGGATCGCCGCCAAAAGGTGCCTTCGACACTGGCACTACTGTAGGCAGGACAACCACAAGACACCCTCTATCATGGCCAAGATCCACGCAAATGGACAGATCTTTGACTTTACGGTTGGTAAAATGATCTACTGGCAGAACCTTTGGGCCCCATCATCACGGCCCCCAAGGTATCTCCAGCCCGCCTTACAGTACCTTTTGGCAGACATCTGGACCTCCACTGGAAATCTGACATCAGAACAATAATTGGAGGACAGATCAGGCAAATCCCGCTACAGTGCTACCCCCCTGTACCCTTTCTGTGGAGAGTACCGCTGTACAGGATCTGTACAGGAGCCCACCACATGACAGTGGTGATCTCCTCTGAAGGACAACCTGATTTTCAGTTGCCCTCCAGCGACACTGACTCTGCCATAGAGCTACCTTGCGAGTCCTGGCCGGCAGATCGCTACGACTCCCCGGCAGAGCTCACAAAATACACCCCACTCCGGCACCAACCAAAGAAGGATAAATACATTTATAAGCCACAGGAGGAGATGCTCACACCACCCACTACATCCAACCGCGGTAAGTTTCCTTAGAAACCTCCTGATCCTCATGTGGGGATCAAAACAAACCGCCAGCCACCCCTGACATCCCTCAATAATGGACTCTCCCTGTCACCCAAATCCACCGGATAGAAAAATATACGTCTGGTTTCCTCTAACCACGACCACAAAAGCGCCCTAAGACCCCCTTGGTGAGCCCAAGTCACCAGTCTAGCCTCTGTTTGGGTTCCCATTCTTTTCTCAATTCCCAGATCAACCGGGACACGAAAGAATGAAAGATGTCAGGTTCCATATAGTGGAATTTATCGGAAGGCATCCTAAAAGCGACGAAGGAAAAAGGTTACTAGCTCAGGCAGAATTCTATTGGATAGAAAAACTCCGCACACATTCCCCATGGGGGATGAATACCAAGGACGGCAAATATGGATAATTGGATGACATATCCTCGTTCCCAAAGCTACAAATCCACCGGATAGCCCCGCCTAAAACCTTCATGTGGGGGTCATCCCCATCCTTTACAACTCTATAACCTGACCACGCCTACAATTACACCATTTTATAACACCTCACACTCCCACTGCACAGTTTCGACCCTCAATAACACATTTTCAACTCACAGTCAAGGCCCACCGCACGATGAGATGTTGCCATCTTGTTTCTGACGTCGCGTCCGGCTTCCCTGCTAAAAGCTGCGTCAGAACGCCGGCACAGCGTCTCACCAGTGCCGTCGGCCTCCCCAACGTCAGACTTTCGCATGTCCTCACGTTGGCATGACAACATTAACGTCATTTAGGACACCCGCACTCAATATCTGTGTCAAAACAATAACATAAGCACGTGTTCACAATAGCATTAGACTTGTTTTCGCACCAAGTTAACACCACCATGTAAATTAAAGACCACCCATGCAATTTAGAAGCCCAGAATAAACAACAAAACTCCTAACTGGTGGTGGACTTTCAGGTATATTATAAATAAATCACAGTAAATCAAGCGCCTGGCAAACAAGAGTCGTCAGCACAGTTCATTATCACAGATCATTTTTGAATCACAGTTTTCACATTAGGCCGGCCACCTTCTGGAACTAGTCCCTTTTTTCTTCCTCTTGTCCTTCCTCCCTCTCCTTACATCATACCGGCAACTCCCCGCCTACGGCCCGACTTCTGAAATAAAACAAAAATTAAATAAAAGTAACCCCCCCACTAAAAAACCCGCAACTCACACAAAATCCAAATTCCCAAACCAAATCTCGAAATACATAAGATAAACAAATCCAGACCCATGAAACAATTTTCAATTTTTCAAAATTGGCGATATAATTTTTAATTAAACTATACATACCGTCCACAGTTAACAGTACACCGTACAGGGAGTGAGTGAGTGAGTGAGTAATAGATGTTTAACGCCATTTTGACAGCTAAGGTCATATTCATGGCGAGAACTACATTACACAATTTCACAGAGGAATGTGTCAGTGCCCACGCATATGTGCACCACACACATCCTGAGGGATAGGAAAGAGGTGAAATAGACCCTTTTAAGTGGGCTAGGGAAGCCCGCCACACCGTACAGGGCCCACTGGCCCCTCCCTCTGGGCCATCGTACGGTCCACGGACCCGGTGACAGTGCACCTGTACGGCCCCCACTTTGACCCATAGGAGGACGACCCTGAAATCCGAAAATACACAAGTGTCAAACCACCGGCACCACACCCGACAACCCTTTGCCCCAAAATTCCAAAACATATCTATCGTATCAGTACTTACCCGAACAGGCCGACGATCACTACCGCCAGATACAGTAGCCCTGACGGCATAACCACCAATCGGGCGTGAACGATCATCTTCTTTTTCTTTCTCTTCCTCCATATCGAAGCCAAAATTTGCCAGGCGAAAACAGATCTATCTTAGTGAGCTTATAGTCGCTTTCTGACGCCAAAATAGGCATCAAATCCTTTTATAGCAAACACTACCGTGGGAACAACAAGTTCATTTTTTAACCATATTTTCGAACAAAATTCATCACAAAATTTCAAAATTTCAACCCACCAACCCCACCTTTAGGCACCAAACCCCCTACCTTAATGTTGCAACATTTACACATGACCCAACCAGGTCATGGCAAGTCTACACCATTCACCATACCATTTACCCACACCATTTATACGGACGCTAGACAAACGCCGCCTCAGTGGCGCTGACCAGTGTCTCTCATAAGAACTAAAGTACAAAAAGGTCCCCATACAGTGGCGCCATCCACGCCACAACTAACCTGGATTCCTTAGTAACCAGACTCCAGCCAACATTTGGCTATAAGCCTACACTTGCCCGGTAGCTCTGTAGATCAACCTATACTGCCCAATTACTGCCTTACTTATCAATTTGGTATTTTTGTTGGCCACCTTGTAAACCATGCACTATTATCGACCTTGTGACTAAAAATCACCCCCTTCTTCTTGCTCTGTTTCTCTATATAGAGGCCAACGACCTGATAGAGGAGGCAGAGACGGCACTGACAAGTCAGCAGCAGACGACCTCAGCAGTGGTAGAGCAGGCACACCAGCCCCAATCAGTTTCCCCCACTAGAGCACATGAGTCTGCTCTCCAGTAGGGCCACCGACCGGCTCCATTGCCCTGGGAACAAGATGCCCCCACCTGATGCACAGCTACAGCTGCCCATGCAGCATCCACAATAATGACAATAGACCAAACACCTTCACCACAATTATCTCACCCCAGGTCTGGAGACTCTTAACCAAGATAAACAACCACGACTCATCAGAAGAAGACAGTGACTCTAGTGTTTCCCTCCTAGCAGACCCAGTAGACATGGACTCACTAAATGGTCTCGACCAAGACTCACAGTCCGACCCAGTCAATAACAACAAGATACATGTCAGCAAAATTGTAAGGTTTGTCCCCAATAATAAGAAGCCCAAATCCTGGAAGAGAACCTCCCTAGGTTGCTCCCTTAACCTGGATGTGCTAAACCACCAAGATTTACTACCCAAGGGCCTTGTAAACAAAAATCGCCATAGAAAAAGGAAATAATTTCAATAATAAATCTTGCAACTTTAATATTCAAACTGTTGTTAAATTTATGGACTAAAAGTGTAGAGACACACTTTCTTTTCTGACCACCCATGGACACTACAGACACTGACCCAGTCAGCCTAGTCAACTGATTCTTAGAGCCAGTTTTCTTGTTTTTCACAAGCTATGATACATGGCCAAAACAACATGCTGCATTTTTATATTCTTTTTCTACTATTTAAGAACCTTATGAAGGCCACAAGCCAGGCAGCAGGTTTTTGTGATCTTAAGATGCCATAAAGTTCTTCCTTTCACACTGTACTACCTTCAAGCCCAACCATGTCAAATATATTTATGGGTTTTAGCTAGTTTATATTTTTCTAAGATTTTATAAGGAGCACTGGCAACCTGTATTTTTGCAGGATCAATTGAGATCCAACCTCAATATCAGCCAGAAACCACCTTTCATTCTTGTATTCACCTTGTCACTCATAACCCATGATCACCTCAGGTAGACTGAAGGCTAACATGCTAAATTCTCCATCGACCAAGATAAACCTTTTTACCAAATAAGCAATATTTCTACAACTTAAGTCAACCACGACCAAAAATTTCTTTTTTATCCTTTAACAATATTAGCAAAGCCTTCAGACTCCCTCGCCTTATCAGTATTACAAGAATTGATTGATAGACATTACCAGTCATCAGTTGATCTATCCCTGTTTTTATTTATTACATCGTATTATGTATTGGCTCAGACCTAAGTCATAAGTGCCTACCGGTACGATAGCAAGCCTTACCGATAATTTGTACCTATCTACCTCAAGGTCTGCCACAGAGCCAATGATTGCATGTCTTAGGATAGCATTTTGTTTTATTCTTAGAAAACGATCCCACTGTCACCAATACCAAATGATAGACGGTCGTTTATTTTTGTGTGAACCCCATAACTAGATACGTAGCCAGTTCCTGTATCCTACCACGATCTGAATTATTCATACCTTTGCCAAAAGTTAACAGACAATACTTCCTTGTATTATTTGTAGCCTTTATTCATGTTCCGCCAAGGGTCAGCAGTGAATACTGCCTTGGCACCAATAATTGTAACCAATCCGACAACATATAATACCTTTATACTACACAGTCATAAGAAAATTGTCAGTAGACCATTCTCACAAACTTCCTCCTTAAAGCCTTGCATAGAATCGAGTAGGAATGTGGGGATTTGTCAGTAGACCATTATAGGTATTGTACTTATCATATTTATTTTTAACCTTGACTCTACCATGTAACCCAGTGTCCGAGTCTACCCACAAGCCAATCCACACCTATAGACCAAAGGCTGGCGGTGTCAACTGCACTCAGTGACCCCGCCTCCTCCCACTGGAGTATACGCCCGTTTATCATGAGCAGCTCACTGCATGCCAGGAATTCCTAGCAGCTATGTTTAGATCCACTCCTCCTACTGGAGGACATGCCCATTAATCATGAGCAGCTCACTGCATGCCAGGAATTCCTAGTATCTATATTTAGACCCACTCCTCCTGCTGGAGGACATGCCCATTAATCATGAGCAGCTCACAGCATACCAGAAATTCCTAGCAGCTATATTTAGAATCATACTGAACTCTGTAACCCCCAGTGCTATGTTTAGATCCACCTGCACATGCGCACTGGAAGTTCCCATTTACTATATTTAGCTCACCTGATACTATTTTTAGGATGAGCTGGGTGAGCAGCTCCCTACTATAAATACCTCCTAGTGGAGCAGCTCACTCATCTTTCTACATTCATACTTCATCCCTCACACACTCATGTGGGATAAGAGCCCCCAGCTCAAGGCTAGGCTTGGACACTGTTGGATACCATATACTGTATCATCATCTATACCTCGTGGACTTCAATGAATAAAGTGGATATCAAACTGGATCCCTGATTCGTCTGTATTCATCCTCATTCATCATTTATGGACTGGTTGACAGTACAGTGGTTCCACCTGTTTTACCAGACGAAACTACCCTGCTACAGCTCTATTCTCATGTTCGAGAGCCGTGCCTTATATGCGTGGTATTTATCCTACTACCCTAATATTTTGTAGCTTTTTGTAGCTATTTGTCCCTGGACACACAATGACCTTATTGATTGATTGTTTTCATTAACAATCTTGTTTATAATATATATTACTTAATGTAAATCTGTAATTCCTAAACAAATTATTTATGGATGATTTTTCACTATACATGTACATATTATAATGTTAGCGTTCATAGCGTTAATACAGGATTATTGCAGCTTTTACAATCAGTTCAAACAAAGAGGCGGGGCTTATAGGCGAGTACTTCGTCATGTACAAACCTACATTTTTTCAAGCCCAAGATGTGCCTATAAGGGCACATGGCTATCCCTGTATGGAGGTCGCCATCTTTGTTCTTGGCCCCCAACACCATCTTGGATTACGTCAAAGAACTCTGGGTAATCTCTTATCTTCACTCTCATCCACCGCAGAACAATGGTCATTGATAAGACCGATAGGGGAGATAAGCTGCACCCTGCCTCTATCTGAACCACCTTAAGTACCTCTCCATTGTTATAGGTGTGAAGGGAGGGGATTAGCCTGATAGGGAAACAATAGCTTGGGTCTATCTCTTGTATATTAAGAAATAAATTCATATCAAGTCTATCTTGTTAAAGACTAAGTTATTTGCTGAACATAGGTATAAAGTTTAGAGAATAGCTACAGATAGTTTATTTGGAAGAGCTTACTAAAGTAAATTGTACAAAGAAGCCAAATGGTGATCTAGCCCCCCACAACATGAGCCACCTAGCTGATCCCCTTAGTACTAACAATGTGCTAGTCCCGTATAGTTCCTTATAAGTTGGGGGTGCAGCTTATATGCAGGAGTTTATGGTAGGTGGGGTACATTTAAATGTAACGACCCACCATGGAGTACCCAGCCATAAGTGCACCTTATAATATTTCTCTTAAGTCAGAGTGTGGCTTATAACCGAGGTGCATCTTGTAGTGCTGACTCGGGAGGCCCAGTCTGTGCAGCTATCTTGTAACTCATCTCATGAGGGTTACATACTTACCTGCTTAACAAACTAAAGGGCATTCTAGGAACAAGTTTGATTCTGAGATTAGAACCGGCAGTCGGTTGTTTCAGCCAGAGCGTTATAATCCCAGGAATTATTGGGGGGGTAACACTTCCACAGTCACACCTTTTTTTACTTTCTTTAGCCAATGCACTACTGCATACTTAGGTAGTGACATGTCCTTATGATATCTAATATCATTTCCCAATTGACATTCCTATCTAACTTGTGTATAAGGTGAACCCCAACCTGAGCCTATAAGGCGCACCTGATTCCCTTTTAAGCTGGGTCTTATATGTGGGATACTACAGTCAGATAGTACAGTACGTCTGTATATATAAAATGTACCGAACTTGTACCTACATAAATTGTCTAGACACCATAAGGAGCAGAAGCCGACTTCTCGCTTTACAAAGTTGGTGTCATGAACCCACGACTCAAGCACCTCAAGTGGGTTCAACTCATCATTGGAGGACACTAACAGCTTCGATATTGTCAGTTTGTTTTCACCTGGAACCAGGAAGGAGGTAAGAACATGTAATGTTACTCAAGTCATAGAGTACCGTAATCTCCAGCGTATAAGGTGCACCCTGAGGTTAATTACTGTAAAAGTACCCCACCTACAAGACACACCCTGACGATGACATTGGAGTAATTCTATAAGGCGTAAGACGCCTCAGATTGGCATTTAAGACGAGTCTCATAAGCAGAGAGATTACGGTACATATTTAAAGTTTGTAAATGAAATGAAATGCACATATTTGGTTGATGTTCGTAGCAATTTAGGTGATGGTTTAAGTAAAAAGTGGTCGGATGGGGGACCATACTCACATCCATAATATCTTTTTTTCAGATTCCAAAGATACCACAGGGTATTACTGATCACAATTGAATGATCCCCGCACCAAACCATTACGGCATAACGTTTTAAGTACACATGTCCATGAATACAAGATAATTTGATTCAATCTAACAAATTAATTTTTAATTCATATTTGTAAAACAATAACTTACTTTTACATTTAAATTTCTTTTTTGGTTCAGCAATGCTGATTATTTGTCACGCTGGACAATTTTTATCACTTAAAGAGAAGGAAAGTGAACTTATGCCACTTTGAATAAGGGTATTACTGGTATATGTAACCCGTTTTGATAATTCTACATTAAGAAGCTACTGTAGGACTCACTTGTTTGTGCGAATTTCTCAAGTGCTATCAATGAATGAAGTATCACAGCTGGATCACAGTTAACATTCTGAAATAAAAATACAATACTGAAATGTTTAGACAAATAATGTACTACAGGAATTGTCTAGGTTCTATGTTACACCTGCAGTAAAACCTTTTGAATAAGAAATAGTTCTTATATAAATCAGACTCGGACTTGGGCACCTCCTAAAGGCTACAGACTGGCTTTGAATATCTACTACCCATTAGCACGATCAATATAATAAAGACCTCCCTTCTCGGCCTCAATTACAAGCCGCACACAGACTTTGGGAACACCTCGTAAGACAAATAAATGCATTCTACCTCTTATTTTTTCTACCTAGCATACAATTGCCATTAGTGACCGTAATCTCCTGTGTATAAGACACTGAGGCATACTCAGAGAGCATTCCAAAAGAGGGGGGGGGTGCGCCTTATAGGCAGGGCAGAATTACATCCAAATAGTATTTAACTGTTCAAATCAGGTCCCTTCAACTCTGGGTGCGCCTTATACACGAGGTAGGCTGTATACATGGGATATTATAGTAAGCATAGAAGATAGTTTTGCGCCCTTGTGTGGCATACATACTACTGTAATCTCCCGCATTTAAGGCATGTCTTTTAGGCGGGGTTTTAGTTCTCTTGGATCTGCAAGGGGGGCAACAAGACATTTCTTTTGATGTTACACTCCACCAGGGTCCAGGGAGATGGGGGGGCAAGCTATAAATAGCTTTTTGAATTTTGAAAAATTCATTTGCTGGAACAAAAGTTATGAATTTAAAAAAAAAATCTTTTGACCATATTCTAAAACTCTAGGTGCTTCTTATACACGGGATGCAACTTATATGCGGGAGATTACGGTAACGTATGCTCACTAGCTAAGCATGCAGATTCTATGCAATATAACTTGTAAGTATACAGTTTCCGATTTTGCACTTAATAATCAAGGTATATCGTATGCTAAGTATAACCAAAAACGTACCGTGTATATGGATTTCTGGTACAACGAGGGTTATGCTCAAAAAGTAAGCTTTTAGGTAATATGACACTGGTGAATTTCCGGTATTTCAAGTTGAATCTTTAATGAAAAGTGTGAATAATGCTATACCTTGCATAGAAGGCACAGCTTCTACATGAAGTGGACCCATGGGGCGTCTAAAGTTAGGGATTTGCCTTACACGTGAGGATTTCACGAAGGGGTGGGGAGTTGAGGGATAAGGTCTGAAGTTCAGGCTTGATATAATTTCTTAAATAAGGGTAATACAGAAACAATCCATTAAACTTACAAGATTTGCGAATAAATAGTCCAACACCTGTTTTGATAATAATGCGATGCTGTTGGGACCTGTAAGTAAATAGAGAAGTTTATAGTAATAGATTATCACTACAATATTAGGTATGTACAAAGGTTTGAAGAAAATGATACGCATGTAGGATATCACGTATTACACTGAAGGCCTGTGGGTGTTCAGTACCTCCACTATACCCACAGTGACAGGGATAGTCTAACGTAGTGACCTTCACTATAGTTGTGTATTCCAACTAATACTTAAATTACTTTTAATTAATCCCTTTGATCTCCTAGCTTGATATCCCTAGTACCCCAAGCCTGTAACTCATTCCGTACCTTCTTGGAGGAAAGGAATGGGGCTGACTAGACTAAGTATCTGATATCTAGTCTAAGGCCTAAAAATAAAGCGTGTGTTTCTGGTTGCCCTATCTAATTTGAGAAATTCACCCTACCTAGACATTTTTTCTCATTTTGAACTTTTTTCTTTTTTTTTAAAATTTAGTCCACATGCGATTTTGATCTGTACTTTAATAGGTCGATCTTACAATGAGCATCTAAATATGACTGAGCTCAAATAAAAGGAAATGGAAGTTCAAAGCATATGAAAGTTATTTCACAATCTAAAGTACCCAGAAGCAGTGTCTGATTAATCGTACAAACTAGGCCTATTAGAGTGCTTCCAGAATAACCCCTAAACAGAATTTGTCGACAATCATCAATCATCGCATTGTTCTTTGTTAAAGATTAGGATTACGCTCTGTATTCTGCAATGGTAACAATGCCTTACTGAATACTGCTTGTACACTTGGTATGAACTCTGGCATATAAACAATGGCTCAAATGTCAAGGTGGGGCTTCGGCCACTTTAATTGGATGGCAGGCTTTCACAGCCAAGCTACAGGTCCCTCACAGAAAAAAAAATTATTTTCAGCTTTATATCTTGTTAATCCCATTGGCCGTTACCAATAAAATTAAAAAAAAAATTGTTGAAAATACCAAAAATCTCACTGTCAGATCCATAATCTAAGTACCGTAAATTCCCTTGTATAAGCCGCATCCTCGTAAGAGCCACCCCCTAAGTTTGTGGGGAAAAAATTGAAAATGGTACAACATTTGTTCTTAAGAATGGATCTTCAAAATTCATGAGGCTATGGCCTTACCCCTGCCCCCCACCCTTGCTCTATCCTTGTGGGTTGGGTTCTGGTACTAGCTGCGGCTTATACAAGAGAATTTACGGTAATTCTATGTAAATGGCCTATAGGAATGCTTCAAACAAAGGCTGTAGCTTTAGGATGGGTATCTAACACATTAGAACAGCACTCTAAACCTTTGATTTGTATGCCCAACTCGTGGCTTATAGTTCCTTCCACTCATGGTGTGGATTATAATTATGCAGGTGTGGCCTTCAAGCAAGAATTTAGAGTAGTTATTCCTCCTCTCTGTTAGGATGGAGTGTAAGACACTCTATAAGGTGTAAAGATTTTATATATAGACAGTGCCACTCTACAGTTGGCGTTTCACATGAGAATCATCAACTTGTCGATTGTACACAGGGCCCCAAACATGAGCCACAGCTTTAACTGGAAACCCAAGCCCATATATGCCCTCTAGGATGTCCATGAACCCAGGGTGCACCTTATATGTGGGATATAACTGAATTTAAATTCTATTAGACTGCTTACAATCAACCCCCAGGTTTGCTCTAGAGACTTATATGAAAGTCATGCTTTGCCTCATATGCAACAATGCCTTACTGAAAAAAAAAAGAAAGTTTTACCCACCCTCCCAACCTAGGTTTTTTGGAGCCCCAACCAGAAACACAACATTATTTTTTTTTGGCCTAAGGGAGTGGTCATTTTGTGAGAACGGAGGGGGGATTGGTTGGTTGTCGAGGACAGAAAGATTTCAACTCGTCCTGGGGGGAGGGGGCAAAGAAATTCACTCCTTTTTTGGCAAAAAGCCTGTGCGCTACCGCAATCTCCCATGTATAAGGCGCATCTTATATGAGAATCAGGTCAGGGGTGCACCTTGTATGTTTTCCCTGAGATGGAGGTGTGCCTTATATCCAGGGTACCTCCAATTTCCAATCGCCAAACAATTTATGACCAGGAGGTGTGCATGCGGCATGATGGCATATATGCCTGGACGAACAGGTAGTGCATGTGGATGCCACCAGGCGCTTATAGTACATCCCATGCTCGCACTCGGGCAGATCGCGGCCGATCCTACCCTGCCCCACTGCTAAACTAGAGAACACTGTAGACTACAAACAGGTAGAATTATAGCCACAGTTCTATGATACATATTGTAATAGGTGTGGATGTTGACATTAAAAGCCTACATGATTGTGACACTCGTTGCTCATAACTTCAGAGGTAGTGGAGGTACCAACCAACCCCCCCCCCCCCCCCCGCTGCCTCAGTGCAGGCCTGCAGAGGAAGCTGTGAACCATGCCCGGGCCATGGACGTTTAGAGTCAGCAGATGTACTATTAGCCCCTAGTGTGAAAAATCTGTTCGTCAAGGCGTATAGGGAACAGAGCCATTGCTGTATGGAGGTGGCCATCTTGAAACTAATTACGTAACTGCCCCCCGACCGCCATCTTGGATCTAGCAGCGGATTGTGGGTAATCTCTTATCTTCCCCTCCACCCACAGAAAACAATGGGAATTGATAATACTGATAAGCTGCCCCTGCCTCTATCTTAATCACCTTGAGTACCTGTCCATTGCTTTAGGTGTGAATGGAGGGGATTAGGCTGATAGGGATACAATGGTTTGGTTTTACTCAGCCTAGATTATATGTGCCCACTTTTAAAGTTTAATTTCACTTATATTTGAAGTGCTAATTCTATATAAAGCTTTTATTATCCAAAGGTATAGACTTCTAGAATATAGCCTCATATAGAATATTAGGAAGGGCCAACCAAGGTAAACTGTACAAAGAGGCCAACTGCTGATCTAGCCCCCGACTACATGAGCCACCTAGCTAATTTGTTTGGTACTAGCAATGGCTCTGTTCCCTATAGGGCCACCAGGCACTGTTGGCAGCTTCATCTCACCTCACCAGCAGCTTCATCTCACAAGATTGACTCTGGAGCTGAGCAGAAGGTGTGTGCACGTTTGACGGTTGGAGGGCCACCATACTAAGAATATGGGCGATAGACATGGGGCTCAACAGCTTTTTGAATATTGAAAAACCCTTGAATTGATTATAAATCATGTCATTCTAAGGCCACTCCAAAAAAAAACCAAACAACTTGTTTCTCTTCACCAGTCCATGAAAAAAGTGATGAGGGAAGATTTTGATTTTTTTTTTGTAGCATTTCATAAGGGTGTGAATGCATCGCGGGCACATCATGAACGGATGTGTGTAAGAAAAACTGCATTTTAAAAGTAAAGTTATCATTGACATTATAAAAGTATGATAATGTCTATTATTGATAGCCAGCTGTATTCCGTGGGCCATGAGCTTTCATTTGGTACCAAACTTGACTACTTGTGCTCATTTTTTGGTACATTTTTCTCAGAGAATTCTCTTAAAAAAAAAAAAATCTCAAATGACGATTTTTCTGACGAGGGCAGTGATGAGAAACAAGTTTCTTTTTTTGGAGTCGCCTAATCTATTTTTAATTTTTGAGGATTCACAAAGGCTAGATGAATCATTAATCTGGAGTATATATGTTGGGTCATCTGCTAAATGAGGTACTGCAAAGGTCATTTTGCAGTTGTTTTGCTATGTATGCCTAGATTTTTATTTCTTTTACAATTATAGGGTTGCTCTATCCGTGTTGACAATGGACTGTATTAGATGGACACTCACCTGCCATGTTCTCAGCTAAACATCCTAGCACCACACACACATTACGATGCCGCCGAGGGTCCTTCCTCCCACTCGATGATGTTGTTGCACAAAGCTTTAGTCTGCTGCACAGTAGAATAATTGCATCCTGCAAAAATAAAAGATCGTTCCCAGATAGAGTGCATCATGGCAAGTCAGAGCATGATGCTACCAATATTGCTCATTTCTCTGCTGTTTATCAACAGATTTCCACATGTAACTAGGTATCCCAATAGACAGCTATCTGGCAATCCCTAACTTTGTCAACACACTGATACACACAATTGAAACTGCTGTCACTCATGACTGAATCAACATATCCTTGATCAGAAGACAGGAAATGAGACACAAAATGCATGACTACCATTAAAAAATATAGGATAGCAATGTGCATTGCAGGTAACTCGTAAAGCCGATTTTTTTTTGCTTGAGAAGAGTTATAGGAGCCACCTTGAATTAAAACTTTATAAGGGGTGCAAAAATATTGTAGGGGCCGGCATCGTTATGTGTATATTACCGTAATCTCCCGCGCAGAAGACGCGGTGTGCATATAGGACGCAGCCCCTTCTTGGGGGACGCATTTTCGCGTATAAGACGCACATTTTAAGGATGGAATTTGCAATATTAGTACATTTCTATAGAAAAATTACCCCTCGTATAAGACGCCCCCCCAACTTTAGAGAAAGCTATAAGACTCCTCAGCATTTTGTTTGGCGTAGAGGACGCGTCTTATACGCGGGAGTTTACAGTAGTGCGCTTCATCGGAGAGATGTGTTCGTGTGGTGCTCGTTCCTTCTATGCCAACAAGGTGTCGCTTAGCGATACCCGTTTGGTACAAGAGGGGGCAGCACCACGCCTCGCATCCGGCTCCTACTAAGGAGCCGGATGATCCGCAGAATAGGACTGGACCTAGTCCAGTCCAGACGTGTTATAGCTTCTCAATAAAGGCCTACCCGAGCTGGTAGGAAGTTCTGGGGCTTTGCCTAACCTGAAATACTTGTGTTGTGTTGGTATCTCTAGTGTTAAGCGAGCCAAAGAGCCACCCAACATATAAGTCGATACGAACCGTAACAATATCATAAAAATTGAAACTGTATATATATATTTTTTATTGTATTATCTCCCTTAGATAAGCTGATATCAGTGAGAAAGTTAAGGCATGCCTACAATCATTGCAAGGTTAAGCTTCTTTGCTACAATGTTAAAGTATATGCATTCCATTTGGAAACCTTTGGGAAGCTTTTTCCTGTTCTTTTGTGGTGCTGTTAACCACCATGGACATTTACTGGCTCTCCAAGCAGATGTGTTGTGGTATTAGAACTACATTATAACCAGGTTACACTAATTGATATCTGCTTGGAGCTAGTTCCTGTCTGTATGCTGATGTCATCTGCACCACCATCCCTCCTCTTCCTCCTGTTGGCACCACCTGACTCAATGTGGGCCCTCATTTGCATGTATTTGCACCACTTTAGCCTATTTGCACCACCTCAGTCAAAAAGGGCGGGAATGTTGATCCATGGATCAACATCCCATAGGCTTAGCATTGGGCCCAAAAGTGTCTTAACTCTACTCCTCTGAAAATGTGACTGACTACTTTGGTTGTTCCAATCAATATCTCCAAAACCATAAAACAGAAAAAATTAAATCTTTCAATACCTTAAAAAAACATTCTAACCTCAAACACCATGTACATTTTTTGCAATTTTTGACCTATTTTCATGCTTTATTTCAGACATTTATTTCCACTTCCTGTCCAGTATCTGCCTCCAACCAGAGTCACTGAAAATCAGTTTTTTTACTTGGCTCTTATAAATCACTTTTCGAGTTAAACATCAAATTGACCTTATCATGATATCTACCTGTAGTAATGAGGTAGTGAAATCGGCCATGACAATAAAGAATTCGAATTTTACTTTTTTTTATTCAAATGGTTGGCACAGCAACGCTGCTAAGAATACAGCCATACGAATTACACCAGTGTAAGTGTGAGATTCAAGGCTTTATTTTAGTATGTGTCCAATAATCCCTTTTAGGTCACTTGGCCTTTATCAGGTTAATCTCCACTCGGGGGACACCACTCCCAACACCACTACACATCAACTGTGGTTCATATTCAAATGTACCTCCTCTCTACTCGGTTCTTCTTGTCGAGTTTTGTTGCATCTGTGGTAAGTCTTACCACGGTAACAGGCCTAAATGCCCTCATTGCTTGGGAGAGACTGATTGGCAAGAAGGTGATACAGAGAACTTGGTGGATCTAAACAAGAGTATTCTTGCAGTTCGGGAGGAAGAGGAGGAGGAAACCATTACTCTCGGTCAGGAGGCCACAGCACAAGCAAAGGCTGAGGAGTATTTATGGCGGCAAGCCCAGGAGGAGGAATTTAGGTGTAACAAGCTAAGCTAAAGAAAATGCAGGAGGAAGCTGCTAGGAAATTATCTGAAGCTGAGGCTCTATCCCAGGAGGCTTCCCGCGCCTTGGAGGAATGGGAGAAGGCCAAACTTACTTTAGGCGAAGCTAGTAAGCCCAAAGACAGGTTAGTTGTAGAAACTGTTGATGGAAGTAGTTCAAAAATTCTGGGTGGTATTGTCAAAACTGGGCTCTACGGTGGAGAAATTGGATTCACTTATGAACATGTGGGCTGACAAGTTGAAGGTGGAGGACAATGAGCCCCTAAGGGCTGGAAAAATCCTACAGAGGTTGGCACTACCCAGCCTGATCCCACCTATAGCCCATCTAGCCAAAATGTCTACCCAGTTCACCCACCATCCCAGATCTACCCTCCTTACCCTAATGTGCTTTTAACCACAGGTCTCGATTTACATGGAAGCCTATCAACCAACCGCCCGGCTACCAATATGGCGGTTACACTGGATCTTGGCAGCAGTATGGGGTGGGGGCTCACCACTCACCTGGAGGCTTGGGTGGTTACCACGGAGCTGCATATGGGTACCCCCCTCATCAAGGATTTCAGCAGCATCCATTTACACAAGTACCCCCGATGCTACATCAGCATCCTTATTATCCCAGCACTGCCTATACTCAAGGATATAATCAGCAATCTCAAGTGGGATATAATCAACAGGATGGATCTCACATAGTACACCACACCTGTTGCAAGTCAGCGGAAACTGAACTCAGCAGGTTTGACTATAGAAATTATTTCCCAGTGAGTGAGAGGAAAAAACAATTGACTATTAATTCAACGGAAGAGTTGTGGCATTATCAGAACTGTTTAATGCGGGAATTAATTTGGGTGGGTGAAGACACAGCAGGCTATTTTGACCATATGACGTACATGTCTGAAATGGCGAAAACTGCTATTTACGATATAAGAGCTCTGGTAGCGTTTGATGAGGAATTTCTAGAAAGGGCCAGAAGATGGGGTGTGAGTGTATTTCATGGGGCGGACATGAAGCTAACTACCGTAAACTCCCGCGAAGAAGACGCGCTGCGCGTATAAGATGCACCCCAAACTCAGCACATGCATTTTCGCGTATAAGATGCACATTTTAAGGCTGAAATTTGTAAGATTAGTACATTTCTATAGTAAAATTACCCCTCGTATAAGATGCACACCCAACTTGAGAGAAAGCTACAAGACCCCCCAGCATTTTGTTTGGCGTAGAGGACGCGTCTTATAGGCGGGAGATTACGGTAATACAAAATTAGGGGTCTCTGGCACAAAGGCTGCTAAAGCAGCTCAGGACGCTCAAAAATCCAAACAACCTAATAATACTAGGAAGCCCCAGTGTAGGGGCCAGAGCAATCAGGGTAGGGGTGGTTTGTTTGGCTGGAGGAAGATCACAGCAGAGCATGGTGTTTGTTTTAAATTTAGTCTCAACCAGCACTGTGATGTTAACTCATGTCAATACAAACACCAGTGTGCATACTGTGATGATACAGGCGGGAAAAATACATGTAAGTGTAAAAATAAGCGGGATAGTGGTGGTGACAGCAACAAGGCATGACAGAGTCCTACATACACTTCTGGTAACAGCATTGATGTCCATTGTGAGGTCAATAATAATGATATTACCATAGTAGAGGTTGATTTTTGTCTGTGTCAATGATAATCCCCATGTTTTTCACACTCCGGAAGTGCGTGTAGACTGTGTGAGTGGGTCAGGGTCGCGCGACTGCAATATTGAGGCTGAATTTATTGATCACAACACCTTTGAATTAGACTCTTTGGCGTTAGAAGACTGCCAGGATTTAATTGGTCTGGTAGATGAACGTGATATGTGCGATGACACATACGAATTGTTTACAAAATTTGAATTTAATGACGAATTCCTGCAGTTGTGCAGGTAACCCTGATCCATGATGGCGGTGGTGTTCAATGTTTGTTGGATGGCGTCAATCAATTTTGGGAAAATTTACCTGAATTTGTGAGTATTGATGTTCATGATGACAGTCTGTCTTTTTATCCAAATTCTAACAACATCCCAAACCAGCGGCATTAGTGGGCGTTGGCCCACATTGTATTTGTCCTGTATGACGAGGAATTTCTAGAGGGCCGGAAGATGGGGTGTGAGTGTATTTCATGGGGCGGACACAAAGCAAACTAATACAAAATTAGGGGTCTCTGGCACAAAGGCTGCTAAAGCAGCTCAGGATGCTCAAAAATCCAAACAACCTAATAATAATAATCCTAGGAAGCCCCAGTGTAGGGGCCAGAGCAATCGGGGTAGGGGCGGTTTGTTTGGCTGGAGGAAGATCACAGCAAAGCATGGTGTTTGTTTTAAATTTAGTCTCAACCAGCACTGTGATGTTAACTCATGTCAATACAAACACCAGTGTGCATACTGTGATGATACAGGCCACCACATGTTAGTGTAAAAATAAGCGGGATAGTGGTGGTGACAGCAACAAGGCATGACAGAGTCCTACATACACTTCTGGTAACAGCATTGATGTCCATTGTGAGGTCAATAATAATGATATTACCATAGTAGAGGTTGATTTTTGTCTGTGTCAATGATAATCCCCATGTTTTTCACACTCCGGAAGTGCGTGTAGACTGTTTGAGTGGGTCAGGGTCGCGCGACTGCAATATAGAGGCTGAATTTATTGATCACCTTTGAATTAGACTATTTGTATTTGTCCATTGGGCAATTTTAAGATGGTAAATTACTTGGACGATTTTGTAGTTCTTGGCGGGTCAAAATCTAAATGTGAGAATGCTCAAAAACTTCTCCATGATGTGTTAAACAATTATGGTTTTGTGATATCCGAAAAGAAGGTGACTTCTCCTAGCCAAAGGTTTAAATACCTAGGTATTTTGGTAGACTCAGTAGAAATGACTATCAGCATTGACTTGGATAAGCTGTCACGTGTCAAATCGGAAGTTTTAGACCTATTAGACAAGTCTGAATGTAAAAGGAAAAAACTTGAATAGGTGGCCGGGTTATTGGCACATTGTGCCACCGTAGTAAAGGAGGTCGCCACATATATAATGTGTTATGTGACAACAATGGTGTCTGGTTAGATTTAGACATCACTATTCAACAAGACTTCGTTTGGTGGACAAGTTTCGTCCATTTGTTTAATGGTAAATCTAAAGTTTTAGGAGCTACCAGAGACCCTTTCTATGTTTATTCTGACCCTTCAGATTATGGTTTTGGCGCTCATGTTGATGATGATTATTTCTGGGGAGTATGGGGGGAAGCCGACTTTGACTGTTCTCATGCTGAGAACCCCCCCCCCCCCCCCTCATTGATTCTTACCAAGATCACATTAACATTACTGAGCTGTGGCCGGCTTTGGTATCCATTCATAGATGGGGTTATAGATGGAAAAACCGTACTGTCATTTTTGTCACAGATAGTACTCAAGTTCAGGGGTGGGTCAATACCGGTCGCAGCTCAAACCCATATGCCATGGCATGGTTACGTGAAATATTTTGGGTTTCTGCCTTCTATAGTATCAATGTTAGATCCTCACGTATTTCCTCTGAAAACAATATCTGGGCAGATGACTTATCTAGATTAAATAACAAGGACTTCATGTACATCTGCTGTCATGATATCGGTTTCAATGACTGTTGTAGAATTGCACTCTAAAGGAGGAGTGGCAGGAAGCGAGAGATCTGGTCTGGGCCGAGAACACTTGGAAGTTCAGAAGGAGTCAGTGGAGATGATTCTATAAATTTTGTGATGAGTATGAACTGACCCCACTGCCCGCGGATGCTGAGACTATAGGGATATATATAACTCATGTGACGAAATCTTGCTGCTATGTTACAATAATTAATTATGTCAGTGCCATTTGGGGATTACATGATTATTGAGGTGTACTCCATGTAGACCTGCATCTTTCATCATTAGTTCCACCCTGCATGGTGCAAAGCGCCTAATTGGATGTGAGTCTCACCAGGCCAACCCATTATCACCAAAACAGTTAAAGGCTCTATGTCTAGCCTTGGATCTTAACAATGACAGAGACTAACCTGGTGGTCAGGGCAGGCTCTACATACTATTGTCCATGTTATTTTCTACACAAATATATGTCAAGTATGTCTGGCGTGGATCCAGATTCACCGTTATTCAATTTTACTTATAATGGCTTCTCCAAGAAACTAAAATCTACTTGTGACAAAGCTGGTGTTCTGGGCAGTATTACCTCAAACAGTCTCAGGAGAGGCGCTGCTACCTTTTTATCAACCTTTCTGCTGTTACACATGGTTAAAATATATGGTGACTAGAGGTCACTCGCAGTCTTACTTTATATTGGTGACAACTATGACAGTCATAAGGACTAAGACTACCAGGTGGCGGATAAACTTTCCCTTATTTAGGCAAGAATAGTATAGGTTCCCTAGGATATGTTACTCCATAGAGTCCTATAGTGCAAGCCACCCCCCTCTACCCCCCCTTCAAAGTAGGCTCCCTTTTGTGTTTAGTATTGAGTCCTATGTAGGATAAGGGGGTTTATAGAGATGTCAGGAATCTTTATCAGAGTGATATCAAATGGAAACAAGGGGCCACCTATACCAGAAAATCCTGCTGAATCCAAAATTTGTGGTTTTGATTCTCAAAATTTGGCCAAAGGTACCTAAAAATGAGGTTTGATGATGAGAATATTTTAAAAATGTACAAAAGTTATATTGAAAATGATTGGAACTTTTTATAGATGCAACATGCTAATCAAAGTCAGTACCTCAATCTACATATCCCAATGTTTGCCTATCCGAACCTGACAAGTACTCTGCTTGCGTATGGCTCTACCTCTCCCACATACTGCCTATCCCTTAGTCTGCCTATCACTCATACTACCTATCCCTTGAAACAGCTAGAGTTTAATTAGGTTTTCCCTCACATGGCTTAAAGGATTAAAGTTTACCCCTCACCTTTGTACCTAATTTTCTCTGTACATTCTTACCATTAGTCTACCTATCCTCAATCTGCCTATCATTCACTTTACCTATCCCTCATGGTGACTATCCCCCCAAATCTGCACATCCCTCATATTTGACTGGCACATCTGTGATATTACCTAGCACCAATGTATCTTTTGAATATGCTCACCTTACAAGGTACCCTCTGTACCTATCTCTTAAACTGTTTATTACCTATCCTCCTTGCTACCCATCCTCTTCAATACCTATCCCTCAAGCTCACTTTATAGCTTTCCTGCCTATCACAGCTTGATCAGCTGGGATAGCTCACATCCAACCTTTGTTATGATCTCTTAGTCAACCTATCCCCTAAAGAACAAATCCAACAGTCTACCTCAAGCATACATCTACTGATCACTCATGCTATATATCCTTGAGGTTACCTATCCTTCAGGCTGCCTATCCTTCATGGTATATAGCCCTCTGCCTACCTAACCAGCTATCTATGTATCTCTCACCTTGTATGCTATTCTTTCTACCTTTATAGTAGCTCTTATAGTCTATGCCTTGTGAAATATACCTATCGCTCATTGTACCTATCCTCAAGTCTGCATATCACTCATGTTTACCTTACATATCCCTCAGGCCATTGAATTATCATGCTTTTCTAAAATGCCTCACCATGGCTATCATTAGACTAGCTAACTTCCTATCCTACATGTATGTTGTTTATTCCCCTCTTTCTATCCTTCATGCTGCATATCGTTCATGCTATCCCATTTGACAAGTTAAAAAACTGAGGGCTATATACCATGAAGGATAGGCAGCCTGAAGGATAGGTAACCTCAATGATATATAGCATGAGCGATAGGTAGATGTATGTGTGAGGTAGACTGTTAAATTTGTTCCTTAGGGGATAGGTTGACTAAGAGATCAAAATGAAGGTTGGACACAGTGTAACAGCCCCCCCCCCTGGGGTAGAGGGGGGGGGCTGTTACACTGTGTCCATAGGTAAAGTTCTGAGTTTCATCTCCTATCTATTGAAGCTTCTTGATTTAGGGGCAAAAGTTATTGTGTTATATTGGCTTTAGGCCGCCTGATTTGTCGCAGGGGCAAAAGTTCACATACTTCTTATGTTCATCAATTCGGAGCTGGGATGTAATATGTGTCCAATAATCCCTTATAGGGATCATTGGCATATATTCCCCCTCAGGGCAAGGATTGTACAGTATAGGAAAGGTCAGTCCATACAGTCCTATAGTGAAGGCCAACCCCCCTCTACCCCCCACCCCATGAAACTAGGTGACCTTGTGTGTTCAGTATTGGGCCCTATATAGGATAAGGGGGGTTATGGAGCTATCATGTATCTTCATGAAAGGGATACCAAATGAAATGAAGAGACCATCTAAGCTAAAAAATCCTGTTGAATCCAAAAATGTTGGTCTTTATTATCAGAATTTGACCAAAAGTACCCAAAAATGATGTTTGATGAGGGAAGTATTTTGAAAATGTACAAAAATGATATTGAAAATGATTGCAAATCTTTAAATATAGAACACATAAATCAGAGTTAATACCTGAATCCACATACCCAAAAGTCTGCCTATCTCTCAGTCAGGCAAGTTCTGGGCCTGTGCATTATTCTGCCTATCCCACATACAGCATATCACTCTTCCTGCCTATCTCTTCAATCTGAAACATCTACAGTTCAATCTGGTTATCTCTTAAAAGGCCTAACTTATAATGCTTACCCCTCACCTTACCTTATCTCATTTGTTCCTTCTTTCCTTTAGTCTACCTATCCTCAATCTGCCTATCATTCATTTTACCTATCCCTCATGGTGACTATCCCTCAGACCATCATGTTTAATCTGCGCTGTTTGTCTGCTATATAAGCCTTTATTGTTTAACGGTACATTCCTTACCATGTCTACTATTTCAATTTTACCTATCCCTGATAATCCCAATAATGTAGCCTACCTATCCCTCATTGTGCCTATCCCCCAACTCTGCACATCCCTCATATTTGACTTGCATATCTGTCCTTAGGATTTTTTTTTTTTTTTTTATGTTTGCTCATCTTACAAGGTACTCTGTGCCTATTCCTTTAAATTGCTAATTGCTCATACTGCCTATCCCTCTTGCTACCCATCCTTAGCTATCCTCCATGCACTCTATACAGCTCTCTTACCCATCTCACCTCTCTTTACCTACCTATGTCATAACCAACCTTCATTATGATGACCATTTCTTAGTCACCCTATCACCTAACATACTGGTTACAGTCCGCCTTATTCATACATCTACCTATCATTCATGCTGCATATCTTTCAGTTTACCTATATAATGATATGAATGGAGGATAGGCATAATGGGGGATAGGTATATTTTACAAGGCATAGACCTGGAGACAGGTGGAGGAAATTGAACACAAGCTGAGATATGTATAGAGAGAGCGGGTTAGATTGACTGAGCTGACATGGTAAGAAAACCATATGGAGAGCATGAGGGATAGGTATTCAAAAGGATTGGTAGCAAGGGGGATAGGTAGCATGTGCAATATCTAGTTTGAGGGATAGGCACAGAGAGTACCTTGTGAGAATAGCAAATGTAAAACACATTAGGGCCTAAATAAACAGATGAACAATACAGTTTAAACATGGTGGTCTTAGAGATAGTCACCATGAGGGATAGGTAAAATGAATGATAGGAAGATTGATGATAGGTATACTATGGGAAACTAGGACCAGAGACGATTAGCTAAAGTAAGGAGTAAGCTTTAGTATCTAGGTCTTTTGGGAGATGGCCTTACTTCAAGATGCTTTGGATTTAAGAAATAGGCAATATGAGTGATAGGTAGACTAAGAGATAGGCAGTATGTGAGATAGGCAGAGTAATGCAGAGTTAGAATACTTATCAAATTTGGAGATAGGCAGACATTTGGAATTGTGCATTGAGGTACTAACTCTGGTTTACGCATGTTTATAAAGACTTCTCATTATTTTGAATATTATTTTTGTACACCTTTAAAATATTTTCTTCATCAAACCTTGTTTTCGGGTACTTTTAGTCAATTTCTGAGAATTATGATAAAAACATTTGGATTCATCAGGATTTTCTGGTCTAGGTAGTTCCTTCTTCCCCTTTAGTATCACCCTGATAAAGGAATACCACAGCTCCATAAACCACCTAATCCTCTACAGAAATCAACAATGAAGACACAGGGACACCTAGTTTCATGGGGGGGGGGGGGGTAGGGGGGGTGGCCTGTCACACTCTACCCATAGACTATGCTCTCAGTGACCTCTCCTATAATATAAGCTTCTTGCTCAGGGGGAGTCCAGGTCACTCGGCCTTAATTGGGTTAATCTCCACTAGGGGGACACCACTCGCACCACCACTACACATCAACTGTGGTTCATATTCAAATGTACCTCCTCTCTACTCGGTTCTTCTTGTCAAATTTTTATGATAAACAGGGCCGCCTGATTTATCGCAGGGGCAAAAGTTCACATACTTCTTATGTTCATCAATTCGGAGCCGGGAGGGAATATATAACAATCATTACAATGGGGGGTGTGAAATTAGAAGTGATTTTGAAAACACTTTTTCATGAATTTTTGGAATCTGATATTACAATTAACATATCATGTTTGGTATTGTTAGAAAGGAAATTTTGTGCTGTATTCACTGGGTAATTCAAAACATTAATACAGTCGCATCTCAGTTTATCGGCAAGGTCTGTTTGAGATAAAGATTGGCCGGTTCTCAGATCGGCTGATAGCCTGGCTAACAGGAGGTGTGTGTGTGGGTTGGGGGGGTGGGCCGGGGCAGCCTGTAGCCATTGGCGGAGGGGCCCTGCAGGGGGGGGGGGGTGACTTTCATTCTAGCTTGTATTGATTGGCCATTCATGAGAGACATTTTATTTGACATCGAGCCTGATATTGATAGTTATTTGATACTAGATGGGGTCATGAAGGGATTTAAAATAGTCGACCCTCATGCTGCAGTGGATGATTATGAAACGGTAAATAAATATAGGACAGCATTTTACAATGCAAGTAACCCAAAAGGGCACTTAATCTCTTCTTTTAGGCCCCTTCTGATACTAACCTCATGTTTTCTTCAAGCGTTATCACTGTCAATGGTTAAGCCTATGGAGAATGCATCCATTATCGCTCCTATGTTTCATTGGCGAATAACTCCTCTCTTGGCGAGTTAAGCATTGCATAATGCCAGCAGGTCTTGAATAATGATCCATATTAACCATAAAAACGCATGAGAGAGTGTAATTCTCCTCCATTATGTTATAATCCAGCAGTTTGCATTGCACCGTGAGTCGATCGTCTCCTTGTCCGCCATTTTGGATTTTGATGTTCTGTGCACATGCGCGAACCCTCCTTGCCAGAAGTAGCATTTTCGACGGAGAAATGATATATTCTATCGATTTAACTTGAAATTACTGTGTTTTTGAATATAATCCATGCATTTTTTGCAATATCAATCGAATTGAATCTAATATACCCTATCTCTTTACTGTTATAGCCCCACAAGTCGATAGTCTCGCTGTCCGCCATGTTGGATTTTGGTTCTATCTGCGCATGCCCGACCCAATTTCCATGGTTATTTGGGTCAATTTGCACGACCATGGCTTTGTGATGCGAATTAACGACAGGGCGAACACGTAGTTATTTTATCTTTTACGACAATAGAGAGGCGCGGACGGATCGAATGATGGCAAATTCATCAACGTCGGATCAATTTTTTTACCCAAAATGCAATGTTCCGCACCACATGAGTCCAAAAATGCGGGAATGTTGATTATTCGCACCTCCTATGGGGCCTTAACCATTGGAAACGCAACCATCTTAACTGCAATGGAGGATTGTTCAACCCTACCCTTACCTGTTTCGATAAAGATTCTAGCTAATCTGCTGCACATAAGAATACAATCTCTCTATTAAGGCAAGCCTAACATATTTAACTATTGTTGTATTAGCAAGATTATAAAACAAATGTTTGATTTTACCCATATTTTGCCAAAAAGAAATTGGTTTGTCTGTTTGTTTTTCCAAGCAGAAGTAGGCACTGAAAATGACCTCGTTTTTACCCGGCTCTTATAACCCTTTTGGGTTAATAACTCTGCCACTGTTCGGGCGTACTCATTTATTGACAATTTGCTACATGATGAGTATATGAGTGGTAAATTGGACATTGTAGCGAATAAGACCTTATGTGTTCATGCTTTGGGGGAAGTCCCTAAGGCTTCAGGAGGGTTTCGCCCAATCACCAATGCGAGTCGCCCAAAAGACAAATCGATTAATTCTTATATGAAACAAACATTTCAACATTTTCAATTCACCAAAATTGATGATGTCTGCAACTAGTTATGCCTCGGCATCTTTCTAGTGGTGACAGACATTTCGACAGCGTACTGCTCAGTATTAATTCGGCCAGAAGATATAAAGTATCAAGGGTTGCGTTGGTCAATTGATGGGGAGGAGCAGTACTTGGTGGACAATTTTCTATCGTTCAGAACTAGAGCTGCCCCATATATTTTCAATCCCTCGCCTGACTCTATTTCAAAATTTATGTGGAAGCGCGGCTTTATTTGCTTCAATTAACTTGATTCCCTTTTTTAATGGCGCATTCGTATGAACAATGTCAAATCGCACAGCTGACCCTCCATTCATTGCTACTTAGGCTTGGGTTCTATGCAGCATACAAAAAGGTGGCAAGCCTGTCTAGAGTTCAGCGGTACCTCGGAATTGAGATTGATACGATCAACATGAGACTTAGACTACCAGAGGAGAAGTCTAAGTCTAGAGTTCAGCGGTACCTCGGAATTGAGATTGATACGATCGACATGAGACTTAGACTACCAGAGGAGAAGTTAGCAAAGTTAAAGCAGGAGATTGCGTTTTTCAATGGTTACATAAGTAACTGCAGAGACTTTGTGGCATCTTGTCTCACTGCTCCTCGTTGGCAAAAGGCAGTTGTACTTTCTCACATCAAATTATCAAGATGTTAGAAGGTTTTCAGGGCATCAAGAGATATATCTCCTTGACTAAAGGTTTTCACAAGGATTTAGACTGGTGGGCATCATTCTCTAGATGGTTCAACATAGAGGCCTGTGTAGGGGCTGGCATCGTTGTGTATATATTAGTGCGCTTGATCCGAGAGATGTGTTCGTGTGGTGCTCGTTCCTTCTATGCCAACCAGGTGTCGCTTTGCGATACCCGTTTGGTACAAGAGGGGGCAGCACCTCGCCTCGCATCCACCTCCTACTAAGGAGCCTGATGAACCGCAGAAGAGGACTGGACCTAGTCCAGTCCAGACATGTTATACCTTCTCAAATAAAGGCCTACCCAAGCCGGTAGGAAGTTCTGGGGCTTTGCCCAACCCGAAATACTCGTGTTGTGTTGGTATCTCTAGTGTTAAGCGAGCCAAAGAGCCACCCAACATATAAGTCGATACGAACCGTTACACTGGTGCTGTGACCAGTTGTTTCGGGGTGGAGCGCGGCCAGACGGCTGAAAGTCGCAGACTAGCCAATGCGAGTTCCTCCAGCCCAGGGCTTGAGGGATTCGAAGAGGATGGTATCACATCCCAGCACCTGCTGTTAGACTGGAAACCGGGTCAACAGTATATGTATAACCCGGGTGGTGTGTGGAGAGTTTTCTCAACACCGGGTCTATTACACAATCCCGCCACGATTGGAGATGGGATCGTTAAACTATACCCAAGTACCCCTAGCCACATTGCTTTGGATACTGGGGTATTAAGCGGGTTGGTAAAACCCGCCCGGTTAGACTTGAGCGATTGGTCTCAAGTGATAACTAGTAGGCCCCAGTTAGAAGCCGGCATCTCGGCGAGCGCCACTAAGACTTTAGAAACACCTAAGGCTCAAAGTCCAATTCAACGGACGGAGATGCCTACGGGAGGGGGAATACATGGGTCGACCCGACTAATGCGGGAGACACCATTGATGACATCATCGGATCATGAGAGCGATGATGAAGGGGATAGTAAAGATCCAACGGGATCCGCCACCACTCAGAGGGATACTACCCGAGATGCATTACTGAGGAATACGGAAATGTATACATTGGGACTATCCCTAGACGAGGCCTTGTCGGACTCCATATTTAATCCGGGGGGTAGCCGTAAGTCAAGACATGGACGTCGGATAGGCCCCGAGTATAAGTCGACCTCGGCTTATCTGAAAGCCTGGAGCCAGGTAGAGCAGCAAGCTAAGAAGCAGCATGAACAATTTATAGCTGCACAAAAAAACATAGAGGATGAGACATGAGAACGGATCAATAAGCTTCGTTCTATCGAACAGGAGGCGATTCTAAAGGAATCCGACCTCAAGTATCGTTTGTCGTCTCTGGCCCATCGGGTAGAGCTAAAGACAAAAGATGAAAAGGAAAGAGAAAGTAAGTTGGCTGACCTGGAAAAGGAGGAAGCCAATTGACGGAGAGCGATTGACAAGGCTAGAGCCGAGGAAGTCGCTAAAGCTCGGGATGTAAACAGATTGCAATCCGAGTTGAGAGCAATGGAAGAGAAGTTAAAAAGACTTCAACTTTGTAAAGCCGAAACGGAATCCAGACTGGTCTCTGAACAGGATGAGACCCGTAAGGAAACTACTGAGTACCAAAGGTCTCAGAAAGAAAAAAGTGAGAAGTATCGCTTATTGAAAGATACTTTGAAGAAGGAGGCGCAAGCCGCCCAGGCAGAACGTAACCGAGCTGTCGCGGACAATGAAAAGATCCGGTCGGAGATCTTGTCCGAGAATGCTCAGTTAAGAGATGAACAAAGGAACCTGATCACAGACGTGGCAACCCTGACTCTAAACAAGTCCGCTATGGAAAGCTACTTGCAAGAGAAGGAGCATACCAATGCACCTCCAAAGAGCTCGGATCCTAATCCCGACTCTACCTTCGTCAAACAGGATGACTTTGTCTCCTGCTCGACACCCAAGCAGCCGACAGGTGCGTATAACCCGTTTGTGAACGACAACGCATCTCGGAATGTTGATCAAGGTGGTGTCTACGTTAGAACCCAAGATCAGAATGGTCGGACTAATAGAGTTTGCATTAGTGAAGTCCCGATAGTCCATAATTTGGACCCTGACTTCGTCCAGAGGGATTGTTCTGACACGAGTGCCGAAACAAGCTGATTCCACATACACGTGGATCAGACAGATAATGTTGGATTGGACGCCGGTAATCTGGGCAACCAACAGAATGCTCAGGGTAGTAGTAATCAGCAAGGACAGGCTGGCCATGCACCTAATGCTGGTGGTCAGGGCTGGTGGTGGAGGTTATGCTGGGAAATTAGAGGGGGTTGTATCCACGGCATTGGGTATAACCCCATGGAGAAATGAATGCCAAAAGGCTACCGGGGGTAATGGTGCGTATAACCCGTTTGTGAACGGTACCTCGGAATTGAGATTGATACGATTGACATGAGACATGTGGATTCAGGTATTAACTCTGATTTATGTGTTCGTGTGGTGCTCGTTCCTTCTATGCCAACCAGGTGTCGCTTTGCGATACCCGTTTGGTACAAGAGGGGGCAGCACCATGCCTCGCATCCAGCTCCTACTAAGGAGCCAGATGAACCGCAGAAGAGGACTGGACCTGGTCCAGTCCAGACGTGTTATACCTTCTCAAATAAAGGCCTACCCGAGCCGGTAGGAAGTTCTGGGGCTTTGCCCAACCCGAAATACATATAAGTCGATACGAACCGTTACACCTGTATCATTAGATCGGACTTTGAGCAGGAATTGACTGTCCATAGATGCCTTGGGCAAGGGTTATGAAGTAGAATGTATGGGAGACTGGATGGCTGGGGCATGGCACTGTTCATTGGAAAATGTGGTAGACATCCATGGTCATATGAGACCTGAAGCAGACATGGCCATTCTGGATAACATAAACATACAAGAATTCTACCCTCTAATTGAGTCTCTTTGGAGGTGGGAACCAATATTCAGAGATAGCAAGGTCATGGTAAACTCAGACAATACTCAAGTGGTGGCAGCAATAAACTCGGGGCGCAGTGAAAACAAAGTTGCTAAGACCATCTTGAGAAGAGTTTTTTGGCTATCTGTATTGTACAATTGTCATGTGGTAGAGCCCCACATTCCAGGCTGTCTTAATGTGGTGGCGGATACGTTATCAAGGTTATTAGACAATAATTCAGATCTTTCCTCGTTTTTGTGTTGTAGTGGTTTCCCAGCGGTTTATGCAGTTGGATAGATTAGCGGCAGAGGCTAGAGCTTACATGTGGTCCCTATCAACCTGGTGCACAAAATCATCGCAGTGGAAGTGCTACATCGTGTTCTGTACTTGGCTCGGAGTGAGAGTTCTGCCTCCAGATGTGCTTACTATGACTCGTTATATCATGTACCTTTCTGACTGTCTGAGTAACATATTGTAATATGGTTGATGTAACTATTCTATGGTCTGTCTAAGACCATACAATAATAAACAAACTCTGTCACATTCAGGTTTTGGGGGTCTCACTCTCCTATAGGCATTGTTTACAAAAAGCGTTTGAAAAGTGAAAAGTTTGAAAAGTGAAACTTTTATAATTTCTCTAATAACTTTAACAGGTCCTCAGACTATAGGCCCCCCTGACATTAGGCCCCCTGATAATACATCCCCTGACATTAAGCCCCGTCTTTATCGCCCCCTAGATATTCGGCCCCCTGGACAATTCACCCCCCCTCTTTTTCTACATTTCAATATTTACCACATCGTCCAGCAACTCGTCAAGTCTGTCCGTAAATTTGACCTGTCGGACCATAAACAAGCGCAGACAACCAACAATCATGACAGACCCGCCTAAAAAGTTTGTGGTGCAGACTTACCAGAATACATTGGGGACTTACCGGAATGCATTGCAGACTTACTGGAATGCATTGCAGACTTTAACAATATAAAATAAAACCATAGTGTTGTAGATTTTAATACAATAGTAGAGAATAGTTCTGTGAGACATGGCGCGGCGACTTGTAATCTTGTGTCTAGTTTCAGTTGGTGAGACAGATAGGGCATACTATCATCTGGGCTTTTGGTAGTATATAGCACAAATTCAACCTGAACTACCCACTGCAGCTAAGTACTAATAGTCTGTAGACTGTCCATTCTGCATGCACCTGACTCAGCTGCCACAGGGACCTGTCTTATTCAATGTTCAATGCCATAGTCAACAGGTGTGTCATTATGAGTGTACACTGTCTCAGATTGCCAGGAGCCTGCTCTGCCTCCCCGCCCCCCCCCCCCCACACACACACACCCAACTGCCAATCACTTGTAATAGTCTGTACCTCGTCACGGGCCAGTGGTCAGCAAACCGGCCAGATCACTCCACCTCTCTGTAGAGGGGGAGCACAGTGTAAGTACATACATCTTTTCAGTGTTCCACAAAATCGTTTATATAATGAAAGGAGTAATCAAATTAATCTTTCATCACCAATAGTAGATACATATTCTGAGAAAGCATTATTTCAATGTAAACTAAAAATTTTACACAGAAAAGAATGTAGCAGTTCCACAAGGTGGCCTTACACTTCAACCTCCTCTGATTTACAAAAATGCACATATGGCAACACACACTTTAGCACTGATTTCTCCATAGAGATCTTTGACAGTGAATACTTTGTTCAAATACAGAAAATATGATCCAATTGTACCATAACCCACTGAGATAAAACCTGTACTACATATATATAGTAGTTTCAAAACGAACAATTCTAAAACAAAGGCTACAGGGATGCATTTCTGAATCTTAAAATGCTCTAATGCTAATCTGCCATAGGGCTCCAAATGATGAAATGTCTTATCTGCGAATAAAATCAAAAGTATGAGATATATTCTGAGAATTCCTTCACTGATAAGTAAAGTACACACACTGTTGTTATTACATTAGAATAGTGAGCAGGAATAGTCCATAGCAGAGGAGCCACAAACAAAAATAGATTGCAAGGCCTCCCTATCCCTTACACCGTGGCGACTGTGAACCATACACTAGTCTACTCATCTCACGAGTAGTACTCACTAGTCGCCGCGCTAATAAATTCTTCTGTGCTACAGGCTCCTGAGATATATAGCTATTAACAGGTACAATCATTTTTACCGGGTAAGTACTGCTATACATTTTATTTTTTAGCGCCTCCCACGCCGCGTAGCGGCGGTACCGCGAAGCGGTACGGGAGTGCGCTATGATGATTGCATTTGCCCCATGTGATGAGGTCTCACAATACAAAATTACTGAAAAGAGAAATTGATAATTGTGAAATCTTCTTTATGTCTGCTTTTATAAGACATGTCATCAAACACTGGTATACCGACATTAACGGCGGGAGGCGTTTTTTTACGCGGTCACAACCGCATTTCTTGTTTATGGAAACTGAGGGATTTTTGGCTTAACAATCCACTACAGGTACTTAGAGGTGCCTAGAACTCGTGTAAAATCTTTCAGCCTGCCCCAGAACAACCTGGGACAATAACAATTCACTACAGGTACTTGGAGGCGCCTAGAACTCGTGTAAATGCTATCAGCCAGCCCCAGAATGACCTGGGACAATAACATATATTGACTAATTGCTGATATATAGTGACTAAGTACTAACATATATTGACCAATTGCTGACAAATAGTGAGTAATTACTGACATGTATTGACTAATTACAGACAAATAATGCATTCTTACTGACATATCTTGATTATTGTTGACAAATAGTGAGTAATTATTTACATATACAAGGACACACATGGCTAAGACTGTAGATAGTAGATTGAAGATAGTAGATTGGAGATGCATATACTAATAAAATGGCTTAAAGACAATATTCATACAGCACAGCTGTAATAGTCGATCAAGGTAATTGGTGAATCAATGGCTATTTCTCTGTTATATATTGACTAATTGCTGACAAATTGTGAGTAAATACTGACATGTATTGATAATTGCTGATATATAGTGACTAAGTACTGATGCATATTGACTAATTGCTGACAAGTTGTGAGTAAATACTGACATATGTTGACTAATTGCTGACAAATCGTGAGTACATACTAATATATTGTAGAGGTCAGTAAAAATGTTCTTGGAGAAACCAGGACTCGAACCCGGGGCCCTCCAACTTCGAAGTGGCTGCTCTTCCTCTGAGCTACTTCCCCTTGGCCTGACATTTCCACCTTCCATCCACACCTGGATCGGTATGATACACACTAGGGGGGGGCAGTGATTACCCGGAGACCCGCCCCTGGGGGTCTGCCACCGAGTACAGGGAAATACTGCCCCTACACTCCTCCCCATCAGCTTCAACCAACCCTGCTCCTCCAACCCAACCGCCAGCAGGTGACTAGTTTACCCCTAGCAGGCTGAAGCGTTATCTGTATCATACTGGCCCAGTTCCCGAGTCCTCAATCGGTCGCGATCACGTTAAGACATGAGCAGGCACACATATCTTTGATCTCATGATTGCGTTAGGATGCTCGGTTTCTCCACCACTGTAGAGGTCGGTGAAAATGTTCTTGGAGAAACCGGGACTCGAACCCGGGGCCCTCCAACTTCGAAGCGGCTGCTCTTCCTCTGAGCTACTTCCCCCTGGCCTGACATTTCCACCTTCCATCCACACCTGGATCGGTATGATACACACTAGGGGGGGGCAGTGATTACCCGGAGACCCGCCCCTGGGGGTCTGCCACCGAGTACAGGGAAATACTGCCCCTACAATATGTAAGGGTTTGTGGCCTTACGGACCTGGGGGGTTCGGGTCTTACGGTTCGGAAAGAAAGATTAAGACAGTATTCCAAGTGTATGCCAACGGTTAGGTTTATTACTTAATGCACACTCACGGCTGCCGGATGATATCAAAGAGGCAGCTAATATTAAAAGACAGTGGCCTGACATTCTCTACCTTCCAACTACACCTGGATCGGTATGATACACACACTAGGGGGCAGTGATTACCTGGTACCGAGCTCTCTAGAGATCCCCCTCACAAGGTGGGACCACTCGGTATCTCCTCCAAGTACGGGGAATTACTGCCCCTACACTCCTCCCCATCAGCTTCAACCACCATCCACTAGCACCCGGCATTCCCCCTCAATCCAGTTACCTGGGAGCTGAGGCTTTATCAAGCAGTGTTAGGGCACTCCTGACTTCCCAGTGGATGTACTGGTACAAGTACCGGATTGGTCGAAGCGTCATCTGTATCATATCGGCCCAGTTCCCGAGTCCTCAATCCATGATTGCGTTAAGACATGAGCAGGCACACATATCTTCAATCCGTGATTGCGTTAGGATGCTCGGTTTCTCCACCAATGTAGTGGTCAGCGGAAAATGTCTTGGAGAAACCGGGACTCGAACCCGGGACCCTCCAACTTCGAAGCGGATGCTCTACCACTGAGCTACTTCCCCTGGCCTGACATTCTCTACCTTCCAACTACACCTGGATCGGTATGATACACACACTAGGGGGCAGTGATTACCTGGTACCGAGCTCTCTAGAGATCCCCCTCACAAGGTGGGACCACTCGGTATCTCCTCCAAGTACGGGGAATTACTGCCCCTACAAATATAATGAATACCGTAATCTCCCGCGTAGAAGACGCGGTGCGCGTAGAAGACGCTCCCCAAACTCAGGGTATGCTGGTTCGCGTAGAAGACGCATCCAACCCCTCTGAATCCATTTGTAAAAAAAAACCCGTACAAGACGCCCCCCCAACTCAGCAGGAGGGGTTCGCGTATAAGACGCACCCCCCCACCCTCCACCCCCAAAAAATTGTCAACCTGTTGAGTCTATGCTGTCATCGGCACACGGTCGGCGTCTTCCCCGCCGAGCAAATCTACAGCGACCGGTCTGCCGCGTGTCTGGCTATATGAGTTCAAGCTGTCATCGGCACACGGTTGGCGTCAAACCCGTCGAGCGCGTCGACACCTCCTGGTCTGCCGCGGCGCTAGCGCTATGAGTCTATGCTGTCATCGGCCCACGTGTTCCCTACACCCCGGCAAGCCACACCTCTTTGTCAACCTGTTGAGTCTATGCTGTCATTGGCACACGGTCGGCGTCTTCCCCGCCGAGCAAATCTACAGCGACCGGGCTGCCGCGTGTCTGGCTATATGAGTTCAAGCTGTCATCGGCACACGGTCGGCGTCAAACCCGTCGAGCGCGTCGACACCTCCCGGTCTGCCGCGGCGCTAGCGCTATGAGTCTATGCTGTCATCGGCCCACGTGTTCCCTACACCCCGGCAAGCCACACCTCTTTGTCAACCTGTTGAGTCTATGCTGTCATTGGCACACGGTCGGCGTCTTCCCCACCGAGCAAATCTACAGCGACCGGGCTGCCGCGTGTCTGGCTATATGAGTTCAAGCTGTCATCGGCACACGGTCGGCGTCAAACCCGCCGAGCGCGTCGACACCTCCCGGTCTGCCGCGGCGCTAGCGCTATGAGTCTATGCTGTCATCGGCCCACGTGTTCCCTACACCCCGGCAAGCCACACCGCTTTGTCAAACTGTTGAGTCTATGCTGTCATTGGCACACGGTGGCGTCTTCCCCGCCGAGCAAATCTACAGCGACCGGGCTGCAGCGTGTCTGGCTATATGAGTTCAAGCTGTCATCGGCACACGGTCGGCTTGAACCCGCCGAGCGCGTCGACACCTCCCGGTCTGCCGCGGTGCAGGCTCTATGAGTTCAAGCTGTCATCGGCGCATTTTCCCAAATGAAATGTTGGAAAACCCTGCGTATAAGACGCACCCCCAACTTGAAGAAATCCTATAAGACGCAGTAGGGATTTGTTTGGCGTAGAGGACGCGTCTTATACGCGGGAGTTTACGGTAATTGCTGACAAATAGTGAGTAATTACCAACACATATTGACTAAATGCTTATAAAATGTAAGTAATTACTACCATGTATTGATAATTGCTGATATATAGTGACTAAGTACTGACGTATATTGACTAATTGCTGACAAATAGTGCACAGGTACTGACATATTTTGACAAATATCAGTCAAGGCATGATGCACCAATGAATCAATGGTTCTTTCTCTGCTGTTTATCATTGGGTTTTAACATGTAATATATCAATTTCAAGGTTTTCCACCAGGCCAATTCTAGTTTCTAAATTTTCAGACACATATTTCCAATGGTTACTGAAATAGAGTGCATCATACCAGTCAAGGCATGATGCACAAATGAATCAATGACTATTTCTCAGCTGTTAATTGACAGATTTCAAAGTGTAATATATCGATTTTAATGTTTTCAAGCATGCTTATTCTATTTTTTCAACTTGTAGACCAATATTCCTGATGGTTGCTGAGATAAAGTGCATCATGCCAGTCAAGGCTATTCCTTGGCTGTTTATTGACAGATTTCAACATGTAACATATCAATTTCAAGATTTTCACCCATGCCGATTCCATTTTTTCTAGATCCATATTCCTGATGGATTCAGAGATAGAGTGCATCATGCCAATCTGGGCCTGATGCACAAATGAATAAAATGTCATTAATCTTTGTAATATCAATACTTAGTCACTAGGTGTCAGTAGTTTATCCTTGCAAGCATATGAATTCTATAAGGGAGCAATAGCACATATCTATATATATGGAAAAGTACCAAGATACTGCATAATTATGCAAATAATATGCACGGATATGGAGTGTTTGGTATCAGTTTCGTCCCCCTAAAGAACATGCCCCCCTAAAAAATCTGGTTCAAAAAAGAATAAGCAAAATAATATTTTAACTAGGGGCCTTTTTCACCATGGCCGGTCCACCTGTGCACTATCCAGGGTGTGGTAGCGCCGTACCTCCAGCCAAAACCTATCTGTTTCAAGCGTCACCGGCAAAAAAGGCCAGGTTTGAGGAAGGAATGGATCGAAATATAGTTTTTTTTGGGGACGCGGGGGCACACAGCAGTCCAGGCAGAAAGTTCCAAGGACTGGCAGTTTTACAAAAACCATATCTCCCTTAATAATAGGAGTTTCCCTTAGTGTGACCTATAACTTAAGGGTAGCTCGAGCTGGGAAACATCACAGCAGTCAATTTTGACAAAGAATAAGAAAGTTAGCTTCCAAAGTGCAGCCATGAAGGGAATTTAACGATATTTTAAGGCAACTTAACCACCTTAGGAGTACTATATGCTGATATGCTGATTACCGGGTGTAGAAGCTACCGTAATCTCCCGCGTATAAGACGCGTCCTCTACGCCAAACAAAATGCTGGGGGGTCTTATAGGATCTCTTCAAGTTGGGGGTGCGTCTTATACGAGGGGTAATTTTACTATAGAAATGTACTGAATTTACAAAATTGGTACCTAAGAGGTGCGTCTTATCGTGAAAATGCATGTGCTGAGTTTGGGGTGCGTCTTATACACGCGGCGCGTCTTCTACACGGGAGATTACGGTATATGCCTTTATGATGATGTTCAGTAGTTCCTAGCAGCAAGCATGGTCCTGTTTTATATAGTGTAGCTACCCCTGTCTTAAATGTCGTCTTAGCAATACTGTAGGCCTATTTAGCGATCTTTTAAAGAGAAATAATTTATTTCATGGCTAAATACAATACTGTACCTCTATCTGGCATCATGCCGACCTTATGGGTTGATACATAAACTACAAGAGGTTCTTCATGATGCTTCAATGAAGTGCTGGCAAGACTGCTCCGAGCACTTCATTGGTGCATCGTGACCAAGACAGCGTAGACACAATTGTAGACTTAAGAGAACTAACATACAACTATTACACGGTGAGCTACATTCATGCATCATGACGACCATTGGACAACTATATATGTACGTCCAACCAATACCCATCCCTATTACCGTGTGATTGGGAGGTGTGGGGGGGGGGGGTAGAAGGAGTGGAGACAGGTCAGAGAGAGCTGAGACAAAAACAATTCCCTACAGGTACTTGGAGGTGTAGAAGCTATCAGCCTGCCCCAGAATGACCTGAGACAAAAACGATTCACTAAAGGTATTTGGAGGCGCCTATCACTGGTGTAGAAGCTATCAGCCCGTCCCAGAACGACCTGGGACAATAACAACTCACTACAGATACTTGGAGGTGGCTAGAACTGGTGCACCAAACTATCAAGGGGATTAAAGGGGGCATGAGGTATTACATAATACTATATGCGGGCAGTGCCACTGGATTCTGTGGGGTCTAACAGCCATGACGTAGGTGTGATAACACTAGACTTGTAAGGAATTACTGAAAGGCCTAAGCAGTCTAGGTCATGGTCTGATGATTTCAGTAGATGAGCTATTGGTCTAAGAATGTGGACAAATTTCTAGCGCATGGTGTTACATGTGAATGAATTATTTTCAATATAAAAATAATTCAATAACATTGTCAGCATAATACATACATTAAATTCATTATAAATCTCTCCCTATAGTAATTCTTATACAACTATTGCCTCTACCTATCAACCACCCGTATTTCACCTTTCTGTACAATTGGACCCCACTAAAACAATTACATGTAAACCATATCCCTAATAGTCCAGAATGTATAAAGAACATACAAGGGATAGCCATTAGACAGAAGACCCATCACACAGGATAACCACAGGGGAATCCCATAGTGAGGCCCATGGACCGGTTCATTCTAGTATGAACCAGATCTAGCAAGCCCATGGGACAGGACATCCATATCCCTAATTAGTAGAATCAGAAGCAGCCCCCGACGGTCACCAGCACGGACGCAGGTTGTGCAGCGCCACCTTCCGGTGTACAGTAGCATAGCCACGCAGCGCTATGTGCTGCGCCCTATAGTGTTGACTAATATACAGGCATACCAAGCCTGGAACCATAGACTCCCTATGGTAATATCAGAGTGCACGATGGAGATCATTATCACGACACGGAAGGACTTATTTATTATATTGTAAGTTAGGTATGGAATCTCTCACAATGGAAATGTGTATCGCCTCATTAGCCAAGCGAGAAGTATTGTTCACTACGAAACATCAATTGTTTAGCCTATAGATACAATAGAGATAAACTGCATCTACTGGTTCTTGAGTTATCTCTTCATCAATGTCATCGAGAATCATCATATTAAAAAGGATGTCTCGACCCGACAACATGTACCAAATAGGCTAAACAAATATTGCATTATCACCCTGTTGCATTTGTAAACAAATGAGTAAAAGTTGTGCATGTGAAGTCATGACTATGAGATATTGAAGACTCTACCCTATAGAACAGTACTAAACCATCAATTTTGAAACTTGAGCCCGAAGCTTATACGTGATATTTTATATTACTATCAAAATCAGTTCATGACAAAAAAAATAAATTATTTGTTAATTATTTTACTTACTTTTGTGGGTAGCGGACATTCATCAAGTAGAAGGGTGATAACAGCAGGTCCAAGTGGGTCCTCCATTGGGATAACAGAAATGAGGGACTGCACTACAGCTAGCCAACCAACCTCCTTGTCTGCTATCTTGTGTAATGCCAGCATCGACCTTGGAGGATCTTGGTCACTGGAAGATGAGTAGAGTTTAGCACAAACGAGAAAAAGCAATGTGGATTGCTTTGAACTGTTGCTTGGTGAGTGATGCAATAACTACACATTGACAAACACTAATATTTTTCGACCTTCGTCAGCATCATATGTCAAGCAACATATCCTGCAATGGCGTCTAAACGTGCTACAGTATTACTTTGAGTCATAGCTATAAATAGAATAACACAAGGTCCTGAATTGACTCAGTTTTTTTTTTAAAAAAAGGCTTGTTACTTCATCCCCCCCCCCATAGGTTAACTATTGTTTCCCTTTGCCCCTTTTTGGAAAAGACAGAGAGTGTGTTATAGATCACATATGGCCCAGTGTCTGTGTTCCAGGTGATTTCATTAATGATACTTATTGGATATGTAATTCCAATGTTCCTATGAAAGGCCCTACGAAGTAAGATACCTTATTCATTATAGGCAAGTAGCACAGCCCCTCTTCCTCCTGAGAATTGTGATTTAAAAAGTACTGTTAGAAATAACCTGATTTTCCAGGCTTAGGGAACCCTAATATACCGTAATCTCCCGCATAGAAGACGAAGCTCTCGTAGAAGGCGCACCCCCAACTTGGGAAGGCCTAATTCGCGTAGAAGGCGCACCTACAGTCCTTGGATCAGTATCTTGAAGACCCCTCATATAAGGCACACCCCTAACTCTGAGGGTGGGGATCGCGTACAAGATGCACCCCAAGATACAGTTACTTGCTTTGAATTTTAACTTGGGTAGGATGTTGATCATATATTTTTTAGAATGCCATAAATGAGGTGTGAACAGGAGTACCGTAATCTCCCGCGTATAAGGCGTGTCTTATACGAGGGGTTTTAGTTCTTCCTGGATACACAAGGGGGACACCAAGAGCTTTATTTTGATATGTTACACTCCCCCAAACTCAAAAAATAACATGGAGGGATTCAACAGGGTGTGGGGGCCCTAGCTACACATAGCTTTTTGAATTTTGAAAATTCATTCAGTAGAACCAAAGTTATGAATTTTTTATTTTTTTGCAATATTCTTCAACTCTAGGTGCGCATTATACGCGAGATGCTCCTTATACGCGAGAGATTACGGTAGTTTTCTTTCACTTCATTTGAACATTCCATCCATGTGGCATGTTAGGAAATACACCCAAAACATCATATTATCTAAAACATGGTTTGAATATCTTATTTTTAGGTTATCTAAGTTCATCTAGCACTCAAAGTATATGAGTCTTGTATAGTGGTAGAGTCTGGTGGAAATTCTAGGAATCATTTTAGGCCTACAGAACGCCAAAAAAAAAAGGCGTGTTTCCACTTACATGAGCTGCAATGCTAGAGTCGGTAGGTCAGATTTTTTTTTTGGGGTGGGGGTTGGGGGAGGAGCCTTCCTCCTGTCCAATATAGGCATGTTATATATCAAAAGAAAGGGAATTTCAAGGTGGGATTTCAAGGTGGGTTTGCGCATGCATGCACGAAAAAAAATCTGACCCCTCTCAAGGGTCGAAATAATTTTGACCCCCCCAAAGGGCTGAAAATTGTGTGCGAACCCACCCTTTTAACCTATAGTAATGCACGGGGCTTTTTCGCTGAAAACAGGTGAAATTATTTTGACCCCCCTGGCAAGTGGGCGAAAAAATCTGACCACCCTGGTCAAGGGGTCGAGAAAATTCTGACTCCCCTCTGTTAATGATCACTCCCTTAAAGGATGAGAAATGTGAAACGACATGTTGCAATGAATACTAGTTGTTTAATCGCCCATATTTTGTTTTGACCCCTACCTCCACTGTCAAGTCTTTTTTTTGGTTTTGCCCCCCCCCACCAAGGGACTCTTTCAAAATGCCCCACCTCTATATCTAACAAGCCCCCCCCCCCTCACCTGGAAACGAGGGGACAGTGTGATAAGATATCAATTTTAAAAGATGTTGATCAAAGACTATATGGACTATTGTAGATTTTAATTGAAGATAGAAATTCAAAGATATGTGACATGTGCTGGGAATAGGGACCTTAATGCACCCTGCCCTAAGGGCCCTTTTCGCAGATCGTGTCACATATTATGATAGCTAAGAAGCTAAGAAGGTACAGCACAGCTGTAATGCCAGTCAGTTATTATAGATTAATATTTAAATATGATTGTTCGTTGGTTAGTGAGTGAGTAATAGACTTTTAACGCCATTTCGACAGCTAAGGTCATATTCATGGCGAGAATAACATTACTACATTTTCACAGAGGAATGTGCCAGTGCCCACGCATATGTGCACCACACACATCCTGAGGGGATAGCATAGAGAAGATATAGACCCTTTTAAGTGGGCTAGGGAAGCCAGTGTTCGTTGGTAAATGAATTCATATATATATATATATATATATATATATATATATATATATATATATATATATATATATTATGCCAATGAACATATTCATGGTGCGTTGCTTAGGTATTCTTGATGCATTGCTAAGGTATTCATGGTACATTGCTAAGGTATATGTGGTGCATTCCTAAGGTATTCATAGAGCATTGCTAAGGTTTTCGTGATGCATTGCTCAGGTATCAATGACGTGTTGCTATGGTATTCATGATGTGTTGCTAAGGTATTCATGATGCATTGCTATGGCATTCATGATGTGTTGCTATGATATTCATGATGTGTTTCTATGGTATTTATGATGTGCTGCTAAGGTATTCATGATGCATTGCTAAGGTATTCATGGTGTGTTGCTAAGGTATTCATGATATGTTGGTAAGGTATTTGTGGTGCATCGCTAAGGTAGTCTTGGTGCGTTGCTAAGGTAGTCATGGTGCGTTGCTAAGGTATTCATGGTGTGTTGCTAAGGTATTCATAGTGCATTGCTAAGGTCTTCATGATGTGTTGCTAATGTCTTCATGATGTGTTGCTATGGTATTCATGATGCATTGCTATGGCATTCATGATGTGTTGCTATGGTATTCATGATATGTTGCTAAGGTTTTCATGGTGTGTTGCTTAGGTATTCATGAAGCGTTTCTTAGGCATTCATAATGTGTTGCTATGATATTCATGATGTGTTGCTATGGTATTCATGATGTGTTGCTAAGGTTTTCATGATGCAATGCTAAGGTATTCATGATGTGTTGCTTAGGTATTCATGGTGCATTGATAAGGCATTCATGATACATTGCTATGGTATTCAAGATGTGTTGCTATGGCTTTCATAATGTGTTGCTAAGGTATTCGTGATGCGTTGCTAAGGTATTAATGGTACATTGCTGATGTATTTGAGGTGCGTTGCTAAGGTATTCATAGAGCATTGCTAAGGTATTCGTGATGCATTACTCAGGTATTAATGAAGTGTTGCTATCGTATTCATGATGTGTTGCTAAGGTATTCATGATGCATTGCTAAGGCATTCATGATGTGTTGCTATGGTATTAATGATATGTTGCTAAGGTTTTCATGGTGTGTTGCTAAGGTATTCATGATGCCTTGCTAAGGCGTTCATGATGTGTTGCTATAATATTCATGATGTGTTGCTATGGTATTCAAGATGTGTTGCTATGGCTTTCATAATGTGTTGCTAAGGTATTCGTGATGCGTTGCTAAGGTAATAATGGTACATTGCTGATGTATTTGAGGTGCCTTGCTAAGGTATTCATAGAGCATTGCTAAGGTATTCGTGATGCATTGCTCAGGTATCAATGTTGTGTTGCTATGGTATTCATGATGTGTTGCTAAGGTATTCATGATGCATTGCTATGGCATTCATGATGTGTTGCTATGATATTCATGATATGTTGCTAAGGTATTCATGGTGTGTTGCTAAGGTATTCATGATGCATTGCTAGGGCATTCATGATGTGTTGCTATGATATTCATGATGTGTTGCTATGGTATTCATGATGTGTTGCTAAGGTATTCATGATGCATTGCTAAGGTATTCATGTGTTGCTAAGGTATTCATGATGCATTGCTAAGGCATTCATGATGCATTGCTCTGGCATTCATGATGTGTTGCTAGGGTATTCATGATATGTTGCTAAGGTATTCATGGTGTGTTGCTAAGGTATTCATGATGCATTGCTAAGGCATTCATGATGTGTTGCTATGGTATTAATGATGTGTTGCTATGGTATTCATGGTGTGTTGCTAAGGTATTCATGGTGCATTGCTAAGGCATTAATGATGCATTGCTATGGTATTCTAGATGTGTTGCTATGGTTTTCATAATGCGTTGCTAAGGTATTCATGATGTGTTGATAAGATATTAATGGTACATTGCTAGGTATTTGTGGTGCGTTGCTAAGGTAGTCTTGGTGCGTTACTAAGGTCTTCATGATGTGTTGCTAAGGTCTTCATGATGTGTTGCTATGGTATTCATGGTGTGTTGCTAAGGTATTCATGGTGCATTGCTAAGGCATTCATGATGTGTTTCTATGGTATTCATGATGCGTTGCTAAGGCATTCATGATGCATTGCTAAGGTTTTATGATGCATTGCTAAGGTATTCATGATGCATTCCTGAAACATTCTTAATGTATTCATGATGTCCCTATTCCTAGTACTATGATGATAATAGAATGGAAGGTATTCCTGGTGTGTTGCTAAGGTATTCATGATGCTTTGCTTAGGCATTCATAATGCATTGCTAAGGTTTTCATGATGTGTTGCTAAGGTATTCATGGTGCATTGCTTAGGTATTCATGATACGTTGCTAAGGTATTCATGGTGCATTGCTAAGGTAATCATGGTGCGTTGCTAAGGTAATCATGATGCATTGCTAAGGTAATCATGATGTCCCTATCCCTAGTACTATGATAATAGAATGGAGGGCAATGGAGCCTAGCTCCTATCTCAACGGCGGTTGCTGTAAGAATGATACCATGCAAGTAAGGTCATAGTAGCATACTATAGCTACCCCTATGGCTAAATGTCATAGCTCTTAGGAATGATTCATATTAAGTCAGGTTTAATATTAGACTTGTTAACTACCTATCAATTAGTGGTGTCCTAATGGTCAAGGGCTATTGGTTTTCCAAGTGTTTTCATATTTAAGAGTCACAGATTATATGAGTGAAGATTATTTGCTAAGGGCTATGGTGACCTGTGCAAGTCTAAACATCCCAGAAAGTGAAGAGTTCTGTGTTGGCTAGAAATGGCTATGGCCAACTGGCAATAAATGAGTTATTATGCCTCTATCCATCCAACATTGCACAGTTTCATCTTGCATCTTTTATCCTGTTAATGATAGGTTGTAATATACAGTCCACAGAAGAACTTGCCAGGCCAGCAGTAATCAGGGATGTAAGTCAGGAATAGGCAAAAATCAGGAAGCCATACATTCACTTCATATAAAAGCCCTCTATTTTTCACAAATAGCCCTCCTTACCACTCATGTAAGGAAAATAAATGTCATCCAAAAATTTCAGAAATCAGGAAATCCTGATAAATCCTGAAGACTTACATCCCTGAGTAATTACCAGAATGCTGGACAAAATCTCTGACTGCACCCTTGGGACCCTGACCTGGGCTACATTTTGTTTTTTACAGCTTGTAAATTGGACCATTATTAAAGAATTTACAGCCTAAAACAAAAGGCTGTAGTTTGTAGTTGACCTTATTTTTCTGCTAAAAAAAAATTGGCCCTGTTTTGCTAGGGTCAGTTGGGTAACTGGAAACCTTTTTTTTTTTTGGCCTAGATTCTCCTGATTAAAAAATCAATAGTTTTATTAAAGATAGTGAGAGCATAGCTCTTGTAAACTGCTGTCCATGATGTTCAATAAATTATACCTCCCGCGTAGCAGCCAATCTAAGACGGGGACCGCAGGGGAGGGAGGGAGCGTTCCATTTGGGCAACGCGCATCTAGGGCAGACCGGACAGCGACCAAGAGGGGGTATGAGCTCCCATTCTAATTCAATGTAAGTTTGCTCCACCGGCCAAAATGACCAGTCAGGCTCCTACTATAGCCGTCTAGATGGATGACAAGGGTGGGAGGGGAGGGAGAGACCAGTTGGATTCTATACTCGATTTCTGACGATCCGGATTCTAGGTAAACAGTGCTTTCCAGTATGGATGTATGTTTTTGCATAATTATGCTAATTATGCACAAATAAAAATTGCAACAATGCATTGTAGGATATGGATCTGTGGTAGTTTTTCCCTCCGATTGACCTCGCACTATTGAAAATTTGTTTCGACTGAAATTAAGCAAAATAAAATTTTGGACTGGGACAAATTTTTGTCGAAGCCCCAACTAGGTGTTAGTAGTTTATATATGCAAGCATATGAATTCTATAAGAGACCAATGGAACATATCTATATTATATTGAACAGTACCAAGATACTGCATAATTTTGCTAATTATATGCGCGGATATGGAATGTTTGGTATCAATCTGTGGTTTTTCTTCCCCCTAAAGAACATGCCCCCCCTAAAAAATTTGTTTCGGAAAAGAATAAGCGAAATAACTTTTTAAACTAGCGTCACAACTCGTTAGGTTTTATCACATGGCACCGGGAAAATGAAGAACTTTTCCATGTGTAGTGTGACGACAGGGCCACCACCCTGCTTGATTTACGAATGCACCCGGGGACAGATCAGGTCACTCCATCAGCCAATCAAAGAAAGGGACGCGGGGTCAATGCATCCACCTAACTGCCTCAGGGGCATAGCAGCCAATCAAAGACGGGGACCGCAACGGAGGGAAGGAGCGTTCCAGCGCGCATCTAGGGCAGACTGGACAGCGACCGGACCAAGCAGGGTATGAGCTCCCATTCTAATTCAATGAAAGTTCGCTCCACCGGCCAAAATGACCAGTCAGGCCCCTACTATAGCCGTCTAGACGGGCGACAAGGGTGGGAGGGGAGGGAGAGACCAGTTGGATTCTATACTTGATTTCCAAATATCCCCATACAAATTCTTTATGGTTGCTGAGATAGAGTGCATCATGCCAATCTGGGCATGTTGCACCAATGAATCAATGCCTATTTCTCAGCTGTTTGTCAACAGATTTCAACATGTAATACATCAATTTCAAGGTTTTCAACCATGCCGATTCCATTTTTTTAAACTTTTAGATCCATATTCCTGATGGATTCAGAGATAGAGTGCACCATGCCAATCTGGGCATGATGCACCAATGAATCAAAGCCTATTTCTCAGCTGGTTATTGACAGATTTCAAAGTGTAATATATCAATTTTAATGTTTTCATGCATACTGATAATACTTCTTCAACTTATAGACCCATATTCCTGATACTTTTTGAGTTAGAGTGCATCATGCCAGGCAAAGCATGATGCATAAATGAATCAAAAATAATGATATCTAAATGAATTAAAAAGTAAAAGATAGCTATTCTATATGGATGCACAATAACCCAGGAATCCAATTTTGCGACTTATGACTGGTTAGGTGAGAACACATCACATATATTGACTAATTGCTGACAAATAGTGAGTAATTACTGACATACTAATTGCTGACAAAGAGTGAGTAATTACTGACATATATTGACTAATTTCTGACAAATTATGAGCAATTACTGACATATCGAGAGTGAGTGAGTGAGTGAGTAATAGATGTTTAATGCCATTTCGACAGCTGAGGTCATATTTATGGCGAGAACTACATTACACAATTTCACAGAGGAATGTGTCAGTGCCTGCGCATATGTGCACCACACACATCCGAGGGGAAAGGAAAGAGGAGAAATAGACCCTTTTAAGTATGAGCTAGGGAAGCCCACTGACATATCGACTAATTGCTGACAAATAGTGCATAGGTAGTGACATTTTAATTAATTGCTGACAAATTGTGCATAACTACTGACATATTTTGACTAATTGCTGACAAATAGTGACAAAGTTCTGACATTCACTGACTTATTGCTGACAAAATGTGAGTAAATACTGACATATATTGACTAATATCTGACAAATTGTGAGTAATTACTAGTGTAGGGGCTCGTACATCGTGATATAGTGTGAGCGTCTTCCTCGAGAGGTCGTTTCGAGCGGTGCGCCCATCACCGGTAGTCACTAGAGGTCCTTACAACCCCTGGTTGCTGCAGGGTGGTGGCAGCACTGTTCATCTCCGCTCCAGCTCCTACCTGGGGCCGGGGAAGGCGTTAGTCTGGCTCTGCCTGTCGACGGAGTCGGACCACTTCTCATAGAGCTTAACATTTCATTAAGCAACCTATATTCAGGTAGATGTAAACCATACACCAAAATAAACACGTGCCAGTTGCACTAACCCGAGATCCCTTGTCTGGTTTTCACTTCGAACCATTCGAGTCATACATTCGAACCACTACACTGGTGCCGTGACCAGTTCTTGGTGTTAGTGCGTGGCCCTGGAGGCCGAACATGCGCACAATGGATCCCGAGAAAGAAGTTCGATTACCTCGGGATCCACAACGAATGACACTGTTCATACCAACGACACAAACCGAATCCAAATGAAAGGGTACACCTCAATAAGCAGACCAAAAGTAGAGAGGGTATTTCGAAACCTCAGGTCTGAAGAGATGCCCGCTCCAGTCACGAATTCTACATATAGAATAAGTACAGATTTCACAAAACAAATGGCACCAATTACGATGATGACTGTAGACGCTCAACAAACAGCTTCGGCCCGGGCAGAAACCCAAACTGCTGATCCCCGACGATCCTTAGATGCCCTGAACGTTTCAGTATTCGACATAGGAGGTTAAAAAAATGTTAAGGAGTCAGCAGCCGATTACTTGCGCGAGCAAGCCAAGTTAAGAGATGATGTTATAAATAGAGTCAGATTGCACCAGGGCTTACCAAAAGTAGAAGACTCTGAGCGAAAGGTCTTGAGACTTAGGAATCTGGAAAAACAATGCGACCAGTACGAAGCTGATCAACAACAACTGATGAACAACATCGAGGAACTAGAAGAAAGAACTTGACTAAAAGTACAATTAAATCGAAATCTCGAATGGCAAATGTATGTCATTCAAAAGAAACTCGAACTCGCTAAATCAGAGTGGGAAAATGAGAAACTCAAACAAGAAGTTGATTTAGAAGAACAGGAAGCTACTTCCACCATTCGAAACATCGAATTGAGTAAAGAGGCTGACCAAATAAAAGCCGAAATGAAACAATATAAATACGAGGCAAACAAGCTTTTAGAGATTCGAGATCAATGCATCTTGAAAAATGAGGATATAATGGAATCCATGAAAGATAGCAACCAAGATCTATTTTTGAAACAGCAAGAGCTGTGCCTCGAAATTGCCGATCTGACAAAAAAGGAAAACTGCCCTTGATACATATGTGTCAGGAATAGAGAATGATACCCTAATTTACAAGACATGTTTCGAGGAACAAGATAAATCTTTCGAAACCGACACAAGTATATCAGTAACACAAATGGATCTACTTTACTACCATGAAATGTCTAATAAGGACATACCCTCTGACACGACTTTTATAAAAAGAACTACACCTTTAGTAACCGCGACGCCAGCCGAAGCTTTGAAAAAGCCAGACCGATACGACCCATTTGTAAATGAGAATGCTGATGCACATGTCCGGAATGATGGTGTTTATGACCACACACACAAAACCAGCCGAGATGAGTCTGAGAAACGCAAAATAAGATTCAGCTTGGCCAGTGATTTGCTGGGTACAGAGGATGACAGCCACAACGAACCCAATCACACCCAGTATGGGGAGGATGGACACTTCGAGTTGTCATATGATGACAACTCAGTAAACGAGCCCGAACCCTTAGGCACGGGAAACCAAGGTGCAACAGGGGGCAGCGCATTCGGCCCCACCCGAGGGCCAACAGCCCCCCCCCCGCAAGGCGCTAGTGGTGCCACAGGGGGAACTTCGAGGCGTAGATCCCGAAGCAGCGTGCTAGAGGATATGCTAAATCAATCCGCTAACACCTCGAACACCGCACATAGTGCAGAGACCATCAGAGAATGGAGTGTTAACCAATGTCAAAAGTTGGTACGCACAAACAACGCAGCTAGATGACAAGCCATCCTTCCAAAGATTTATGAGGGCGTAAAAACCTGGAAAGAATGGTTTTCGAACTTTACTGACAACATGCGATGCAATGCATGGACCCCCGAGGAGGCCCTGCCACACCTGATTCACTGCTTGAAACAGGGTCCAGGCCGGATAGCTGTCGAGAAATGGAATGAAGTATACTTCGAAAGAGGGACATTCCAGCAGTTAGTCGAGATTGCCAGTATTTTGCTGTACAACCTAGTGAGTGAAGATCCTTTCATGCTCTTCAAGAAGCGAACACAGAAACCTCAGGAATCATTTCGAGCCTACGGATACGAGCTGCAGTCTCTGTTACAGAGGGCCCACCCAGGCACCAACCCCTCGGACAAATACTTTCTGAACGATTCGTTACCACAATTCGTGCAAGGACCCTTATGGATCTGTTTGAAGGAATCGAGTGCTGGACAGTAAAGAAGACCCTCATGGCGGGGAAAGTGGAAATAAAGACCTCGAACACCAAAGTTTGCGCGAGTACTAGTACTAGTACGACCCCCATGTCAGGGATACACCAACTGACACACACAGAAATGGCAGACAATGATTTCGAGATCATTGAAATTGAGGAGGAGGACAGGAGCATCTCCGCGGTACAAGTGAAAAGAGATGTGAAGCTTAAGTATATTCCTCGAAGAATATACAACCAAAACTCTAACGGAGCTCGAGGGGAGACAAGACCCACCACAGATAATCGAACTACTGAGATGGCTATAAGCCGCCCTCCAAGGCAACCCGTAGCGAGAGCCCCTGCTCCACCTGAGCCACTGGACATGAAAAAGATGATGGAAGATTTCATGAAAACGTTTGCTGAGACAATGTACACTAGACGAAGGGTACATCGAAGCAGGCTACGCTGCTTCCGTTGTCAAGAGATGGGACACTATGCTCATGAGTGCACGGCCCCAAAGCCCATGCTATCCCGAATTAACTACGTAGAAGAGAAGCCTGAAGAGGAAAACTAAAGAGGGTCACATCTGTGGCAAAGGATGTGATCCCTAATTCAAAAATCTGCCAAAATGCCACCACTGGTGAGTCCGAGTTAGTTGGAGAGTCAGTACCTTCCGGGGGACTGGTATGTTGGAAGGATCCTCCCACCCCAGTCCGAGCCGGGGGCTTCGACAGGGTAGGGACGAATGAGGGTCGGAACCCAGGGGAGAGATCCTGCTTTGAAGAAGAGGGAGGTTGGGTTGAAGAGTTGATGCGTGTGAGTGCGGCAAACCTCCCCCCGAACCATCCATGTGTAACCTTTTTGAAGGGTTTGGATGGGAGATTGGTGATTCTCAGGAACAACTCCGATTTGCACACAATTCCTCTCCTTTGGGGGGGAAGCATTGGTACATTGCTGTATCGGTGAAGGGGCGGACTGGAGAATTTTTGATTGACACTGGTGCCAGCCATTCGTGTGTCTCGGGAAAATTCTTCAATCTGGTGTCCAGCAACTATGAAACACTACCTGTTGGTGTTAATGCTTGCACGGCCGACGGTAGCCAGATGCAGACTTTTGGCAAGACATTCATACAGATTGGAATGGGGGGCTACGAGTATGTGATGAGCCCCACCATTGCCGACATAAGTGATGATGGAATAATCAGTTGGATTTCGCAAGCTTGTATGGCGCTGTGTTGGATCCCCGCTCCGGGATGTTGAAAATTCGGCAACCATACAACTGCGAGATCCCATGTATATTGAGACATGTGTCTTCGGTAGCCACCGTAGTACAGACTGTAAAAATTCCACCTGGAATGGCCTGCGATGTTCTATGTTCTTCAAACAATGCTTTTCGAGGCTCGGATGCTGTGTTCGAACCTAACCCAGAGGTATTGTCTAGCTTGCAGCTAGAATCTGCCGACACTCTAGTGGGAAATGGATCGTGGACGGTAGTTCCTATTATGAATAGAGGACGAACCCCTGTTTATTTGAAGAAAAATGAGAAAATTGGTGAGATGTTCTTAACTGAACATATCTCGGAAGCTCATTTTCAGACTGAACTGCCTGAGGGTGTAGCCCGAGGGTTACCAGACGACTTAAAGAAGCTGGTGGAGGATTCTTCCCTGATAAATAAGTCAGAAAAAGAAAGGCTTCGAGCTTTGCTTGCTACATTCTACGAAGCCTTCGGGAAACCTGGAGGCTCGGTAGGCCGAACTAGCAAGGTATTACACACGATTGACACTGGCGATGCAAAGCCATTCAAAATACCCTATAGGAGACTACCGCTGAAAAAGAAAATGGAGGCCGAAAGGCAAATTCTTGATCAGTTGGAAAAGGGGGTTATTGTGCCCAGCACGAGCCCCTGGTCCAGCCCCGTGTGTATGACTACGAAGAAGGACGGATCTGTCCGATTCTGCATAGATTACCGGAAGTTGAATGGTCTGACTAAAAAGAATTCCTATCCCTTACCAAGGATAGACGAGACTCTCTAGGGGGAAACAAATATTTTTGTACCCTGGATCTCCAATCCGGATATTGGCAAATCAGAATGGACCCGAAGGACATGGAGAAAACTGCTTTCTCGAGCCACATGGGTTTATTCCAATACAATGTCTTACCTTTTGGGCAGTGTAATGCACCAGCTACTTTCGAAGCTATGATGGAAGAGATGCTAAGTGACCTTCTCTGGAAGAGTTGCTTGGTATACCTCGAGGATGTCATAGTATTCGGGAAGACTTTCGAGGACTGTATTCACAACCTCGAGTTAGTCTTGAAGAGGATACTAGCTAATGGTCTGAAATTAAAGGCTAAGAGATGTAATCTATTCAAAACATCTATTACTTATCTCGGTCGTATATTAACTCGACGGTGTAAAAGACGACCCTGAAAAACTCCGGACAGTGTCCGAGTGGCAGAAACCCATAAATGCGAAGGAAATAAGATCCTTCCTAGGGTTCTGCTCGTACTATCGAGATTTCCTCCCGAACTATTCTAAAGTGAGCTATCCTTTACAAATATTAGCACATTGGACTCCAGGTAGAGCAAAGGAACGTTTTCCCTGGGGAGATGAACAAAATGCAGCCTTCGAGCAAATAAAACACCTGTTTGCTAACACGCCAGTATTAAAATATCCTACAGCGGATGATCATTTCATACTGGACACCGACGCTAGCAATGATAGCATTGGCACAGCCCTGTCGCAGGTCCAGGACAGGGTCGAAGTACCTATTGCTTTCACTAGTAACACTGAATAGGGCACAACGAAACTATTGCACCACTAAACGTGAGTTGCTGGCTGTGGTGGTGTATACCAAAAAGTTTCGACACCTCCTATGGGGCACCGATTTTATACTTCGAACGGACCATTCCTCCCTGAGGTGGCTCCTTAATTTCAAGGACGCCGAAGGAATGATTGGCCGTTGGCTGGCACACCTGTCAGAATTTGGGTTGGAGCATAGCCAGATCCAACACCGAGCGGGTTCATAGCATGTTAATGCGGATGCCCTATCCCGAAGGCCCATTAGAAAATGCCAGAAAATCGATTGTGATGATTGTGGAGCCCACAACACGGTAGTTGCTACAGTTCGAAACAGACAGGTTGAACCCCTATCTTATGCCTGTATGGAAAATGTTGTAGAATGGCCAACAGAGACTATCCAACATTTCCAACAAGCCGACCCCGCAATCAAGAGAGTGATTTCATTCCTGAACAACAATGCAAAGCCCGAACGGCCTGCATTATCCCTCGAAGACAGAGAAACTCGTAAATTTCTAGCCCAATGGACCGAGCTAGAGGTTCGAGACGGGTTACTGTGTCGATGGAAATCCTGCCCTACTAAGGATAAGGTTCTACAGATAGTGATACCTATGTCACTAAGGCGAGACATTATGTTCTAACATTATGATCGAACATTGATACAAGTCCTAAAACCCATGGTAAATTCTTGCCAAGACGATTGGGACGAACAATGTGATAATAGTACTATACATTCCGCAACGAACTGCTCCCCCAACTTATTAGTCTTTGGGGAGGATATTATAATGCCTGCAGATCTCGTATATGGTGTTATAGGGGTAAGCCCTGAAGCCCCATGTACCGTGATGTTTGTGGAATCTCTAAGAGATCAATTTTAGAGAGCATATGAGATAGTTCGAAATGAGCTATTAAAGAATGCAAATTGGCAGAAGATTGGGTATGATACTAACCTGGAGATATGCCAATTCAGTGTTGGCGACCGAGTGTTTAGAATACATGAACCTTTCAGGTGTAAGAAACTAATTTCGAGCTGGGATGGGCCTCATGTGGTCACCCGGATCATATCCGAAATTACAGTTATGCTTATGAGTTTGGCTACAGGCCGAATGAATAAGTCTAATGTATGCAGATTGAGAAGATGGAGATGCCCCGACCCTAGCAAGATCTTAAGAACGGCATCTCGAGACCTTACGAGTATGGAGCATGTCTCACCTCTAGGCTCGAGTAGTTACCGACCCTCGGCGGGGACCTCGACTGGTACCCATCAGACCTGGTTCGAGGGGCGGACCACCCTGTCCCACTCAGATTGGATGGGAGGTGACGCGGAATCCACCCTACGATACCAGGGCACCCCAGAAGAAGATGCCTTGCTCCAGAGGCTCAAGGAGGCACCTGACCCAGATGAATTCCCCACACTGACTGACACTCAGAAACCAGGCCCCGAATCCCAGACCCTACTACCATCTGGGAAACTGAAGCCTATGGATCCACTGGCTAGTCCTGCCACCACCTCCGCTCGTGGACAGACCCGACCAGTGGACCCGAAGCGACCAGGCAGGGAGATGGTGATGAAGGATCCCACCCAGCCATTACCCGAGGCTGGAAGGGGGCGCGGTGTCACCATCGACGAAATGGCGCCTCCAGTCAGGAACATGAGAACCGGAAACTGACGAGAGGTGGATTTGCGCATGCGCAGTCAGTTCAGGAAAACGCGGCAACAACAACAGTCAGTTCTTACAGTTCACCACTGTTTTAGCCTGGTAAGTACAGTTCTTCTTATTATCTAGCGCTCCCTGTTTCAGGGAACCTGTATAAAAGTATTCTGCAGCCCTTGGTTCCCCCCGGAACCTCAGATGTTCAGCAGATTTTTTTTACACTTATTAGAGCCTTAATGATCGATTTGCTGGCCCCCGGCAGCTCACAGATCAGTCTAGGATGAGTTATTTGCCCTGGTAGCCTCTAAATCGCTCAAAAATCGCTCAGTTTACCTCGTCCCCCGAAGACCTGAGCTGGAGCGACACCCCTCACGCACGGCCGGGCCAGACCCTAGCCGCCGTGGCCGATCGGGTCAAGGCGATGGAATAGTTCCTCCAGTCGCCGTCTTTTAGCGGGGGCGCTAGTGTACATCAAGACGTCGTGGGTTCGAATCCTGTTGGCGACGCAGTTAAGCGCACGGACGCGTTCCGCTGTCAGAAAACGCAGGTTCGAACCCCACCCTCGGCGCACATCAGGACGTCGTGGGTTCGAATCCTGCTGGCGGCGCAGTTAGGCGCACGAACGCGTTTCGCTGTCGGAAAACGCAGGTTCGAACCCCACCCTCGGCGCACATCAAGGCGTCGTGGGTTCGAATCCTGCTGGCAGCGCAGTTAGGCACACGGACGCGTTTCGCTAACCCTAACCCTAACCATAACTACAGCTGATTCTAGTTGTGTCTATTATATCTATATATATATATTAGAAAATTAATTGTAGAAGTATGGGTTTCTTCAATTTACTGATAGAGCCTTCTCTGCTTGTTTACAGAAAATGAGTGGAAGGAAGACCGGTAGACATGCTACCCGTAGCCACGCTATGAGTGACACGAGCTCCACCGATGGTGACACCGCCACCGCGACGCCGGTGACGACGAACCCTAGCACCGACACCACTGACACTCAAGGTGTCGGGCCTGGGAGTAACACGGCGACACCGTTCGACCTCTCGGCCATGTTTCAGGGTCCCAACTCGGGTATGTTCATGGGCCAGATGCTGTCATCAATGATGATGCAGATGATGCAGAGGACACGCCTGAAGTGTTGGAACCGGAAACAGCAGCTTCTAAGGACCTGCCACCGGGTAAGCTTCATGACCTGATGACGGAAAGGATCGTCAAGAAGAAGGAGAAGTCCAAGAAAGGGAAGGACCTCTCGCCACTAGTGAGTGACTTCCTGGGGTCGCTCTTCTCGGAGAAGAGGACACGGGCGGACCTCTACCTCGTCCACGGGTCGTATCCGCAGCCAGACAACGCGTCCAAGCTAGTAGCACCTGACCTGGAACCTGCACTGCAGGCACTGCTGAACAGGCCGAGCAGCGCTGAATACCTTAACAGGGACGAAGCACTGAAGAAGCTCCAGATGCATCTGGTGAAAGCGATGCTAGCTTTCCAGCCAGTCATCGAACTGTGGCTCTCTCGAGGATCGTCTGACTCTAAGTTGGATGACTGCGGAGAGTCATTCATAGATGGCTTGCAGCTGATCGTCAGCACAATCAACGCTATTACGGCTCGCCGAAAGGATCTCCTCAAGCCGGTCATCATGCCCAAGTATGGGGAACACCTAAAGAAGGCAGGTAACGATCCTAAATACCTGCACGGTGGTAACCTTGAAGAGGCCATCAAGGAAGTGGATGCAGCCCATAAGATGGCAGAGAAGCTGGAAAAGTCCCAGCCGAAGACCGCCCCCGGGAAGGCCAAACCCGCTCCGAAGCCGCAGCAACGAAGGCCGTACCCACCTAAACGGCCTAACAACGCTCAAATGGCCATGGGCATGGAGGGGATGAATTTCCCCCGAATGCCCGTAGTCTTTCCGCAGATGGGCTACAACACGGCACTATGGTTCAGCGCACCGCGCAACCCTCGGCCCCCGGCCCCACCCGCTGCAGCAGCCGGAAAGAAGCCGGGTTTTCAGAAATAGGGCCCTTGGAGGAGCAGACAAGTCCCCTTACGTTTATTCACACTGCTAAAAACTATGTAGCTGGGAGCATATCTAGATATGTCAGCCAGTGGATGGGAATAACTAGCTGGGTACTGGGCATGGTGAAAGGGATTTCAATACCGTTTGAAGACCTCGTACCCTGTCAGGACAGAACGCCCTTCCCTTATGTCTTAGGCCCTGATAAGGAGGTCCATGTCGACAAAGAAATAGCCAAACTGCTAGACAAAGGCGTAGTAAAAATGGTCGAACCGACAGAGGGTCAATTCATCTCAAATGTCTTTGTCAGGCCAAAACCAAATGGTGACTTTAGACTCATTTTAGATCTCTCGAAAATGAACGAATCGGTTCAGTATGAACATTTTAAAATGACCAGCCTGAATACAGCGGTAGAGATGCTGAGACCCAGCTGTTACATGTCGTCCATTGACCTTAAAGACGCTTATTACTCCGTATCAGTCAGAGATGAAGATCGAAAATTCCTTAGATTCCTTTGGAAAGATAACCTCTATGAATTCCAAGCTATGCCCAATGGGCTAGCTTGTGCCCCTCGCATATTCACTAAGATTCTTACCCCAGTGTTCTCCAATCTCAGGGAGATGGGACATGAGTGTTTCCAGTACATAGATGATTCCTTCATACTGGGGGAGACTGAGGCACAATGCAGGGAGACGACCAACAAACTAGCCCAAGAACTAGATAGGTTGGGGTTCGTAGTGCATACAGGAAAATCAGTTTTTGCGCCTACGCAAAATCTAATTTTCCTAGGGTTCCACCTAGACTCCGTCACTATGACAGTCCGGCCCACTAAAGAGAAGGTTGAAAAATTCAACATGGCTATCTGGAACCTAGCCAGTACTGATGACCCCTACACGATCAGGGACATAGCGGGGATTGTGGGCCTCATGACTTCTCTCTCGCCAGGTGTCCAATATGGCCCGGCACATATTAAGGGTCTAGAAAGAGAAAAGAACCTTGCTCTTGAAAGGCACAAGGGCAACTTCGATTCACCCATGGTTATTGGTGAGGAAGGCTTAGAGGATATCAGTTGGTGGCTGGAACACCTCCCCACAGCTTCCAAGCGCATTTGAAATGAGGGGGCAGATTTTGAAATCATAACAGATGCCTCTGGTACAGGGTGGGGCGCCCACAGGGGCGCCACTTCCACCAAAGGTATTTGGAAGGAGGAGGAGGTAGACCTCCACAGTAACATTCATGAGCTAACAGCCATAAAATTAGGCACTAGTCACAGAGAACAGGGTCAATGTGAAAATCAGGACTGACAACACTACATCACTGGCTTATGTCAGGAAAATGGGTGGGGTTAAGTCTGAACCATGCAATAAGATAGCCAAAGAAATTTGGGAATGGTGTGAAGAACGGGACATTTGGCTCACAATAAACCACATCCCGGGAAGGATAACGTCCTGGCTGACTACCTATCTAGACACTTCTCGCATGACCTAGAGTGGGAACTAAGTGAAAAGATTTTCAAAAAGGTGTGTAATATCTTTAGCAAGCCTGAAATAGATCTCTTCGCTTCTAGAGCAAACAAAAAGTTAGAAACTTTTGTCTCTTGGGGGCCTCAACCAGGCGCCTGGGAAATTGACGCTATGTCAATAACTTGGAGGAATAACTATATGTACATTTTTCCTCCTTTCAGCCTCTTGGGGCCCGTGATACAGCGGATCCGGCTGGAGCAGGTGAGGGCTATCCTGATAACACCAGACTGGCCGGGACAGCCCTGGTACGGTGGACTACAGCGGTCCGGGTGGCGAATGCTCAGGTTCAGGAGTGGGAACTAAGTGAAAAGATTTTCAAAAAGGTGTGTAATATCTTTAGCAAGCCTGAAATAGATCTCTTCGCTTCTAGAGCAAACAAAAAGTTAGAAACTTTTGTCTCTTGGGGGCCTCAACCAGGCGCCTGGGAAATTGACGCTATGTCAATAACTTGGAGGAATAACTATATGTACATTTTTCCTCCTTTCAGCCTCTTGGGGCCCGTGATACAGCGGATCCGGCTGGAGCAGGTGAGGGCTATCCTGATAACACCAGACTTGCCGGGACAGCCCTGGTACGGTGGACTACAGCGGTCCGGGTGGCGAATGCTCAGGTTCAGGAAGGCCAAGGGCAACCTCTGTCATCCGGGGAAGCCGGCCAACAAAGAGCGACTGTCGGCGACCCCGCTCTTGGCATTTCGGACATTCTGAAAGCAGAACTATCTCGCCAAGGATTTGACGGCCACGCCATCGAACTTATCACGCAAGCCCATAGGCCCGCCACACGGAAGACGTACAACACATACCTTCGTAAGTGGTACACCTTCTGTGCAGACACTGACACACAAATCCTCCAACCGTCGATCCAACGAGTGTGCAAGTTCCTGGCGAAATTAGCCAAAGACAAAAACGGCTACACCGCGCTAAACGCTGCTCGTTGTGCGCTCTCGGCCATTCTGGGCACTTCCAAGGCCAATCAGTGGGCCAGCACCCCTACGTAAAACTGCTTCTGAAGGGGGCTTATGTGATGAACCCACCGGCCCCTAGATACCAGGAGTTCTGGGATGTGAGGAGGGTTCTAGACCTCCTGCAGACCTGGGACAATGGCACCACTGCACTCAGGGAGCTCTCCATGAAACTGGCCACTTTGCTCCTCTTAGTCACATCACAAAGAGGCCAGACCATCGTCAACCTTTCCATCCAAGGTCTGAAAATGGGAGACAAGGTGGTATTCAAGATGACAAGGCTCCTAAAGTCTAACAGGTTGGGGGACCCTCTCAACACGATAGTCCTTAGGAAGTTCGACCAGAACCCGAGGGTGTGCGTTGTTAGGTGCCTTGAAGAGTACCTGAAACGCACCCAAAACAAAAGGAAGAGCGAGAAGAACCTCTTGGTCAGCTTCGTCTCGCCCCACCGCGGTATCTCCCGCGATACACTCAGCCGTTGGGTCATGGTCGTGCTTGAAAAGGCTGGCATTGATGTCAACCAATACAAGCTACACTCCACCCGAGGGGCCTCTGCCTCAGGCATCCTTAAAGTGGGAGGAAACCTCAACACCCTCATGAGGAGAGCGGGTTGGAGGCAGGCAGAGTCTTCCGCGAAGTACTACCACAAACCAATCGAGGACGTGGTAGGGGGAAACGCGCTCCTCGAACAGTGACTGTTTCTAGAGACTCCATATACCACTCCTTTCAAGCTACACTATCAATGGACCATTCTGGGTATTATTATTATTTTTCATATTTACTAATTTCTTCGCCATATAAAACCCAGGCTCTGCTCACGATCCATACTCAACAATCTCCTGTATTCCCCAACAGGAACCAGGATCCATAAGTTATCACAAACTCACTTCCTCCATGAGACTCTGTGACATAATGTAGACGGATGTAATAACATTCCAATCATATCTACACCCACACAGCCCCGCTGGAGGATGTGGGATCCACCTGTGGTGCCATATTTGGAATGAGAGGATATTTCACAATCTCCTCTCAATCCTCATCAATATGATTAACCCACAGGTGGCAATCTCTCCCTATGACACGTATCTCTATTTCATTGAGCCACGTGTATAGAATATTACAACTTACACCTTACACCTATACTTCGAACCTACGACAGGTTGAGCTATAGGATCGGAGGCAGAGCTTAGATCTTGGCAAGTGTTATCATTGTTACCACCTTTATGAAAACACTCATGTCAGCTATGCAATAAAAGGATCAAATGAACTTCCCTGGATTCCGTGTATATTCACTTCACCACATGTAACCGTCCGTTGACAACACCTTCTGTTAAATATAGATTGGATACTAAAAAGATTGTGTTTGGTTTTCTGTTGGGGGATTCAATTGCTCTGAAACTCTCGTAGGTTTCCGGAAACGCTTAAGGTTTCCGAGGGATAATTTTGAAATTATTCGAGACTTACCTGTAAGTTGAGGTATAATTAAGATTATACCGAGGGAACCTAGCGGTTCAGGGAATATACGCCCTACCCACCCTCCCTCAACTTACTCGTACACTCGTCAAGTAGACATTATCTATGATAACGAACATAATCAGGGTGGTGGAAGCACTGTTCGCCTCGCTCCAGCTCCTACCTGTGGCCGGGGAAGGCGTTAGTCTGCTCTGCCTGTCGACGGAGTCGGACCACTTCTCATCAAGCTTAACATTTCATTAAGCGACCTATATCGAGGTAGATGTAAACCATACACCGAAATAAACACCTGCCAGTTGCACTAACCCGAGATCCCTTGTCTGGTTTTCCCTTCGAACCATTCGAGTCATACATTCGAACCACTACACTGACATAAATGGACTGATTGTTGTTATATAATGATTAAGTACTGGCATATATTGACTGATTGCTGACAAAAAGTGAGTAAATACTGACATATATTGACTAATTGCTGACAATTTGTATGTAAATACTGACATGTGTTGACTAATTTCTGATATCTAGTGACTAAGTACTGACATATATGGACTAATAACTGTTATATAATGACCAAGTACTGACGGATTTGGCTGATTGCTGAAAAAAATTGAGTAAATACTATATATATATATATATATATATATATATATATATATATATATATATATATATAGTGACTAAGTACTGATATATAACAACTATTTGCTGACAAATAGTGACAAAGCACCGACTTATATTGACTAATTGCTGACAAATAGTGAGTAAATACTATGCGTTTAATGTATGCTATGGGAACGCACGAGTGGATTTACGGGTTAATAATCCACGACCCCGAAGGGGGAGTGGATTATTAACCCGTAAATCCACGAGTGCATTCCCATAACATACATTAAGGCGTTTATCTCACATTTTTCTCCATTTTGTATTAATTTCTTACCTTATAACCCAAGAATTAATCCAGGAGAAGACATTTTGTAAGTGCATCCTATCCGCTCGGTTTGCCAAGCCAGCGTAGCCATTGTTTTTACTCCACTCGTCAAACCCTCGTCTTTCCAACGAATTTTCGGGTATAATCCAAGGATGTCGAGCCCTGTTATTCTAGCAGCGCCAAATATACGATCTCTAGTTGGTGTTTGCATACATTTTGTCTCCATTTTCTTCGAAATAAATAAGAATCCATTGATTTTCCATAACGATCCAACGCACACGGCCCGGTACACGGCCATTTCGTCTTGTTGACCAAGCGGATAGGTGCCCGGATGTACCTGACCTACTTTCGGCTGAACCCACTTCCGGCCAGGAGGTCACCCGGGTCAGTTGCGTAACGCTATGGAAAATCAATGGATTCTTATTTATTTCGAAGAAAATGGAGGAATTTGGCATGGCATGTTCATCTAGGATATCTAAGGATGTTTCTCTGTTAATAACTCCACCAGGCTCCATATATTCTAGGCTAACGAGGTGTGTAAACATTAGGTATGTCGGACAACTTTTTCAAGTTCTTGATGTCGATTCATTTCTACCACCGGTCGGCTTGGTATAGTGGACAGCGAGCTCGCCTCCTGCCCCAGCGGCCGGGGATCGATTCCCCGTTGAACCTAAACGGTTTTAACAGGAAACGTATGGAGGAGTTGACTTTGTATATTCCTCAATTTATTAACATGTCCAGATTGAAACTAGCAGCCTCTTGAAGCCGAAGAAAAGGTCTCAGAGTGCGTTATGGCTGGATAAGGAACTGGGGTTATGAGCAAAAAAGCACTGTCCAGGCCCAAATCGTGAGATACTTATATATATTGACTAATTGCTGACAAATTGTGAGTAATAACTAACATATATTGACTAATTGCTGACAAATAGTGAACAATTACTAACATATATTTACTAAATGCTGATAAAATGTAAGTAGATACTACCATGTATTGACTTATTGCTGACAAATAGTGAATAATTACTAACATATAATAACTAATTTCTTACAAATAGTCAATAGATACTGACATATTTTGACAAATACCAGTCAAGGCAAGATGCACAATTCAATCAATGGCCATTTCTCTGTTACATATTGACCAAAATGCTAACAGATTGTAAGTAAATAATGACATGTATTGATAATTGCTGATATTCAGTGACTAAGTACTGACGTATATTGACTAATTGCTGAAAAATGTGAGTGCATCATGCCAATCTGGGCATGATGCACAAATGAATAAAATGCCATTAATCTTTTTAATGTCAATACTTAGTCACTAGGTGTCAGGAGTTTATCCTTGCAAGCATATGAATTCTATATGGGAGCAATGGCACATATCTATATATATTGAAAAGTACCAGGACACTGCATAATTATGCTAATTATGCAAATAATATGCGCAGATATGGAGCGTTCGGTGTCAATCGGGGGTGTTTCGTCCCCCTAAAAACATGCCCCCTAAAGAATCGGTTTCAAAAAAGAATAAGCGAAATAATTTTTTTGACTAGAAGCCTTTTCGGCCCCAGCCGGTCCCCCTGTGCACTATCCAGGGTGTGGTAGCGCCCTACCTCCAGCCAAAACCTATATTTTAAGTGTCACCAGTGAAAAAGGGCAGGTTTGAGGAAGGAATGGGTCGAAATAAAGTTTTTTTTGGGACACGGGGGCAGACGCCAGAACAGGCACTGGCAGAGAGGTCCAAAAATGGCAGTTTTACAAAAAAAAAATTCATAACTCCCTTAATAATAGGAGTTTCCCATAGTGTGACCTATATATTAAGGGTAGCTCGAGCTGGCAAACCTTATGGCGGTCTTTATTTTCAAATCTGCACAATGGGAACAAAGTTACGATAATTTTAGCAATTTTAGCGATGTTTTGAGGGTATTGATGAAAGAATGATACAGACCTGTTCTCGGACAAATTTTTGTCGAAACCCCAACTAGGTGTCAGTAGCTTATACTTGTGTAATGGTCGGTATTTCTAACCAGTGGGGTGTTCGGGTCTCGTAATTCGAAAGGAAAGACAAAGACGGTATTCCGAGTGTATGCCAACAGTTTTATTTGTTACACCTTCCGGTTACCCCATAACTCTATGACTAGGATAACATGATATTACATGTGTTATGTACGGAGACCTACATGGCCTCTGACGTGGTAGGTGAGCGCAGAGCCTTTTATAGGGATGCTCCCGGTTCGTCGCCAGGTGTCCCACGGACCCGGATAGGTGCTGCCACCTATCCGGAACATCAGAAACGCCAGGCGACAGGTCTCACCCGCCACGCCAGACGGCACCAGTACAATATGGAAATACCTAGTCAGATTTATGTAACGTATCTGAACATATAACAAGATTTGAGACCTTGTAATTAAATTATCAACATACGAATCCTTAATAGTCTTGATAAAGACTCTAACCGTAACGTTATTACTTTCATTACACGCATGAAACTTTAGTTCTGATAAGAACTATTAAAGAGTATTTAGGTTATTACAGTACACTCGGGGAAAAAAATCATTTCGATTGTCTTATACATTAGTGTAGAGGTACATAATATGTAACCATAGTATTGGGTACCGTCTGACGTGGCGGGTGAGTCGAGTTGTTGGACGTTCCTCAGGTTCCGGATAGGTGGCAGCACCCATCCGGGTCTGTGGGGACATCTGACGATGAACACCTGGGTCCTTATATAAAGCCCAGGGCTCAGCCGCTACGTCAGAGGCCCTTCTGGCCTCCAAGTATGTAGAACACCTTTAATGACTATTAGCTGCCCTCTTAATACTACCGGGTAGCCGTGAGTGTACATTTGTAATAAACTCTAACCGTTGGCATACACTTGAAACACCGTCTTACTCTTTCTTTCCGAATCGTAAGACCCGAACCCCCCAGGTCCGTAAGACCACAAACCCTTACACTGGTGCCGTGACCAGTTAGTTCTGGTGTATAGCGCGGACGTTATAACGTCCGAACGGCTAGTACATGGGTTAGATAGCCTCGCGGAAGCTAACCCAGAAGGGCAAATAGCTGCCCAGGAGAATGGCAATGGAACATTAATGATCCAAACCCATTCGAACTCCCGAGATGCAGAATCTGCATCTTGGAGAGATCCCGAACCTCACTATAATGATAGTGAAGAGAATCTACCAGACTCTGTACGACGTGAACAGTCCATACAGAGGCAGAGTAATTTGATAAATCAACAATCACTTGTTGATGAATTAAGTAACTCGATGTTCGAAGTTGGTGGTAGTACTAACCCAGAACATCCGGCACCGATGCCAAAAAGGGTAACATTTGGAGAACTACCTTACAGATTACCCAGACCCGGGTTACCAATATTAGATTACAGCGCTATAGACGCCGACTTAACCTATGCGGTACCGGAAGGTGAAGAATTTAAACGACCGAATGTCCTGTTGTTAAATGAAACCTACGTAACTTTGAACGAGAATTTAAATACCTTGGTCTAAAGACGAAGTATTCAATGAAAAACTTCAGTTGGAAGATGACTTGGTTGGCATGCGAAACGAATTCGAAGCCAGGAAGAGTGAATACATGAAGGAATTAGAAAATGAAGAAGTAAAACTTCAAGAAATGAGAAAGTCATTCAACAAAGAATATGACAATAGGCACATTCGTATCCAGACATACATAGATACGAACGATCAACTAAGTCTTGATAAGGCAAATTACGAATCCGAAATATGCCATTATCAAAGCGAATTAGAGAAATTGAAACTTCAGTGTAGTAAACAAGCTGAAGACAACGAAACCATCCGGGTAGGCATTATAGCTTACAATAAACATCTGGAGGAGGATAGACAGAAACTCACAAATGAGCTTCAGGAATTGCAGACTACTGCGATAACCCTAGACAAATATGTGGAAGCCGCCCAATTGACTATAGGTACTATAGATCCAACTGTGGTGTCTACAATGTTGGCAAAAACATCCAAAGATGCAACTCCAACTAGATACAACCCATTCGTTGACGATGGGGCTGATAAGAATGTAGTATCCGGAATCTATAAGAAACCGGATGATACCGCAGCTAGCGGAAAGATTGTCCAAAATAGTAATTGCCCACAGGGAACTACTATTAAAGGACCAATAAATAATGCACCTACACCAGCAGCTACTATGCTGGATACAGTAGGTCCGGCACCCCCTATACCAGATTTGAGTCATAAAATTAGAGCGACTCACGTTAATGCTATTAGTGCCAATAATAATACACCAGTAGCACCACCGAGAGTACCGGGACCACCGAGACATATGTTAACCCCACCTTCATATTTCTCTCAACCCGGCCATAGTACACCAGCAGGCCCAAGATTGCTGAACCCATCTTCGGGTCAAGGTAATGGTCCTAATGATGGACGTTTTCCCAGACCGAACCCTCCACAAACCAATGTTAACGGCGGTACGTACCAACCAAGAACAACTTCCTATGGATATAGACATAATTATAATCCAGCAGGAAGTAGTAATTACCAAAATGGTAATACCTACAATCAGGGATGGAATCAAAATAATTCTTACCCTAGGTATGCACCTTCCGGAACAACTGGAAATGCCGGTTATGGTGGCGGATGCCCTAGCGGTTCGTCCGGGCACTACCCTAATAACGGTCCACCAGGAGGTGATCCCCCAGGCGGCCCAGGAGGATCCGGATCCGGAGGATCAGGATCGGGAGGAGATGGCAGGAAGCCAAATAGGAGAACTTCCATGCCTGCAGGGATGCAAACCATCTTTGACTGAAGCCAATGTATTCAAAACCTTGGCATTGACTGCTACCAAAAGGGGGCGGACAGCATGGAAGTAATGAACTGGAGCATGCGAGAAGCAGATAGACTACGCGGATGTAATAATCCAGCACGTAGACAGGCACGGATACCCCCTCCATATGATTCTAATGATCCTTGGAAGGATAGGTATCAAGCTTTTGTCGACGAAGTCAACTGTAGTGGTTGGACAAAAGAAGAAGCTCTGCCTTATTTGATCTGTTGGTTGAATAAAGGTGGAAAAGTAGCCCTCAACCAATGGAGAGCAGCATATGGAATATACGGTACCTACGATCAACTGGTCGAATGTGCCGTGTACCTATTCGGGTCAATCGTTAGAGAGGATCCATGGGTGAGCTTTAAGAAAAGAACACAGAAACCTAAAGAATCTCACAAAGTCTTTGGTTTGGAGCTACAGGACTTGCTATCGAAAGCACGTCCAAACTGGGCTCATGACGACGATTGCTATCTACAAGAATTGTTTATACAATTCTACAATGGATTGCGGGATCCGGATCACAAACAAGTAGTTTGGGATTCTTGGAAGGATGACACTTCCTTCAGTGACCTATTCATATCAATTGATGGACATGATATAAAGAAGAGATTGGTAGGTCTAGGACCTAACCCGGTAAGAGCAGCTCCATTGCAATATGGAGGTTCACCTGCTCCGGTATATGAAACTTCTCAATTAGCCCCGGTTGATTCTCAGGAGGCTGATCAGGAAGACGAATATGTCTCCGATGAAAACGGAGAATATATTGGATCAGTCCAGGTAGCTGGAAAGTATTACCGACAGAAACGGTACAGGAAGGTACATTCGAGAGGGAGGGGAGGATCCGTTGCTAGTAAAACAGCTTCCGGATCGACCCAATCTGGTAATGCGACCTCTACGGCCAAGCCAACCGTGGCAGCCGCTGTTGCTCCGACTAATATGGAAACATTAATAGCCGGATTAACAGAAGCTTTAAAGAGACCGAGGGTTGATAAATCTCAAAGGAGATGCTTCAGATGCCAGAAGCTGGGGCATTATGCTCCGGAATGTATGGCTGAGAAACCTGTCCCTCGTAGGCAGGAAGGTGTCTCTGGAATAAGTACAGAGGAAAACTGAGGAGGGGTCCCCCGATGGGCAAAGAAGGGGATCCCAGTGACAAATCTTGCCATGATATCACCATCCGTGATGATAGTACGCATGTAGTAGCAAACTCGCCTAACACCGAGGTGGTTGTAGACACCCGGAAGGTTAGGGAAGCTGATATAACAGGTGCCAAGGGAGCACAGGGGAAACCCGATATCAGTAACGAGGTAGGCGGCTATGAATTAGCCAGGGTTGGTAGTGCCCACCTGCCCCCGGGTCATCCTTGTCTGGAATACCTGAAAGGATGTGGATCGACTCCAGGTGTGAACAATGATGTTCCGATCATCACGGACATGCCCTCTGTTCTAAACGGAAGGCGGTGGTATGTTTGCCTCACTGTTAACGGAAGATCTGCCGAATTTCTTATGGATATGGGTGCTAGCCACTCCTGTATCTCCAAGAGGTTCTATGATCTTATTCCGGATGAACACGATACTCTCAAATCGGGAGGAAGTGCTCAAACGGCCGATGGCAGTACCTTGCAAATGTATGGTAGAACTTGTGTGAAGCTGCAATTGGATGGGATACATGACTATGTCATGAGCGCCACCGTTGCGGATATAGCAGATGAGGGGATACTGGGGTTGGATTTCGCATCCCTGTATGGAGTGGTGTTAGAGCCCCAATCAGGAGTGTTGAGTGTGAAATACCCGTATCCTGTAAAGGTTAGGTGTGTACTGAGACAAGTGAGCAGTATGGCTAGTGTAGCACACACTGTGCGGATCCCTCCGGGAGTAGCCTGTGATGTGCTTGTAAGAAGTGACCCTGCAATGCGCAATAAGCCTGCAGTGGTAGAACCGGATGTAGCTACTTTGTCAAGCATCGGATTAACATCTGTGGACACTATAGTAGCAAATGCATCCTGGTCGGTAGTACCTGTCTCCAATACTGGAAACACTACTATCTACCTGAAAAAGGGACAAGTTTTTGGTAACGTGACCCTTTCAGAAACTGTAACGGATAGTAAGTTAAACTTACAGAAGGTAACAGGAAATGATGAAATTTCGGACGACTTACTCAAGTTATATGAAGAAACTTCATTAGAAGATCCGGAACACCGGAAAGAATTCTACGATATGCTCTGTCAGTATAAGACTGCCTTTGCCAAACCCGGTGAAAAACTAGGTACGACAAATAAGGTAGTACACAAAATAGATACTGGAGATGCGGAACCCTTTAAGATACCGTATAGGCGGTTACCTTTAGCGAAAAAGAGAGTAGCTGAAGAGGAAATAAACAAGATGTTGGAACAGGATGTAATAGTCCCTTCCAATAGTCCATGGAGTAGTATTTGGGCCGCATCATTAGTAATGAAGGAATAAAAGCTGATCCCGATAAAATCGAGTCAGTAACGAATTGGAATAGGCCTAAAACACCCAAAGAAGTGAGGTCCTTTTTAGGATTCTGTTCCTATTATAGGGAATTTATTCCGAATTATTCTAGAGTCAGTTACCCATTACAAGTAATAGCTAACTGGACTCCAGGAAGTACCAAAGAAAAATTTCCTTGGACCCATGAACAGGAATCTGCTTTTCAAAAGCTAAAAGACCTGTTCACGAGTACTCCAGTATTACAATATCCGAATGAAACGGATCATTTTATACTGGATACGGATGCTAGTAATGATAGCATTGGTGCAGCTCTCTCGCAAGTCCAAAATGGGAGAGAAGTACCTATTGCCTTTGCCAGCAATACACTGAGTAAAACTCAGCGCAATTACTGCACAACCAAAAGAGAGTTGTTAGCAGTAGTCATATATACCAAGAAGTTCAAACATTTTTTATGGGGAACGAACTTTACTTTACGTACGGATCACTCCTCTTTAAGATGGCTACTGAACTTCCGAGATGCTGTAGGAATGTTAGGCCGATGGCTAGCCCATTTATCTGAATATGGGCTTGAACATCACCAAATTCAGCATAGACCCGGAGTTAAGCATTTAAATGCTGATGCTTTATTTCGAATACCAATTCGGAAATGTGATAATCCGGATTGTACTGATTGTGGAGCTCATAAGGCAGTGTTAGCAGGGATTCGAAGACCATTCGAACCCCTAGTTGCCAGTATACTGGATTGGTCTATGGATCACATACGACGTTTCCAGGAAGCTGACTCGATAACTGCGCAGCTACTGCAATTAGTACCGAAGGGTATACGTCCAGTTAGACCAGAAGTCTCTCTGGAAAATCGAGAAATGAGAAGGTTTCTTGCTCAATGGACCGAGCTTGAAGTCCGGAAAAGCGTGTTGTACGGTTGGAAGCCATGTAATAATGGTGAGAAAATCATGCAAGTGGTGATACCACATGCAATGAGACATGACATTATGTATTTCTGTCATGGGCACCGGACCAGTGGTCATTTCGGAAGGAAGCGCTCATTAGCACGACTTTCCAAGAAATACTATTGGCCTGGCATGTCAAGAGACTTGCAAAGATGGGTAACCACTTGTCCGGATTGTTGTAAGAACAAACCCGGACCCGGGATGGGCAAGCTACCACTATCCCAAGAACTTTTCGGAGTTAGGTTCGCAAGAATCGGGTGGATATCATTAGTGGATTGAATACAACCGCTAATGAGAATACCGGTATGATGGTAGTGTGTGATTATTATACGAAATACACTAAAGTATTTCCGGACCACAAAGCAGTTACTTGTGCTGAAGCCTTTGTGAAAGGTTGGGTACTAAGTTTCGGTGTACCATTAATGTTACACAGTGACCAAGGCAGAGAATTCGAATCAAATCTCTGGCAAGGTATGTGCGAATACTTAGCTATCTGCAAAACTAGAACCAACCCGTATAGGCCTCAAAGCGACGGATTGGTGGAAAGGTTCAACAGAACCCTTATCCAGGTCCTGAAGTCACTCGTTAATGAACACATGGACGATTGGGACGAGCAATGTCATTTTGTGACACATGCTTATAACAGTACGGTACATTCAAGTACTAACTGTACTCCGAATCTACTAGTTTTCGGAGAGGACCTAATAATGCCTGCAGACTTAGTATTTGGAGTTGTAGGAATGGACCCAGAACTACCTTGTCATGTAGTTTTTGTCGAATGCTTAAGAGACAGGTTCAGAAAAGCATATGAGTCTGTCCGAATTGATCTCAAGAAAAGTGCCAAATGGCAGAAGGTTGGATATGATACTGATCTAAAACATCGGAAATTCCAATCCGGAGACAGAGTTCTAAGACTACATGAACCACTTAGACACATAAAATTAGCGTCTAATTGGGACGGTCCTTTTACTGTAACACAAGTTATTAGTGATTGTACCGTAATTATCAAATCAGACCTTGGTCGACTCTATAAGTCGAATGTGGCTAGACTGAGGAAGTGGTGTGGGAGGGAGACCTCCACAGAAATGTATGGTGAAGGATTAGAAAAGATACGGAACCAGAATCGTATAATAGACCAGGTAAAGAACACTACAGTGAAGCGAGGCCGGGGTAGACCTAAGAAGTGTTCCGAATCAGTACCACCCACGCCAACACCGATTAAGCGTGGGGGAGTTAAAAAAGTCTCGGCAGGTGAAGACAAAAAGAAGAGGAAAGGTGTTTCGAAGGCCAAGAAACACCCAGAAAAGGCTCTTCAGACTGTCAGGTCCGATAAAGAACTATCCAAGAAGGGGATATACGTTCGCCGCAGCCCTCGAATTGCCCAGAGGACTGCAGTGACCTAACCTGTATACACAACGAGTGTAATGTTTACATTTAGAGGAACGGATGGCAACTGAACCGAAAGGCTTATTTGTCGCCGCCGTATGATGTACCAATGGGTAGTGGACGGATAATCCGGTGGATTTGCTTAAGCTTTCCATAATCTCCACTTAAATCCTCAGACGAGTCATCGGCGTGAGCGATAATTACCTAAAAACAATCAATTTGTTGATGTTCCGCTTGTAGCACGTCTCGGTTGACCTCTCGTGACCTCGCGAAACCCGCGGGGAAATGACGTCACGAAAGCTGGCCTGTCGCCATATTGTTTTTCGGTAGCGTTTGGGACAGTTGGGTCAGCCCTTCTTCCTTAAATTCTACCGTCTAGCAACCTTTTGTGCGCCCTCAGAGTCTGTCTCTCAGCAGGCAGACAGAGGAAAAAGGAGTATTTGACTCCCGTGTAGATTCCCCAGTCATGGCTGAGGAATCCGTAGCTGCAGCCAAGCTATCCAGCGACCCGGATAAGCTGACTCCGTCCGCAGAAGCTTTTCCGGAAGCTTTGTCACCTGTGACACAGGAAGAGAGCGAGATGATGGACGTGGAGGAACCCACCGATCGCTCGTTCGAGCAGAAGCTGGCTTCATTCTCGTTGAATGAGCCAGAGAAGTTGTTGTCACCACTTCCGACTGAAGGAGCTGGAGACGCTGCGAATCCTGAAGCAGCAGCAACTGGGTCCGAGACTACACAAGTCGACGGCCCGAAGGACCAGTGGAAGCCAGCAGTGGCTGACCCGTTCCCCCCAGAATATGACGGCCGGTACCTGTATGTCCATCCGGAGCTACAGGCACAGGTAGTGAATCCAGACGGTACTCCCCACAAGATGGACTCAAAGGTGAGAATGGCGATCGAAGGCGTTATGGCCCCCGATCAGCTGGATAGGACGCCACCCGAATGGCTCCGAGACTGGCCGTGGTTCCAACGGGGACTCATGGTGGACAGGTGAGTAGTGGTACGGTGACGACCAAAAGTCCTGTCCCTTCTCTATCTGCCAGGATGCGAGTGATGTCTCGGTCCGGACCTGGAGTACTCCAGCCCAGTTCCAAAGGCATCTGGTAGAGGCCCACTTCCACCATCACCCGGTTTACATTTGTGATCCGAGTTATGGTAAGAAGGGCAAGAAATGTACTACGAAGGTTCAGTATAACCGACGTAGCGATCTGGCCAGACACCAGAAGAAATGCCACGCAGAAGGATTAGATGGAGCTCGTAAACGTATTATGGAGCTCCATCAGGAACTCATGAAGGAGTTCGATAGCCTGAGTGAGGATACTTGGTCTAAGATCCGACCAGGGGACCAAGTCCTCGGGAGGTTCCGAAGACCAAGGACTCGAAACTCCGCGCCAAGATAGTCCTGACTCCTGGAAAAGGAAAGCTTGACATGCAAGAGTCCCTCTGGCAGAAATGCGAGGAATCCGGTAAGGAGGGAAAGAGAGCTCGTGAGAGGAGCAGAAGAGACCAGAACCGTGGTGGTAACGGTAATGGTCAGACCACCACAGCTGCTAAAGCCAGGGTAGATGACCGCTCCAGGTCTCCTCTGGCACGCCACCCACATGAGCAGGTTCAGGGTACTCCTGTCTTCAAGAGGCCCGAATCTGCAGGATACGCAGGTCCTGTATCTAAGCCGGGGAAAGTTAACACCCGTAACTTTCCGTCTATGAACCAGGGACCTGGACCCGAGAGCCAGACCTTGGTCGTTGGAAAGGGTGGTCGACTTGTCCCCAAGAAGACCTCAGCACCTGCTGCTGCCGGATCCGCATCTGCCGCAGCCGCTCTACCCGTCAATTTCACCCAGGAGCAGGTACAACTGTACATGCAAATGGGACTGAAACAAAACCCTGCACCCCCCACCTACTGTCTTCCAACAGCAGGAGTGTCTGGAAGCCCTACATCCGGAAGTGGCCCTCAGGCAGTGTCGACACCCCCCAAGGTTGCTGCACCACCTGCGAAACCAAAAGATGCCATTACCATCAAAGCTGGTAATGCAGAAATTTGGTTTGAGAAGTCTCGCCAGGGGGAAGCGGATGTCCAGAAGGCCATCTACACCCACTGGGAGAAATGTGTCCGCGAGAAAGCGACTGAGTTTCATCAGGGTCTCTTAATGATACCCTGTTATGTATGAAGGAGGTTGCGGATGCCGAAAAGCAGCGCCTCGAGACCCTCATTCGGGACGATGTAAAGTCCCAGGAGGATGCAGCCGCAGCTACCAAAGAACAGGCAGCTATGGACGTGCACGTTCTAGAGAAGTGTGTTAAGGAGGAAATAACTCGGAATACCAACTTAAACACTAAGTTTATGAGGGTATTCGGAGTCGATATCGACGAGTGGGACGGCACTCCCGAATCGGCTCTAGAGCTCCTTAAGAAGAAGCATGCCAAGAAATCCGCCTAGGCATGCTCTGGGTTATTTCTTCACATACATTTATTTTTTTTCTAATAACCAGATCTAGCCTTTGCAGAATCATATTAACTGCAAATGTCTTCTACTAGGATATCGAACACCTGCTATTTGTGTTCCGGGTTCCATTTATAACCAGCTATTTGTGTATATTCAGGACATATACCACTATTATATCCTGAAATGTCTATTCGGATTCATAACTTATAACAAATCCGATAGTAGAATTGATGCTGCTGTACGTATCCGGATGCTGGTTCCTGATTCCTGTTGTCACCGTTACCTGTTGCTGACCACTACATAAGGATGGACTTTACGATTCTGTGCTACCTCTACATTTATCTCTACTCCCGAATGGACTAAAACTACATATTACTACTACTTCCGGACCAACCTACATTGGACTTTTACTTATGTCACCTATACTTAAATGGATTACGCTTCTACACTGTTGACAAAACCGGACTGATACTCTACTTTTATTCTACACCATTCGGATATACTTATGAACAATAGCACTTCTAGAGGATTGTGGGTAGCTGCCCCAAATTCATCTACCGTGTTCACCTATCATATGAAATGAACTTTAGCACGTCCATCCCGTGGTTAGCTGACCACCATATCTTCTTTCTGGCACCCGAGAGACTGCAGCACAGGATTCCAGCAGCAACTATTATTTTTGTCATATATATATAATGTCATATAACTATTTTTCTAATATCATTTGTATGTTTTATAGTCACACTGTGGTGATAAATTACTGCATATTTTGATACGGGTATATGCATTTCTATTCATACGGATCTCTGATTAATGTTCATATTTATAATACAAGATCCGATAGACCTCACCAGATTGTTCATATTATTGTCCTGCGAGGCATATTGTATTATATATATATTGGTCTGGTGCTATAAAAGTTATTCGATACGTGGTGGTATCACATACGTTGTCATATACATTACTCCACCGTAATTTTTTTTTCTTTTTCAAGTGTGTAATTCATAACGGTTATATACCTAAAAACTCACGAAATCCTTAACGGATTCACTTGGTCATAATATATATAAAATGTCATTAGATAGTGTGGTTACTTTAAAAGTCTTTATCAAGACTATATATTCTGTCATGATATTAATCATTACAAACACATGTGGATGTTATTATGTGATTTATTCAATATTTGACAGTTCCGTTACATATAACTGTTATTATCACATATATACGAATTATGGTACATGTCCTAATGCTTATGCCGTAAACATAAAATTGTTACCATGTGGTATAAAGGTTAATTAACAGTTCCGCTACATATAACTGTTACTTATTCAAATAATTTGTATCATATTACAACATCCGGTTTGCTATTCTGTAACTATATACACTATCAAATACGTATAATTGACATTCGAATCATACTTAACTTGGTGTTAACGTTATATCTATGGTTGTACCTCTATTACTAAGGGTTTAGACATATAGAAATGTTATCCCTGTAATATTATTATAACTATAACACCCTCCTAAATGTCTGGGGGAGTGGTGTAGAGGTACATAATATGTAACCAAAGTGTTGGGTACCGTCTGACATGGCGGGTGAGTCGAGTCGTCGGACGTTCCTCAGGTTCCGGATAGGTGGCAGCACCGATCCGGGTCTGTGGGGACATCTGACGACGAACGCCTGGGTCCTTATATAAAGCCCAGGGCTCAGCTGCTACGTCAGAGGCCCTTCTGGCCTCCAAGTATGTAGAACACCTTTAATGACTATTAGCTGCCCTCTTAATACTACCGGGTAGCCGTGAGTGTACATTTGTAATAAACTCTAACCGTTGGCATACACTTGAAACACCGTCTTACTCTTTCTTTCCGAATCGTAAGACCCGAACCCCCCAGGTCCGTAAGACCACAAACCCTTACATTAGTATAGACAAAGTTATTTTTAGAAAAATATACACACATCTTTATGCACCACCATATTTACAATATAATATTCTATCACCAGGTACCACATTCGAATAATATTATTAAATGTAATATTCGCTGGTGTATTAACCATATGGCTTATACAGATCTATTAGATGAACACAATCGGTGTTTTTGTAATATTATACAATGATAGTAGATCTGGACCCGTATATTATTAAGCATGCACTTAAAAGTCATAGTTTATGACATAGATTAGGTTTTACAATAAACCTTTCAATAATACAACTATAGTTAATATCGAGTATAGAACACAGTGATACATACAGTTTGTTTACATTATTAACTATCCGGATGCTCCTTTTGGTGATGTAGTGGATGTGGAAGTATAGTAGTAGTCCGGGTATGGGCAGCTAACCATGGGAAGGAAGTGCTAGAGTCTTTAATATATATCACGGATGTTGATAGGGCAGCTACCCAGTTCCTCTTGAAGTCCATTGTACTATATCCAGATGGAAGAATCCTATTATGAAGGCACTCTTTTTCCGAAGACTATCACGTCATCTAGGTATACTAGACACCTTTTCCATAGTAAATCACTTAGCAAGGTCTCCATCATTGCCTCAAAGGTGGCTGGTGCATTGCACAAACCGAAAGGCATAATGTTATATTGAAATAACCCGATATGACTAGAAAACGCTGTTTTCTCCATATCTGCAGGATTCATTCCTACTTGCCAATATCCAGACTGTAGGTCAATGAGTCGATGGTCTCATCTATTCTGGGTAATGGATACGAATTCTTTTTCGTTACTCCATTTAACTTTCTGTAATCAATACAGAATCGGATGGTACCATCCTTCTTGGTTACCATGCACACAGGACTACTCCATTGATTGATTTGTGTTTTACAGCACTTTAGCGGCACTAAGTGGCTATCCCGTGCTTCAAAGGTTGATAATTTAACAGAGGAATGTGTCAGTGCCCGCGCATATGTGCACCACACACATCCTGAGGGGATAGGAAAGAGGAGATATAGACCCTTTTAAGTGGGCTAGGGAAGCCCGACAGGACTACTCCAAGGGCTATTAGACGGGATTATTACATCCTGTTCTAACATTTTATTGATTTCCTCTTCTGTGACTCTTTTCAGCCAGAGGTAATCGCCTATACAGAATTTTGAATGGTTCCGCATTTCCCGTCTCAATAATATGCAAGACCTTCGTGGTTGGCCCTAAAGGCTCACCAGGTTTAGCAAAGGCATTCTGATATTGCCCCAACAATTCGAGTAAACTCTTTTTATGTTCCGGATCTTCGAGAAGGGTCTCATGATACAATTTTTTTAAATCGTCTGACATATCCTTGGGATCCTTGTCATTCGGTAATCTAAAATCACTTTCAGTGACCGTTTCAGAAAGCGTTACACTTCCGAAAACATGTCCCTTCTTTAAATAGATAGGCCTAGTGCCTTGATTCGAAATCGGAACTACTGTCCAGGATGCGTTAGCAACAATGGTATCCACGGATGTTAATCCGATACTAGATAAGGCTATCACATCTGGCTCTATCACAGCGGCTTGATTCCTCATCGCGGGATCACTTCGTAAAAGTACATCACATGCTACTCCCACAGGAATCCGAACAGTTTGTGCCACTGAGGCCATACTGCTTACTTGTCGCAATACACATCTTACCTTTACAGGATACGGGTATTTCACACTCAACACTCCTGATTGTGGTTCTAAAACCACACCGTACAGGGAGGCGAAATCCAACCCGAGTATCCCCTCATCCGATATATCCGCAATGGTCGCACCCATAAGGAAGTCATGTATGCCATCCATTTGCAACTTCAAACAAGTTCTACCATACATTCGCATTCTACTGCCGTCAGCCGGCTGGGCACTTCCTCCTGATATGGGAGTTTCATGCTCAACCGGTATAAGATCATAGAATTTCTTGGAGACACAAGAGTGACTAGCTCCCGTATCAACTAGAAATTAAGCAGACCTTCCGTTGACAGTAAGGCAAACATACCACCGCCTTCCTTTTAGTAGAGAAGGCGTATCCATAACAACAGGAATCTCATTGTCAGCACCGGGAGTCGATCCACATCCTTTCAGGTATTCCAGACAAGGATGACCCTGGGATAGATGGGTACCACCAACCCTGGCTAACTCATAGCCGTCTACCTCTTTACCAATACTGGGTTTCCCCTGTGCTCCCTGGGCACCTGGTGTATGGGGTTCCCCAACCTTCCGGATACCACTACCCGCTCCGGTGTTGGGCGACTTTGCTTCTTCATGGGAACCTGCATCACGGTTGGTGATACTATGGCAAGTTATGTCACTGGGATCCCCTTGCTTGCCCAACAAGGGACCCCTTTTTAGTTTTCCTCTGTATTACTTACAGAAAAACTACCCGGCGGTCTAGGCACCGGTTTCTCTGCTGTACACTCGGCAGCATAATGCCCTAGAGTTTGGCATCTGAAACATCTCCTTCTGGACTTATCCACTCGGGGGCACCTCAGAGCTTCAGTCAAACGAGTGACTAGGGTCTCTACTAAATCTGTAGGTGCGGCTGAAGCAGCCATAGTGGGGGTATCTACAGTTTTAGTTGATGGCGGGCAGCAAATAGCAGGCTTATAAATTCCTGTCTTGCTTTTGTCTCTTGGACCTATTTTACGATACCGTTTTTGGTGGTAATACTTGCCTGCGATTTGGACAGCGTCGATGTGTTCTCCATTTTCATCAGACACATACTCGTTATCAGAATTAACATCCTGCAACTCTACAGGAGCTATTTGGCCCACTCCGGGAGTTCCAAATGGTGCTTCCGAATACTGTATTGGCGATGTACGCAAGGGACTATGGGGTAAACCCACTAATCTCTTCTTTCTGTCATAGCCATCTATAGCCATAAACAGATCGCTGAAGGAAGTTTTATCCTTCCACGAATCCCATACTACTTGCTTATGGTCATCGTCTCGTAATCCGCCAAAGAATTGTGTAAACAATTCTTGCAGATAGCAATCATCATCGTGTGCCCAATTCGGTCGGGCTTTCGACAATAGATCTTGTAGTTCTAAACCAAATACCTTATGGGATTCCTTCGGTTTCTGAGTCCTTTTCTTAAAAGTGACCCATGGATCCTCTCTTATGATGGAGCCGAATAAGTAAGCGGCACACTCGACCAATTGGTCGTACGTACCGTATATACCCTAGGCAGTCCTCCACTGGTTTAGAGCTACTTTTCCGCCTTTACTTAACCAACAAATGAGATAAGGTAAGGCTTCTTCCTTAGTCCAACCACTACAGTTGACTTCATCCACGAAGGCTTGGTACCGGTCCCTCGATGGTTCATTCGGATCATAAGGAGGGGGTATTCTAGCATTCCTTCTTGCTGGATTAGCGCAGCCTCGAAGCCTGTCGGCCTCTCGCATGCTCCAATCCATGATTTCCATGCCGTCGGCACCTTTCCGGTAGCAATCAATACCCAGATTTTGGATGCATTGACTCCTATCGAAAATACTCTGCATTGCAGCAGGCATGGAGGCCCTACGATTAGGCTTCCTACCATCCCCTCCGGATCCGGATGCTGATCCTCCTGGTGGTCCATTCGGGGGTCCATTTCCACCGGGTACTGAAGCCCCACTTGCATATCCTCCGGATCCACCATTATAGCTGGCCAATCCGTACTTATATGATTGGTTTCCGGTATACCTAGGATGATAACCATTTTGGTTTTGCCCTTGGTTATATCCATTCCTTGAGTACCATGATCCCAATCCGGAACCTCTATACTGTGGTCTCGGGTGATAGCCATTTCGACCATTTCCGATATTATTTTGTCCGGCATTTCCAGGTAGACACTGGACACCGGATACTCCCTGGGGAATGTGAGTATGTGATATCACATTCCCTCCTGATCCTGTCATCGCAACCTGTGACAATGGTACAGGCTGAGGGACTGCTCCTGATGGTGCCTGCGCGCGAACAACATTTGGACCAGGGGTCAGATACCTGGGTCTAGCTGGGGTGCTATGTCCCGGATTCAAAAAATAAGAGGGGGACGTCAGCAGAGCTCTTACCGGTGCCGCTGCCTGGGGTGTAGGTGGTGGAACTGTATTCCTTATAGGAACATTTGCTTGCGGTGGTCTCATTTTACCACTTAGATCGGGTATAGGTGGTGCCCGTCCCACGTGTGGATCTCGCCTCGGATCCGCAGCTGGGGACGTATTATCAACGAGTGGCTTAGTGGCATTGACAGAACTAGTCGAACCGTCAGAGTTCACTCCCCCGGAACTAATACCATCCAGTTTCGAGTACACTCCAGAACTAACATTTTTGTTCGCTCCATCTTTAACAAAGGGTTAAATCTGGTAGGTTGTGTCTGCTGCTGGCCGGTAGGGGTGGAGACTATCCGATAAGATGGTATTGTTACTATTCCATCATCATTATTCAGCATGTTTGAAACGATACTTGGATATATATTTGCTACAGATTTTTGTACCGCTTCAACATACTTGTCTAATGCCAATGCAGTTTCCTGCAATTCCTGTATGTCTTGTATCATGCCTTCCTTATCTTGTTTTAGTTGTTGATTATATGTTATTATCCCCAACCTAACCAATTCATTATCCTGAGCTTGCTTGTTACATTTTTCTTTCAAGTCTTCTAACAGTACGATAATGTATTACTTCAGCTTCTGTATTTACTTTTTCTCGACAGAGCTGATCATTCGTATCTACATATTCTTGTATAAGATTATGTTTCGAATCATATTCCTTTTGGAATGATTGTCGCATTTCATGCAGTCTGTCTCTTTCGGTCTGAAGATCAGTCATATAGCTTTTTCTCTTCTGATCGAATTCTTTTCTTAGTTCAAGAAGATCGTGTTCGAGTTGTTCCTTTTCTGAAACAACTTCATCCTTTGCTTTATTTAAAACATTTAATGTTTCATTCAATGCGATGTAGGTGTCATTCATCAGGAAGACATCCAGTTGTTTTAATTCCTCGCCTTCACGTATGCTGTATGTTGCATCACCTATGGCACTGTAATCCAAGATTGGCAAACCTGATCTTGGAACATCGTAAGGTAGCTCTCCAAATGTTACCCTTTTTGTAGGCATAGGACCTTGATGTTCCGGGTTAGTGCTTCCACCAGCCTCGAACATCGAATTGCATAATTCTCCAGCGAGAGAATTATTTTCTATTCGTCTCTGTATAGATTGTTCCCTTCTAACAGAGTCTGGTATCTTTTCCTCACTATTTCTTTGATAATGAGGATCGGATTGTCGCCAGGCTGAATATCCGTCATCCTGGGGATTCGAATGGGCTTGTACCACTAGGGTACCATTCGCATTGTCTTGGACAGATACCTGTCCATCAGGGTTAAACTGAGTTAAGTCATTTAACCCATGTATATGCTGTTCGGACGTTATAGTCCGGGCTATACACGCCAGAATAAACTGGTCACGGCACCAATGTAATGGTTGGTATTTCTAACCAGTGGGGGGTTTGTGTCTCGTAATTCAAAAGGAAAGACAAAGACGGTATTCCGAGCGTATGCCAACAGTTTTATTTGTTACACCTTCCGGTTACCCCATAACTCTATGACTAGGATAACATGATATTACATGTGTTATGTACGGAGGCCTACATGGCCTCTGACGTGGTAGGTGAGCGCAGAGTCTTTTATAGGTGTCCCACGGACCCGGATAGGTGCTGCCACCTATCCAGAACCTCAGGAACGCCAGGCGACAGGTCTCTGTCGTATCCCAGAAGTTGGCACATCCCAGAAGTTGGCTGCGCATGCGCAATCCATGTTTTAAGCCTATTATCGCTCATGGGCCACAAACATCAATGAAAATAAGTAATATTTTGAAAACATAAAAACCATGATAACATCCCTCTCTTCTTATAGAATTTGAAAGGACAACAACCCTAATGATACTGTCCCTACGCCGTAGAAATATGAAACGGGTAAAGTTATTTTGAAAATTACGGCCAACTTCTGGGATGCTCGACTTTCGGGATACGACAGTCTCACCTGCCACGCCAGATGGCACCAGTTATTATTATACCTCTACACTTGCAATCATATGAATTCTATAAGAGACCAATGGAACATATCTATATTATTGTAGGGGCCAGCTCTGCCGTAAGGCCAGCAGCCCCATTTCTGGAGATCCCAGCCCCCAGGGGCTGGCATCCGGTGGTAGCTCCCCCCTACGTGTGTGTCATACCAATCCAGGTGTAGGTGCCTGGAACGGTATAATACAGATACGCTTCGACCCTGGCAGTACTGTGTACTGGTAGGTCAACTGGGAAGTCAGGAGTGCCTCATACTGCTTGATAAAGCCCAAACCGATCTGGTTGGGAGGAATGCTTGGTGCTGGTTGGCCATGGTTGAAGCTGGTTGGGAGGAGTGTAGGGGCCAGCTCTGGCTGTAAGTCCATGGCGGTAGGCCATCTGCCCCGTTCCAGTTGCACCAGCCCTCAGGGGCTGGTCAGCCGGTATAAGCTGCCCCCCTTGTGTATCATACCGATCCAGATGTAGGTGGAAGGTAGAGAATGTCAGACGGGGAAGTAGCTCAGCGGTAGAGCTTCCGCCTGCAGGTTGGAGGGTCCCGGGTTCGATTCCCGGTTTCTCCAGGACGTTTTCCGCCGACCTCTACATTATATTGAACAGTACCAAGATACTGCATAATTATGCTAATTATGCAAATAATATGCACAGATATGGAATGTTTGGTATCAATCTGGGGTGTTTCGTCCCCCTAAAGAACATGCCCCCCTAAAAAATTGGTTTCGAAAAAGAATAAGCGAAATAATTTTTTTGACTAGGTCCCCCTAAAGAACATGCCCCCCTAAGAAATTGGTTTCGAAAAAGAAACCAGCCAGTCCACCTGTGCCCTTACCATGGTGTGGACACGCACTACCTTCTGCCAAAAGATACCTGTTTTGCGCTCAACTTTAAGGCAGGAAGAGGTCGAAAAAGGGTTTTTTGAGGGGGGGGGTACATGCCAGTGCAGGACTGGGTGCAAGGGGTAGTAAAAAAAAAATTCAAACAGCTATGGACTCCTCTGGAAAATCGTTTTTCTCTCAGAACCCTATTATCGCCCAACAATGTCTCTGTCTTCAGGCCATTTTGGCCTTTCCCCAGCATTTTTGGCCTCTACAGCAATGTTTTCAGGGTATTGATGAAAGAATGATACAGATCTGTTCTCGGACCACCAAAGGGGCCGCACAGCACGCGGTGTCATGGTTTGTTCAAATCTAATATAGTGAGGAATTTTCCTTCAATTTCTTGGTACCATGCGACAAACAAAGACAAGTTGTGATAATAATCCATGTGTACTGTGATGATAAAGCCCGTTTCCTTTCAAGTATTGACATATTAGGGCCAAAAACGCAGACACATCGCTGCATTGTAAACAAAAGCACTTTCGCTGGTACAGCAGCTACTGCAGCAGTACCAATGGTACCAGCGAACACATGGCTTCTGGCGCGAAGAAACTGGGTCAGGCCACTTCCAACAGCCAATTAAATGGTGAGTATGTATCCGGGTGACGGATCACGCCACTCCGTAAGCCAATTAAAGAAAGGGATGTGGGGTGAATCCGTCCGTGTGTATGTGTGTGTGGGGGTTGGGGGGTTGTGGTATGAGTGGGGATTAGCTGTAGGCCAGGGGACGTTAGGGATAGCTTTTACACATTTTAGAAACACTGGTGGCCCATACGCGGGGTCAATGCGTCCGTCTAACTGCCTCAGCGGCGTAGCAGCCAATCAAAGACGGGGACCTCGGGGGAGGGAGGGAGGTGTTCCGCTTGGGCAACACGCGTCTAGGGCAGACCGGACAGCGGCCGGACAAGAGGAGGTTGAACCGGCGCTGCGAAACGGCTGCGTCTCGCCGACCCTCGGACAGTAAACAAAGTGTCCCATGCGGAAACGGACATTGCCAGCGATCAAATAAATTGACAAATTAAAGACTAAAAGGCAGTCCATCCGAAGGATATATGATTGCAGTTATGTTAGCTAACCCTCCCACTATATGCCTAAGATTTATTTAGTGACTGTCAATGCCTAGATAATTTTAATGCAGTGATTAATCATTAGCAAAAATGGCGTCGGTGAAATACCATAATTAGGCACATCAAAGTCATCTTTACACAAAAACACAACCATCTAAAATTATTTCACCTCAAAGCTTCAAAAGATGGGGACATTATGCATTCAATTCATTTGGAGAGACTCAAATAGACTCAAAGTTTAATTTAGAAATATATCTATGAACATAGGCTTACTCCCATTGAGATAGCACTACACGAAGGGTCCTGTCCATGAACGGTTGAGCGATATAGTGGGATTTGGAGTAGTACTGAGAACGAGCGCCAGGGCGTGGCTGTAATCGGTACCACCTCCTCTTCGACCAGACCAAGGGGGGGGGGTATGACCTCCCATTCTAATTCAATGTAAGTTCCCTCCACCGGCCAAAAACGACCAGTCAGGCCCCTACTATAGCCGTATAGATGGACGACAAGGGTGGAGGGGAGGGATAGACCAGTCAGATTCTATACTCAATTTCTGACGATCCGGATTCCAGGTAAACAGCTCCTTCCAGTATGCTTATAATAAAACTGCTGTCTCGAGACAGCAGTTTAATAAAGCTGTCAGTATGTGGGGTGTACATATTTGTCCAAACACTTTTATGATGAACATAATTGTATGCTTATATCAGTGAATGGACGGGTATATAGAGTACCATGGTAACAACTACACCTTTTCTTTGGTTAAAGCAAAGATATGACCCTGTGGACATGCATTTGGATTGGTAATTGGAGAAACCCCGCATATATACGGCGCACACCCAACTTGGGAAAATGCTATAAGGCGCATCCATGACTTGATTCATGTATAAGACGCGCCTTATACGCGAGAGATTACGGTAGATGAAAAGTGAGGTCGTAAAGGTGATATCTAGTGCAGACTATAGGAAAGCAGTAAGTAGAGATGAGCATATCTTGAATTTTTGGTTCCAGATTTTGGAGGTTAAAGTAATAAAAATCAGTTTGTCCTCTCACTAATATTGGTCTTACATAAATTCTGAAGATACCTATCGGATGTCCTCCCTAAAATGGACCCAAGGATCATGATGGAGGCCACCTTTTGTTGCTAGGTCAAGTGGTTACAGCCACCTTTTCCTAGCAACAGACCCTTTCCGGGCCAAGGAAAGGAAGGCCTCCAGCTAATCTTTGAAAATAGATCCCTTTACTCTCTGCTCAACCGGCTAATCATCCCACAGATTGTAAACCTCCTAATGCTATATCTGAATCTGGATGTTGAATCTTACAGACATGGCACAAACACAGTGATTTTGAATGTTTCCCTTAGCAACAATGCTATTATTTAATCTAAGCATTTTGAGAGGAGTTATGCATTTCTCTCTAGTTCTCAAACCACTGAACTTGCATGCATGGTATTTTGATATGACATGGGTACTTGGAATTATTTATTAACAGGGGGTGGGTGGTGGGTTTGAGGGGGGGTCGTAAAAATTTCAGACCCCTCCTGTGGGGGGGGGCGTAAAAATTATTGACCCCTCTGAGCAAAAAAGCCAGCGCATTACTATAGATTAATTTCGGACGATGCTAGGGAGAAGCGACCTGCTTGCACGATGCGACCACTCAGAATGACGGTTTGCCCCAGGGAGCATGGCGTCATACGGAACACTGTTGCTAGGCAACACTTATTTGTGTACACCTCTCCAAGGGGAGGTGGTTACAGCTACCATGGTTACTGGTAACCATGGATTGAGGCCTGGATACTGTATCTAGGCCTCATTTATGAGCAGTTTCTTCCTGTGGGGAATCATCAGGCATCTGTTTGTGCTGGATTAGACACCTACCGTAATCTCCCGCGTAGAAGGCGCGCCTTCTACGCCAAACAAAATGCTGCTGGGTCTTATATGCGGGAGGGGCATTGCCTTGAGTTTGGGGTGCGCCTTAAACGCGGGTTTTTCCAACATCTCAATTGGGAAAACAGGCATCCCCAGCCAACTTAAAAGGGTCTATTTCTTCTCTTTCCTATCCCCTCGGGATGTGTGTGGTGCACATATGCGCGGGCACTGACACATTCCCCTGTGAAATTGTGTAATGTAGTTCTTGCCACAAATATGACCTTAGTTGTCGAACTCGCGTTAAACATCTATTACTCACTCACTCAATTGGGAAAACACCCCAAAATAATGCCCACCATGCGCTGATGACAGCTTGAACTCATAAAGCTCTAACCGCGGCAGACCGGGAGGTGTCGACGCGCTCGCCGGGAATAAGGCCCACCATGCGCCGATGACAGCTTGAACTCATAGAGCCAGCACCGCGGCAGACCGGGAGATGTCGACGGGCGCTCGGCGGCTTCAAGCCCACCATGCGCCGATGACAGCTTGAACTCATAGACCCAGCACCGCGACAGACCAGGAGGTGTACAGGCGCTCGGCGGGCATTACGCCGACCGTGTGCCGATGACAGCTTGAACTCATAGCGCCAGCAGCACGGCAGCCCGGTCGGTGTACAGGCACTCAGCGGGCATTACGCCAACCGTGTGCCGATGACAGCTTGAACTCATAGCGCCAGCAGCACGGCAGCCCAGTCGGTGTACAGGCGCTCGGCGGGCATTACGCCAACCGTGTGCCGATGACAGCTTGAACTCATAGCGCCAGCAGCACAGCAGCCCAGTCGGTGTACAATAGGGGGGGAGGGGGGTTGGGAAGGGGGGGTGGGGAGGGGGGCGCCTTCTACGCGAAACAGCCCCCCTGTGAGTTGGAGGGGCGCCTTCTACATGGGTTTTTCCAGAAATCAACCCAGAAGAGGTAGGTGCGCCTTCTATGTGAAAAGGCCTTCTCTGAGTTGGGGGGGCGCCTTCTATGCGAGCTGCGCCTTCTACGCGGGAGATTACGGTACTGCTTGAATCTGGATCGAGATTTAAAAAAAAAAAAAAAACTCGCAAAAAACTCCCAGCTAATCATACAGTGAGTAAATGACTTAACCATTAGGCTGTTTTATTCTAATAATCGGGCAGAGACTTTCGGCAATTTCAAATTTTACTGATACCAACGGGAATTTGCAGTATTTGACCAAAAACAATTTTGTTGAGGCCACACCAAATTAAAAACTTGGTCTATGGATTTTCGTTTTGAGAGGGAGGGCGAATTTTTTATTATTTTTTTTTTACCAATGATTGTCTAGGTGAAATTCTTTTAAGCTACCGTAATCTCCCACGTATAATGAGCATCTGACATATAAGGTGCACCGGTCGAAGGAAAACATGGAAGGCGCACCTGGGGCTTCATCTTTGAAGGGTTAAGGAGTGATCGTTTTTTGACAACGGGGGCAGGGGGGCTGGTGGGTCAAAATAATTATGGGTGGCCATGCCATGCTTTACTGTTATCTGGCTATACAGAATGACCCTCCCCCCCCATTCTTCACATTGGGGTTTTGGCCAAAAAATTAAGACAAAGTTGGTGCTCAATGGTGGGGATATGAGGGTAAAAGCAGGAAATCTGAGAATAGCGAAATATGGTGAATAGAAGTGGGCACTCACTCTCCCTATATAGTACATGTACATAAGTGTAAACTTATGGACGTGTTGTGTTAATATCCTGCAGCAAAAAGTTCTAAGATTATGTTGGGAGAGCAGGCAGGAATAGAGGCACTACCATATATTAAAGGGCACGGCGGGACCCTCATAGAGTGAGTACCCCTGCGGGGCCGATCCTAGAAGCCGCAGAGCCGATCCTAGAAGCCACAGATTACGGTATGTATACCCTGTTACTGTACTTTAAGGCTTAAACCTGTAGGTACTTTATTGCTGTCATTAAAGAGTATATCATTGCTGTCTGTCCTGTAAGTGTATGTACTTTATTGCAGACCTTTAGTTACAGGGTGAAACCCGATGTACTTCATTGCAGTCTTTGAGGGGTTCAACCTGTGTGTGCACCAATACCGTCCTTAAAGGGTTAGACCTGTATGTACAGTACTGCGGTCCTTAAAGAGGTGAATCTGTATGTATATCACTACTACCCTTGAAGGGTTAAAGCTGTATGTACTTCACTGCTATACTTAAAGGGTTAAACCTGTATATCATTATGGTCCACAAAGGGTTAAACCTGTATGTACTTCATTGTGGTTTAATTATAAAGGGTCAAACATGTATGTACATCACTCTGTTCTTAAAGAGTTAAACATGGGTGTACCTGATTTAATGCTATACGTTTTAGATTTAAGATTTAAGGCAGTATGAAATATACCGGGTAGGTAGACTAAAGGATAGGCAGTATGTGGGATAGGCAGAGTAGTGCAAAGTAACTTGTCAGTTTTGGATACTGAAGTATAGGCAGACAATCAGATATGTTAATTGTGGTACTAACTTTCGTTAACATACTGTATCTATAAAGAGTTCCAATCATTTTCAACATTATTTTTGTACATTTTTAGAAAATACAATGTACTTTCATCATGATCCAACCTCATTTCTGGATACTTTTGATCAGTTTCTGTGAATCCAGACCAAAAATGTTGGATTCAGCAGGGTTTTTTTTTTGGTTTAGATGGCCTCCTCTGTTCATTTGATTTCACACTGATAGATGACTACAACAGCTCCATAAACCACCTAATCTGTAATAAAGGAACCTCTGGGGCAACACATGATAGGGAACCGATACCATTCTTGGTATACGGTAATACACATAGCGCGGGCGTGCACTGAGCCATACTACCCCTTATCTAACCCATTACAGGGATATTGCCAGGATTTTTGCCAATGAGCCAATGGCGCACTTCTGGAGAGATTGATGCACCATTTAGAGACATAATGGGCCATGAAGTAAGGATGACAACTGTTAGTATGGAAGGAAATTTTTCCTTGTGGACTCCCAATGAAGTTATTTTGAACCTCCACGCCCTCGCATGAAGGTCCCCACTCAACCTTGGTGGTGGACTTATAGGTAAGGGAGTGGTCATTATTTATCAACAGGGTGGTGGGGTGGAGGGTTTCCCCTCGACGGCAGTCAAAATTTTTTGCGCCCCTCTTTGATCTATAGTAATAGTAGTAGCACGCAGGTTTTTTGCTAAAAAGAGGGTGAATTATTTTAGCCCCCCCCCTCAAGACGGGTCAAAATCTTTTTAGCCCCCCCTTGGGAGAGGTCTGAAAATTTTATGCCCCCCCCCCCTCAAACCCACCATCCCCCCCTATTGATAAATAATAACCACTCCCTAAGGCTTTGAAAAAAAATGTGAATGTAAGTGGTCCCAATAGATTTTTTAGGATTGAATTCTCTAAAGGGATGATATAACATTTTTAACATCTTTTATAATCTTTATTACTAATTTCAATATATTATTGATTCTTATAAGTATAATCAGCATTTTCTAAACACAAAAAGAGATCAAAATTCATCGTAAAGGTTGGAAAATGGGTGTTGGGTAAGGATCTGGGACTAAAAAAAAACCCATCAAGTTGAGGGGTTGACTTATAGGTGTGCTTTTGCTTTTTGGCATTATGATTTCATATCAGTCGAATTTTTCTCCTGAGTTGGGGGGGGAGGGTCGACTTATGGTTGAGGTTTTACGGTACAAAATGCTATTAATAAACTGTACAGATGAGTCTGATCCTAGTCGAATTAAGCCACCAATGTTATCTTAATGGGTCAATAACACAAAAGAAAAAAATTAAGTGTGGCCCCACTAGTGTGGGGAGTGAAATGGTCATACTTACTCCAGTAAATGTTGTGCATATGTAAACTATGCATAATTGCGCTTTTAGCTATGAATTTAAAGAAATTTTATTTTGATTTTGGACCCAAAAAAATTAGTTTTATCATCAGACATTTTGTTCAATAACTCTGGTTCTAATAGAAATTTTAAAAAAATTCTTTCCATTTTTGAAAGCCCTGTAGGGGTTGGCGAAAACGTTTAGGGAAACCGGGAGTGGAACCCAGGACCTCTCAGCCTTCAGATGATTGCTCTACCACTGAGCTACTTCCCCGTACAACGTTTTCTACCTTCCACCCACGCCTGGACTGGGGTGACACAGAGAGGGGACATGTGATTACATGACGACCACCCCCTGAGAGTCAGCACATCGTGCACAGGGAAATCACATTCCCCTACACAGCCCCCAACCAGCTTCGACCACCGCTGACCAGCGACCCGGCTCTCCTCACAACCAGACAATTGGGCTTTATCAAGCAGTGTGAGGCATTCCCGATTCCCTGGTCAACTGCCGGTACAAGTACCGAGCGGACGAAGCGCCTGCCGTGTCACACCAGCGCAGGTACCGAGTTCCGTAGCCCCCCTCATGCGGGTCAGGACCATTCGATTTCCCTACCATTGTAGGGGTCGGCGAAAACGTTTAGGGAAACCGGGAGTTGAACCTGGGACCTCTCAGTCTTCAGACGATTGCTCTACCACTGAGCTACTTCCCTGTACAACGTTTTCTACCTTCCTCCCACGCCTGGACTGGGGTGACACAGAGAGGGAACATGTGATTACACGACGACCGGCCCCTGAGAGTCAGCGCACGGGGAAATCACATTCCCCTACAGCCCTATATATGGGGAAGAGGGATGCGCCAAATGGCGCACAATATGGTGCAATTAATGCGCCATTTTAAATATAAATGTACCTATGGCGCAGGGGTGATATCTGCTCATTATAATAAACCCACATTTAACTTTTGCACAATGGATTGAAAGCACTCACAAAAGTGAAGCATCTTCTTAATATATCACATTTCATACAATTGATCATTGTGGAAAACGGGCACCACAATTGATACAATTTCTGCTCTCACACTATAAGGAACTGTATAGGCTTCATGCTGCTGAAATACAATCACGATCTGGATGTGGGGTCTTGATTCATAGTGGACTGTGATGAAAATGTAACTACAGCAGGTGGTTTTAATAAATTCAAAGATGATTAAACCTGATATACTATCAACTAATTCAAAGTACACACTTTCTTTCAAAGTACACATCCCCTTTCATAATCAAACCAGTATTACAGTAAGAGCAGCTTTTGAAATCATGGGAAAGGGGCTGTGCTTCACATATGGAGTAAACTCAATGATTTGTAACAAATGGCCCCATGATCAGAGTTCTGCTATGGACAAATCAAACCGTAATCGTTAAACTTTCTTTCACTTTTGAAATGCATATGTATAGACAATCTTCCATTTAAAAAATAATGTACTTTTAGATCTAAAGACGTTCCTGACTCTTTGACCATGGTTCGCCTTTCGACCCTTACTCTGAAAAAAGGGTGTGATATGGTGTAGTCGTCGCCAAAGTGTTTTAAAATAAAAACGTATCACCCCAGCTGTGCCATAGGATTACTATAGGAATGGGTTATAGGTAGTAAACAGTACTTCACCTATTTGCTAAAATATCAGAGATGCATATATATACTAATGCCTGTAACATGGACATGAACACATTGAGGTAAAATCTCTTACAGCCATCACTGAAATCCGAATCCTATAGGTTCAGGCTGACAACACTGAGTCAATTACTAATAGAGAAGTAAAAGAACACTTACTTATCTACAAGAGTTCGGATCAGGGCCAACGTCTCTAGCACCAAAGAGTCAATACTGGGGCTGTTACTTTGGTGTCGGTGCCGCTTATTTGATGAACCTGATCCATGTCGATGTCTACTGGAGCGGTCTGAGTGCCGTCCGTGTTCATGACGTCGACTGCGACTGTGGTGGTGTCTCTCACTTTCAACCCCAAGGCCCATATCACTGCCTGCACCATTTGCTGTATGCCGCCCTACAGGGTTTGTCAGGCTGTGTCGTGGACTACTTGCTGAGGCACCCATATCTCCTCCTACACCCACTACTACGTCCTCTCCTCCAAGGTTGCCTGGTGTAGCCCCACCGTTAATACTACTGCATGACGCTGTCTTTTCCCGACACAGGCAGACTCCCATCCTATGGGCCCAGGTAAAGAGTGCATCCAGGAAGGCTTGCTGATATCGAACAACAACCGAGCTGCGATGGATAACAATAAAGATGACCCAGAAGTGGACAATCATACCCTCCACCCACAGAGCTCCTCTAGAATAGGGCGCCGTGGGTGTTCAAAGTTACTCATGTTGGGAGATGAGTCTAACATAGTCCCGACGACCTCATATTGTGATGTTAGTCTGTTCATCTGTGGAGATTAAACAAATCAGAGCAGTCAGATTAGTGTGAGTTCCAGTGGTATGACGAGCATGGTTGTCAAAATATCATCCTAGTTAATATTCAACAGTTCAAGTCTACATCAAAGACCAATATATATGTATTCCATTTGGCAGTAATTTTCTTGCATTAACTTGTCATAAACGGACTAGAGGACAGTACTAAAACCTCAAAAATTAAACCCCAAGATGCGCCTTATAGATTTTCCTTCCACTCAGGGTGCATCTTATGTGTGGGACCTGTCCTTTACACAGGAGAATACGGTACCTCATATATGTGCACCCTGAGTAAAGGTAAAACCCAACAATGTAGGGATGTCATTGACATCCCATTTTTTTCGATTCCGATTATCAGGATTTTTAGTCTCGATATTCCGAATTTTCCCGATTTTATGATATAAATTTTACCGTAATCTCTCGCGTATAAGACGCGTCCTCTACGCCAAACAAAATGCTGGTGTGACTTATAGCTTACTCTCAAGTTGGGGGTGCGTCTTATACGAGGGGTAATTTTACTATAGAAATGTACTGAATTTACAAAATTGGTACCTAAGATGTGCGTCTTATACGCGAAAATGCTTTTGCTGAGTTTGGGGTGCGTCCTATACGCGCAGCGCGTCTTCTACGCGGGAGAATACGGTAGTTTCAATAGGGCCAAAAAAACATCTAAAAAACTGATACAGGTGGGGGGAGGAATAGCAGTTAAATGTTAGAAAACATGCCAAAGTACCACACACGAAATTCTTGACAACTTTTGAACTACCGGGTAATACAATAATGTAGATATGATCCACTTGTCATTTTAACAGATATCATAGCAATCATAGACATTTTTTTATCATGCATTGGTAATGGAGGGATGTTTTTTAGTACCTGTGCTGTTATCGACTGAATTTTGAGTAACAGAAAAGCACCAGCCCATTATTTACTGATACATACAGCATAGCCCCTCAGAGCTTTTTTTTTTTTTAATACAAGGAAATCCATGCCATTTCGCCTGCACTTTCTTGCCCATGACCTTAGCAATCACATTCATGTACACGTGTAGCCCCTTCCCCATACATTTATACTTTAGGGGAAAGAAATCCATGCCTTTTCACGTTTACTTTCTTGTTATCTTCTTTATCAATAACCCTCCATCTTGCCCATGACCTTAGCAATCACATTCATGTACATGTGTAGCCCCCTTACATTTATACCTTAGGGCCCAAAGGTTCTAAGGGCATCAACCCCCCAGGAGAAAATATTTACAATTTATTGCTTGTGGATTTACTGTCCAGATAAATTCGTTAGAATACACATGGTCCCTACCTTATTGCAATACTGACACTGTAAGCTTCAATTTGATACTAAATATGTCTATATGGGTGTAAACATGTCAGGGGGTTCAGCCCAAAACATCTTCTTCAACTATGATGTTATTATATATCGATATAAGGGTGATGTCGATACGATATTTACCATTTAAATAATGACGATACCTCAATATTGTGGATATCGATGACATTCCTACCCAACAGGGGCATCTGGGGTGGATAATTGAAGTTTATGTATCCCTGGTATCATTCTATATACAAAAAACCTCACCTATAAGGCAGAATTTTTTTTGAAGTCATTTATTGGGCAATAACAAAGTACATAGTAAAATGTAAGATGTTTAACCTAGCACCTACGCATTGTAGTGCTTACGCTAGGACCCACAACATAGCTTAATTCTATTCAAAATACATTTTTGAAAATAACAGTAGCAGTCACATTACATAGTTTCTTCTATATAGTATACCAGGGTTGTAATAGTTGTAGACTACCCTAAGTAACAAATTTGATATCAATGATATGCCTCAAGTTATGATGATAATGAAATGAGATGAACATGAAAGAAATATCACAAGTTTATTACATATACTTAATAATTACATAAAGCAGTCTGGATAAACTTTCCTTACACTATTTTTAAACTTATAGATATTGTTGAAGACAGTATATTCTGGTTTTAGTTGGTTCCATCTTATTATAGCCCTATAATAAGCACTTCTTAAGACAATTGGCTTCAGGCTGTGTGGAACAATGAATCTTTTACCTTGATAAAAGCGTGTAGCAATATTCCTCCTATCCACAAGATTAATATTCTGGGCCAGCATGAAACCATAAGATAATAGATGTAAGTCTCTTCAGACATAGGTCCGAGCAATTGCCCCGATCTTGTATTTGTTTGGTGGTCATAATATTGTTCTCTTCTAGTTTTACCTTATATACCAATCTTAAGGCTCTATTCTGTAATAATTGTAGCTCTCTATTTTCCCCTCTATAATCCCTGTCCCAAATGTAATCACAGTAGTCAAAGGTTGGTAGTATTATAGATTTAAAAACAGTTAGGGAAGCACATTCATCTAACAAGTTTCTCACTCGACCCATTTGGAAAATCTTATGTCTGATCGTTCTCATTGCATTTTCTCTATGTCCCACAAATTCCATCTCGTTATCCATTTTTAAGCCTAGATAAGCAAAATTATTAACCTTTTCTAGGATCATATTATTCATCAAAAACTGTGTTCTTTCATTGGGATTAATGTTAAAAGCCATCCATTTGGTTTTCTGTTCATTAATAGTAAGAGTATTATTTAAACACCATGATACAATTTTTGGAATGACTTGGTTCTTTGTATGAGGTGAGTCCACTGATACAACAGCATCATCTGCATATAACGTAATATCACAATCTACTGCTTTGGATAGAGAGTTAATATAAAAAAAAAAGCACTGGACCCAAAACTGAACCTTGAGGAACCCCATATGTAATGGGTTTCAATGAAGAAATGATATCATTAGCTAAAGTGCACTGGTATCTATTAGATAAATAATTTTTGAAAAAATCACATGTCTTATTACTAAGTCCTAAAGCCTCCAGTTTTTGCAATAATTTTGAGTGCGAAACTGTATCAAAAGCTTTTTTGAAGTCAATATATAGACAATAAGTTGGTTTGTTAATAATAAAGTTGTCTATAATTGTTTTGAGGTGTTCAGTAATAGCAGTCTGGGTCGAATGTCCCTTTCTATAGCCATGTTGAGTTGGACACAAACGACATGCACAAAAGACCATGTCTTTCCATTTATAACTGCAACCTTTTACACACAATTCTTTCAAGTAATTTTCCTGTGATTGGTAGTAGACTTATAGGTCTAATATCCCCTACGTTCATAGAGTTCGCCTTTTTGGGTAAGGGTATTACTGTAGCTAATTTCCAGTCATCAGGGAAAATGGCCGATGTCAAGCACTTATTATACAATGATCTAAAGACATCTGGGATAGCAAACAAGGCCTCTTTTATCACAAAAGATTTACAATGTTTTATAGCTGATGGTTTCTTAATATCTATTGCTTTTACTAATTTAATAAAGTCTATGTAGTACAGTTCAAAGAGAAGATCAGTATCCGCTACTGGGGTACAATACGGGGCAGCCAGATTTTCATTTCCATCTCCTGTTGGGAGTGCCTTTGCTAATTTTTCACCAATTGCTGTGAAAAAACTATATATTCAGCACAATCATCAGGAGGAATAACTACATTTGTAGTGTAATTTCTTAGTTTGATCAGGGAGGCACATGTCCTATTGGGAAATAATTTTTTAATCGCTTCCCAAAATTTTACAGGATCATCCTTTCTATACTCTAATAAATTTACCATCTCTCTTTTTTTATTGTTAAAGATTTGAGTTTGGACCCTATGCTTATAAAAATTGGCTATTCTCCAGTCGTCTTCCATCATAGTATTCTTTGCTGTCCTATACAGACCATCTCTTACTTTCATCAGGTCCCATATATCTTCAGTCAGCCATGGTGGCGTGTATTCCGGTATAAATATTGTTCTAACAGGGCACATATCATCCAGAGTATCATTTAACACTTTGAAAATACTATTCCATATATCATTTGGATTTACTTGTAATAATACATCTTCCCAATTCTAATTAACTAGGACATTTCTCAGAGTTATGATTTCTATATGATCTAGCTTTTACCCTTTTCTTTTTTATTTTATGTCGTTGACATTTGATTACCAAATATACAGGACAGTGGTCTGAAATATAATAATCCAGAGTCCCATGACAAGAAGCATTGTGGACGTTGGTATAAATGTGATCAAGTAAGGTACCTGATTTTGGACGGGTTATTACATTAATTAATTGAAAAAGATTGTTGTCGGTACAGAAATCATCTACACATGAGTCATTCACATCTTTTTTGTTGAATAAGTTTACATTGCTATCTGGTGGTCTATAACATACAAACAACACCTTATATTTGGTAACATTGATTTCAACATCTACGCACAAAATTTCATAATTCTCAGTGATATAGGATGAGTTTAGGTCCGGACAAACAATATAGTGATCTCTTAAGTATAACATCAGTCCACCTGCTGTCTTTTCTCTAATAGGAAACCTGTCCAAGCGGACATATTGATATCCTGGTACATGTAGGTCAGCATCCAACACAGATGGAGAAAGCCATGATTCCACTATTCCTGTCATATCTACTTCAGCAAATAATTTAAACACATCGGTTCTCTTTTCATACATTGACCTAGTGTTAGTGCAAATTATTTTTAGCCCCTTCATAGGGGTTAGTTCATGTAGGAAAATCATTCAGTATCAGCTTATTTAGTTAGATTAATGTGGGTGAGAAAAAGAGTGAAGAGGAATGATACCTAATATGAGAAAAGCATATATGTCGTCTTGCTAGCATGGCTGTCATCATGGAAGAGGGTTAGCTGGCACTTACCCATCATGGTTACTATTATTTATTTCTTAAAAAAACAAATTAGCATGATATGTGTACATACAACGTATTTATAAGGGTTGTTAGCATGACTAATTCAAATTGTTGAAGGTTATAATAGAGTACAAACAAAGGAAACATTATAACATTATAATACACTTGATAACATATAGCAAGGTAACACTTGATGGTGATAGACAAAGTATGCAATATATCTATATTAGATATGAAGTCAGCATCAAAAAGCAGTCAGCTGTTCAGCTCGTTAGTAGGTCACTATGCCATTGGTTATTAACGGCGTCCTCAAGGTGGGAGACGCTGTAGATTATACACTGTCGTTTCTATATTTGGACGCGGACGCGGAAAGGGCAATTATGTATATCTATAGCTCGATGCAGCAAGTTGGGAACCTGAGTGTTTTCCAGTTTTGGAGGCAGCTGTGCATGTAAAATGCCTTTATTCAAGGGTCATTTTTGCATATGCTGCAGAAGACAAGTCTTGTGTATGATTCTATCTCAAAAATCATAAGAAAATATGAAAATAGAATCATTTGCTATGCATTATTCCCTCATAATACATGTCAGACGAGACAAAATGCACTGTGTAGGTCCCATACGGGCTGGTAAAGGTCCATGCTTATAAATGTCTTCATCATTTTCAAGATAAGAATATCTGAAGTCCTGAACAATGTGAACAGGTCCATGGTGCAAAACCCTTTTGATCTATTAAATTCCATCATCAATTGTTGTTTTGACCTGATGATTCATTGAAAACCATATTGAAATGCTATTAGAACCCCATATTAGGCATGTGAGGCCTATTATGATGCACTATTAAGCTATTTAGGTGTAAATAGTGTAGGGGCTCGTAGATCATGATATAGTGTGAGCGTCTTCCGCGAGAGGGCGTTTCGAGCGGTGCGCCCATCACCGGTAGTCACTAGAGGTCCTTACGACCCCTGGTCGCTGCGGGGTGGTGGCAGCACTGTTCGCCTCGCTCCAGCTCCTACCTGGGGCCAGGGAAGGCGTTAGTCTGGCTCTGCCTGTCAACGGAGTCGGACCACTTCTTACCGAGCTTAACATTTCATTAGGCGACCCATATCGAGGTAGATGTAAACCATACACCGAAAAAAACATGTGCCAGTTGCACTAACCCGAGATCCCTTGTCTGGTTTTCACTTCGAACCATTTGAGTCATATATTCGAACCACTACACTGGTGCTGTGACCAGTTCTTGGTGTTAGTGCGCGGCCCTGGAGGCCGAACATGCACACAATGGATCCCGAGAAAGAAGTTCGAGTACCTCAGGATCCACAACGAATGACACTGTTCATACCAACGACACAAGCCGAATCCAAATGAAAGGGTACACCTCAATAAGCGGACCAAAAGTAGAGAGGGTATTTCGAAACCTCAGGTCCGAAGAGATGCCCGCTCCAGTCACGAATTCCACATATAGAATAAGCACAGACTCCACAGAACAATTGACACCAATTATGATGATGACTGTAGACGCTCAACGAACAGCTTCAGCCCGGGCAGAAAAACGTTAAGGAGTCAGCAGCCGATTACTTACGTGAGCAAGCCAAGTTAAGAGATGATGCTATAAATAGAGTCCGCTTGCACTAGGGCTTACCAAGAGTAGAAGACTCTGAGTGAAAGGTCTTGAGACTTAGGAATCTGGAAAAGCAATGCGACCAGTACCTAACTGATCAACAACGACTAATGGATAACATCGAGGAACTAGAAGAAAGAACTGGACTGAAAGAACAATTAAATCGAGACCTCGAACTGCAAATGTATGTCATTCAAAAGAAACTCAAACTCGCTAAATCAGAGTGGGAAAATGAGAAACTTAGAAGAACAGGAAGCTACTTCCACCATTCGAAACATCGAATTGAGAAAAGAGGCTGACCAGATAAAAGCCGAAATGGAGCAATATAAATACAAGTTTTTAGAGATTCCAGATCAATGCATCTTAAAAAATGAGGACATAATGGAGTCCATGAAAGATAGCAACCAAGTGTATCAGTAATACAAATGGATCTACTTTATAACCAAGAAATGTCTAACAAGGACATACATTCTGACGTGACTTTTATAAAAGGAACTACACCTTTAGTAACCTCGACGCCAGCCAAAGCTTTGAAGAAGCCAGACCGATACGACCCATTTGTAAATGAGAATGCCGATGTACATGTCCGGAACGATGGTGTCTATGACCCCACACACAAACCCAGCCGAGATGAAACCGAGAAGCGCAAAATAAGATTCAGCTTGGCCAATGATTTGCTGTGCAAAGAGGATGACAGTCCCGACGAACCCAAACACACCCAGTATGGGGAGGATGGACACTTCGAGTTATCATATGACGACGACTCAGTGAACGAGCCCGAACCCTTAGGCACGGGAAACCAAGGTGCAACAGGAGGCAGTGCATCCGGCGCCGCCCGAGGGCCGACAACACCCCCGTAAGGGGCTAGTGGCGCCACGGGGGGAACTTCGAGGCGTAGATCCCGAAGCAGCATGCTAGAGGATATGCTAAATCAATCCGCTAACACCTCGAACACCGCACATAGTGAAGAGACCATCAGAGAGTGGAGTGTTAACCAATGTCAAAAGTTGGTACGCATGAACAACGCAGCTAGATGACAAGCCATCCTTCCAAAGATTTACAAGGGCGTAAAAACGTGGAAAGAATAGTTTTCGAACTTTACTGATGACATGCGATGCAATGCATGGACCCCCGAGGAAGCCCTTCCACACCTGATTCGCTGCTTGAAACATGGTCCAGGCCAGATAGCTGTTGAGAAATGGAATGAAGTATACTTCGAAAGAGGTACATTCCAGCAGTTAGTCGAGATTGCCAGCATTTTGCTGTACAACCTAGTGAGTGAAGATCCTTTTATGCTCTTCAAGAAGCGAACACAGAAACCTCAAGAATCATTTCGAGCCTATGGATACGAGCTGCAATCTCTGTTACAGAGGGCTCGCCCAGGAAGCAACCCCTCAAACAAATACTTTCTGAACGACTTGTTACCACAATTCGTGCAAGGACTTCGAGATGAAGACCAACAGCAAGCAGCCTTAGATGCTTGGAAAGGTAGAAACCCTACCCTGAGGGATCTGTTCGAAGGAATTGAGTGCTGGACAGTAAAAAAGACCTTCATGGCAGGGAAAGTGGAAATGAAGACCTCGAACACCAAAGTTTGCGCGAGTACTAGCACTAGTACGACCCCCATGTCAGGGATACACCAACTGACACACACAGAAATGACAGACAATGATTTCTAGATCATTGAAATCGAGGAGGAGGAAGGGAGCATCTCCGCCGTGCAAGTAAAAAAAGACGTGAAGCGTAAGTATATTCCTCGAAGAATATACAACCGAAACGCTAATGAAGCTCGAGGGGAGACAAGACCCACCACAGATAATCAAACTACCGAAATGGCTGTAAGCCGGCCTCCAAGGCAACCCGTAGCGAGAGCCCCTGCTCCACCTAAGCCACTGGACATGAAAAAGATGATGGAAGATTTCATGAAAACGTTCGCTGAGACTATGTACACCAGACCTGAACAACGAAGGGTGGATCGAAGCAGGCTACGCTGCTACCGTTGTCAAGAGATGGGACACTATGCTCACAAGTGAACGGCCCCAAAGCCTCTGCTATCCCGAATTAATTATGTAGAAGAGAAGCCTGAAGAGGAAAACTAAAGAGGGTCACATCTGTGGCAAAGGATGTGATCCGTAATTCGAAAATCTGCCAAAATGCCACCACTGGTGAGTCTGAGTTAGTTGGAGAGTCAGTACCTTCTGGGGGACTGGTATGTGGGAAGGATCCTCCCACTCCAGTCCAAGCTGGGGGCTCGACGGGGTAGGGACGAAGGAAGGTCAGAACCCAGGGGAGAGATCCCTCGTCAAGAAGAGGGAGGTTGGGTTGAAGAGTTGACGCGTATGAGTGCGGCACACCTCCCCCTGAACCATCCATGTGTAACCCTTTTGAAGGGTTTTGGATGGGAGATCGGTGATTCTCAGGAACAACTCTGATTTGCACAGAATTCCTCTCCTTTGGGGGGGGGGAAGCGTTGGTACATTGCTGTATCGGTGAAGGGGTGGACTGGAGAATTTTTGATTGACACTGGTGCCAGCCATTCGTGTGTCTCGAGAAAATTCTTCAATCTGGTGTCCGGCAACCATGAAACACTACCTGTTGGTGTTAATGCTTGCACGACCGATGGTAGCCAGATGCAGACTTTTGGCAAGACGTTCATACAGATTGGAATGGGGGGCTACGAGTATGTGATGAGCCCCACCATTGCCGACATAAGTGACGATGGAATAATCGGTTTGGATTTCGCAAGCTTGTATGGCGCTGTGTTGGACCCCCCCTTCGGGATGCTGAAAATTCGGCAACCATACAACTGCGAGATCCCATGTATATTGAGACATGTATCCTCGGTAGCCACCGTAGTACAGACTGTGAAAATTCCACCTGGAATGGCCTACGACGTTCTATGTTCTTTGAACAATGCTTTTCGAGGCTCGGACGCTGTGTTCGAACCTAACCCAGAAGTATTGTCTAGCTGGCAGCTAGAATCTGCCGACAATCTAGTGGGAAATGGATCGTGGACGGTAGTTCCTTTTATGAATAGAGGACGAACCCCTGTTTATTTGAAGAAAAATGAGAAAATTGGTGAGATGTTCTTAACTGAATATATCTTGGAAGCTCAATTTCAGACTGAACTGCCTGAGGGCGTAGCCCGAGGGTTACCAGACGACTTAAAAAAACTGGTGGAGGATTCTTTCCTGAGAAACAATTTAGAAAAAGAAAGGCTCGAGCTTTGCTTGCTACATCCTACGAGGCCTTCGGGAAACCTGGAGGCTCGGTAGGCCGTACTAGCAAGGTGTTACACACGATTGACTCTGGCGACGCGAAGCCATTCAAAATACCCTACAGGAGATTACCGCTGAAAAAGAAAATGGAAGCCGAAAGGCAAATTCTCGAGCAGTTGGAAAATGGGTTCTTGTGCCCAGCACGAGCCCCTGGTCCAGCCCCGTGTGTATGACCACGAGGAAGGACGGATCTATCCGATTCTGCATAGATTACCAGAAGTTGAATGGTCTGACTAAAAAGAATTCCTATCCCTTGCCGAGGATAGACGAGACTTTAGACTCTTTGGGGGAAACAAATATTTTTGTACCCTGGATCTCCAATCCGGGTATTGGCAAATCGGGATGGACCTGAAGGACATGGAGAGAACTGCTTTCTCGAGCCACATGGGTTTATTCCAATACAATGTCTTACCTTTTGGGCTGTGTAATGCACCAGCTACTTTCGAAGCTATGATGGAGGAGATACTAAGTGACCTTCTCTGGAAGAGTTGCTTAGTATACCTCGATGATGTCATAGTATTCGGAAAGACTTTCGAGGACTGTATTCACAACCTTGAGTTAGTCTTGAAAAGGATACTAGCTAACGGTCTGAAATTAAAGGCTAAGAAATGTAATCTATTTAAAACATCCATTACTTATCTCGGTCGTATAATAACTCCCGACGGCGTAAAAGCCGACCCTGAAAAACTCCGGACAGTGTCCGAGTGGCAGAAACCCATAAATGCGAAGGAAGTAAGATCCTTCCTAGAGTTCTGCTCATACTATCGAGATTTCCTCCCGAATTATTCTAAAGTGAGCTATCCTTTACAAATACTAGCACATTGGACTCCAGGTAGAGCGAAGAAACGTTTTCCTGGGGAGATGAACAAAATGCAGCCTTCGAGTAAATAAAATACCTGTTTGCTAACACGCCAGTATTAAAGTATCCTACAGCGGATGATCATTTCATACTGGACACTGACGCTAGCAATGATAGCATCGGTGCAGCCATGTCACAGGTCCAGGACAGGGTCGAAGTACCTATCGCTTTCGCTAGTAACACACTGAATAGGGCACAACCAAACTACTGCACCACTAAACGTGAGTTGCTGGCTGTGGTGATGTATACCAAAAAGTTTCGACACTTCCTATGGGGCATCGATTTTACACTTTGAACAGACCACTCCTCCCTGAGGTGGCTCCTTAATTTCAAGGACGCCGAAGGAATGATTGGCCGTTGGCTGGCACACATGTCAGAATTTGGGTTGGAGCATAGCCAGATCCAACACCGAGCGGGTCCGAAGTATGTTAATGCGGATGCCCTATCCCGAAGGCCCATTAGAAAATGCCAGAAAATCGATTGTGATGATTGTGGGGCCCACAATCAAATTGGAGGAGTAGTGCAAGAGTTACATGAATGTAATGGAAATCCTAAGAGGTTCTGGAAGCATATTAATGACATGTTTAAGAATAATAAATCCATTATATACCCCGATATGAAACACCATGAGACAGGGATTGATATTGCTTCTGATGTAGCATGTGAGTATGTGAATGAGTATTTTTGTAATATTGGAAGAGAGCTACATATTGCAGCAGTTGGTGATGATCAATGTAAACTTGATAATGATCAAAATATTGAAAATGTACTTATAAATGGAAATTTCACTGAAACAAACATTAAGGTGAATAAATGGGATGTCCATTACGCTATAAAAGAAATAGACAAAAATAAATCATCTGGGATTGAAGGTATAAGGGGTGATATATTACAATGTGCATTGCTATGCCTAATACATCAATCTACCCACCTGATTCAGACTAGTTTAGATAAAGGTATTTTTCCAAGAGACTGGGCCTCTGTCCTAGTAAAACCATTACCTAAGGATGGAGATTTATCACAGGTCAAAACTGGAGGCCTATTTCCCTCTTACCAATGCCATCAAAGATTATTGAAAAAATTATGTATTATCATTTAAGTGAAAGTAGAAAAGAAATAACACCTTTTGTGACAATCAATATGGTTATAAAAAAGGTACTGGAACAGGTGATGCTACCTTTGATCTTGTAAATGAATTGTTTGAGAATAGAAATAATGGGTACATAACAGGGACCCTTTTCATTGATTTCACTAAAGCCTTTGATAGTGTAATTCACTCAAAATTGCTGGTCAAACTTAGCTTGGGCTAAGTAGGACAAATTTTATGTGGTTCAAAAGTTATTTAGAAAACAGGCAACAGAGAACGAGTTATGGTAATAAAATATCTATAAAGAAATGTATAAAGTATGGTGTACCACAAGGCTCAGTTCTGGGCCCCTTGTTGTTTGTTTTATATATAGATGATGTTGTTAATGTGTTGCAATCGTGTAAGATAAAATTGTATGCTGATGATATAGTAATCTATTGTGCTGCAAAGGACTCGGAGACCATTAAGAATATCATGTATAATGATGTTCAGCGTTTCAAAGCATGGGTTCTAGAAAACAGACTAACAGTAAATCCAAATAAGACCAAATTTATGTGGTTATGTAGTGCATTTAAATTAAAGTACTGTCCTGATCCAAAAATTGAATTCAATGAGAGTACTGTTCAAACAGTGACCTTCTTCCCTTATTTGGGAGTCCACATTGATAGCAAACTGAGCTTTGACAAGCAAATTAAAATAGTTAAAAGAAATGTATGTAATAAATTATTTCGTTTTGCCAAATTAAGAAAATTTCTGACTCAAGATCAGAGTGTAAAGATATATTGTAGTACAATAAGACCAATTATAGAATAATGTTCCTTCATTTCAACTAGCTGTAATGAGGAAGGTTTGAAAGCTTTACAACGCTTACAAAATAGAGCCTTAAGGATATGTCTAAAATACAACATTAGAAAATACAATGTTAAAGAATTACATATGCTGTGTGATATAAGTCTATTGGAAAAAAGGTTTGATATGCTTCTATTGTGTCTGATGTACAAAAAATCTAAAGATATAGAGCAAAGGCCACATGCACATAATACACGGTCACAAAATAAAATTGTTTTTGAATTACCAAGAAAAATTTCCAGGCATTACAAGAGATCTCCATGGTATAGAGGGGTGGCACTCTGGAATGTCCTACCTGAGAACATCCAGAAAGCCACCACTAAAGTCAAATTTAAAACTGAAATACTGAAGATAGATAATTTGAGGCAGAAATTGAAAATTGGTTACAACTAGTATATGAAGCAGGTGTAGTTACCGCGCCGTTTCCAGATAATTGTGTTGAATCCTTATTACCATTATGTTACTGCCTAATACACTAACATGAATGTCAAATGTTATGTAAACCTTAGCTACTATACCAGTACATTATATCTTATACTATCTTATAACAAAAATGCATGTGTGTATGTTACTATGATCAGTCGACCAGCTCCTGAACTCTCCAATGTTGTTGATCTTGTACAAATTGACTATTGTCATGTTTTGTGTTTTGTAGTTGCTGTTCCTTATTTTGTTGTTGAAAAATCTAATAAAACTTGGTCTGCTCTATAGCTTCACTTAAATGAACATAACAGTTTATTGATGCAATGAGCGAGTCCAAAAAAAAAATGCGGTAGTTGCTACAGTTCAAAACAGACAGGTCCAACCGCTATCTCATGTAGAGTGGCCAGCGGAGACTATCCAACATTTCCAACAAGCCGACCCCGCAATCAAGAGAGTGATTTCTTTTCTGAATAACAATGCCAAGACCGAACGGCCGGCACTATCCCTCGACGACAGAGAAACTCGTAAATTTCTAGCCCAATGGACCGAGCTAGAGGTTCGAGACGGGTTACTGTGTCGATGGAAAACCTGCCCTACTAAGGTTAAGGTTCTACAGATAGTGATACCTATGTCACTAAGGCGAGACATTATGTTCTATTGTCACGGACATAAGACCAGTGGACACTTCGGAAAAAAGAGAACCCTAGAACGCCTAGCCCGGAGGTATTACTGGCCAGAAATGCACAATGACTTCACAAGATGGGTAATGACTTGCCCCGAATGTGGTAAGAATAAACCTGGTCCCGGTATGGGGAAAATGCCCCTGATGCAAGAGCTTTTTGGCATCCGATTTGCTCGAGCAGCAATCGATATCATCAGCGGAATCGAATCTATCCCACGAGGAAATACCTGCATGATGGTAGTTACCGACTACTATACCAAGTACACTCGAGTATACCCTCTACCCGATCACAGGGCAGGCACTTGTGCTAGTGCCTTCATGAGAGGATGGGTTCTACATCTAGGAGCACCATTAATGATGCACAGTGATCAAGGATGAGAATTCGAGTCTAACTTGTGGCAAGAAATGTGCCATTATCTGGCCATCTGCAAAACTCAAACTAATCCATTTAGACCCCAGTCTGATGGTCAAGTACAGACATTCAATCGAACATTGATACAAGTCCTAAAACCCTTGGTAAATTCTTGCCAAGACGATTGGGACGAGTAATGTGATTTCGTGGTACACGCTTATAATAGTACTGTACATTCCGCAACGAACTGCTCCCCCAACTTACTAGTCTTTGGGGAGGATATTATAATGCCTGCGGATCTCGTATATGGTGTTATAGGGGTAAGCCCTGAAGCCCCATGTACCGTGATGTTTGTAGAATCTCTAAGAGATTAATTTAAGAGAGCATATGAGCTATTAAAGAATGCAAATTGGCAGAAAATTGGGTATGATACTAACCTGAAGATACGTCAATTCAGTGTTGGTGATCGAGTATTTAGAATACATGAACCTTTAAGGTATAAGAAACTAATCTCGAGCTGGGATGGGCCTCACGTGGTCACCCAGATCATATCCGAGAGTACAGTTATGCTTATGAGCTTGGCTAGAGGCTGAATGAATAAGTCTAACTTCGAATGTGAGGAAATTTCAAGACAATTAAATGAACAAAAAGACGAGGTCCTAATGAGGACCAACGAGCTAGCCAGAAAACTGAAGGAAAACTGAACGCCCCAAAGCGAAAAAAGGGCCGACCCTGTAAGAAGGTGGTTGAGAAGAAGCCAAAGAGGGGACGACCCAAGAAGGTCGACACGGACACGAATTCAAAACCCAATCGTGATAAGAATGTCTCGCGGAACGGAGAATCCGAGGTAGGAGGAAGACGTTGGCACCTTTCACTAGACCTTCTCGAGATTTTCAGTTGAAAAACAAAGATAGAGAGGTGAGGCGCAGTCCCAGAATTGCTTGGCGGACTGCCGTTACTTAATGTTCCGAAATCACAACGAGTGTATAGTCCTGTCTACATGTCTTGTTATGTGTTTGGAGGTTGAGATACCTCGGCCACGATTCGAAATACGACCACGACCCGTATTACCACCCTGTTCATGGTTCCTGTGGGTGGCAGACAGCTAGCCTGGCGTGTATGCATGATGCTACATGTTTTTCTGCCAAATAAACAGAGAAGGGGGTAGTCCCACCAACGGCCTATGAAGAAAACCAAGCCTCGAACCTCGGTTATCCGGGGTAGTACGGACGCCTGCCACGAGCGGGAAGGGGGGCGCTAGCGAACCGGGGACCGGAGTGGCGCAGTGCAGTGGCGCATGCGCATTGGTCTCGCTTCGCTTGTTGTGACCCTAATATCGCTCACAGCATGCGAACCGTCTTACAGGGGTAAGACGTGCCGCTGTTTCTCTCCAGCTTCTATAGTAAAGGAACCCTGATACCACCGATTAACTTGCACTTCCTTAGTCTCTGAACGAAGGAGAGCAAAACCCTGAGCCATCTGAGCCCGAAATATGGCTCAGTCGGAGGTGGTGGCGACCGTAACGGCCAATCCTGATGGGCACCCGACCCCACTTCGAGCCCAGGACGAGGCACCCCGAAGTCCAGCAGTTGAACTGATGGACACCACTGAAATGGAGCCGTTCCTTTCCCGATTCGACTCCTGATATCTTGAGCATCCCTAGGGGATCCACCACGATCGAAGGCGGCTGAAGGAACCACACCTCCGGTCATTATCGAAGTCCCGGTGACTCTAACCGACCGACCCCCAGCCGTCGGATACATGAATGTGACCAAAGGATTCATCCGGAAGGCCACAGGTAAAAAACCGATATTGCCCACCGAAATACCTGGGTCACAAAGGTGAGCCACCACAGCTGATCCCTTACGATCTGCAAACCAGAATCTGCCGAGGATGCACCGAGTTAGGGGTCTCCGACGTTGCCGACATCTGGTTCGAAAATTACTTCAGACTAGCTGAAGCCATGTGCATCAGCGATGGCCTAGTTGCCGTTGTTGATGCTATATGAGAGGACGACCGAATTAGGTCACAGACAGCATATTCGCTGCTGTATGGCCTAGTTGGGTTCGAGGGGCGCTTGCCAAGCATCCACTCACCCGAAGTCCTCTTACCACATGGACCCTCCCAAGAACGCACCTACGCGTTCATGTCGGATTCACAGAAGAATTCTCCCGTGAGGGATGAAGAAGATGCTTTGCTGGCAGACCCCGAGCTCTACCCTCACTCGTGGAGGGTACACCGTTGTCCAGGAACAAGTTCCTGGGGGTTCCATGCTGACATCGAAAAACTCAGTTCGATGTCAGCAGTCCGAGCTAGGGAGAGGGAAAAGTAGTATCATACTACTGCCCCTCAGAGATGGACCCAGTAGCAGCTTAGATATCCGCCTGCTCACCGTCAGTGCAATCATCGTCATGTGATGCACTGGCGGCTAGCTGGCCGGAAAACGTGGGTGACTCGGGCAATGTAGCCTCGCGGTCCATTGTCGTCCCCCAAGCCTCGTTAGAGGTCTCGGGTGCATCTCAAGAGTCTCCCTCAGGATCTGAGTGGAGGACTGTCGAGTCTGCAGAGTCGCTCTCGTTGTCACCGTCACTCTCTTGATCGTCTTGGTCTCCCTGGTCCAAGGGAGCCTCCGGAAAGTGGCTGGTGACATCAACGTCCCTGTCTACCTCCATCGACTGTTCCACCTCTGCAGGTACTACTGCACTGGTGGACGCCGATTGGTCCGGGCAGACGGCTACTCCAGCTGTACACAAAGGTTTGATGCCTTGAAGATCCGGATGGATCCTTGGCGATACCACCCTCTGAACAGCTGGCGGAGCAGGCTCAGGGGCTCCCGTAAGGTCGACTAGGGGAGCCCCTGAAGTACCTCTGCACTTCACGAGAGAGCTCAGTGCGAACAGGCTTCAAGGTCCTGACGTCACGGTGTTTGTCCTTCATCCATTCCGATAGCTGGACCCCGAAGACTCTAAAGAATTCGCGATCCTTTTCCTCCCAGCTTTCTATGATAGAATCCCTCTTGGTGAGCTTGTGACTCGAAGTTATTGAGTCGCGTACGGACATCGGTCAGACGAGAGTCCATCTCCATCTGCATGGTCTGACGCGCCTCTTTCCTAAGAGCCGGAAGGAGCTCGTTACGGATGGCCGTGTTTGTTCTATCAAACAGGCTGAACAAGTAGGCATTTGCTTCCTCACGGAATGCCTCACTGAATTGGTCGATAGCAGGGCTACCCGTCATCTGTAGCAGTCCTTTACATCGCTCCACGAACGACTTGGGGACTCCACGTTCGACGCCTTCGCCGTACGCGGGCTGGGCCAACTCCCAACGCAGGGTTGCTGTTAGGGTGTCAACGCCAGACACGACGTTGGAGAAGGTAGCTCCTGCTCCTGAAGTTAGTGTCACACCACCTACATGAACACGCGGCGTGGCAGCTTGCGTGCTGCTCTCTGCCGCTGTAGCTGGTTTGACAGTAGGGGAAGAGCTGGTGGTGACCTTGGGTTGTCGATCATGAACACCTCGAGGTTCCACCGCCTTGCTTCCCGACTTAACACCACTGGTACTGGGTTTGGCTGAACTGGTTGAAGCAGACTTCGACTTTTTAGAAGCCGGGGCCGGAGTGGGTTTTGATGCCTGTATGGGCTTCGGAGGGACCACTTGCGACTTCGACTTCTTAGGTTCAGTCAAGCCAGCAGACTTTCCAGCGTTGGTAGAGTGGGTCCTCTTGTTCCCACTGATAGAGGCTGTTGGTGCTGGGTCTCGAGGATCACTTGCCTCCCGCTTCTTTCGTTGCTCTACCCTGAACTCTGGGAAGGCACCGTAGAAAGCGGGCATGAGCTCTAGTCTGATATACAGGCGCTTTGTAGACAAAGGGGCGGGTGCCATCCGCATCCAATGTCTAGTCGGTGCGCCAGTTTTCTCGTCTCCACTAGCTGTATGGCGCCCTCGGCATTGTACTTGTGGGGCTGCTTATAAGACTTAAGATGACGTGCCATCAAGCCCCTTCGTGCAGTCACGAAAGGAGGAGAGGTCAGGTCATCGGGGTCACTGCTCTTCTCGCGAGCCAGAGCCTTCTTGGCTGCGGATTCCTTCTTACCACCCTCCTTTTTTGATTCTGGAGTTCTCTTACTCTTTGAACCTGAAGGGATGGCACTTTTTGATGCAGATGCAGTTGACGGCTCGTCGACCTCCATCACATCGGGGGAGGAGCCGCAGCTTCCAAGTTGCGCTTCTGCTGCTTCAAGGCCTCTTTCGCCTTCCGGCGAAGCTCCTTCTCTTTCTCCTGGGACTTAGCCAAGGCCTTTTGTGCATCCTCGATCTGCTTCAGAAGAGCTGCACTCTTGGCTGAGGTTGACTCGAGCTGCTCGGGTCGAGTCCTCTTGAATTTCTTCTTGTTCTTCTTGTTCTTGTTCTTGTTCTTCTTCTTCTTCTTCTTCTTCTTCTTACTTCGAGAGAACACGAAACCTGCACTCAGGCAGGTTGTGTCCCTCGAGGTGATGTCGTGGGTAACCTCCTACACTCAGATAGGAAGTTCCCATGTAGGAGTGTACTTACTGACCTAGGTAGGCTTAGTCCAGCTTATTTGCGTCCGACTCTCAAGAGCAGGGTGCAAATGTGACCTCCGGAGTGTGCGATACGGCCTTTTATCCCTGCGGCGCGTCTCTGATTGGAAGAACGGCGCATGTGACTGAGGGGAGCGCCCCCTATTAGTTCACCGCGCATCACGCCATGACCAAATAAGGTAATGCTCCAAAAATGGAACGACTCACTCTCCTCACACCGTCACGCTCTGGTTCTCCAGTTGCATTGTTTGCATATGCCGTTGTTCTATGCGGCTATGGGGCTCCAACACTGTCAATATGGTCCCCAAGGGCACCTCCGTTTTACCAGACCACCGGGATTAAAATTGGTTCCAATATGGACCTGCCTATCAGGTAGAATCCATCAGCTTAAACTGGGAACCCATCCACACAGTCGATTGAGCTGAAAATTACATCAGCTGGCATGAGAATTTCTTCCCCGAATGCCATCATATTTGGACTGCATCCAGTAGAACTATGTTCAGAGCTGTTATATGCGGACACAACATATTTAGCCTGTTCGTCCCAGTTGTCCATATGCTTGTCAACCAACATAGTCAGACTCTGAATCAATGTTCTGTTGAACCTCTCCACCTGGCCATCCACACAGTCTAGTTAATTAAAGGTCCCCAAGTTCCTCATACTTTCAGTGCCGGAATGTCTCAAACTAATTTTTTTATTCACCGTCGGCTTCACGTCCACAGACAGATTTACCCAAGAACTGCACCTATTATTTAATTCCTTATTAAAAACAGGTTGGTTAATCCGCTGTATAGTATTGTGCGATCCATCGATTACTGAGTTGAGTTTAATCTAGGACTTTTCCTGATTTTAACCCCATCTGTATGAACAAGTGTTGAGTCTCGGGGCAGGTTTTTGTTACCCCCTCCTGGCTCACCATCTTTTGATGTAGCCATGCCGACCAGGTTGTTAGCCCGTTTCCGTCGGCGTCGGCCTCCTATCACTTGTGGCGGCGTGGATGAAGGGCCCGGAGTGTTTGCTCTAGGTTTTGTTTCATCCTTGACACTTGTCGATCGTCCCTTTGATGAGCCTTGGCGCTTGAGCCTTGCTCGAGTCATAGGTCCGATCTTCGACTTCAATCGAAACGTTTCGATGTGAAGTTTTTTCAGTCATTTGCACCTTCGAAGGGGGTCGAGCTTCCGACGTCCCTTCAAAGGCGGTTTAGACGCTTTCGACTTATCTCGACGAGCTGGTCGACCATAGCGTCGCTTTGATGGTTTACTAGCGTCCAACACCTCCACCTCGCTCAGTTTTCAAGCTCTGTCCTGTCGTTTTCGATGACCTTGCTTAGTTTGTTTTTTAGACTGAACTCCAGCTCTCGACCTTTCGATCTCCATTTCGACCTTTTCAGAAACAGACTAAGCCCTTTTCGTGGCCCCACGAGAAGGTGAATCCTCTTCAAGTTGTGGTTGCAACAACTCGACAGTTTGTGATAGTTCTATGCCCAACCACCGGCGTACTCTATCAACATTACTTTTTTGTAACCGACCTCGAGACTATCGAAGTAATAGTGTCGACTCAGAGAGGACAGAATCCACCACAAACGGCCCGTCCCAGTTAGGGGCCAGCTTCATAGCTGCCTGGAGGGTGTGGTACCTCACCACCTGTTCCCCAACTGAGTACCTTCTCTGCTTCAGCCCATAGTCATACCCGACCTTCTGGCGTTCCGCAGATTTACCTAAATTCTCTCTTACCATGCTGTAACTTTCTCTCAACCGATCTCGAAGCTGTTCCACGAAAGTAACGCAACAAGGGACCTCGAGTGGGTTCTCGATTGAGCTGAAAATTACATCAGCTGGCATGAGAATTTCTTCCCCGAATGCCATCATATTTGGACTGCATCCAGTAGAACTATGTTCAGAGCTGTTATATGCGGACACAACATATTTAGCCTGTTCGTCCCAGTTGTCCATATGCTTGTCAACCAACATAGTCAGACTCTGAATCAATGTTCTGTTGAACCTCTCCACCTGGCCATCACTCTGTGGCCTATATGGATTGGTTCTTTGTTTTACAATCGTCAAATATTCACACATTTCAGAGAAGAGATGAGACTCAAATTCTCGCCCTTGGTCGGAATGCAGGATGCAACGGGATGCCAAAGGTCAAGACCCATTCGTCCACGAAGGCTTCTGCACAGGTCTCTGCTATGTGATTTGTTAAGGGAATAGCACGAACATACTTGGTGAAGTAATCCTGGATTACTAACATGCAAGTATTCTTGTTTGGTGTGGGTGCAAAACCCGAGATGATATCCATAGCTATGATATCCCAAACCTTACCCCGAACAACTCTTGGTGCAAGGGAGATTTACCAATGCCCTCACCGGGCTGCACCAAGCAACAGGTAGGACAATGTCGAACCCAACGACCTATGTCCTTCCCCATTCCTGGCCAGTAATATCTCCGCTTCACCTTTTCGAGAGTTCGTTTTCGACCAAAATGTGCCGCTGTTCGATGTCCGTGGCAAAAGGAGAGTACCTCACCCCTCAGTTGGCGTGGTACCACTACTTGGATTGTGCGTCTTGCACGACCCGCCTCGACCTTCCAGCGACAAAGCAAGCCTTCACGGAAAGTTAAGAGGGGCCATTGCCCTATAAATTTCCGTACCTCGGCGCTCTCGATTGATACCTCAGGCCTAGTGGGTTTAGCCCCCTTAATTAGCCATTTGGCAACTCGCCTGACGTCAGCGTCCGCTTCTGAGCATCAATGAGTTCATCGAGAGACCAAAATGCAACACCCACCCTATTGTCTACTACGGGCTTCCCTAGCCCACTTAAAAGGGTCTATATCTCCTCTTTCCTATCCCCTCAGGATGTGTGTGGTGCACATATGCGCGGGCACTGACACATTCCTCTGTTAAATTATCAACCTGTGAAGCACGGGATAGCTACTTAGTGCTGCTAAAGTGCTGTAAAACACAAATCAATCAATCAACCTATTGTCTACTAGACTACCTACAGCCGCCAAAACAGTGTTGTGACTGCCACAGTCTGTGCAATCTGACCTTTGGCACAGTCGTACAGGGATACGACTGAGGCCATCGGCATTCAGATGCTTGGCACCACTTCGATGTTCGATCTTTGAGTTTTCGAGACCGAACTCCAAAAGATGTGCCAGCCACCTACCCATCATTCCTTCAGCTTCTTTGAAATTTAGGAGCCATTTCAAAGAAGAATGATCGGTGCGGATAGTGGAGTTACCACCATAGAGGTAGTGCCTAAACTTCCTAGTGTACACGAGGACTGCCAACAGTTCTCTTTTGGTTGTGCAGTAGTTTCGTTGTGTTTTACCTAGAGTGTTACTAGCAAAGGAGATTGGGACCTCCATCCCGTCCTGAATCTGGGATAGGACAGCTCCAATCGCCGTGTCACTAGCATCAGTGTCTAAGATAAAACGACCGTCGGGTGTGGGGAATCGAAGCACAGGAGTCTCCTTGAAACTTCGTTTTAACTTGACAAAAGCATGTTCAGCCCTTTCTGTCCATGCGAATGCCTCGTAACGACCTCTACTACCTTTAGGTTTCTGGACCACCATGTCCTGCAAGGGACCCACTAGTTCAGCAAACCCTGGGATGAACTCCCGGTAGTAGGAACAAAAGCCAATGAAGGATCGAATTTCCTTCACTGTTGTGGGCCTAGCCCAAGTCATTACATCGCTAATTTTCCCCGGTTAGCTTCTATACCCTGTTAAGACACGATTCGGCCTAGGTACTCGGCTGAAGTCCTAAAAAGCTGACACTTTTTAGGTTTCAACTTCAGTCCCCATGCGCAAATCCTGTTGAAAACTTCTGCTAGAATTGCCATTGCTTCATCCATCGTTTTGCCGAAGACGATATCATTGAGGTAAACTAGGCAAATCTTCCCTAATAAACCTCTCAACATCTCCTCCATCATTCGCTCGAATGTGGCGGGAGCGTTACACAAACCAAACGCCATTCGATCGAATTCATAGAGCCCCCTCTGGTAGGAAAAAGCGGGTCTTCTCGACATCGTCGGGGTTCATCCCGATCTGCCATTACCCAGATTGGAGATCGAGACAACTAAACCACTTGTTTCCTCCCAAGGCATCCAAGCATTCGTCGATGCGTGGGAGAGGATAAGCATTTTTCTTAGTCACTCCATTCAGACATCGATAATCGATGCAGAATCTCATGGTCCCATCCTTCTTCGTCACCATCTGGACAGGACTGGACCAGGGACTAGTACTTGGCCTAGTCCCTGGTCCAAGATCGAACCACCCCCGTATCCAACATCTCTTTTAGTTGCTCATCCGCTACAGCTTTCTTGTTGAGAGGAATCCTCCTATAAGGGACTCGGATAGGTTGTGCATCACCAGTTTCGATGTTATGCAGACATCAATTGGTGCGCCCTAACGGTTCATCTGGACTCTTAAAGACATCCACATGCGCAGTAAGGCGGACAGCTCCAGTCTTTCTTCTGGTTGGGTCAAGTGGGTATCACCATACATATCCAATAGCCAGGTAAGGAGCTCCCCCGTGTGGGTGCTTGCAATTTCTGCTGTCTCGACGTCTGCAGCTTCTTCCTCGAGACGCATCATTACAGATCCTACCTCTGGCGAAGAGAATTCACCATTTCTATCGGCATATTGTACGGTACCGACCACCTGGCCTCTCTCCAGGACAATGTCTCAATTCAGTGGATTACAGACGGGAAACACTGTTTGATGGACATTGCTGACAAGGGCAGCCTCACCAACCAACCCAAAACTTCTCAGTTTTCAGATCGGGTTCGACTATGCCATGTCGATCTCTTTCCAGACCCTCGGATTTTACCAAGACATCGCATCGATGTCTAGCTGGTATCCTAGTGGTCTGTGCTACTGAGGCAATCGATGATATTCTTTTCAGTTTGCACTGATGGTGCTCTTCTTTCGGCTCTGTCATGACCAATTGACCCGTTCTCGGGTTAAGGATCATGCCATACAAAGCCGCAAAGTCCAGTCCCAGAATACCATCGTCGGCCACATCGGCTACTATAGGGCTAAACACATAGTAGCTCGATTTGACCTTCAGAGGTAGAACCAATCGACCATAAGTCCGCATTTCGGCTCCAGAAGCAGTGCACGCCGTTATTCCCTCGTAGAGATTATCTGACGGCACTATTAACGCTCTCGCAAGTTCCCGCGAGATAATGGTGTTGCTGGCACCAGTATCTATTAGGAAGTCTAAAGGACGCCCTCGAATCTCGGCAGACAGGTACCATCGTTTCCCCGACAAGGGGGCGGTTCCTGCTAGCATTCTCAATCCCACGTCAGTACTCAGATCGATCCCCTTCTCCCTTAGGAAAGAGAGACAGGAATCATCCGAGGGAAGATCTGTTGCGCAGACTCTGGCCAGCTGCTGCACAAGGGCTTCTCTCCCGGCGTCGACTTTCACTTTCGATTCAGTCGAACCCTCGACCTCGGAGTTCGGGCTGCCAGCGCCCTGTTCTTTGGTCATTGAGGCTTTTTCTACACCGACATCTTTGGAACCCGACCGGTGCTCAACCGGTGCCACTGTGGTAGAGGGCTTGGACGGCCCTAGCGGGACCTTACCTAGTTCCTTCAAATCTACTGTCGTTTGATCAGGAATGCCAGAGGTGCTGATACCTTGGCTTTTCGATTGCCACTTCGAGCCGCCCGCCTCAGTTTTCCGTCACGTCAGGTGGTAGACCTTTAATAGGCTTGGGGCATGTTCGTGCAAAATGCCCTTGCCTCATACAATTTCAACACTTGGCGTCGGACGGAGGGGTACTCGGCTTCTCCGAGGTAGTAGCAGGAACGTTCCCTCCCTCGATCACCCTGAGTAAATTCTGCAATTGACTCAGCGATAAGGTCTGTTCCTGTACCTTGGGTTTGGAGGCCTTATTTGACGCCCTCGATTTGCCAGCTGGTTTCTGGCTTTTCTTAGCCTTACTCCCTGCCACGGGCTTCGAGTATGAGGACACTTCACCCTGTTCCTCGTCGACCAAAACGCTGTCGGCCAGTGCCAACATTGCGTTTGTTGAAGTAGGATTCACTAACTTTGGCAGTAGTTGTTGTTTCCTCAACAACTCATCTGCCAAGTCCATGATATCCTTGAGGGACATGTAAGTGCGCCATTCTCGTAACACGTCTTGTTGCAAATCAGTGTCATATAATCCTCCTATGAACAACTGGTTGACTTTGGTTATTAGCCATTCAAGTCCACACCTGGGTAGGCATCGGGACAGGGAGGGAACGACACAACCCTGGTTACCATACCCGGTTGTGCCTCCCTCGGATCAACCAGGAACCGGTCGTGAAGCAGTGTCGTTGACACTGGTCTCCAACATTGGATGGAGCAGCGCCCCTAAATTAACCGTGATAATTTTTTTTCTACAGTACAGTAGAAAATATATATTTTTCTATATACCTCTACTGTGCTCGTCGACTAAGTCGTCGGGTACAGTACCTTAAATTATTACTTTTTGTTTAGACTGATCCGGGATCTCTGAATTTTTTCAGAGACCTCGTTTCAGTATAGGGGGGGTGGTGTGGTGGTCCCGAGTCATCCGCGAGGTACCTTCGTGGTCCTCGTGGGCGACATCGAGAGCACCTCACTTACCCGACGCCTGGGGGCGCTGGAGTCCAGCGCCACGTCACCACATGGTCACGTGGCCCTCGACTCTGGTGTATATAAGGCCATTGTACGGCCTTCCTCAGGGTCAGTCCAGTCGTGACGGACCATCATGAGCGATGGTCGGCGGCTGCCGGACTACCATGTTGTAATACTTCTCTGTGCTGTTGCACGGAGAAGGTATATGTGGCTTGTTAAACATAGACACTAGAAGGCTGTGCTAGTCGTCTAGTGTCGAGAGTGCTTAGTAGTTCAAACACTACTACCTGTAAACTGTCATCGAGAATGGCTGATGCCTATGCGTTATTGACAATAAAGTTTTAACTGGAACCAGAATAGTTGTTCTTCTTGTCTATCGAAAGATTCGATTAGCATCGAGAGGTAGAACACTACAACAGCATAACATAGTGTGTGTAGTCAACCAACAATACCGTGTTTGATCTTTACACTAAGGTGAGAATTAGGGATAAAGCAGAAATTGTCATCATTAATTAGCTACCTGACTTATTAAAGAAAACTCTGTGATAATCACTTCTTTTTAGGGGAGAAAAAGCCCATCATTTTTTGCATAGCTGTAGATTCATGGCTGGACCATCATGAGTGATGGTCGGCGGCTGCCGGACTACCATGTTGTAATACTTCTCTGTGCTGTTGCACGGAGAAGGTATATGTGGCTTGTTAAACATAGACACTAGAAGGCTGTGCTAGTCGTCTAGTGTCGAGAGTGCTTAGTAGTTCAAACACTACTACCTGTAAACTGTCATCGAGAATGGCTGATACCTATGCGTTATTGACAATAAAGTTTTAACTGGAACCTGAATAGTTGTTCTTCTTGTCTATCGAAAGATTCGATTAGCATCGAGGGGTAGAACACTACACCAGCATAACATAGTGTGTGTAGTCAACCAACAATACCGTGTTTGATCTTTACACTAAGGTGAGAATTAGGGATAAAGCAGAAATTGTCATCATTAATTAGCTACCTGACTTATTAAAGAAAACTCTGTGATAATCACTTCTTTTTAGGGGAGAAAAAGCCCATCATTTTTTGCATAGCTGTAGATTCATGACTCCTTTCCATTTTGAGTGCTTCTTGTTTCTTTTTACATTGATATTTCATTTTCTTTGTTTGATCTGTTGGGGTAGTATCCGGTATTCCAGTCGCCGTCATGGTGGTAGTGTTTGTAATTGGGACAGATGGACCATGAGCTGCTTGAAGATCTTGCATAGCTATTACATGTTTTAGGGTTGGTACCAGTCGTTGTTGCTGTTGTTGTTCTTGTTGATGTTGTTGTTCTTGTTGTCGATGTTGCTTTTGTGGCAATGGTGTTGTATTTTGCCCTCTTTGCTGCTCTACTTCTGCATCTATGTCCTTTTGGGTAGGTTTAGGTAGTGGCTCTGGTGTGGTACGAGGGATTGCTGCTGCTTGCTGCTGCTGCTGTTTGGTCCCATCCTCAACTGCAGTAGGAGTCTCTTGTTTGTCTGGTAGAGGTGTATCATTGCTATCAGCCTTTAGCCCAACATACGGAGTGAATTTCTCTCTTAGCTGTCTCCTGGCCTGCATCAAAACTACACCTCCCCAGCATCAAAACTACACCTCCTTTAAATTTTCCAGTTTTTACCACATGAGAGTGGAGATTGGCAGCAGTCCCCCAGAACATTGAGGATGTACATTCCAACAGCTTCCTATTTCCTGTACACAGAAGCATTTCTAGAAGATCATTGTCTTGTTCATACTTCAGCAGGTTCAGCTCGAGTAATTCTTCCTCCTCTCTGTCATACCAGAGTAGAGGCCAATCCTATATATTCCACCCTTGGGTATAACTTACATACATATACCGTAATCTCTTGCGTAGAAGGCGCAGCCCGCGTAGAAGGCGCACCCACAATTCAGAGAAGACTGGTTCGCATAGAAGGCGCACCAATCTCCTCTGAACTGGAATTTCGAAAAAACCCTTGTATAAGGCGCACCCCGAACTCAAGGGGACTGGTCCGCGTACAAGGCGCACCTTGTGCATGGCCTGCATACAAGAGTCTCCTTGTAGCTGGGGATAACCTTAGTTAGAGTTGAGATTGGTTTGGGTATGATGCTGACCATATATCCTTTTTGAATGCCACAAATGAGGTGTAACCAGAAGTAGAACTTATCTCTAGCATTTTAGCATCAGTTCTTTTGGTTTCTTTTCCTATATTCATATATTCTATCAATGTTGAAGCATGTGAGGGAATGAATTTAAATCACAACATTATCTTAACATAGTTTGAACATCTGTTCTTATGTCAAACATATAGCAAGTGTATATGAATGGTAGAGTGGCTCCATCTGGTGGCACTTCTGGGAACCATTCCTACTGAATACAGGATTATAAATAATCATGATCAAGATACATTTTGCATTATTATTATGTGTTAGATTGTATTCCCAGTACTGTAGTTGTAAATGGATCCATGCTCAGATCACTGTTTTACATGATAATTCTAATAAAAACTGAACCAGTGGAAGAGTCCCATGAGTGTGCCCTTAGGCTAGCAAGCTGCAGTAGTGGGTCACTGCCCACAGGTATGTCCAGGTAAGCAGCAGCAGCAGTGTGTGTGTGTGTGTGTGTGTGTGTGTGTGTGTGTGTGTGTGTGTGTGTGTGTGTGTGTGTGTGTAGGAGTAGCAGGTGGGTGAGTAGTGGTACTGACCGTATCAATACGTAGACCAATCAGTGGATTGGTCTCACCCATTATACTCAATAGGAATGGTTCCTAGAAGTGCCACCAGATGGAGCCACTCTACCATTCATATACACTTGCTATATGTTTGATATAAGAACATATGTTCAAACTATGTTAAGATAATGTTGTGATTTAAATCCATTCCCTCACATGCTTCAACATTGATAGAATATATGAATATAGGAAAAGAAACCAAATGAACTGATGCTAAAATATTAGAGATAAGTTCTACTTCTGGTTACACCTCATTTATGGCATTTATTAAATATTGATATTGGAGTGTTTCTCTGATCATCTGCCAGTTGAGATTTTTTATTGGGAAAACCCGCGTATAAGGCGTACCCCCAACTCAAGGCAGCCTGCCTCCCGCGTATAAGACCCACCCAAGATCTGATTCGCATATAAGACATGCCTTATACGCGGGAGATTACGGTAAGTATTACTACACTTGTGAATTATAGATAAAGGAGGGGTATAAAATTTTACATGCATCCATACATTGTACGGGTGTTATAATTATCATGGTACAGGTTTATTATAACTAGGACTCACATAGGGGGCAGGCCTGCATAGTCTCATCTAGGTTACCTGTCCCAGGTAGCCACACCACACACAAGAAGGCCACCATATTGTTTGGGTAGTGCCCAATATTTTCTTCAGGAAGTGTTTCAGTACTGGGAGCGAGGCCGCTTACGACCAATGACATATTCAGCCTTTGCCACTGAACTCCATCGGTTGTCAGAATTATGTGGTATTGTGGGCAAAGTGTCCAGCCATTCCCTCCGCAGAGGCGGAGCATCGTATTTGTCCTCGATTGGTTGTAATCTTTTAGACATTAAATCCCAAGGAGACTGGCAAAGTCTCGCCGTTTTATTATATCTTGTCGATAGCCTTGATCAGAAAGTATAGAAGGACAACGCTGCAACCTCCTTTCTTCGTGTCTGTGTTTGGTATATATTTTCCATACACTAGGACAATTGTCTTGGAGGTTTTCGGGCATTAAGAGCGCCAATTGTGACAAACTATATTTACTATTGTTCTATTTCCTTAGTTAATTATAGCGGTTCATATATGGGTGTTACAATTATCATGGTACAGGTTTATTATTACGGTATATATGTGTAGCGGTGTCTACTACATTATATGTTGTTCTATTTTCTTAGCTAAGTATAGCGGTTCATATATGTGGAATTAACATTTCTGTTAAGTAAAAGTTCCCAGATTGGGGTGGGGTGCTTTTTACCCCCAACCTATTCAGGGGGGGGGTATTTATTTGATACCTATTCTTTTTGGGGGAGGGGGGAAATATTTACAACATATCTTTTAGGAGGGTGGAGGGTATTTATTTCTGAGGTATTCTCTTTGCCAAATGTCAGCTCCCACCAGTGACATGAATAATTACTGTTCCCTATATGCGCCTTCCTTTGGGCATTTGTGCAGACGAAAAGCAGTCTGTCTTCAACCTGTTACTACTTATAAGGCAGCATTTAATGGCGGGGAATCCTTCAGTAGAGTTACCACAGGGAGTTCCTGTCTAACACACACCAGAGTTCACCCCAGACTGAAAAATCATACCCTAAAATGTAACAGTGGGACATTGATTATATTGCCGGTACCAAGCAATACATTATATTCCTTCTGTGAATAATGATAGTGATTGATGTTGACTGGTTACACATTTTGGACACTTGATATCCCTTTTAGCTAAAAAATATACATGGGTAAAATCTTTTTTAGGGGTCTCAACTTTCGGCACTTATGTCACACTGCTGTGGAAAATTCGTAATGTCATATTGGCCGTATTTGCCATTACCAACATATAGCAGACACTTAGATCTAAAAGTGCTTTTTTTAAATTAGTTGATTTGTATGATTTTTAATGGGTTTAAGCCCTAAATGCCTTGAAAATCTGAGCTTTTTCAAATGTCACAAACAGCTTTTCCATATATTCAAAAGTATAATTTGATGCAGACTCCATTTAAGAGGTCAATGTCCATTCCAATCATTCACATTAGGCTGGAAAATTAGATATATAAAATATTTTTGATATACCTGAAGGAATTATCCTCGTATTTTCAGCCTGATTTTGCATATAGGTGAAATTGTGGCAATGTAAGATCCAGCAACTTGGTCATAATTTCTTTAATTTTGTAGTAAAATGCTTGTAAAATCACAAGTAATTCATCCAATATGAGTATCTTGGCCATATAAAAAAATCAATAAGCTATCTCAAATACTTTGCTCTCTGTAGTACATTACATGGCTCAAAATATGGTGTGGACAGTGCACTTGCTGGATCTTACACTTAAAAGGCCTTCAGTAAATGCTACAGAGGAAAATAGTGGTGTAACTTAGTTATTAGAATGTGAAGTAAATATTATAGTAAGGTCATGATATGTCATTATGTAAAAAGACGTCTAATGTAGCTAAGATACTTTAGACAGGGGGTGAGCCTGAAAAGTAGTTGTTTTAGCACTTTTTTATGTTGCAACTTGGCTCGAAAGTAGAGACCCCTGAAAAAGAAATTGCCCACATCTATTTTTTTTATGAAAATAACCATAACTTTTGATCTAATAGCTTGATTTTCAAAATTCTTTTTTTTCTGGCCCTACCCTAAACAGATTTCGGCATCACGTGGTCTGTCACCTCCTATGATTGATATTACCCTAATATGTGAGCAATAATACCCTGTGATGAATGATATTACCCTAAAGCAATTCAAAAATGATTTTTTTGAGACAGCCTTCTTCCCATTGTCATGATTGTGTAAGGGCCATGAAAGGCCTGTTAAAGGGGGCCTAGCACTCTAATGCATGCCCGCATTAAAAAGTCACGTAACCACCCCTTGACCAATCAGGGCGTCTCAATTTTTCTCTTGTTCCCGCGAATTTGTGAACGATCTTTTGACAGGTACCATATTAAAAATCGGCATGCTAGTCCCCCTTTAAGGGCCTCTTACACTGGCGGCATTTGCAGCACTGCATCTGCCGCAGCAAAGCAAACACTGTCAGCTTTTGCTGCTGCAAGTTGCTGCAGCATCTAGCTGCAGATGCAGCACTGCAAGCTCTGCTGCAGATGCTACACTGCAAAAACAGCCAGTGTAACAGGCCCTATACTGCCCAGTCTCGGCCAGCGGCTATTAATACCAGTTCAATAGCCTGGGAGCATCTCTATATTCAACTGGATGTGTATTCTGTTTTATTGCCCCCTTTGATCTAGATAAAAATCTGATTGAACCAGAGGGGCATTCAATAGGCCGCACTCCCAGCAATTGGCGTGTGCCTGGACCTGAACGTGCTCGCACTCCAGCTAGAGAGGAGGTGCGCCTGTGGCGCGCGCCGCGTGGCTGGCGTGCGGCTAATGAATACCCCTCTGGATGTGTATTCACTCTCCAGCAGATGTTAAGTAATAATACAGTGGTACTGCCTCTGCTGGGAGAACTACTAGCTCGCCGCCTGAGCGGCATTCTACCCAGGTGAAGGTCTGAAGCCAGCCCATACTCTTGTCGGGCTGAAGGGGGCGAGCTTATTTGTCTGGATGAAAAGCAGAGATTTGTTTACAGGGGGCGCCACCACACGCCTAGGGCTAGGGGGGAGGTTATTTCATCAAATCAAAGTTATGATGGCTCTACCCATTCCAAAACATGGTACTCATCATGGGAAACAAGAACATCACATTCGTTTTTGATTTTGAGTGCTCTAACCCCCTTCGTCACCCCCTCCGAACATAAAAAGTCAGAAAATATTTATTTAATTCAATTTTAATTGATATTTCATTCTTTCCATCCCTTTTCTCCCATGAAACTAATATAAAACCTCTTTGAGATGCAATATAAAAATAACGATATTTTGACATTCCCGAAAAAACCAAGATGGCCACCATTAACCATAGATATCTTCAAATATGCATTTTCTGACCTGAAAATCACATATAACCACATTGAGATGCAAAATATCAATGCAATACCCTTTATACCGTAATCTCTCGCGTATAAGGCGCACCTCGCGTATAAGGCGCACCCCCAACTCAGGGAGGTCTGTTATAACATATAAGGCGCACCTCTGAGGGCAGATTTTTGTTAATTTAGTACTGTTCTATAGTAAAAGATACCCCCCCCCCCTATAAGGCGCACCCGAAACTCTAGGCAATTTACCTCCCACGTATAAGACCCAGCGGCATTTTGTTTGGCCTATAAGACGTGCCTTATACGCGGGAGATTACAGTAGTCATATTTTTGAGGGTCTGAAGAATTCAAGATGGCTGCCATTGGGCATAGATTTCCTCACAAAGGCATTTCCTTATGTGAAATATACCGTAATCACTTGTTCAAGCAGAGAGGTCTCAATTGAGCATGAATTTTATTGCAGTGAAGGGTCAGCACCCCCCGTCCACTTCTAAACTCTCTTTAAGAGACCTAAAATGACTGCAGGTCCTGTTTAAGTGCAGGGCAAAACAGCTAGTAGGCCATCATCAGCAATAAAAGTTTGTATGCTTTACATGCAAGAAACCACCAAGAGACTGAAATATTTTTAGTGTTGAGCTTTAAATTAAAAATGCCTATTCATCACCTTATTATTCTTGATGCATTCCACTAAGTCTTAAGAGAACAATTTTACTAGCCATGCTGCTTGTGAAATATGCTAACTAAAAACTAAATGGTAGGATTTGAAAATCAGGCTAACCTCCTACACAGTAGGACATAGACAGATAGAAAAAATAATCAGAATTCAATTCATGCTTTTAGAGGGTGAAGGAGAACATGCATACAACCATCTCTCCTTAACTGCAAGGGGACTGTATAATGCTCTGTAAAATCAAAAAATCAATCACAATAAAACAATCAGAAACATAACCTACTATGCTTCTACATCCTATCCTACTAGCCCCCTCCCACACACAGTAGTGCAGTAGATAGAGCCTGGATTTTGACCAACATTGGCACATTTGGCAGCAAGCATCAAAGTTTGCACATAGGGGCTTTTTGACGTGCTGAATCCATTTCTAAGAGGAAACATCATTTTCAAATAAAGTTTCTACTCATAAGTTGACATTGAAAATAAAAAGTATTAATTAATTATTTAATTCCATGAAAAATACCCAATGAATTTTATAAGAAGTTGAAAGGCTTCAAACCTAGAAAGAATACCTGAAACACACCTGTGTGTATCATCTTATGTCCTGATCAGTCATTTTTGCATCGATTGTCTGCATATCAATGACCTAATTTGCATATTTTTATTAGGTAGCTTCACAAGCTGGCCTGAAGCAGTACACATCTTAGAGACAAAGGCATAGTGATAGCTTCACTAGTATATTTACCGTAATCTCCCGCGTAGAAGACGCGCTGCGCATATAAGACGCACCCCAAACTTAGCACATGCATTTTCGCGTATAAGACGCACATTTTAATGCTGAAATTTGTAAGATTAGTACATTTCTATAGAAAAATTACCCCTCGTATAAGACGCCCCCCCAACTTGAAAAAATCCTATAAGACTCCCCAGCATTTTGTTTGGCGTAGAGGACACGTCTTATACGCGGGAGTTTACGGTAGTTCCAATTTTGATATAGTCATGTATATTATTAGACTTAAACACATATACTGTTAACTCTAATTAGCATAATTTATGCAAAATAGAAGTACTGGATATAAATGTAGTAAACATAAATTTACATATCAATCCATCTCAGCTTATACCATAATTCCTTGAACAATAATTGATTTATTTTAAGAAGAATAATATAAATAACCATTGGTGATAAACATTGATCATGATGAGGATTAATATTAATTTATTCAAATCTATGAAAAATACTGATAAATACTAAATAAAGAATAGTTGGACAGGACCAACAACTTATTATCATCTTAAGTCTTAATAGGTATTATGTACATGTTGTATGTTGATTGTTTGCAGATTAATGACCTAATTTGCATATTATTATTACTTAATTCCACATGCTAACCTGGAGTGCCAGACCTGTCTGAAAGATTAAGGCAGAAAATATCTATTTCTCTAGCATTCTTTTGCCATTTAGATATTGTCTTTGCATACTGGCTAAATCTTTACACATAGATATTGCTAACCCTAATTAGAATAATCTAGGCAAAAATGAAAATTTAAGGACTATTGGGTAAATGTATCAAGCTTTCAGCAATACAGTAATCACAGTATATCAATCCATCATAGCATCTTTTAGGATAGTAACTAAACATGAACCTCATGATAACCATGTTTGAAAGGTATATTAAATGTGATATACCTAATTTGCATAATTAATGATCTATGCAATAGCACAGGAAGCAGTATTGCATACTACCGTAATCTCCCGCGTAGAAGACGCGTTGCGCATATAGGACGCACCCCCTTTTTGGGAGAAGCATTTTCGCGTATAAGACGCACCTCTTAGGGCTCAATTTTGTAAATTTAGTACATTTCTATAGAAAAATTACCCCTCGTATAAGACGCACCCCCAACTTCAGAAAATCCTATAAGACCCCCCAGCACTATCCTAACCACTGGGGATAGAAAATCAGGGCTTCCCCCACTCCCCTAACCATATATATGCAACTTGGAGGTGTTGGCCTGACACTCCTCCTCACTTCCCCACTTTTCTAAATACCCTCGAGCAAGGTTATAGGCAAACTGCAGCATTCAACAACTAAGTAAGGACTCACAGGCGGGCACTATTTTTACCTAAGTAAGGACTCACAGGCGGGCATTAGCCCACATACCTTTCAACAACCATAGTAAAGTTGTATAAAGTTACCTAGGGAAAATACCCATCACATCACCTCACTTGAGTCATGAGAATATCAAACTCCAGTGAGGGAAACATGCCCAAATAACAAAGAGGAATAGGAATGCCATAAGTGGTGACCCTTTTTCAAGCACTAAGCACTCTGACCCACCTCTGTCTCTGTTTCAAGAGAGTAGCTGAACAAATATGACACCTTTCTACTTTATTACGACCCCCCCCCCAAAGAATTTATAGCTTATATATCATTTTCATTAATGGGGTAGAAAATCATCAGGAACCTACTCTGCTCAATATCCCATACAATTTTGTTTTAACTGGGCTCATTTGTCCAGAGTGGATAGTTTATGGGTGCTGACCACTCAACTTAACTCAAACCTGCTATCTTAACATCTGTTAATGTCATGATAATAGGGATCAAGATATAAAGTAGTTTTGAATCGCCAAAAGGTAATAAACAAATTGATACAAGTAAAATACCTTTAGAAGAAAGGGGTTGGGACAAGCAAAAGGTTCTTTGTAAAGGAAAGCCTTAATTGTGCCACCATATACTGCTACACAGGGGCCTTATAACTCTTCAAAACTGTCTTGAGACTTTAATCTGGGGGAACAGGGGATGGAATAGCTTCATATGACCCGGAATTGCAAGAAGACCCTCACCCTCTTTACCTGACCAAGGTCAGTGATAGAAGGGGAGAAACCCTGTCCTGCATATGTTCCCTTGTTCCCTGGTATCCAGCCTTAGTAGGAGAAGCCCCTGCACTAAACTGAGCAGCGGTTGAGGATGAAAGGGCAGAGGACCCTTGACTCAAAGGTCCAAGAATCAAAGTTTCAGGCTTTCAGGGAAGCAGGCAGATAGGCATGACAGTAAGACTTCCTATAAACCTTCAATCCCCCCAGCACTACCACATACTGTTATTTTTGACACATACTGACCCTTACTAATGTAGAGGTACTTATTGTATAACCATAGTGTGGGTACCGTCTGACGTGGCGGGTGAGTCGAGTTGTCGGACGTTCCTCAGGTTCCGGATAGGTGGCAGCACCGATCCGGGTCTGTGGGGACATCTGACGACGAACACCTGGGTTCCTATATAAAGCCCTGGGCTCAGCCGCTACGTCAGAGGCCCCTCTGGCCTCCAAGTATGTAAGACCATCCCTTAATATCTGTTAGCTGCCCTATCAACAACTATCGGGTAGCCGTGAGTGTGTATTCTAATAAAGACTATCCGTTGGCATACACTTGAATCACCGTCTTGCTCTTTCTTTCCCGAATCGTAAGACCCGAACCCCCAGGTCCGTAAGACCAAAACCATTACACTAATTAACCCCCCCTCTCCCGTCACCGTCCAGCAAGCTGTCATCACATTACTCTAGACTATTTACTATAGAAGCTTTTTTAGTCTGCTCTAGTACTGTTTATGCTAAATATGGCTACCAACAATTATCTTTCGGAATTCCAGCTGACATCTATACTTTCCTCCTAGTGTGACATATAGGGCTTCTTAATCGCAATATGCAATTGAGTCATTGATATGCAGACAATCAATATATATACTGTTGGTTTATATGAAGGGAAAATACAAGCAATATTTGCATGCCTTAGTTTCTCATATCCAGTGGTATCTATTCATATTGCAACCTTTCATGCTCTGACATTACACATTAGCATACCATATTTTCCTCATGATTTTGCATAAATTATGCTAATCAGACACAGAATCATGAACTAAATCAATCAAATAATGATTGGTCATCATGGAATGTATATCCAAGCTGAGATGGATTGATATATTTATGATTACTATATGACTTGAAAGCTTGACACATATACCTAGTCCATTCTATTTTGCATAAATTATGCTAATTAGGGTCAGCAGTATATGTGGAAAGGTCTAATTATATGTATGACTTTATCTCAATTGAAACTAAATGCTAGTGAAAGAACTACCACTATGCCAAGTATCAAAGAGAGGCTTTGAGTGACTCAGGTTTGCTTGTAGAGCTACCTGATTGAAATATGCAAATTAGGTCATCAATATGCAGACAGCCAATTAAAACATTACTGATTTGGACTTTAGATAATGAATACTGATGGGTTATAGCTATTCTATGTGGGTTTGAAGGCTCAAAAATTCTTTTAAAATGTATTGGGTATTTTTCATGGAATTTCATAATTATTTAATACTTTTTATCTTCAATGTCAATTTATGAGCAGAAACGTTACTCAAAAATGATGTTTCCTCTTAGAAATGGATTCAGCACGTCAAAAAGCCTCTATGTACAAACTTTGATGCTTGCTGCCAAATGTGCCAATCTTTATGCTCTATCTACTGGACTATACAGCATTTCATCTATTGGGATACCCTCAGCAATATCTGAGGAGGGTAGATCAGTATTTCAAAAGATGCATTTCTATTTTATGTGGATCAATAGCTTTTCATTCATCCCATCAAGTATGGAGCTATAGTTTTAGGCTGTAGCAACAGAGAATAGACTTGTTACAAAGTTTTCAAGTGCACTCAGCACATGAGGGATTAACTGGATTGTTGATTACACATAAAAAATACTGTCCCCTGGCTCAGTCAATTTACTATAGATGGAGCTGAGCAAGTCCCTTACTACCATAATCTCTCACGTAGAAGACGTGGTGCACGTAGAAGACGCACCCCTAACTCAGGAAAGGCTGGTTCGCATATAAGACGCACCTCTTAGGGGTGAATTTTGTAAATTCAGTACTGTTCTATAGTAAAAATATCCCGCGTATAAGACGCACCCCCTTCTTGGGGAAAACCTATAAGACGTACATGGCCTTTGTTTGGCATATAAGATGCGTCTTATATGCGGGAGATTATGGTACACCTGCATGAACCCAGGGTTTTATGTCCTATACATTGTGAATAGCCACCCTGGTAGATAACCCAAAGAAATGAGAAGCCCAACTGATATTTCCAGGAAGATCAGCACCCATAAGACATGGAGTAAACTCTGTGACTTCACCTTTCTGAATTCACCACAGATTGCTTTTCACTCTTGAGACACCACAAGTGGAGACCCAAATTTTTTTTTTTTAAGTTAAACTGAGGATGCAAACAGAAATGGGTATGAATCCTATCTGTATGTTCCTATGCTCCCACATAATGAGTAAATTGACATAGAACTTCTATATTCATCAAGTTTCACTCTTGAGACACCACAAGTGGAGACCCAAATTTTTTCTTTTTTTAAGTTAAACTGAGGATGCAAACAGAAATGGGTATGAATCCTATCTGTATGTTCCTATGCTCCCACATAATGAGTAAATTGACATAGAACTTCTATATTCATCAAGTTCTCAAATCTTAACCAAGATGAATGCTACAGTGGATACCGGTACATCACTTATTATCTTATATGTCAACCCCTGAATCTGTAAATCAAATGGTTTTTATGAGAGTGTAAGATGTACACATTCTTAGTCTAAGGCAGAAAAAAAGCAGAGAACCAGCTCAATTAGCTTATGATTTTTCTTTCCTTTAATGATGAAGCTACAAGCTAGCTGAAAATGACTGTGGTGAATTCTCCAGGGAGACCCCAAGTAGTTTAAAATGGCTTAAACACTTTAAGCCATTTTGGAAGACCAGTATGCCCCTGGACCTATTCAAGAGCTGCACTCATTTTGTGTCTTTTTTAAAAGAGCTAAGAGGTGGATTAGGGGTCTTGGCTGTGCACTTCAATAAAATATATGCTCATTTCAGACCTTTGTATTAGAATAAGCAAAAATGACAAGAAGCTTCTATTACTACCGTAATCTCCCGCATATAAGGCGCGTCTTATACGCGAATCAGATCTTGGGTAGGTCTTATATGCGGGAGGCAGGCTGCCTTGAGTTGGGGGTGCGCCTTATACGCGGGTTTTCCCAATATCTCAACTGGCAGATGATCAGAGAAACACTCCAATATCAATATTTAATAAATGCCACAAATGAGGTGTAACTAGAAGTAGAACTTATCTCTAACATTTTAGCATCAGTTCTTTTGGTTTCTTTTCCTATATTCATATATTCTATTAATGTTGAAGCATGTGAGGGAATGAATTTAAATCACAACATTATCTTAACATAGTTTGAACATCTGTTCTTATATCAAACATATAGCAAGTGTATATGAATGGTAGAGTGGCTCCATCTGGTGGCACTTCTAGGAACCATTCCTATTGAGTATAATACTGAATATTATAATATAATTTATATGTACATGATTATAAATGGTCATGATCAAGGTAAAGTTTGAGGTAAATTTCAATTGTATACTGTCTTCTGAGACAGTTTTGACAAATCAACCACATCATGATGACCTATTGACATGATAACATGGAATTATCATGTAAAACAGTGATCTGAGCATGGATCCATTTACAACTACAGTACTGGGAATACAATCTAACACATAATAATAATGCAAAATGTATCTTGATCATGATTATTTATAATCCTGTATTCAGTAGGAATGGTTCCCAGAAGTGCCACCAGATGGAGCCACTCTACCATTCATATACACTTGCTATATGTTTGACATAAGAACAGATGTTCAAACTATGTTTAGATTATGTTGTGATTTAAATTCATTCCCTCACATGCTTCAACATTGATAGAATATATGAATATAGGAAAAGAAACCAAAAGGACTGATGCTAAAATGCTAGAGATAAGTTCTACTTATGGTTACACCTCATTTGTGGCATTCAAAAAGGATATATGGTCAGCATCATACCCAAAACAATCTCAACTCTAACTAAGGTTATCCCCAGCTACAAGGAGACTCTTGTATGCAGGCCATGCACAAGGTGCGCCTTGTACGCGGACCAGTCCCCTAGAGTTGGGGGGGGCGCCTTATACGCGGGTTTTTCCAGAAATCTATCCAGAAGAGGTACGTGCGCCTTCTATTTGAAAAAGCCTTCTCTGAGTTGGGGGTGCGCCTTCTACGCGAGCTGCGCCTTCTACGCGGGAGATTACGGTATCCATGACTATGGTATGTTTCACATAAGGTAATGCCTTTTGTGAGGAAATCTATGGCGGTTGGCGGCCAACTTGAATATTTTAGACAGTCAAAAATGTGTCTATAAAGTGTACTTCATTTATATATTGCATCTCAAAGTGGTTTTATGTGATGGTCAGGTCAGGAAATGCATATTTGAGGATATCTATGGCTGATAGCAGCCATCTTGGATTTTTTAGGTATGTCAAAATATCTCTATTTTGTGTATTTTATTTTTGTATTGCATCTCAAAGTGGTTTTATACTACTTCAAAGCCAGAAAAGGGATGGAGAAATAAAAAATCAATTAAAATTGAATTAATTAAATATTTTCAAACATTTTATCTTCGGAGGGGGTGATGAAGGGGGTTAGAGTGCTCAGAATCAAAAACGAATGTGATATTCCTGTTTCCCATGATGAGTACCATGTTTTGAGATGGGTGCCCCGAAAAATTTGCGCTAACTCCCCCCCCCCCCACTACAAGGGCAGAAATACTTTGGAGGTGAATAACACACTGGTCAGTGCCCCTCATTGGCAGTCTATTAGGTGTGCATCATGAGGGTACAAGAAATGTCATTTTTCTCTCAAACTCTTTTAGCAAATTATTTGAGACTTTCAGCGAGTCACCTAAAGATATAAACAGACATTGTGTGTGAATATGAAGTAGATTCCTGTGGTAGATTTTGAAAGAATGAATTTTGAATTTATTACTCCATTGTACTTCACCTGCCAATCTTGCACAACCCACACACAAATATGGGGCCATTAAAAAATGACATTATGCTTTTTTGGCACTTTTTGACCCCCCCCCTTTGTCATGTTCCATAATGCCAGCCTTGACCCCCCCTCTAAAAATGACATCATGTATTGAAGACACCCCCCCCCCCGAGTATTTACCTGTACTATTGTGAAACACATATTGTACATGTTTGAGCAACAACTATTAAAAGGGCCTTAGAATATATGTAACCTACAGGAAAAAAAGAAGTTTGATAGATTGCCAATAGCCCTCCCTTGACTGTATTGCTATAACACAGGTTTACATGCACATTCAATTAAAAGTGGTTTACATGCATATTCAATTAAAAGTGACCTGTAGCAGGGTGTAATTTTCAGTACCGTAATCTCCCGCGTATAAGGCGCGTCTGCTATGCCAAACAAAATGCTGCTGGGTCTTATACGCGGGAGGAACATTGCCTTGATTTTGGGGTGCGCCTTATACGTGGGGTTTTCTGACTTTCAAATGATTGATGTGCCTAAGGAAAACACCCCAAAATCAATAGCTAACCTTTATATATCAATCTAATTATGAGTTCATAACATGTATAGTTGTGTACTTTGGAGCAATAAAAAAAAGCGAGTTAACACCAGTAGGTGTCAAGGCGCTCGGCGGGCAACACGTCGACCGTGTGCCGATAACAGCTTGAACTCATAGAGCCAGCACCACGGCAGACCAGTAGGTGTCAACACGCTCGGTGGGCATCAAGCCGACCGTGTGCCGATGACAGCTTGAACTCATAGAGCCAGCACTGCGGCAGACCGGGAGGTGTCGACGCGCTCGCCGGGGATAAGGCCCATCATGCGCCAATGACAGCTTGAACTCATAGAGCCAGCACCATGGCAGCCCGGGAGGTGTACAATGGGATGGGGTGGGGGGTGCCTTCTATGCGAAACAACCCCCCTGTGTGTTAGGGGGGGGGCGCCTTCTACGTGGGTTTTTCCAGAAATCGATCCAGAAGAGGTAGGTGCGCCTTCTACGTGAAAAGGCATTCTCTGAGATGGGGATGCGCCTTCTACGTGAGCTGCGCATTCTACGCGGGAGATTACGGTATATGTGGCACAGCCCACCTCTAAGACGCAACCCCAACTTGAACGGATCCTATAGAGTGCACCTGGGGATAAATTTGTCACGAGGAGTGAATGTGTTGGTGGAATCTACATGCATCGAATGTATTCAATTGGTATCCCCCCTCAATCCTTGAGGCCTTGAGTGCTTAATTATCATTCAACAAGGAAGTCAGTGGTTTTTCATGCATATATGTGTAAAATAGATTTTACATCTACCTTTGGAAGGTTTGAATCTCCTGGCCCTTATCTATATGCACTTGAATCACCCATATCTAGTTTTGACCTCTCCCCAACTGTAAAGGTCTATTGGCTTTTGCCCGCTCTGCCCCCCCCCCACCAATGGGCTGTTTCCAAAATGACCCCCCCACCATCACCCCATATCCAACAAGACCATCCCCTGAACCTAGCAATAAATGACTTAGTCCTAAACCTGTAGAAATATGTAGGATCAACCACAGTGATCAACTTATTAGATTTGATGGCTTCACGCTCTTTGCTTCATGGTCTGGTTTCTGGTACTTCTTCCAAGCAGTGGTACTAGTGTAGGGCTTCTGAGCTTTAATATGGCCTCTTCCAAAAAATCCGATGGGGCTTGATTTCTCCTTATAAGATTGGCAAAATCTGGGGGTGCACCTTACAGGCAGGGATTGCCACAGACTAGTACATGTAATATCAAAACTGCCTGATCGCTATCTCGGTGTTGAATTAGACGGGGCTTTAACTATACAGCCGCACATAAATAAAATAAAAAAGAGTATGGGCAATAAGTTGTACAAATTGACAAAAATACGCAAATTTATTAGTCAGGATGACTCATTAAGGATATACAGAACTATGATTAGCCCAACTCTTGAATACTGCAGCTTCTACATTGGTGGAGGTGCACAAACAGAACTGATTAAGCTTCAAAGACTCCAGAATCAGGCAATCCGTATATGCTGTAAACTAAGAGTACGGGGTAATAGCGTCGCGGAGATGCATGAAAATACCAAGATAGAACAACTTGAAGTCCGACGTAGACGCCAATTATTAATTATAATGTGGAAACGATCAAAGTTCAATGATTTACTGGTGATAAGGGGAGTCAGAACCAGAGGTGACAGGAAGTTAAAATTCAAGATACGTAGAGCTCGGACGTCCTGCTATCAAAGAGGCCCTTTCTATAGGGGTGTAAAGGAATGGGATAAATTACCTGAGGAGCTTCAAAAAGCAGTGACACTAAATGAATTCAAAAGGGAGCTGCGCCTGTTTATGGCAGCATAAAAACCTGGTTAATTGACTGAAACTTTCTCTACGGATACGACACTCCCATTATCTACTTCTTAGCTTATCTGGCATATTCTGTCTAAGAAAATACTTATGAATAATACTAAAACTTAAGTTAATAATTGATGCACTAACGCCACTGTCTCACGCTCATAAAACTATGTATTTTTCAAAATCTCAAAAAGACTAGTTACATACACCGTGGCTGGTTATAGTATTAAGAGTCGCTACTTCTACTCCTATAGGCCAATTGTGCGAGGAAGAGCGCCACCCTCCAAGGGCGATTCTGTGCAATAAATGCTTCAATCAATCAATCAATAGGCCCACACTGTTATAACAGGGAAATAGGCCTGTCTTCTAGAGACATGGCATGCTGGGATACCAGTAGTTTGTAATGTAGAGAATAGAGAATGACATACAGCTCATACAACACCAGGTGGCAGCACACACTATGGCAGGATTATTGATTATAATGCTGCATGGATTCTCTTGATTAAAAGGTCAATAGTGTAATTAACAAAGCTCTCAGTGAGTGGGGTGTACACACATTTCCAAACACTTTTATGGTGAGCAGAATGGCATGTTTCATTCAGCAGTTTAAGGGTATTTAGAGCACCATGGTATAGACTACACCTTTTCTTTGGTTAAAGAAAATACATGACCAGTTGGGGTATTGATAGTTGCAGGAGTCGGGAGGCGTGGCACAGTCGGTAGCGCGTCCGCTCACAGGCCGTAAGGTCGTGGGTTTGGTTCCCGGCCCGGCCGGGGCATAGTGGTGGTTCCAAACGTCGCCGTAAGGTGTCGTTTGAGTTCCTCCCTGCTCTGGCTAGGCTGTGCTGGAAAGTCTCTCGGCGGTCATGGCAGACAAATGACTTGAAACAGGCCTGTCCATCTCTCACTATGCCTATGTAGTGACGGATGTTAAAGAACCATTGCCTCGGTAAATGTGTAGGGGCGTGATTTCTACCTTCCCATAGATGCGGTCACCATCATCCCCCCCTCCCCATTAGACTAGGGTCCGGGCATGCAACGCCACAAGGGTAATCTCACTTCGGTGTGGATACAACCCGCGGGACCTCTCACCCTTGAGTGTCGGCCGCAAGGAAGGCACGAGGTGAGATAAAATTCGTCACTCACTAGTTGCAGGCAATATTTGAAATGCCCCTTTGGGTTGGGTCCTTTGGGTGGACCATGCTCCTTGAGTTAGGGGTGCGCCTTATACGCGGGGTTTTCAAATATTAGACTCAGGAGCAGCAGATGCGCCTTCTATGCGGATCTGCCTTCCCTGAGTTGGGGGTGCGCCTTCTACGCGGGCTGCGCCTTCTACGCGGGAGATTACGGTAGTACTTTAAACATTTAATGATTAGCATACACCATGGTAGGCCTAACGTCGACTATAGTACATACCATATAGTCCACACCATGGTAGGCTTAATGCAGATTCAAGCCCTCATCATTTTAGGAATTGTACAGGAACTTTGAACTATACTTTTTTAGAGGCTGCCCCCATGGCCAGATAACTAATGTGTCTTCTGCCCTTAAAGGGTTAACAGAACCAGTGGAGGGATAGCTGATAGAACTCAGATACACCTTATGGACAAGGTATTTTTTATGTAGAATATTACTACTGTAAAAACTTGTGCATAAGGTGGAGGTTATCCATCAGGATAGCTCCTTCCAAAAGTCAGGCCCATAAAGAATATTCCTGAAGTCACCCTTAATATCTGTGCCTTATATTCAACTAATAAAGATTCAACCCCAACATTTGCCGATTGGGTCTTACCTTGACCTGGGGCTTATACCTACATGAGATGTGCCTTATAACATACCCTTATACATGCAGGTGGTCTAGTACCCGTAATCTCCCGCGTAGAAGGCGCGTCTTCTACGCCAAACAAAATGCTGCTGGGTCTTATACGCGGGAGGGTAATTGCCTTGAGTTAGGGGTGCGCCTTATACGCGGGTTTTTCCAACATCTCATTTGGGAAAATGCGCCGATGACAGCTTGAACTCATAGCGCCAGCACCGCGGCAGACCGGGAGGTGTCGACGCGCTCGCCAGGGATAAGGCCCACCATGCGCCGATGACAGCTTGAACCCCGCTTGAACTCATATAGCCAGCAATTCGGCAGACCGGGAGATGTCGACGGGCGCTCGGCGGGTTTGACGCCGACCGTGTGCCGATGACAGCTTGAACTCATATAGCCAGCAGCGCGGCAGACGGGGAGGTGTCGACGGGCGCTCGGCGGGGAATACACCGACCGTGTGCCGCTGACAGCTTGAACTCATATAGCCAGCAGCGCGGCAGACCGGGAGATGTCGACGGGCGCTCGGCGGGTTTGACGCCGATCGTGTACCGATGACAGCTTGAACTCATATAGCCAGCAGCCGGTCGGTGTAGATTTGCTCGGCGGGTTTGACGCCGACCGTCACACCGTGTACCGATGACAGCTTGAACTCATATAGCCAACAGCGCGGAAGAGCAGGAGGTGTCGACGGGCGCTCGGCGGTTTGACGCTGACCGTGTGCCGATGACAGCTTGAACTCATAGCGCCAGCAGCGCGGCAGCCCGGTCGGTGTACAATAGGGGGGTGGGGAAGGGGGGGTGGGGAGGGGGGCGCCTTCTACGCGAAACAGCCCCCCTGTGAGTTGGGGGGGCGCCTTATACGCGGGTTTTTCCGGAAATCGATCCAGAAGAGGTACGTGCGCCTTCTACGTGAAAAGGCCTTCTCTGAGTTGGGGGGGCGCCTTCTACGCGAGCTGCGCCTTCTACGCGGGAGATTACGGTATCTTACATTACCTTCACACAAGTTGTAAGTTCCAAAAGTTATTTGAAAAACTTTGAGAACTTTCAGTACTTTCTCGCAAGCATAGAGTCAGATTTCTATACTTCATACGGGTGATTCCTGTGAACTGCCCCACCTTTGGGGGTCAGGGGCCAAACATGACAAACTCAGCATTACATTTTAAGACTTTATTTTACTGATAACCCTATATCTTGGCTGTATGAAAAGGTCCATTCAAGTCATTAACTCCCAGGATGTCAGTTTTTATCACAGTTGCAGTAAAAAGGTATAATTTGTGTAACGGGCTTGATCGATATAACTTCTTATGCATAGAACTTCATCAATAATGTCTCTGTGATTACCATATTGCATGTCCAAACTTGTATAGTAGTTATGAATAAGTGTACCAAAAATTAGGACTGAGTCTTGAAAACTTTTGAAAATATGAGACATAACTTTTTAAGAAAATTGAGATTTTTCAAAAATTTCTAACACAAAACGTTAACTTTACTCTCACAAGCTTAATATGCATTGGGTATGCATGTAATTCAAGTTATTATGTCTTCATTGTCTATATTTTCTTAAACAATCATCATTCTTCCATTCCCACATTTTTTTTTTATGTGAGCAGCTGCCCAAAATTGGCAAAATAGCGATCAAGCGCGTTACATACAGTCACTCATAGATAGAGGCTCCATAGAGGTACTTAGACCTTTCATATCATAATGCTACTTCATACACAACTACTTAAGCAATGGGACTACTGTTTAAAACCAAGAAATGTACAATTAATACCTATTTGGGGTCTCCCGTATGCCTCGGAAAATAAAATTGCACTTTTTTGCGACTAATTTTCTTACATCAATCAAGCCAGAAGGTCCAAAAATTAACTAGGAGTATCCAAACAGGCCTAAAATACCAGCCACACATGTCTAGTAACATATTAAATAGCAGTTGTACAGCTCAGATAACTCTCAGGTTGCCCACAGCCAATGAAGCAATACCATGTCAAATGCCCTCCGCGCAGGCGGATACCGATCAAGCGCGTTACATACAGTCACACATAGATAGAGGCTCCATAGAGGTACTTAGACCTTTCATATCATAATGCTACTTCATACACAACTACTTAAGCAATGGGACTACTGTTTAAAACCAAGAAATGTACAATTAATACCTATTTGGGGTCTCCCGTATGCCTCGGAAAATAAAATTGCACTTTTTTGCGACTAATTTTCTTACATCAATCAAGCCAGAAGGTCCAAAAATTAACTAGGAGTATCCAAACAGGCCTAAAATACCAGCCACACATGTCTAGTAACATATTAAATAGCAGTAGTACAGCTCAGATAACTCTCAGGTTGCCCACAGCCAATGAAGCAATACCATGTCAAATGCCCTCCGCGCAGGCGGATACCGATCAAGCGCGTTACATACAGTCACTCATAGATAGAGGCTCCATAGAGGTACTTAGACCTTTCATATCATAATGCTACTTCATACACAACTACTTAAGCAATGGGAATACTGTTTAAAACCAAGAAATGTACAATTAATACCTATTTGGGGTCTCCCGTATGCCTCGGAAAATAAAATTGCACTTTTTTGCGACTAATTTTCTTACATCAATCAAGCCAGAAGGTCCAAAAATTAACTAGGAGTATCCAAACAGGCCTAAAATACCAGCCACACATGTCTAGTAACATATTAAATAGCAGTAGTACAGCTCAGATAACTCTCAGGTTGCCCACAGCCAATGAAGCAATACCATTACAGATATCGGTCAAGCGCGTTACACGCAATGAAATGCAGTTAAACAATTCCTAGATGGTCTGAAACCTTTCATATCATAATGCTGCTTCATACACAACTACTTAAGCAATGGGACTACTGTTTAAAACCAAGAAATGTACAATTAATACCTATTTGGGGTCTCCCGTATGCCTCGGAAAATAAAATTGCACTTTTTTGCGACTAATTTTCTTACATCAATCAAGCCAGAAGGTCCAAAAATTAACTAGGAGTATCTAAACAGGCCTAAAATACCAGCCACACATGTCTAGTAACATATTAAATAGCAGTAGTACAGCTCAGATAACTCTCAGGTTGCCCACAGCCAATGAAGCAGTACCATTACAGATATCGGTCAAGCGCGTTACACGCAATGTCATGCAGTTAAACATAGGTACAATACAGTTTGGGTCTTAGTTATAGTGGCCAAAGTAAAACAGGTGATAACCGGGATCAATGACATCTAACCAGTGCACTCGCTGCGGTACTTGAGAAGCTTCCGATCAGCCAGTTGGATGGTGAGGGGATCAAGTTTGTAGACAGCGTTCTCAGTGTTGCCATAACGACTTGGCTTGGGCAGAGTGACTCTGCCAAGAACGTTGAGGGGGTGGACCCTAGCTGGGATGATCTCCTTCCCCCACTTGAAGCTTCTCTTGTCCGACGCCATGTAGCGCAGCATGTAGTGCACTTGGTAGAAGTCATTGTCCTTGGCTATCACCTTACCCATAAACCACTTGTCCTTTGAGCTGGTACTGGCCAGGCTGGCAGTGATAAGAATGTCACCTACATGGTACTCATCCTGCACCAGTACCAACTTCCCTACACTGTCCGTTGGTTGTACATCCTCCTGAGGGAGGGTCGAGGTCGGTGGATCCTGTCGTGCTCGCTTGGTTGTAGGGACGGCGACGGCACGCTCCGCGGCACGCTTTCGTGCGGCACACGGGGCAATGTTCTCCTTGTCAGCCGTGGCAGGAGTTGGCACCCGGTCACTTCGAGTGTGCTTACGTGCCACGACTGGTGAGCCGTCCCTGGTGCGCTTGCAGACAGTGGTGCGCACAACAGGATCAAAATCAGGGTCGCCGGTGCGGGCATCCGCGTCGTCCACCTCTGCAGGGACACTGGCAGGCCGCGTTTTCTTCTGCCGTGTTTGCTTTGGTGGGGGAGGCTTCTTGTTCTTGTTGAAAACCAGCTCATGCTCAATCCATCCGGAGCAGCCAGTAACGGACCTAAGGTCGACCCAGCAGCAGGGGTCAAAACAGGATTTGTCACGGACAGCGAGTGACCTTCCTTCCTGTTTGACCATGGCAGCATGGACACTCATGGTGCCCTCTACTGACTTGTCTGCTACCACTGAGCCGAGAGTGAGGCGGGCGGAGGTGACATCCTGCAGAGGGACATGGATGTAGTGAACGCGGCCTTCAAGTTTGTTACCTTCGGCCGCGAACTCCTCTGCATTGTTGATGACGGGATGTCCTTCCTTGTTGCGCTTGACGATGTTGTCAGCGTTGCGCTTTGCAGCAGCGCCGACGCCATCGCAGGGGCCCTTTCCATGACCCGCCTCGAAGTAGGTCCATGTTGCCCGTAGTCCGTCAAGTAGTTCGGTGTGGCGTACGAGTATCGAGAACACCGAGATGTTTCGATACTGGCTGGAGGGTGAGTCAGAAGCATAATGGACCACCTTGACGTGTGGCAGGTTCTCCCTGATGAATGCTGCCAGGCAGCGGAGAAACGCCAAGATGGCGCCAGTGTCGTGCTTCCGGTCGTCAGTGCACAGAGCGACAGAGTGGTGGTTTGTGGTGCCAGTGTCCTCATCACGGTAGTGGATGACTGCAGGGTGCAGGGTCACTGGCTCCTTCGCGTAATATGTACTCTGTGGAGCATCGGGGTATGATACCATCCAGTTTTCCGCAAAGTCCATCTGGATGGTAACTTCCATCGACGACATACTCGCTCGTAGCTCACGTACGATGCGGTGTTGGTTGTGAGCACGGTCGACATGGGCAGCCATGGTGATGAACTCCAGTCTGGTTTTCTTGATGAAGTCCGCCTTGGATGCAATCTCTGTACAAGGGCGGAGCTTCTTGATGGTAGTCTTCTTCTGAGTTTCATCCTTGCCTGTCGACACATACTCATAGTCCACATTCTTCCACACTTCATACTTGACATTCTCGGGGGCTTTGTCCTGGAGAGTCTGTTCGAACTCTGCCCAGGATGTCATGAACATCTCATCTTTGAAAGGGATACTGACAGCAGCAAGCCGGAGTGCAAAGTTCTGGTGCTTCTGGCAAAGGCACAGATCAGTGCTTTGGAGATCCACGGGGATGAACCAGGGAAGGTGTTCTTTCCTGATGCTGTAGAAGAGTGACCGTGAGACCTGCAAGTGAGGAGGTTGTGTCGCCTCGTACCTCTTGTGGAGCACATGGATAAACTCCCTGAGGTACATTTGCTGGTGCTTCACCTTCTTCAAGGTCTTAGTGTCTTTCTTACCAGGTCTCATTTCGGAGTTCTCTGGGTCAGACAAGAACTCCTTGACACTCTCTATCTTGGCCTCCTGATTCACCACACGTGGAGATGGCTGGTCTGAAGGGGTTTTGAGTAGTGACCGCCTATCCATGCCAAGGGTCTTTGCCAAGCTCACCGCGATCCGCTGTTCTTTGATCACGACGGGCGAAAGCACCTTGTTCATGATGGCGGTTTTGTCCTTGCGAGGAAGGTTGGCCAGCCCTTCAAGCACAGCCTTCACACTCCTGTCATGCGCCGTCAGCTGTTCCTGTGCAGCTGCTGCAACGCGCTCCTCCACGTGCGCTACAGCAGGTTCCCCATCCGGTGCAGCTGCTGCAACGCGCTCCTCCACGTGCGCTACAGCAGGTTCCCCATCCGGTGCAGCTGCTGCAACGCGCTCCTCCATGTGCGCTACAGCAGGTTCCCCATCCGGTGCAGCTGCTGCAACGCGCTCCTCCACGTGCGCTACAGCAGGTTCCCCATCCGGTGCAGCTGCTGCAACGCGCTCCTCCATGTGCGCTACAGCAGGTTCAGCGACAGTTAGATGGTTCGACTGGGCATGGGCAAGCTGAGCCTGCAACTCCTTGATCTGTAGATGTGCCTCAGTCAGGTCTCTGTTCAGTAGCCCTTGTTTGTAGTAGTAGCGGTTGGTTCTGGGAGAGTTGGTCTTCCGTTGCTGTTTCTTCAGGTTTTTAGGAGTGGTCAGTGTCGGTTTGGTGGTCGGTCCTGGTGTCGTCATCTTGTGGTGGGGCTGTGCACGCGGGCTGCAAACAAATGAACAATCATTAATTTTCAGTTTCATCATGCCCCATTTATTTATAAGATACATGTAAGGCTACTACACCCCTGGGGTCCCCATGATATCATTTTGATCAAGCGCGTTACACATTGAAATGGCCTTATTCTATGATATTATACACAGTTATTCATCATTTTTGCCCTAGTAAGGCTACTACACCCCAGGATATATCATTTTGACCAAGCGCGTTACACATTGAAATGGCAGTACATGTACAATAATCTTAATTCTAAAAATTCAACAAGCAAGGAAACATTCAACATGGAACAAACTATTCTTATCTCAGATTTATTATGATAATTACATTCACTGAGGAACACTGTCTTTACGGACGGTGGCACTGTAAATTGATAACAATTAGTTAAATGTTATCATTTAACAAGTTAAGTTAAATAGAAGTGTGGAATAAATCATACTAAGTAGCACTTTACTGATCAAGAATTTTAGGGCCAATTTTAGTTTTAGAATTATTATTTATAAATTTATGATTCTTCACAGTTAAGAACACAAAAGAAGGGACTATGATTCAAATACTTACGCGATGTCCTCGAGCAGTCCCACATTGAACCCCGGTGGGGAGGCCTCCTGGACCCGGCCACTTCGGCGCCTCTCTGGGGAGACGCGCCGAGCAGCCTGGCGAACGGGCCGGGCCTCCGCAACGGGGCCCCCTCCTGTGTTGGGGCCTCCGTAGGCGGCTGTGGTGGTGCGGGCACTACGGGGGCCTCCTCCTCCTCGGACAGCAGGAGGGGGTTCTCAGGGACATCGCCTGCCAGCGTCCGTCCCTCCTCCTCCTCGCTGGAGATTACCTCCGGGTCTTCCGGCGTCTCCTGATGTATAGAACAAGGAAAATATTCATGAATAACATTTACACGATGCACCAATGCAGTGCTGATGAGTTACTCTTTAAGTACATAATTCTACTTTGATAACCAATTACCAAAATAACAGTGCTGATGAGTTACTCTTTAAGTACATGTATAATTCTACTTTGATAACCAATTACCAAATGACACTTTTAATTCATACTTACTCCATACTCCTCGTAGGCCACCGACCCAAAGGAAGTGGTAGGGGAGCGGGAAGTGAACAGCGCGACCGGCAGGCCGCGCCCACGTCCACGCGCTGGGCGACCTGCCGGTGTCTGCTTCTTGGAGCTCTTCCCGCGCCCCTTACCCTTGCCCTGGGCCGGTGGCTTTGGAGTGGCAGCAGTCGGGGTGGCGGTCTTGGCGGCAGTCTTGGCGGCGGTCTTGGGGGCGGTCTTGGCGGCCTTCGCCGGGGGACCAGCAGCAGGAGGTGCAGGGGCGGCAGGAGGTGCTGGGGCGGCCTCCCCGGAACACCCTTCCCCGGCTGCCTCCCTCTCCGCCGCGGCCTCCGCCTCCTCGCGGGCCATTTCCGCATCTACCCACTGAATAAGAAAAGGGTCACAACTTGCATTTGTCAGCAATACAATACAGGCATGTTTATGCTATACTAGAATTAAGAATTAAGAATTCATAGTTACTTTACATACATACATGTACATTACATTTATAATTTACATTGGTTGAATGTCTGCTATGGTTTGCATTTTACATGTACAAGTTTAATTTCATCATTTCATACCTCAGCCGCATTGGCATCTGTCCATGCCGGCGGTGCGACGCCCCGGCGCCGGGCATCATCCAGGGCCCTCTTCTTGGCGGCCCGGAAGGCCCCCATCCTCCTCTTCCTTTCCTTGCCCTTCTCCGAGCGCTGGGCATCGCACCGCCGTGCACTCTGGGCCTTGCGGAGGTTCTCAGCCCGCCGCACCACCTCCTCTCCCTCCTTCTCCTCCCTCCTGGCCATGTACGCCTTCTGTGAGGCGGTGTGGCTCACCGCCTCACCCTCAGGCAACTTTTTGCGACCCATTCTGAAAAGGAGAAGAAAAGCACTGAGAAAAGAGCAAATATCAACACTGTAACATGTACAACAAATAGGTGGAAATATGTCTATATTCTAAAGAATGGATGTATTGACCATGCCAGGATACTGTGCAAGATTACTGACACATTGGGAGACCTCTGGGAAGCGACATGTGTATTGTAACTGAGAATTTATCAAAAATTGTCCTACCCCAGATACATGTTGAATTTTTTTTTTCAGAAATGAAAGGATGACCATTCCACATGATAGAGGTACCATAGGCGCACATTGTGTTAATTTTTGGGGGGGCTGACTACAGGATAGGTGCCTTTTTTATGCATAATAGTGGTTATGTAACGCGCTTGATGAAAATAAATTCTTCCATAAATCATAGTAATTAAAGTCTAACACACATCATATTAGGTCTGGACATTAGATAGTAGTCCCAAATAATATATTAACACCAAAAATACACGAGTTTGCTATTACAGTGTACAAAGGAGGGATTTTTGACTCGCCGGTAACGCGCTTGATGAAAATAACATCTAACGTCTTCTGGTGGTCACTGTGCCAATATAATCAAACCCAGCAGCGATGTAACACATTTAGACAATAAAATACACATAGAGGAGGTATCATAACCACAGGAATGTGTGTAAATAGTGGGAATATGGAGAAAATCGATCGAAATGGTACCTAAAACAGTGCCAGCAGGGAAGAGAAAATGATTTGGCATGGGTGGAGGGGTCCAAAATGGCGGAGAAGGTACCAAACCTGCACTAAAACAAAGCCAGGGCCTTATTCTATCGTTTTAACCATAGTTATTCATCTATTTGCCCATATATGTGCCACTACAGGCCATAATATCATTTTCATCAAGCGCGTTACCGTCGAGTTGAATTTTGGTCAAGCGCGTTACATGCCAATTGTAAGCCTACAGAAGGTACCGAGACAGTGGCAGCGCTTGTATTATCGCCCACGTCGATCGTCTAACATGTTTTCTACACGATTTACACACTTTCGGTACAAAAAAACCACATCAAATACATCAATCGACATTCAACATCAATATTTCATCAAGTTTCCATCAATATCACTCACCTCTTTGACAATATTGTCGAAACTTTCGGCGTTAAACACCTGAGACTTGCCGTCCAAACAAGTTGAGACAAGCAATAACAACTTCCGGGAAGTTCCCGGATGGAGGCGACTTCCGCCCGGGTAACAGGAGCTGTTTTTCTTCTCCCGCCATAATTTTGCCGAATACCGATCAAGCGCGTTACATATGATAAACGACCATGGTTTGGGGCAACCGAAGCATGTAGAGACCCGATTTTTTTTTTAAACCGACACCTCAACAATAGATACACACTATATAATAGGTGAGATTACCCCTAGATGATTTATATAGGCTGCACAGAGGAAAGTGTTGCTTCAGGGGGAGTGGGGATGACTGACTTGAAAATTACTTGAATGTGTATTGCGCGCACAGGCCGGGAGATACAAAAAAAATTTTTTTCCTCAAAAATACCCCATATGCTCCCCCTCTATGCTGATAGATGAGAAACCATATGCAACAGTTATAGTATCTATTATATTGATTTTCAATTTTGATCAAGCGCGTTACACGTACTATTTCAACTTAGAAGACCTGATGTTAAAAAAGAATTACTGGACATGTCACCTCCAATACACATGGAATTGTTAGATAGGACCCCCAGCTATGAAATAAATAATAATATGGTGGACTACTACTGCTTTCCTTGATGATATTTGGTCTGGAATAAGGTGGAAATTGAAAAAAAAAACAAATTTTTGGCAATTTTCCAACTTTGGGCCACCATAGCTCAAAAAATATTGGTCCGACATACGCAAATTTGCCCTCTTTTTGAAGCTAAACATGTTTTCTTTCAAATGAGACCATAAATAAGAAGATTGGTTGAACAGTTTTTATTCTGGAGCCACATGTATCCAAAAAGACCCCAAAAACCCAAAGGTGGGGCAGTTCACAGGAATCACCCATACACTGTTGACTTCAGTAAATCCTCATGTGGAGGACCCACCGTTGATAGAGGAAACACCCTGGGTTAAAGGAAATACTATAAGACACATCTGATCAAGTTTTGCTCAATTTAGTACTGTTCTATCGTATAAAATCCGTAACCATAAGCCACACCCTGACTTCAAGCATGGTCATTAAGCTGTGTCCTACACATGAGAATTTACGCTACTGGGGTATAAATGATTCTAAACTTCAAACTTTCAGGATCACAAGACCAATAGACTTCATAAGGTAGCCATGGCTATAGGTACCTATGCCTCACAGGAGGTTCCAATAAAAGAGTGTATATTGTAGACAGAGATTAATGACAGACACTATCATTCTTATAAATGTCCATTAGATCGCACTTAAATTGTTCCCACTTAGGCCAAGACCAATTATAATGTGAGCCTCCCCAGCAAATCAAGGTTTAAGCTAGACATTTTGGTACAATGTCAGCAAAATTTTAGAAAAAAAAATATTTCTAAAATTACCTACCATACCTATACACTTGCTATATATGATAAAGTGATGATTTAAATCATTTCTTAACATGATGGAATGATTCCTAGAATTGCCACCAGGTGAAGCCACTATCCCGTTCCTATACACTTGCTATTTATTTGACTTAAGAACAGATGTTCAAAACTATGTTTAGATAATGGGATGATTTAAATTCATTCCCTAACATGCCTTAACATTGATGGAATGCACAAATAAAGAAAAGAAACAAAATAAAAACTGATGATACAATGTTAGAGTAAAGATCTACTTCCGGTCACACCTCATTTGTGGCATTAAAAAAAATTATATGCTCAGCATCATAACCATTTGAATACATCACTTGACTGGCGGGTGGCGAACTGGAAGGGCGCAGCGGGGCACCATTAGGTGTCCCCCCTTCTGGTCGCCCCGGCGCCTGGGCGGACCGGCTATCCAGCTTGGTATGGGGGTTAACCCCCCTGTCCAGTCCGGGCCGGCTCTAGCCGGTTTCGTCCCCCGTAGGTCCACGGTATGTGAATAGCATGGTGGGCACTGCGGGGTCCAGTGGCCTCCAGCCAGTCTGGTCTGGGGCCCTGTGGACGACCTTTGTGGTTGGACAGCCGGTGGTGATTTGGCACCGGCATGGTGGCGGCCATGGCCGCCATCTTGCTTTTCATGGACCTGGACCTTCCTACAGTGGTTTTCATCGCTTCACTCTCTACTGGACCATACCTCATCTCATCTCATTTCACTACAACTCCCCTGGTAAGTCAACCTTACTTACTGTCCCACTAAGGGTCTCCTTTATTGGTGTACTCTTTGTGGGAAGCTACCTCCAGTTCGGGCTCATGGTGTTGGTGCACGTCGCAGACCTTAGTGTGCGTCCCAGTATAATCGTTTCCTTGACTAGGTTCAGCATGCCCTGGTGTGTGTGCACTCTAAATGTATGGGTTTATTGCTCTGCATTTATTGGGTACAGACACCTGCGGCATTGTTGCTAACTAAGTTACCTATGTCTTGGTCTCTGGGTGCCGTCTGACCCAGTCTGTGCCGACCCATGACGAGTGGGGCCCTCATGGTTTTGACCTGGGGGAACCAGGTAGTGGTTTGTAATGGTTGACTGTAATTACCTTGTATTCACCCTGCTACTTGGCAGGTGTTCTTTTTCACCGCTTATTACCTCGCTACTTTCTTACTCTCTCCACCTTTCACAGGTCTTTTTGTTTTTTTTATGGTGCGACGGTCATCTCCCCTATAGCACCTGTTCCCCTTTCAACGCTTCGCGCTTGGGGGGGACGAACCCTTAAAAAAAACAAAAAACATTTGAATAATGAAGAAACCCCGCATATAAGGCGCACCCCCAACTCAAGGCAACCATCCTCCCGTGTATAAGACCCCCCCACGATCTGATTCGTGTACAAGACGCGCCTTATACGCGGGAGATTACAGTAATAGCTTTTCCTTTAACTCAGTGTGCATCTTATACACACGATGGGCCTTAAGATTATGGTACCGGTAGCTTGTTTTCTCTCATTGAACCTTCAAAGTACAATTTGAAGGAGATTTAAGTGGGATGAAGCGTTGCAGTCGTTCTGCCGGGAAACATATAAGATCATCAGGATGACAAATCTCATTGTTCATTAGACTCATAAATTCTTTGGAAGATGGTGCATACTGCATATTATCTCTATTAGAATATATGCTACTTCTAGATAAAATAGGTTAAAATTCAGCTGTAGCAGGTACTCATCAACAAGAAAACCACACTGGTAGCCAATTGATCAAATGAAAATTAGATTTGACTGCCCTGGATTGATTTTATTATCTTAAGTCTTTGAAAAGGAGTCTCTGTGATACATTAAAAGACATTTTATGGTGACGAAATTCATGGAATTTTGGATAAATACACTGAAAATAAATGCCCCCCTCCCTCAATGATTACATGAACGATGGTACCAAGGAACAATGGTACCAGAACGATGGTACCATGTTTTTAGGAACGATGGTACCACGTTTTTAGGAATGATGGTTAGTCCATCGTTGGGCATATTTGAAAACCCTGTAGCCAATGCCAGATAGGTTGTAGCCAAGGACCAGGGTATAACCAAAATTTTCAGGAAAATGGCCCACAGGAAATAACTTTGAAATGAGCTGTACCCAGCAGCTGTAAACAGGTCTGGTCCTAGGGTTTGAAAAAGGCCGGTTTACCATAAAACCTTACATATAAGCCACAGCTGCATGTAAGCCACAGTGACAGATCTGTGATTCTGTAGAGGGGGCCAAGACCTGGTGAAAGTGGTAACCCAGTCAACAAAAAAAATGTTATTTAACTTCAAAAACCGTTTTTAACATTATAAAACGTTTTACCACGATAAGGAGCCATAGGGAAACGTTCTGAAACATTTTGCAACATTTTTTGTTGGCTGGGAAGGTCCTACATTGCCCTGAGCACTGCAAGTGAAGTGCAGCAGTCTTATTAGGGGCTTTAGGGGCATGCCCCCCAAGAAAATTTTGTAAGTTTATCCTGGAAATGGTACATTTTAATGCATTTTAATTGTAAATATCATAGATGTTGAGACGTTGCTATCCTCTCTACTCTAACAGCTACCGCGTTCTGAGCCCAAACTGAAAAGTCAGTGGGTTTTATAGTGGACCCCCTTTTTGCCATGGCGACGTGATGTCATCAGGTAACATGGTAACCCGGTAGCATGGAAACCTCTTGTTGACAGCAAATTTGTTTGTTGACAGGGAGAAGTTGGTTCTAAGTCCATTGTGGGGCCTAGATTGAAGGGAATGCGGTTTCATCATGTGAATCCTCAGGCTGTATAAGAGTTTAAAATATTGACTGAAGACCTAGGGTGATTCAGTGTAAATTAAAGCATGCGGTGCCCAAATCTCAGGTGTCATGGGTCTTAGTTTAACATTTTGAGTCTGACAGTGAGTCTGTCAGGGATACAAAAAATTAATAATCAATTATAGGACAAAAGTTTGATTTATCTCTGTGAATACAATAAGTCCCCCCTACCACTGTTACTAGGTAACGGTGGTTTTGTCAGGGTGGGGCCTTTTTGGCAGGTTTAATGGTGGGTAAAACCCTGTGATTTGCGATTTTAATTGAAGTCCAGTAAAATTGTGTCTGAAGTAGGCTGAAATCCAAAGAAAAGAATTTTTTTCCTATTTCAGAAGGCGTGGGTGTGATACCGGGGGGTGTTACACCACTTATCATAAATTTAGTCAGGGTGACTAAGCGTGAGTTTATTCTAAAAATTTGCTTAAAATTAATTGTAAATATCAAGTCGCAGGTCTGTACAACCTAAAGTAAATAACATTTTTATGTTAAGGATTCTTGAGGGATGGGTGGATGTCCGCTCCTATACAAATGAAATGCTTTGAATATCTCTACCAGAAAGAAATGCATTGTGGTGCATTATTGAAGACTATATAAAATGGAATATTCTTAAGCTTCTGATATCCAAAATTTTGGGGCATTGAATTTTGAAATTGAAGACTTGAAATGGTGCATTCTGAGGCATTCTGATACACTGTGTACATTTTATAGTTGGGGGGGAGCAAAGGTCAGATATTGACCTGTGCCCCCAAACCATAAAGGGGGGGGGATGAGGATGGGGAGAGGCAATAATACTAGCACATCACCTGAAGAGCCATAGCATGGGGGGAAATGAAGTCCTTAAGATTTCTTTTTGGTGTGCCTGTATTACTAATTTGTACTACCGTAATCTCCCACGTAGAAGACGCGCGGCGCGTATAAGACGCACCCCAAACTTAGCACATGCATTTTCGCATATAAGACGCACCTCTTAGGTACCAATTTTGTAAATTCAATACATTTCTATAGTAAAATTACCCCTCATATAAGACGCACCCCAAACTTGAGGAAATCCTATAAGACCCCCCAGCATTTTGTTTGGCGTAGAGGACGCGTCTTATACGCGAGAGATTACGGTAGTACCGGCACAGTGGGGTCTGCAGTTGCAATGATGGAAGTAAGGGATCTGGAAAAAGAAAAAAATTGAAAACTGCCAGGACAAAAGGTGCATTCTGGTGCTTTTTGAAAATAGATGACACATTCTGTAGGCCCTAATAAGATTTTGTTTTTAAGACCTCCTCTTAATGTAGGGAAGTGGTAAGCATTGTCAAATCATGCTTTCTGGTAACTTTTGTGAATAATTTCATAACTTTAGTTCTAGTTGAAATTTTCGAAAAATTCTTTCACTGTTGGAAAGCCTAGAATCTAGAGATAATTATCGCCAATTGAAGGGCCTTTGTCGCCACTTTTTGGCTACATGGCGACAGCTGCCCAGCCCAGTGGTACCATCAAGAAGTTATGATGGTGCCATTTTCAAATCATGTCTCTATCATGTCCTTGATCATATTTTATGCATTGGGTACATTTCCAGGTACATTTTTTTTTCGTGATTATTTATCAACTCTACCGATTTCCATGCTTGAGAAGTAGAAGGGAGAGATTAGACATGTATGCAGGGACATGGTACCATCGTTCCTTTCAAATCGTTCCTGAGGATTGGGAAGTGGTACCATCGTTCCTGTGGCACTATCGTTCCAGAAACCCCCTCAATTTGCTCACCCCCACCCCGGCCATAAATAATGAATGCTCCCTAACACTAGATCAAACAGGGGCATGAAAATTGCACGCACCTCCAGCGTGGGGGATGAAAAAAATATCCATGTATTCATGACGCGAGTCGGAGAGTTTAAGCAGGGACAGAGAGGTTTAAGCTGAGACGGTTTAAGCAGAGACAGAGTCCTATCTTTACCCATTTCATGATTCTATGGCGTAGGGACAGTATCACTAGGGTTACGGCTAACATTCAAATTCTATAAGAAGAGAGGGATGTTATCGTGGTTTTAATCATTTTCAATGAATTATTTGTTTTCAATGATGTGTCAGACAGAGATAGGGGGCCTACAACATGTCCCTGCTTCAACCACGTCTCAGCTTAAACTGTCCCTGCTTTAACTCTCCGACTCGCGTCATGGACCACTCAAAATATTTGGACCACTGTCGGGGGATGGTTGAGTGCATAATAATTGTTCCACGTCCGCGCAAATTTTCAATAACTCACCAACCCTCCCCCTACCCCTGTGCAGGCTGTGGATAAATAGTCATTATACCGTAACTGGCGTAAGGGAGTGGTCATTATTATAATGACCACTCCCTTACGCCAGTTACGGTAACAGTAGCATCAGTATGGGAGATAGTGCAACATACAGAAAATTACATACTCACAAAAAGATATATCCGAAAGATTAGCGGTGAAATAATGTAGGTCCAATGTGGCAGTTTCACACTGAGGGTCCCGTTAAACTTGTTGAGTTGTTCGACTTCAACTTCAAGTGACAGCAGACCATTTGAATCTTGATAGAATCAACCAAAGAGGCGTGTTTCTGCTAAGTTAATATACTATAGAAGTTCGTATAACTCAGTCATATGACAATATACAATCAAATGAAGTTATTTCATCTATATAATGGCATTTCATGATTGGTTAGTCTCCAAGACAACCAAAGTTTTCTTTACACCTGCATCGTTAAATAGCTAACGCCTTCTTCGGCGGCCATGTCTGTTTTGATGGGCTAGCGTGCGATCTCAGAAAGTCCACGTAGTCACGTGGTACAGCTTATCTAGTCACGTGATCTAGCATTAATCTCGATCCAGATAAGTAAGGCCGTACAAACCATGATTACATACTCTAAACTATAATAGAACTAGAAACAATTAAAGGGCTAAGGATTACTGTCCCTACGCCGTAGAACTACTTTTGCCAAAACTATTAGTTTATAAAAATTGGATCAAGGCTATTTGCTCTGACAGTGACGCTCGCGAGTCTGCACTACGAGGCCTACGTTAGAATCACGATTTGCGGTTTTTTGGCTGTGGATTGTGGGAAGGTTGATCCGCACTAAATTATCCACCGTTTGTCTAACAATAACATTGAAAGTATGGTAAGAAATACCTCCACTTTGACTTTTTTTAAAAGATGGTATTCAGAATTAATTAAATCATTTGGATCATAGGAAAAAATATCATGAATATTTATGATAGTCCCGCACACATTGTTGTACTTGGAGACGAATTTTGGCCGCCCCGCATGAACAGGTGCCCGCTTTCAATACACAATGGCCAAATGTCAAGATGTTATGTACGTTAAAACGGATACAGATGAATTCTACTTAAAGGGAAGATCGTGTGAACTTTCAGCCTTTTCTTTCATACCAACTGAACATAATATCCCAAAGGAACGAGTAGTTTACAACTCAGAAAAGAAGGTGAGGACGCTGCGTTCAAGTTGTTTACTTTGTCATTGGATACGCGACTCGGGATTATATTAGTTTGGTGTACTAACAATAACTTATATAAGAAAATGTTATGCGGAATAGTGAGACATATAATTATAGCCTACTATCATGTTAAAACCAGAAAATAATATTTTTCTGCCTACTTGCATTGCCCAGGGCTGTCAAGTCTCACGCCCACGCATTTTGAGACTTTCTCACGCTCTCACGCATAGACAAGGCTTTCTCACGCATTTCTGGCCTCCTGGGCTGGGCATTCCAAATCTGAAAGAATTTTTCAAATATTCCAACTAGAAGCAGTTATATAGTGATTCTCAGAAGTCACCAGCAGAATGCATGTTTTGACATAGACACTTTCAAAATTTTCTCAGGAAATTAAAATGCCCCAACCAGATATCAAAAGAGGCTTAGAAATTAATTTATGAGGGACAGAATGTTAGGGAGTGGCATATTATGCCAGACTTGTAGTAGGGCCTATACTGATCAACTTGGATGACACGCAGTTCTAGGTTTCAGTCCTGGAAATTACATGTAAATTAAATGGAATAACTTGACTCTTGAGTGAGATGGGGGGATGGTAATTCTCGAGTGGGAAATTTCTGGAGGGGGATGCCAGTGGGGAAATTTCTGGTTGGGAGCTTTCCCCACTGATTTTCTAAAAACAGCTTCAAAATGCTTCAGAACACACTATTTGGCTTGTATATTTTCAAAATTTTCTGGGGGGGGGCCATGACCCCTCTACTTCTGTTGGGTTAGGGAGTGATCATTTTTAACAACAGAGGAGCTGGTGCATTTGCGCGCGGATGCGCAAAAAAAATCTTTTCGACCCCCCCCCATAAGGGACAAAAAATCGCACACAAATGTCCCCTTTTAGCCTATAGTAATGCACGGGGTTTTCCACTGAAAACAGATGAAATTATTTTGACCCCCCCCCCATCAGAGGTGTTGAAAAATTCTGACTCCCCCCTCAAACCCACCAGCCCCCCCCCCCCCGTTGTTAAAAAATGATCACTCCCTTACTTCCCTTGCCATTCATGTCGCTTTGCACTGCGATGCGGTGCACCGCGCAATATTTGTCCATTTTCTCAAAATCTCACTCCTGTCCATTCTCAGAACTTGACAGCCCTGATTGCCTTGAGTCCCAGGGTAGGCACTTAGGGAGTGGTCAGTATTTATTAGTGGAGGCCACCACTCGGCACTTCGTTCCTAACATCATATGCCTAGGGACAGGTGGGCAGGTCTTGTATTTATCAACGGGGAGGGGTGGTGGGTTTTTGCGCGGACACGCGGAAATTTTTACGCCCCCCCCCTCGACGGTAGTCTAAATTTTTTGTGCCCCCCCACACTGGAGTCGCGGAGAGGTTTCGCGCCCCTCTTTGATCTATAGCAGCGCGCGGGCTTTTTTGCTAAAAAGAGGGTGAATTTTTTTAGCCCCCCCCTCAAGAGGGTTCAAAATTTTTTTAGCCCCCCCTCGGGAGGGGTCTGAAAATTTTACGCCCCCCCCTCAAACCCACCACCCGCCCCCTGTTGATAAATAATGACCACTCCCTTACCTAGTTTTCAAGACTTTGTCCCATGCAATTTATCCTTTAAGCAATGGATAGATCTCATCAAAAGAAATGGATTTGCTCTTTAAATGAAGTCTTTAAGCCAAGTATAAGGGAAGTTATGAATGATCAAAGACCCCAAATCGAACCCAAAATTCTTAGGAGTTTAAATAGGACCCAGATTTGTGATCAAGCATATCTGATACAAGAGTGGCTACATCTCTTAAATCACTATTTTGGACTATTTTCTTTTCATGTATGGAAGATTTCCCCATAAAAGGTTGAAAATCAATGTATCATATCAAAATTTAACAATTTAAAGGGATTTTATCTTGACCTAATATCATCTGCGGTTTAGTTATCTAACAGAATTGACGCAAAATTATGGAGTTGATATGAGATCTTTAATCAGTCAGAATTTCCCTTTAAATTGATTTAAAGACTTCATTTAAAAAGGAAATCCACTTATTTTTATCAGCTCTATCCATTGCTATATAAATGATATACATAGGATGATATTCTAGCAAACAGGCAAGGACCTAACATGGAGAAGCTGGTGGAAGGGTGATCGCGAATGGCACGCTAACATTTTGTTGGGGTCTGGCAAACATCCTGTTCCCCTATGAAATGAAAAAACCTAGACAGTTTTTAAACCATTTTTTTCTGTAGAAAGTGTGGGAACAATTCTCTTTTATGTGAGATTTGGCCTTTATACCAAAAAATGATTTCAAAGTTATGGGGTAACTTCACTTGGGGAGAATGGGATGTTTATCTGAATCAATTATTTCTCAAAATAAATTCTTATTAAACCCCTAATCAATCCCTTTAAAATGAGCCCATGTTTGTTAAGATCCTCCAATAAATAGTTACACAATGAGCTTGCAAAAAAAGAAGAGTTTAGCACTCCCCAGTTTCAGCTTTATCACAGTTTCACACCTCCACCGCAGCAGAACCATGCGCTGGGGGTAGGTAAGTGCCTACCCAGGGTATGTGCGTTTGTTCACATATTTTTTTCAACGGTTTTATTTGATCCTGGTTAACAAGTTCAGTTATACTGCTCGACCCTAATCCCGGGACCCAGAGGAGGTCGGAAGCAGCTCGGCGTTGCCTGAGTGTTTGTCAAACGCAGTCAGCCATGCGCAGCCGCACGCCACTCATAACAATGCAAACATGTGGTTTTGACATAGAATGGCCATCACAAATCTGTCTTCATAGACATAAAAATAAACAATTTTTGATGACTACTTAGATATGTAGGGGCACGGTTTAGTAGTAATGTTTATGGCTTACGGGTTGACTAGGTTCCGAGCGGAGCGGCCTTTCGGGTTGAGAGCCTGGTACGCCTGGCGGGCGGTGGCAGCACTATCAGGAATATAGGGATCCATCTCGGAATGAGGCCGAGGCATTGGATTCCGAAAGTGAGGTTTCTACGGTAGGGTTGGACGTTACAACCGACGACCATCCGATAGTGCTGGCGAACCAAACCGCGCCTAACATAAGATCATCGGATTTATTGAGAGATGGGGATTTCAGTAGTCCCATCATTCTGGCCCAAGTCCCTGGTAGCGAACCACGAGGACGGGGGAGAGATCCGATTCACCTTGTGCCCTTAGCTGGTCAAGGAGTTTTTTGAACCACTTACATTTGGCACTCCTTTCTGACTCCATTTTTAATCCCGGTGGATCCAGTCAACCGGCTCCCGTGAGCGAGGTACACTCGGATAGATATCGGGAAGAAAGGAATAATTATGAATCAGAAAGATTAGCTCATGCGGAATGGAGGCGGATGAGCGATCAGGAAAAGTCCAGGGGTGAAAAACTGCTGGAATATCAGAAGAAAGAAGGTGAGCGGAAACAGAATAAGATAAAGGAGTTGGAAAGAGAGATCGAGGATCTCCTAGATGAAATTGGGGACTTGAATAAGAGCAAGGGATTGTTAGAACGTACCACGGAAACCCTGGAACGAGAGGTGGATGTCCACCGTACTCGACTCCAAGAGATCGAGGCTATGATTCAGGGTAAGAAAGCCGAATACGAGAGGTACGAGAAGAATGTTGAGGAAGTCGAGATGCAGCTGAGTCTGGCAACCTCCACCCTGGAAACTAAGACTTCAGAGCAAAACGAGACATTGGGACAATACCGAACGGGGCTAGATATTGCCAGTACGCGCCTTGCCGATTTGAAAAAGCAAATCAAGGCTCAACATGAGATTTATGAAAAGAATCAGAAGATTATAGAGAAACAACAGAAAGAACATGTGGCCCTTCGGGAGCAGCATATTCAGGAAAACGATCGATTGATTACTGACATTCAGGATAACAATCGGGAGTTGTATCAGGAGAGGGATGACCTTATATATGAAATTACTAAGCTACGGATGATGCAAGAAGGGTCCGAGGATTCCGGTGAGGAAGAACCGGATCTCGAGGAGTCAGATGAGAATGAGGAGGCCTTGGGGGATCCCGATATCAGCTGTATCCCACGGGACGACGGGGAGAAAGGTCCGTCGATCACCTCTACCCCGAAACCCATCCTGAAGAAGGGGTATGACCCTTTTGTGAATAATCAGGCCACCCGGAATGTCGTAGGGGACAAATATGTTCCCGGCAACGACAAGAATGTTCGGCTAAGTGTGGGTCAAAAGGATGCCACCTTCACCACTGATGGTGAATATCAGTATATTGACACTAGGGGGCAAGCCTTGACTCCTAGTCACTTCAACCACACCCCTCCAGGGGGTGCTGGGGAGCTGGGTGACATACCTGACCAACTACAGGACAGCAGTCAGTCTATTCCGAACAATCAGACCTATAGGGTGGGTAATCAGACGTGTAGCCCACCTACCACAGATCAGAATAGTAACGATACCTCGTGTGATAGTGGGACTTATCACGCTCGGGACCCTGGGGGTATAGGATCCCAACCCGGTATGAATACAGGGTATGGATTCACTTTCTGGAATAGTCCGAATAACAGCCATTCGGGATCCGGTGGTCCGGGATCTGGTGGGGGTGGTAAGAAAACCAAGGATCAGAAGATGTTAGATTGGAGTCTGGAACAATGTACCAGATTGAAGAGTAGGGAGATCTCAGCTAAAAAGAATCAGATCGAGACTAAGTCTTTCGATGGATCAGAACCATGGAGGGATTGGTTTTCTGATTTCACGGACGACGGTGAAGTAGATGGTTATGATGAAGATGAATCCTTACCTATACTGGTAAGATGCCTGAAAAAGGGGCCAGGTAGGATTGCTGTCGATCATTGGAGAGGGCAATATAAGAATAGGGGAACGTACACTCAGCTAGTTGAGATTTGTAGTTCCTATCTCGGGAATATAGTGTCGGAGGATCCAATGACACAATATAGGAAGAGAATTCAGAAGCCGGGTGAGTCAGTTCAGGTCTATTGATTGGAGCTTCAGATATTACTATGGAAGGCTAGGCCTAACCTGGTAATGGATGATGATTATGTAAGTGATGAATTGATCTCACACTTTGTGCAAGGGCTACGGGAGAAAGACCACCAGGACTGTGCTTACCGAGCATGGGGTCCGGGTGCGACTATGAAAACGCTATGTGATGCCATAGCCAATTTAAATAAGAAAACCTTTCTTTCCGGGTTTGTCCCTCAGGAAACCGCCAGTATGGTACTCCCTGATCTGAAACCAGTGATTCCTACTGCAGCAGCCGCTGTCTCGGAAACTGAAACTGAATATGAGGTGGTAGAATATGAAGAAGAAGATGGAACAATCTCCGCCCTGAGGTTCCCTAAGAATGCTAAGAAATTCATTCCCAGGAGGACCTTGACTACTCAGCCAAGGCAGGGAGTTCCTGAGAGTTGAGATAAGAGCTTTTCCGAACCCAAGGAAACTACAGTTAAGAAGGATGAGAGTAGGCCCTCTGGGAACCTAGATATGAAAAGCATGATGGAAAGTATGCTGAAGTCTTTCCGGGAGGACCTTGAAAGTCACCGGTACAGGCCTAGGTATGATAAGTCCAGGATCAGATGTTATCGTTGTCAGAAGATGGGTCATGTAGCTTACGAATTCCGGGCCACTGAGCCAGTTCCCCGGAATATGTCGGCAGTTGAAGAGATGGAACCTAATTCGGAAAATTAAGGAGGGTTGAGGATGTGGCTGATTGCTCAACCCGGAAACTTGATGTATGCCAGAGTACTGTCTCCGATAAACCGTCTGATGAATCCGAAATGATTACACCCGGGGAGGAGGGATCCAAGATTGATCTCCTCGACCCTCCTATGGCCGGGGACTCCAACAGAAGTGGGAACGCCGAGTTAGTGAGAAAGGAAGGTACCCGTGTTGGAGAAGAGGAAGGGTGGATAGAGGTATTCACACGTGTATGTGCGGCACACCTTCCGCCGAACGATCCAAGTCTGGAGCATCTGAAAGACCATGGATTGGATCTCGGCATTTCGGAAGATTTTGATAGATTTACTGGAAACCCCTCCCCCCTGGGGGGCAGAAGATGGTATGTATCTGTTACGACCCAGGGTAGGACTGGGGAATTTTTGATTGATACGGGGGCTAGTCACTCTATGATCTCCAATAAATTTTACAGCCTCTTGCCGGACAAGAGTGAGAACCTCATAACGAGGGTAAACGCTTGTACGGTCGATGGGACCCGTATGCAGGTTCTTGGTAGAACATTTATGAAGGCATCGATCGGCGGGAAGGAGTTTGTTCTCTCTCCCACTATAGCCAATATGAACGATGACGGGATACTTGGATTGGACTTCGTGAGTCTATTTGAGGCCGAGCTGAATCCGTGTACTGGACGATTGAGGATTCGGAAACCCTACGATATCCAAGTGAAGTGTGTATTAAGACAGATAAGCGCAATAGCTAGCGTGGTGGATACAGTAAAGATACTTCCGGGTGTCTCCTGTGATGTACTTTGTACTTCGGATCGGAAACTGAAAAACCAGGAGGGTGTATTTGAGCCAGACGTGATTCAATTAGCCAGTATTGGACTAGAATCTGTGGACACTCTGGTAGGAAATCCGTTCTGGAATGTACTACCAGTAATGAATCGAGGAGATAAGACCATTTATCTGCAGAAGGGATCCAGACTTGGATCCATGACGTTAGTAAATGAGGTACGAGATGACATTCGGAAACCCGAACATAAATTGGTAGGGAAAGAAAAAATGAATATGGAATTAGATAACCTAATAGAAGAATCCTCTCTGGAAAACAGTTACCAGAAGATGGAGGTTCGGAATCTGATACGGAAATATGAGGACGCCTTTGGCTACTCTGGTGGTCCTTTGGGCCGGAATGATAAGGTACTACACCATATCAACACCGGAGAGGCGGAGCCCTTTAAGATTCCGTATCGCCGATTACCCCTTAAGAAGAAAATCATTTGTGAAAATGAAATAATGGACCAATTGGAAAAGGGAGTGATTGTGCCTAGTACCAGTCCCTGGTCTAGTCCGGTCGTCATGACTACTAAGAAGGATGGAAGCATCCGCTTCTGCGTGGATTATAGGAAACTAAATGGGCTAACTAAGAAAAACTCGTATCCTCTACCCAGGGTTGATGAAACGTTAGATGCCCTGGGAGGGAATAATTGGTTCTGCACCCTGGATCTCCAATCCGGGTACTGGCAGATCGGAATGGAGCCCAAGGACATGGAGAAGACAGCGTTTTCCAGTCACTTAGGCCTATTCCAATATACGGTTATGCCCTTTGGGTTATGTAATGCACCTTCTACCTTCGAAGCCATGATGGAAACTCTGCTGAGTGATCTATTATGGAAGAAATGTCTGGTATACCTGGACGATGTAATTGTCTTTGGAAAGACATTCCATGGATGTTTGAATAATTTGGAAGAAGTGATCAAGAGGATAGTATCCAACGGATTACGTCTGAAACCTAAGAAATGTAGATTATTTCAGAAATCGATTACTTACCTAGGTAGGATCATATCCACCGATGGGATTAAAGCTGATCCAGAAAAAGTAGAGAGTGTTCAGGACTGGGAAAGACCAACAACTGCTAAACAGGTACGATCTTTCCTGGGGTTCTGTAGTTACTACAGAGACTTCATTCCGGGATACTCTCGGGTGAGTTTTCCTATGCAGAGTATTGCCCATTGGACGCCTGGGAGAGTTCGGGAACCATTCCCATGGGGGAATGACCAGGAGGAGTCTTTTAGGAAACTAAAAGCCTTATTTACGGATACCCCGGTATTGAAATACCCAACCCCTTCAGATCACTTCATATTGGATACGGATGCTAATAATGATAGCATTGGAGCCGCACTATCCCAGGTCCAGGATGGTGTGGAAGTCCCGATCGCGTTTGCTAGCAGCACTCTGAATAAGGCCCAACGGAATTATTGCACCACTAAGAGGGAACTCTTGGCTGTGGTGGTGTATACTAAGAAATTTAAACATTTTTTATGGGGATCTGATTTTACACTAAGAACCGACCATTCCTCTCTCCGATGGCTCCTTAACTTTAAGGATGCCGAAGGGATGATAGGCAGATGGTTGGCGCACCTTTCGGAATTCGGGTTGGAACACAGCCAGATCCAACATAGGTCAGGGAATAAGCATACCAACGCAGACGCCCTATCTAGGAAACCAATCCGGAAATGTGGTTGAGAGAGTTGTGGTGATTGCGGACAGCACAATGCAGTAATTGCTGCTGCGCATATACCACTCCGGGACTATCCGGGAACTTTGATAGAATGGTCACCAGAGAGCATTCGGGAGTTCCTGGGTAAGGACCCTATTACCAGGAAGCTCCTGGAAACAGTTCCTTTAGGAATCAAACCTGTCCGCCCTGCTATAAGTATGGAGAACAGGGAAATGAGAAGACTTCTAGCCCAATGGGCCGAGCTAGAGGTCAGGGAAGGAATCTTATGTAGGTGGAAAATTAGTGTAGAGGTGACTACCCTGGTGACCCGCCCCTGCGGGTCGGCCACCCGCGCACGAGGACTCACATAGTCATGTTTCCCTACAGATACAAGCCAATTACAACTCCTTCCCTGCATCTACCTGATGTGTGCTTTAAAGCTGTCAATTCTAGATTTATCTTATATTCAGGAAAAAGTCAGGTGACAGTTGGAGCCTAAATGTCAGCCCCACAATTCATAATTAGCTAAACCAAAAGTAGTAATACTCAGCAATGTCTGGATCTTTTTAAATCTTACTTCAAATACCATTAGACTATCACTTTATATGTTGGATTTATTCATTGAGCAAGTGGGAGCAAGTATAGTTTTCTCTATGAAAATACAGTCTAAACTGAGATATATTTGTATAGAACAAAGAGCCGTTCACGAGACTGGTGTGCGATAATCAATGAAATGAACGTGCGTCATGGACGGTTCATGTACTGCTTCCGACCTCCTCTGCCCGGGACCCTAATATTAACCAGCTCATGCGCCAAGCAGGCAACATTATGTCTTTACCCAAATGAATTACAATTTTCACAAAATACATACATGTTGCTTCAAACAGAGTGTATAATGAATGAATGTAATATAAACTCATCACACAGAGGAAATGATGTACATTTATAACAACACCACAGACATTATGGACTTGAATAATTGTCTTATTGACTTTAGTCAATAACACATTCATATATATGGAAACTACCACACAGAACCACATTAGATTAAAGAGGGTTTCTGACAGACATAGGAACATAGAGGGAAATCTGGTCTATGCTGTATCTCTGAACAATTGCCACTGCAGCTAGGCCATGGTTGAATAATCTCTGTTTGACCTTATATGCATTTAGTAAATAATATGCTGAACCAGGTATGACAAAATGGCTTGGACAGCTGGCATTTGCACCTAAGAGATAGAGCATAGTCAGCTGTTCATTGGGGTTTGAAGGTGGCAGGTGGATTACTGAAACCTCATTGTTGGTGCACACAAACCATTAACCCTTTAGGGGCTGCATAGAACTTAGAAGCCAATAACATATAGGCCTGTGGCCTAGACTTAACCTTCATACATAGAAATCTGGACTAGACATTACACAAGAGAACAAGGACAAGCCCAAGGAAAGCTGGACTTTAACGATGAAGGTATGAAACCCAACCCCAAACAGAGGGGTTTATCTTAAATAACAGTAAATAAATTAATTACAATCAATGTGTAGTCATACAATCAACAAGGCGCATCCACCATGAGACATTGTATAATACTCACCCACATGGTCAGTCAAGCATGACCTATGCTAGGTTATCTATCCTTAAAATTAGAAGTAGGGCTCTCTGAGAGTTTTTCAGGCTGGACCTCCTACTATATCAATTCCTTCAAAGAGGAGATAAGGGTGATCTTTGACCCGATTATCAATAAAAAGTCTGCCAAGCCTACGCTTAAGATTTTGACAGGGCTAGGAGTGATACCTCCTTCTTCCACGATGCTACCACTCTGAATGACGGTTTAGCTCAAAGGCTATGACGTCATTCGGAACACTGTTGCCAGGCAACAGCCACTTGTTGACAAATCTCCAGGGAGAGTAGTCAGGGTCACCAGGGTTGCTATGCTTCCCTAGTTTGTTGTCAGCAACAAAGGTTGTTGACAAGAAGTGAGCAGTTTCGTCCTATAGGGACTCATCAGGCATCTGTTTGTGAAAACTGTGTGGCTGTTAAGCCAAGTGGTCCTAGATCTAATGAAGGCCTAGAGTTTAGAAAGCTTGATTGACAGCATGCTGCTAGTCAAACTATGCCCACACTAATCAATGAATGTGTAGGCCTGAGATAAAGTCAACATGGGATTTTATCAGTGGAAATCCTTCCTCTAAGGGGGGAGGGTGATCCAAATGGCAGGAATAAAACAAGGTTTATTTACAAGTGTTCCGAGAAAATTAGGCCTATGGCATAAATTTCCAAAAGGAGGTTCAAATCCCCAATACGTGTCGCGCAAAAATTTAGAATAAATTTTTATGACGCGGCTAGGTTGTGCAACACGGTTGTGCTGGGGAAAGATTGGACCTCTATGGAGTTTTGGAGGGATGACCCTCCAAATACAATGCGCAAATGTACTACATGCTATCCAGCCCCAAAGGGGGCATCTGCGATATTCAACCCTTGTGGTGCATTTGCATGAAGCCTCTGAATCCAATTGAATTCAATCAGGTTTCGTAGGTAGGAAGCCTTCTCACTCGAGGGGTGAGCATGAATGAAATCCACAATGGTGAGTTCCACATCATCCAACTTTTTATGGTAGGCTGAGTTAAAATGAGAACCAACGATGCTCATTTTAACAAAGTTCCTGATATTGTAAAAGTGTGTACGGATACAATCCGTAAGAGGTCCCTTTGTTTGACCTACATATTTCTTGCCACACCTCTTGCAGCCAAGACTGTAGATCACATTGGAGCTTTTACAACAGACATTACTTTTGCTGGAGTATGTGCGACCAGTAGTGTCACATACTATTTTACCAGAAAAGTTCATCCGTGTGCAATATCCACAACCCTTGGTTTTGCAGATATTTGCCCTTAGACTTGGTCCATCTCTAGGAAGTGGTGGTAGTCTAGCACGGACCACTATAGACCCGATGCTTTTTGTTTTTTTGTACGCGGTCATAAAACCTTGGGCATGTATGGTCCTGGTGTTGTAAGATCTAGTCAGGGTGTCCCAGTTTTTCTTGACAACTTTTCTTAAGCAATCTGAGGCTGGAGAGAAAGTTGTGATAAGAATGTGAGGGTGACGTTCCCTTTTCTTTGGGGTCTGTTCCAAGAGTGTGTCCCTTGGTTGGGCCCAAGCTCTCAGGAAAGCTGATTGGACTAGACACGGGTCATAACCCCTCCTTACAAAGTGTCGGCCCTTCTCAAGGCTATGCCTTATGAAGTTCCTGTCATTGGTGCAAATCCTTCTAAAGCGAAGGAATTGTCCATAGGGGATGCCCCTTAGGCAATGTCTGGGATGGGCAGAGCCAAAGTGTAGGTAATTGTTCGAATCTGTGGGTTTGACAAATAGGTCTGTTTCAATCCTGTCTTGGTTGAGACTAATCGTCGTGTCCAAGAAATTGATTGATTTATTTGAAATTTCACCGGTGAACTTAATAGTGTCATGCACTTGGTTCAAGTGTCTTTCAAAAGTCCTGTATTCATCTTCACCATGAGTCCAGATGAAGAAGATATCATCTATGAACCTCACCCACAGTAAAGGCTGTAGTTTGTAGGTGTAAACATGATTCTCTTCAAATTCTCCCATGAAGATGTTGGCATAGGTGGGGGCCACTCTGGTGCCCATAGCCGTGCCAGCGATTTGTAGATAGTGTTTACCATCAAAATCAAAATTATTCATGGTGAGTACCTGCCATAATAGGTGACATAAACTTTGGTTAGAGGGTTCATCTTGATGTACCTTTCTGTATCTAAGTAAATGTTTACCCGCGGCAATGTGTCCCTCTCTGTTCGGGATGTTGGTGTATAACGAGGTTACATCCAGGGTCCCAATCAGAGAGTCACTTGGTAGAGGGCCTAGTTTCTTGATGATTTGTAACAAGTGTCTAGTATCCCGTAGATATGATCTAATCTTTGGGACTAGTGGTTTGAGATAAGCATCAACAAAGGCTGATATCTTCTCAGTGGGGGATCCATTGGCTGATACGATGGGTCTGCCAGGGGGTGGATGTTGGTTCTTATGTATCTTAGGTAAAAGGTACAGTTGGGGTGTGCGGGGTTTGGTAGTTAGGAGTTTGCCTTCTAACTTTTCATCGATTTCACCTTTGAGGCGAAGGAGATTTATACTGAAATTTATTTTATGACAATGGTCGGTGGTTAAATCAATGGGGGTTTCTTTGTAAAACTTACCATCTTTCAGCTGTCTTTGCCCTTCTCGTAAGTAGTCTTGTCGATCCATGATGACTACGGAGCCACCTTTGTCTGCCTTTTTTACTACTATAGAGTGGTTTTGGGAAATATCACGTAAAGCAGATTTTTCCTCTTTAAGCAAGTTATGGCCTCGAGGAGCTCTAGGTATAAACAAAAAAAAAAAAAAAAAAAAATCAAGCCTACGCTTAACTTGAATAGCAAATTGTTCCCCATCCAAGATCCATCTATGGTCAGGCTGCAAAGCATTCCATCTAGATATGGCCTGGTATGTTGGGCCATTAATGTAGGTCGTTAACTTATGTCTAGGCAATGCAATGATGGGTGCCTGAGTAGCCCTAGTTCCTGTGGATGGAAGACAATCCACTTTACCTGAATACACTAATCTATGACACAGTGAAAGCTGAAAGTAAACCCTTCGTAAGTCCAACGGAAGGAGATTTGCCCTTTTATATAGTTCTTTTACATGGCACTGCCTAGGGTCAGTTACACCATAACAAATACGCAATGCAATATTACATAAAATGTGCAGTCTATGAAAACAGGTAACTGGGAGTCCTGTCAGGAAAATACAGCCGTAAACAAAATAGGGTAATATCATGGCTTTAAATAATCTCACTGCCACCTCTGCTTCCAGACACGGTCTTATTTTCTTAAACAACCAGATCTTATGGTTCACTTTCTTACACATATCCTCATAGTGTGGGATGAAATCCAAGCTAGTGTTGAGAGCTACCCCTAAATATTTATACCTTTCTACTTTCTCTAGCCTTATACCACATATAGATAAACTGAATTCATGTATGTCTTGCTCCTGTCACATTAACATATATTTTGATTTGGATGGATTGATGGTTAAGCCATTTTCAACACACCAGTTTGATACCAACTGTAGATCCTCTTGTAACATTATTTCCAGCACTTCCGCATCCTGATGCTCAAGATGCATAAGCGTATCATCCGCATACATTTTCATTTTACATTCAGTTTTAAGTTTAGGTAATGAATTTACATACAGAAAGAATAAGAGCAGACCTAAGCAAGATCCCTGAGGAACGCCATGTGTGAGCATTTGCCAGTCTCATAAAGTGTTGTTACAGATGGTACGCTGTGATCTTTCCCCCAAGTAAGCTTGGAGCCATCCCATAAGCTGAGAGGAGAGATTAAAACCAGATAACCTTCTTAATAAAGTGGGATGATCCAAAGAGTTGAAAGCTTTGGAAAAATTGAGATATATTATGGCAGTGCTCCTCCCATCTGAAAGCCCATTGTGGATTGATTCCACTACTTGAAAAACAGCATCCTGAGTTCCGTTGTTACGGCAGAAGACATTTTGTTCTACTGAAATCATATTCATGCCTTCAAGATATGGGAAGAGCTGACTACATATATCAACCTTTCCAAAATTTTACCAGGGACTGGCAATAATGAGATAGGTCTGAGGTCTCCTGGTGAGGAGGGGTTACTAACTTTAGGTATAGGAACCACTGTAGCTTTTTTCCAAGGGGAAGGGACCACAGCTTTTTGAACAGAGAGATTTAACAGTTTTGTGTATGGACTCAGAAGGCATACTAAACAATCCAGCAATAACCTGCCCGAGACATCTTGCATACCTGTAGACTTCATCACATTTATCTTCACGATCTGAGTCTTAACTTTGGCAGTGGTGAACATTCTCAATTGAAAAGGATCACTCCCCTGTGGGTCTGGTTCTGGGGTATTAATATGCAAAAAGTTGGGCATATTAGATATATTCCGTGCTAAGTTTGACCCTTTTTTCGCAAAATATTGATTCACTCTGTCAGCCACCTCCTCTGAGGGAACAGGTTGAGAATTATGATCTGAAAGGTTCACTGGTGCCCTAAGAGACCTAGAAGGAATTATTTCTTCTATCACCTTCCAAAACGTTTTTGGATCCTTTTTATATTGTACCAACCTATTTTTAATGTAATCTGATTGGGCAAAATTAAAAGCATCATTTGCTCTATTTCTAGCAGTTTTAGCGTTTTGTACATTTTCAGCAGTCCTCTTCCTACAAGCAAGCCTAAGAGCAGTATCCCTCTCGCGCATTAACCTTAGCAACCTATAAGTCAACCAAGTAGGTTTATGTCGTGCAAAGTTAAAAAGTTTTACTGGGTACAATTCATCTACCACCTTTACAATAATATCAATCAAGCCATTCCACAGATCATTTATGTCATCACAATCCATGAGAGAATTAAGATTTTTACTAAGAATAGCGTTACATAGTTGATCTGTGTTATAATTCCTGTAGGATCTCCCCCTGAAACTGGCCCTAACATACCTTTCTCTAGCCTTCTTCATTACCACATATTATAGGAGGTGATCACTTATCCCAGACCAGTAAATGCCTGCATCAGCTATGTGAGGAGAGTTGGAGTAAATTTGGTAGATAACATTTGTGGGATGATAAAGAGGCCGGGAAGGGTGTGAAATAAATGGCTCCAAGTGGTACCATGGTGCTCTGTATACCCTTAAACTGCTGAATGAAGCATAGCATTCTGCTCATCATAAAAGTGTTTGGCAATATGTGTTAACCCCACTCACTGATAGATTTGTTAATTATATTATTGACCTTTTAATCAAGAGAATCCATGCAGCATTATAATCAATTATCCTGCCCTAGTGTGTGCTGCCATCTGGTGTTATTCTAGGAATCACAGAGATGATTTTGTATATGAATGTATAGGAATTTATGACTTGAAAATCCCTGAAATCAGGGAAATCCCTGAAGACTTCCATCTCTTGAATCAGAACATTACACTCTGGTTCTGATCTCTAGTTAAACCTTATGCTAAAAATTATTTAACCACTGTCAGTATTCGAACTAACTTTGTCCTGGATATGATTTCATCTTTTAGACTTACGTCAAGTCTGCTCTATCCTAGTCTAAGCTCGTATTCATCTGTTTCTTTATAACCATATTAAAGACCAATTTAGTCCCGTAGTTTGTTGGAAAGTGGATTAATATACTTGATCAATGACTTTATAACATTGTTCAAGTGGTAAAGAAAGCCTGGTTTGTTTATTACTTAGTCTTATCTTGTGTTAGTGCCAATGCTCATTTCTCATTTTAGCTTCAGTTTTCGTTGTTTTAACTCCATAAAGACAACCGTAAATGTCTTCACTGCATATTGTCCACACTGTGGTCGACTATCGTTTGCATATTCAGTCCTTTTCTCTGAAAATAACACCTGCTTTTATTGTTTGAAAAAAAATGGTACTGGCCATGGATCGCAAAGGGAAATATCTCCACGTTAGTAATTAATGAATTCTGTTGGTGAGGGATTTTGACTTATATGAGACTCGATGTTGATATCAATAGATCTTGTAGTTGGAGGCACATTTCTCTTGTCTCGATCTCCAATAGACCATTAATTATACTCTTTGGCAAACTTGAAATGGTGATAATTGTATTTGTTGTTTTTAAATGTAAGTGAGTCCTAAAGGCTTTCATGGAAAAAAGAACGACAAGACCGTGGCCATCGTCATGCGGATGCTGATCTAAAATTTATTGTACTTGCATCATGCCGTTCATGAGATAATGGTTACATGCATTCCCAGTGTAGAGGTATAATAATAACTGGTGCCGTCTGGCGTGTCGCCTGGTGTTCCTGAGGTTCCGGGTAGGTGGCAGCACCTATCCGGGTCCGTGGGACACCTGGCGACGAACCGGGAGCATCTCTATAAAAGGCGCTCACCTACCATGTAGGCCTCTGTACATAACGCATGAAGCATCATGTTTCCTTATCCATAGAATTACAGGGTAACCAGAAGGTCTAACAAATAAAACTGTTGGCATACACTCGGAATACTGTCTTTGTCTTTCCTTTCGAATCACAAGACCCGAACCCAACTGGTTAGAAACACAAACCATTACATTGGTGCCGTGACCAGTTTATTCTGGTGTGTATAGCCCAGACTATAACGTCCGAACGGCATATACATGGGTTGGATGACTTAAGTCAGTCTAACCCTGATGGACAGGAATCTGTCCAAGACAATGCGAATGGTACCCTATTGGTTCAAGCCCATTTGAATCCCCAGGATGATGGATATTCAGCCTGGCGACAATCCAGTCCCCATTATCAAATGGATAGTGAGGAAAATATACCAGACTCTGTTAGAAGGGAACAATCGATACAGAGGCGTATAGAAAATAATTTTCTCGCTGGAGAATTATGTAATTCGATGTTCGAGGCTGGTGGAAACACTAATCCGGAACATCAAGCTCCTATGCCTACAAAAAGGGTAACATTTGGAGAATTACCGTATGATGTTCCAAGACCAGGTTTGCCAATCTTGGACTATAGTGCCATAGGTGATGCAACATACAGCATACCCGAAGGCGAGGAATTAAGACAACCAGATGCCTTCCTGATGAATGACACCTATGTCGCTTTGAACGAAACATTAAATGTTTTGACTAAAGCAAAGAATGAAGTGGTTTGAGAAAAGGAACAACTCGAACACGAACTTCTTGAATTAAGAAAATAATTTGATCTGAAGAAAAAAAGCTATATGAATCTTCAGACCGAAAGAGACAAACTCCATGAAATGCGACAATCATTCCAAAAGGAGTATGATTCGAAACATGATCTTATACAAGAATATGTTGATATGAATGATCAGCTCTGTCGAGAAAAAGTAAATACAGAAGCTGAAGTAATACATTATCGTACTGAGTTAGAAAACCTGAAAGACCAATGTAACAAGCAAGCTCAGGATAATGAATCGGTTCGGTTGGGGATAATAACATATAATCAACAACTAGAACAAGATAAAGAAAGTATGATACAAGACATACAGGAATTGCAGGAAACAGCGTTGGCATTAGACAAGTATGTGGAAACGGTACAAAAATCTGTAGTAAACATAGATCCGAGTATCGTTTCTGAAATGCTGAATAATGATGATGGAATGGTAACAATACCATCGAATCAGATAGCTGCCACACCTACTGGCCAGCAGCAGACACAACCTACCAGATTTAACCCTTTTGTTAACGATGACACAAACAAAAATGTTAGTTCTGGAGTCTACTCGAAACCGAATGGTATTGGTTCCGGGGGAGTGGGCTCTGACAGTTCGACTGGTTCAGTCAATGCCACTAAGCCACTCGTTGATAGCACATCCCCACCTGCGGATCCAAGTGTTCCCCACCTGCGAGCAAGTGTTCCTATAAGGAATAGTTCTGCTGCTTACACCCCAGGCAGTGGCTCCAGTAAGAGGTTTGCTTACGCCCCCCTCTTATTATTCGCATCTGGGACATAGTACCCCGGCTGGACCCAGATATCCAGCCCCAGGTCCAAATGTCCGAGCGCAGGCACCTAATAGGTATACTGCGCTGCCTCCATCGGGAGTAGCCCCTCAGCCTGTACCATTGTCTCAGGTTGGGATGACAGGTTTAGGAGGGAATGTGATACCAAATACTTACATTCCCCAAGCAGTATCCAGTGGCCAGGGTCCACCCGGAAATGCCGGACAAAATATTAAATATCGGAAATGGTCAAAATGGCTATCATCTGAGACCACAGTACGGAGGTTCCGGATTGGGATCATGGTACTCAGGGAACAGATATAAACAAGGGCAAAACCAAAATGGTTATCATCCTAGTTATACCGGAAACCAATCGTATAACTACGGATCGACCAGCTATACTGGTGGATCCAGAGGGTATGCAAGGGAGCTTCAGCAACCGGTGGAAGTGGACCCCCGAATGGACCACCGGGAGGATCAGGATCCGGAAATTCCGGATCGGGCAGGGATGGTAGGAAACCTAATCGTAGAGCCTCCATGCCTGCTGCAATGCATAGTATTTTCGATAGGAGTCAATGCATCCAAAACTTGGGTATTGACTGCTACTGGAAAGGTGCCGACGGCATGGAAATCATGGATTGGAGCATGCGAGAGACCAACAGGCTTCGAGGCTGCCCTAATCCAGCAAGAAGGAGTGCCAGGATGCCCCCTCCTTATGACCTGAATGAGCCATGGAAGGACTGGTACCAGGCCTTCGTGGATGAAGTCAACTGTAGTGGTTGGACTAAGGAAGAACCCTTGCCTTACCTCATTTGTTGGTTAAGTTAAGGCGGAAAGGTAGCTCTGAACCAATGGAGAACTGCCTATGGGATATATGGTACATACGACCAATTGGTCGAGTGTGCCGCTTGCCTATTCGACTCTATCGTAAGAGAGGATCCATGGGTCACCTTTAAGAAGAGGACTGAGAAACCGAAGGAATCCCATAAGGTATTCGGTTTGGAATTACAAGATTTATTGTCTAAAGCCTGACCAAATTGGGCACACGATGATGATTGTTATCTGCAAGAATTGTTTACACAATTCTTTGGCGGATTACAAGATGACGACCATAAGCAAGTAGTATGGGATTCGTGGAAGGATGAAACTTCCTTCAGTGATCTGTTTATGGCTATAGATGGCTATGACAGAAAGAAGAGATTAGTGGGTTTACCCCATAGTCCCTTACGTACATCCCCAATACAGTATTCGGAAGCACCATATGTAACTTCCGGAGTGGGTCAGATAGCTCCTGTAGAGTTGCAGGATGTTAATTCTGATAACGAGTATGTGTCTGATGAAAATGGAGAACACATCGGCGCTGTTCAAATCGCAGGCAAGTATTACCACCAAAAACGGTACCGTAAAATAGGTCCGAGAGACAAGAGCAAATCAGGAATTTATAAGCCTGCTGTTTGCTGCCCACCCGTAACTAAAACTGTAGATACCCCCACTATGGCTGCTTCAGCCGCACCTACGGATCTAGTGGAGACCCTAGTCATTCGTTTGACTGAAGCCCTGAGGTGCCCCCGAGTAGATAAATCACGAAGGCGGTGTTTCAGATGCCAAACTTTGGGGCATTATGCTGCCGAGTGTACAGCGGATAAACCGGTGCCTAAATCACCGGGTAGTTATTCTGTATTACAGAGGAAAACTAAAATGGGGTCCCTTGTTGGGCAAGCAAGGGGATCCAAGTGACATAACTTGCCATAGTATCACCAACCGTGATGTAGGTTCCCATGAAGAAGCAAAGTCGCCCAACACCGGGTCGGGTAGTGGTATCCGGAAGGTTGGGGAACCCGATACACCAGGTGCCCAGGGAGCACGGGGAAAACCCAGTATCGGTAAAGAGGTAGACAGCTACGAGTTGGCCAGGGTTGGTAGTACCCATCTACCCCCGGGTCATCCTTGTCTGGAATACCTGAAAGGATGTGGATTGATTCCTGGTGCTGACAATGAGATTCCTGTTGTTACGGATACGCCTTCTCTGCTGAAAGGAAGGCGGTGGTATGTTTGCCTTACTGTCAACGGAAGGTCTGCCGAATTTCTAGTTGATACGGGAGCTAGTCACTCTTGTGTCTCCAAGAAATTCTATGATCTTATACCGGATGAGCATGAAACTCCCATATCAGGAGGAAGTGCCCAGACGGCCGACGGCAGTAGAATGCGAACATATGGTAGAACATGTTTGAAGTTGCAGATGGATGGCATACATGACTTTGTCATGGGTGTGACCATTGCGGATATCTCGGATGAGGGGATACTCGGGTTGGATTTCGCCTCCCTGTACGGTGTGGTTTTGGGAACCACAATCAGGAGTGTTGAGTGTGAAATACCTGTATCCTGTGAAGGTAAGATGTGTATTACGACAAGTAAGCAGTATGGCCTCAGTGGCACAAACTGTCCGGATACCTGCAGGAGTAGCTTGTGATGTACTTCTATGAAGTGATCCCGCGATGAGGAATCAAACCGCTGTAATAGAACCGGATGTGATAGCCTTATCTAGTATCGGATTAACATCCGCGGATACCATTGTTGCTAACGCATCCTGGACAGTAGTCCTGATTTCGAATCAAGGGACTAGACTTATCTATCTAAAGAAGGGACATGTTTTTCGGAAGTGTAAAGCTTTCTGAAACGGTCACTGGAAGTGACTTTAGATTACTGAATGACAAGGATCCTGAGGATATGTCAGATGATTTAAGAAAATTGTATGACGAGACCCCCCTCGAAGATCCGGAACATAAAAAGAGTTTGCTCGAATTGTTGGAACAATATCAGAATGCCTTTGCTAAACCTGGTGAACCTTTAGGGCGAACCATGAAGGTCTTGCATAGTATTGAGACGGGAGATGCGGAACCATTTAAAATTCTGTATAGACGATTACCTCTGGCTAAAAAGAGAGTAGCAGAAGAGGAAATCAATAAAATGTTAGAACAGGATGTGATAGTCCCGTCTAATAGCCCTTGGAGTAGCCCTGTTTGCATGTTGCAGACGAGTCCTTTGTCAGCTCTCTGATTTACTACTAAAGGCGTTCACCCCGACAGAGTCAAGGCCCTAGGGAAGAGACCCTGTGTTGCTCCGGCACCTGATGCCATTAAGTCAGGAAAGGAGTGTTTATACTCCCGGATTGATTCCTCAAGGCCTATGGCTGAGGAATCCGTGACCGCGGCGAAGCTATCCGGTGACCTGGATAAGCTGACGCCCGCTTCCGAATCCCTCACTCATGAGGAATTGTCTCCAGTAACCCTGGAGGAGGATGAACTGATGGAAGTGGATGCACCCCACGCGGATCAGTCATTCAAAAAGAGACTGGAGGAGTTCAATTTGAACAGTCCAGGAGCTGCTATTTCCCTGCTGGCATCGCCATCGGGAACTTCGGATACTACCCCGTCTGCGTCAACCGAACAGGTCGATGGTCAAACCGATACCCAAGGTGAGACCTGCGACTCTGGAATGCAGGAGGAACCCCTAGACATGGAGGACTCCCGACTTCCCGCCGTATATGACGGGAGGAACCTAGTTAACAGTGATGGGGACTCTATTCCCGTAGATCCCCTGATCCGGAAGGCCGTCGAAAACATTATGACAGACCATCAACTCGAGAGAACGCCACTGGAGTGGCTTACAGATTGGACATGGTACCAACGCAGACTGATGGTAGACCCAGAGTTCCGCGACCTGATATACCAGGCCAATAGAGCTATTGCCATGGGAGTCTATCAGAAGCCTGATAAGACCGCATAAAATATGGAAAGAATGGATGTAGACTGGGTGGGCTGCCTAGCTGACAAGGTTGGGCAAGTCTACACACGTCCGGATACCCTCCTGTAAGACCTCCATACCCTGAGGGAGTTTCGTACCGCAGCTACTGAGTTCGAGAAGTGGGATGATGGCTTCTACATCGTAGAGGCCGAAATCGACCACACTCGAACCACGTCTACTGTCCCATTGGACAGAGTCCGTGCTCTGAAAAAGATCATCAAACAGAGCCCGAGAAGAGGCTGAGAAAGTCGAGGCGGAACAGAGACTGAGGGAAACCAAAGCTCCTGGAATCCCGCTTAGAAAAATGGCTGGTAGATATCCGGATGCTCCCAAAGCTTCAACCAGCGGTGCTTCTGCTGCCAATCCCAGTCCTAAGCCAAAGGATAAGGATTCCCCCAAGGATCCGGAACCAGAGGCTAAGGCGAAGGATGTAGCAGAAGAGGACAAATGGGAATTGTCCAAGAATCGGAGATCTTCGACCCGGAAGAAGAAACACCTCCCAGACTCTGTGAAAGCAGAGGAGCACGCCGCTAAAACCAACACTAGCGGAAACAGCGAAGGCTCCATGCAAGTGGACTCTTCCGATGAAGACTCTATAGGGGAGTCCTCGTTTGAGTACGATGATGATGCAGCACCATCGAACCAAACCGAAGCAGAGCGTTGGAGAAACGCTAAATCAGGGTTCAAGGAACGGGTACACACCTGTTTCAAGGACTGCGTTTCCGGATACCGGAAGAAGGATGGGGCTCCATTGTATGCCTGTCAGGGACCCACCAATAAAAATGGAGAGTCAGACGATGAGGATTGGATGCGGTTATCCGATGAAGATCCGAACCCAAGCAAAGCCTATAGGAAACTATGGCTTATGTTGAACGCTTCTGAAAAGTATTACACTAACACTCAGAAGCGTAAGCTCCGTTGGGCACTGGAAAAGTGGTATGGCGATCGTCAGAAAACCTGCCCCTTCTCCATTTGCCAAGATGCAAGCGACAAGACTGTCAAAACCTGGAGCACTTCTGCTCGGTTTCAAAGACATCTCGTCGAGACACACTTCCACCATCATCCAGTCTACATCTGTGACCTGGCGATTGGTAAAAGAGGGAAGAAGTGCACAAAGATGGTAACTTACAATCGTCGTAGTGATTTAGTGAGACATCAGAAAACAGCCCATGCGGATTTTCTGGATCTCGCTAGGAAGAAGGTCATGGAACTTCATCAGGAGCTTATGCGAGAGGTAGATAAGCTAGATATGGAAGCCTGGTCTAAAGTTAAACCAGGTGACCAGGTCCTTTGTGGGGTTAGCAAAGAGAAAGAGTCTAAACTCAGTGCTAAGATGGTCCTTACCACTGGCCGGGGGAAACTGGATATGCACGATAGCATTTGGAAATTGTGCGAGGAATCTGGCCGAGAGGGTAAATGTGCCAGAGATAGAAAACGGAGAGACCAAAACCGCGGACAACCCGGTAGTGTCTCGGATAGTCAGAACCAAGCCAGGGAGGATTGTTCCAGATCCCCGCTGGCACGTCACCCGCATGAGCAGTTGCAGGTACCTGTTGTCTTCAAACAGCCTGCGCCTGTCGGATCCTATGCATCAGCCGCACAACATCCGGGTAAACTGGACAAGAAGGCATATCCTTCTATGCCTCAGAGACCCGGACTGGAGAGTCAATCTCTGACCATAGGCAGAGGTTGGCGCTTAGGAACCAAGAAGCCCACCCCTGCTGCCGCTGCTGGATCTGCAGCACAGATGAATCAGGACCAGATACAACAGTATATGGCCCTCGGCATGAAGCAAAATTTACCACCCGGATACTGTATTCCTACAGTCCGGCAACCGGGTGCGTGTCCTGTACCGGTTAGTTCATCCGGAACCGTTAGTGCCACTGCGACAGCTACACAAGCACTCCTTCCGAGTGCTACACCACCTGTTGCTGTGATCCCGAAACCAGCCGATGCCATCACTATTAAAGCTAGTCCGGCAGAGGTCTGGTTTGATAAATCTCGCCAGGGGAAAGCAGATGTCCAAAAGGCCATCTACACCCACTGGGAGAAGTGTGTAAAACAGAGAGCCACAGATTACCATCAGGGTCTTCTAAACGACACTCTGATGTGTTTCCAGGAGGTTAGTAATGCTGAAAAGCAACTCCTGGAAACGAAGATTCGAGCTGATGTTAAATCACTCGAAGAAGAAGCCTTGGCTGCCAAAGAACAGTCAGCCATGAATGTCCATGTCCTCGAAAAGAGAGTGAATGAGGAAGTTCAAAGGAACACTCGATTGAATACTAAATTCATGTGAGTGTTCGGAGTGGATTTAGATGAGTGGGATGGTACACCAGAATCCGCTCTAGCGCTTCTTAAGAAGAAGCATGCTAAGCATTCAGCTTAGTATGCTTCCGGGTTCTATTTTCTGACCAGCCCTTAACCCGGAATGTATACAGAGTACACAGTCTATTAATTGGAACTCTACATTCTAGCGACCTAGCTTCGGATACTTTCTAAAGCATCCGAATAGGTTTTTTTTTATGTACCGGACGGATGCCATACCACTATGATGTCCTGCCTACACCCAGATGTATATGTTTCTTTTACTACCTGAAACTATACACTAATAAACACTGGAAATACTTTTCGGAAATTCACTGTTACTACTACCGTAATCTCCCGCGTATAAGGCGCATCCTGCGTATAAGGCGCACCCAGAGTTTCAGAATATGGTCAAAAACATAAAAAATTCATAACTTTTGTTCTAATGAATGGATTTTCAAAATTCAAAAAGCTATGTGCTGTTTGGACCCCCGCGACCCTCCTGGACCCCAAATGCAGCAGATGAGCTTATATGGGAGTGTAACATATCAAAAGAAAGGTCTTGGTGTCAACCTTGTGGATCCAATGAGAACTAAAAACCCCCGTATAAGACGCGCCTTATACGCGGGAGATTACGGTACATGGACATTACGAACACTACTACAGGATTATTTGGCCCGAGTGCCTTCATATTATGATTCTTCCATCTGGATATATTACAATTAACTTTAGCACTTCAAGAGGAACTGGGTAGCTGCCCTATCAACATCTGTGATATATTAAGACTCAGTCACTTCAGGAGTGACTCTGTACCTTTACCGTACAGGAGCTGAGCTAACCTGACTATCCAGGAGGCAGGGTCTCTAGTTCTTACCTCCCCTGTCACTCAAGGTGACTCTGTGCCTTCACTGCACAGCAGCTAACTACACCATGCGCTGCATGGACTTTGCTTTTCTCACAAACAAGTCTCTTGTGAGAAGATCTGCCACCATGTTCTCGGTGTGGCAGTCCCACAATCTTACTGAAACGTCTCACTTCTTCTTCTGGAGCTTTAGCCTTTTCATAGGTCTTTCGACCGTTTCCACTGTAGCAATCACGCCGGCGTACATCTGCCAGACTCTATACTGATCATCCGGATCCTCGTCTGGTGGTCTAGGTGCATCAATTGACTCTTCATCTCCTGTTTTGACCAGCTTGTCAACTTTAGCTGATTCTACCACAACTTTCAGTTGATCACTGTCCACTTTACCAGAGACAGCACTATGCAATAGCTCTTTGGTTGACCGACAACCTTTTTTTGCTAGACTTCTGCCGATGTCTCTTGCTGTCTGAGATGGATGCAAAGTCTAGATAGTATAGCGACCGGTACGACTTCCTGCCACTATCACTCTTCCTTCCCTGGTCACCTGACACTTGGTACCTTTGAAGACAACTTCACATCCTTTCTCATTTAGCTTCTGGACACTAAACAGATTCCAGGTCAGATTAGGCACATACCGCACATCCCTCACTGCAGTCCTCTGTGTCTTTCCTCCGGGGATCTTCAAAGCAACACCACTTCACCAACTCCAGCACATCTGAGACTGCGCCCGTCTCCTACCATCACACTTGATGACTTTTTTGTGCTATCTATCTTCCTGAAGAGGCTTTTATCGTTGCACTGTTACCCCAGAGTTGATGATCCATCTGCCTTTACCTACTGCAGACAAGGCGTATTGTGCAAACAGGCTGATGTTAACTTCCTCATCCGACTCCTCTGACACTGACTCATTATCAGACTCCTCCGACTTGCTTTCCTTCTGTTTCCTGTGTCCGTTCTTCTTGCCAGATTTACCACTGGACTTCCTGCCAGACTTCTCACTGGACTTCTTGCCAGACTTCTTACTGGATTTCTTGCCAGACTTCCTGCTGGATTTCTTGCCAGACTTCCTGCTGGACTTCAGCTTTGGACAATCTTGTATGAAGTGTCCTGGCTCGTTGCACTCAAAGCAACGTAGCTCCTGCTTGCTCATCAGCGCCTTCTCATCCTCCCTTGCTGACACCTTCTCGTCCACCGTCGTCCATGAAGGAACAGCATCCATGGCATCGAATGCTGTGACAAGAGTGTCATAGGATTCTGGCAGACTAGACAGAAGATAAGTCACCTTATCATTTTCTTCCAACGGTGCCTCAATGATGACTAACTCATCAAAGATCTGGGTGAGATGCTTAATATGGTCATTTGCTGACCCCCCTTCGGTGAGCTTGGCTGTGCATAGCTTCTTCCGGAGTTCTGGCTTGTTAGCGAAGGTGTCTTTCTGAAACATATCCTATAACTTCTTCCAGATTACCACCGAATCTTCCTCATCTGGAGGCACCATCCATAGCAAACTCGGATCCATGTTGAGAACTATAGTATAGAATGCCTTGTTCAACTTCAAAGGCCACACGATGCTCCTCACTAGCATCTGCCCCGAGTTCCATACATTTCTATACTTTAAGGTGCACTTTACCTGAAGTTTCCAAGATGAATAGTTGCTACTGCCCATCAGACGATCTATCTTTGGTCCCTCTGCCATCTTGTTGAAGAAATTGACCAGAAACTGCTAAAAAATGTTGTCCGTCGGGGCTCCTGTAATTCAGTGCAACAGTGCAACACAACACTCTGTGATATATATAGTTCAGCTTAACAGTGTGTTAATGAAAAGTCAGCTTATAACCACAGATGCACAATAGATAGGTCCTCTTCTAAAGCTGCACTATAATTCTTCACTTTCTTCCAAAAGTTACACTTAGCTGATACCTCATAGCATTTAACAAGCAGTACTTCTCTCCTTCTGAATTTTTTAAATTCTGACTTCACAATGACTTGACGCAACTTGATTGACTAATGGTAATCTTCTTAAATCTTCATGTTCCTCTAAACCTTCCTAACATATTCCTCTGTTGACCTTACATGCCTCTGCATGTTGCACACATTGTCTACCTGCAACCACCATCTCCTGGTGTTACTGACATGTCTCTGGTCGTACTCAGCATCTCCTGCTATCCCCCGACGACCTTTGGTACCATAACAAAGTCTACTCACGTCTATTTTGGCACCCAGCCAACCTGACGTGTTTACACTCACAACGACCAAAAGGGACTTCCCCTGCGTCCCAGCAGCGTCCTGCCGGATACTACCACTCAGCAATCCAGACCGACCTATCCGATGGCCCCGGTCGTCCCACTGGTGATCACTGCGTCGTCACTTTCGGACATTTCCCGTCCTCAAATAGCACTTGTCTGGCATCTCCATGATCTCTGTGTTCTCTACATTCACCTTCTTCTTTCCAGAGTATGCATAGCATGTCTTGGGCTTCATAACCTAAAGGCTTTCATGGAAAAAAGAACGACAAGACCGTGGCCATCGTCATGCGGATGCTGATCTAAAATTTATTGTACTTGCATGATGCCGTTCATGAGATAATGGTTACACGCGTTCCCGCGTTGATGCGACGTTCATGAAACTCACAATTGTACATATCTAACAAGTCCATGACTACCTTTGTTGTTAAGAAGGTATTTATTCATGAAGATCCCTAGCCTTCATGTTGGTATTGTTTTAAGTTAATCCCATGTACGTTAAGATCATACATTTGGCTTGTATGTATTCACCATACTTTTTCTGCATACTCACAAAATGATATAATGGCATGCTCAGGTGCGCTTATATGATAGACGGGTTAACTGGGATCATAATGTTATACATATTGGTACTTGGATTGTCAGTGTTTGATTATTCTCATTTGTTTTGGCTGTTGTACTTTGTCCTTACTAGTTATTTCATAAAGAGTAACATGTATCAATGCATATGTGTCTTTTATGTACTTACATGTTTTCTATAAAGGGTTTGACAAGGTGCAATAACAATAATGCCCCAAAAAAACAAAAAAAAAGAAAACAATAAGAAAATGCAAAAAAAAAGAAATCCCTATGTCATACATTATTACATTAGCCTAGGGATAACACCCCAAGCACCCTGTGCTGCGGCCCCTCTCTGTCACTACAGTAATTGGCTTAAAATTATTTTCTATTTTCGGCCACTTTCACTTCATTATTAGTCGGCTCATGGTTTGTACATATCATATGTAAAAATAATCAAGGAATCAGAATATGTGGGTCATTTTACTGTAAATGCAGCGGTTTAAATATTGTAGTGGTCAGCGGAAAATGTCATGGAGAAACTGGGACTCGAACCCAGGACGCTCCAACTTCGAAGTGGAAGCTCTACCCCTGAGCTACTTCCCCTGGCCTGACATTCTCTACCTTCCAACTACACCTGGATCGGTATGATACACGCACTAGGGGGCAGTGATTACCTGGTACCGAGCTCTCTAGAGATCCACCTCGTGAGGCGGGACCACTCGGTATCTCCACCAGGTACGGGGAATTCCTGCCCCTACACTATCTTATCAGTTCTGAAGAGAAGGGGCATGGATGTATGCACAGTGGACTTTCGACAAAACCTAAGAGATATAAAACAGCAATATTATGCTTAAACCTTGGTAGATTTTGATGCTTGACCCCTCTATTTAAAGCTTAAAATGTCACGGGTCATCCTAAATGTAGAAATAATGTAAAAGGTGTAAATATCATGTTTTTAACTCGGAAAGCCGAGTTTTAAGAGACAGGTAGAGGCTATGAGATTAAATGAAACCTGTCATGTGATAGTGTTCAAGATCATGGAGGTGTAATTTTTACCTCTTATAAGATTCTAATCTTTGTAAAATTTAGGTTTGAAAAAAACTAGGTCACCTGAAGTCCAACTTAGAAGCTTGGAGCACTCAATGCATTGCTATGGGGGTATCATATTGGGTGTCAGGTCCGAGCGGGTTGGGTTTCATGCACGTGAAAAGAAATCAATGGAAAATAATATACTGCATGTTAATCTTGTTTCGATGACCTTGAGCATTTCCACAATAGTCTCAGATGGAAATACAAATTCAGTTCCCCCAAACAAATTTGGAATGAACAAAAAGAAAGGGAAGAAAGGGAACGTAACTTGGGTCCCAATGCTGAACCCCCTCTCTCAAGTAAGGTTAAACTAGCCAAAGCTTTTAGGAATACAGATGGTCCAAAAGCCCCACCGGGGGGATCAAGGTTAGAAACACTCATAACCATGAATGAAATAGACATTTCCAAGGTTAGAACAGTCAGACCAAAGAGTCACAACCTGAGTCTGGAGGAAAAAATGGCCATGGATACCCTCGCTGAGGATCAGTCCATAATCATTAAACCTGCAGATAAAGGTGGTGCTATAGTAGTCATGGCAACCAATGACTACATCAGTGAAGGTATGAGACAATTAAGTGATGAGAAGTTCTATAAGAAGGTAGACAAAGATCTAACAGAAGAACATACCATCAAAGTAAACCTTTTTCTCAATGGCCTCCACCAAAAGAACGAGCTAAATAGGCAAATTCTGAACAAGGTATTGACAACTGAGTTCAAAACCCCGAACTTTTATCTATTGCCAAAAATCCACAAACCCGGCAAAAACCCACCGGGCCGCCCCATAGTCTCAGCCAATGGCTGTGCCACAGAACGAATATCTGCCTTAATAGACATCATATTACGGCCCATCGTTCCAAAAACTAAATCCTATATCAAAGATTCAGGACATTTCCTCCATAAGCTTGAGGAAAATAAAGACAGAATTGGACCAAGAACCCTCCTTTGTACTCTAGATGTAAGTGCCCTCTACACCAACATCCCAAATGAGGAAGGTCGGAGGGCAGTAGCACACTGGCTGATTAAATATCGACCAGAAAATAGCATACTACCTGGAGAACCTAGTAACTCCAGCGTACTTAGCATGCTAAAGATGGTATTGGAATTCAACAACTTTGACTTCAATGGAGACCATTACTTGCAGGTAGGAGGAACAGCCATGGGGACAAGGGTTGCACCTACCTTCGCAAATCTATTCATGGCAGACTTCGAAGAAAGGTTTGTCTATGTATTCCCCTTCCAACCCACACTGTGGGTTCGGTTCATAGACGATATTTTTCTACTATGGGACCATGGGGAGGAGAAGCTAACCAACTTCATCAAGTACCTTAATGAAGTACATGATAACATCAAATTCACACATGAAATCTCAGGTTCGGAAATATCATTCCTGGACACTTGCGTGAAGAAGATGGGTAGTCATTTGATCACCGACTTACATAATAAGTCAACCGATGCACATAACTACCTACATTACACCTCTGCCCACCCGATGCACTGCAAGAAAGGCATACCATATAGTCAGTTCCTGAGAATCAGAAGGATCTGCACCATGACAGATGACTACATTAGACAAGGTCTAATAAAAGCTGCGCACTTCATCTGCCGAGGCTACCCGAACAAACTGGTAGCTGAGGCCTTTGTAAGGGCTTTGTCAACTCCAAGACCAAACCCCCTGGAATATCAGATAGACAAAGGGAAGAAGGACCGAGAAGACGTGTGTATTCTGGTAACCACCTACCACCCCTGCTTCAATGATTTACAGAAAATCGTGAAAACAAACTGGGAGATGCTGAGTACCTCAGCACGCACCAGACACGTGTGGTGATAGGCCTCCGGAAACCACCCTCACTAAGGAATGCCCTTGTGAGGTCCCGAATCAACTACCACCCAGAACTTGGGAAGAAGCACCGGGCAGCCCTAAGTGGAAAGGCATCGAAGGAATGCGACAATGCCAAATGCCAATTGTGCCCGCTGCTGAACAAAACTGCCCAGATAATATCTGGTGTGACAAAACAGACTTATACAGCAAAAGAAAATATCACCTGCCGCTGTTCAAATGTCATTGTATTTCATGTAAGAAATGCAATAAGCAATATATGGGTCAGACCAAGCAAACACTAATGCAACGCTTCTACCCCCACATTGGTAACATCAGAGAGAAGAAGCTGAACACCGACATGGGAACTCACTTCAACACCGATGGACACCAAGGCCTAACACATGTGGAAGTCCACATTGTGGAATTCATTAACAAGAATCCACATTCTGATTACGCTGAAAAACTGCGCAACAAGTTAGAGAGAAACTGGATACTAAAATTACGTACCCAGGTCCCTCATGGTCTGAATCTAATTGATGCACCAAACTTTTAGATCAGTGTTGTACTGTTGTAAAGAATACCACCCCTAGGCTCCATTCGAAAATTATTTTGAATACCGGGTGGTATCCGCCCTGTGATTTTTCTTTGAGAAATCCTTGGAATAAAAATCAAATATTGATTGGTGTCACACTAATCTCCCCTGGCCTTTATTTCTCATTTGACAGTACAACCCTACCAACTTAAGATATATTCTCCACTAATATAATTAGTCAACACTATATATATCTAGTCTCCTATGATCTATTTTAATTGTTTGGGGATGTGATTCACTCCATACCTGAACAATTAAATATCCCCAGTGATATCCACAATGATTACATGCCTTGAATTACCTCTAATACACCTGATGAGACCCACTGAGGTCGAAACCTTGATATTCACCCATAGCACTCAATGGTGTGCTATACTCAAAACATATGTTTGGAGTCAAAGTCCACGGACTGGAGAGTGTCACTCACCAGCACCTGGAGGCACCAGTTACCAGCACTGTTGCCAGGGTGACATTGCATTCCTGTGTGTGACATCACTGAATGCCATGGAGACACACCTTAGCAACGGAAGTTGATAAGGTGAGGCGAGCATGGCTACCGTGCCAGTAGCATCAAGGTAGTGTAGAGGTGTGGAGGTGTAGACACCGTCCTCCTGAGCTTAATCTTGTTTCTAGGCTTGTTTTGGACATTTCTCTGTGTATACGCATTAAAAATATAGAAATAAATTCATTCTATTACGATAATAAAGTTTGCGTTCGTCTCAACATGTTTTTGAGCGGCTCAACTTTTACAACATTTCGATTGCGTCTCACTTCGATACAAACATGGCAGTTATTGAATTAAATTTGATATGTTAGAGTGTTGGGAGAAGAAGATGGATCCCTGCAAAAACAAACCTAATAACTATGAATAGAAATGATTTGAGAACATTTTCAAGGATGGAACGACATAGTTGACGGCAAAAATCCAAAATGGCGGGCGTGAGGACAGCGTGCAATACGTATGAACTACGTTTCTTCTTTGTTTGGGATATTTCTTAATATCAACAACTACTACAGCCTTATAGAATTATTGGTAAGTCTTTCATATTGCTGACACTATAGTGTCAAAGTGGCCAGACCTATGCTTTCCGAGTTACCTGCGATATCAGTCGCTTCAACACTTGTTATAAACGATTTTTTTTCTTCAGACCACGATTTTTTAATCTTAATATGCATCTCAGTTTCTTACAGTTACACTTTTACACAAGTTTCCTGAACATAATAACTTTGAGGTTCTGGTCTTGTTTTCTTGATATATGCTGGCGCAAAATGGTGCAAACCAATATATTAAAGGACTATTTTACTCAAAGCTACAAGAATCTGGGTGACTTCTGGGGATTTCTACCTGGCCGGAAGTAGAATGACGTCACACTGGAGACAAGTGTAGGGGTTCGTTCCCCCGTCGGGTGCGCAGAGCCTTCAGAGGGACTGTTCACTTGATTGTGTCACTCCCCCTATGTATACCATACCGATCCAGGGTAGTTGGAAGGTAGACAATGTCAGGCCAGGGGAAGTAGCTCAGGGGTAGAGCTTCCGCTTCGAAGTTGGAGGGTCCGGGTTCGAGTCCCTGTTTCTCCATGACATTTTCCGCTGACCACTACACCGGTGGAGAAACTGAGTGGTCCTGCCTCGCAAGGGGGACCTTTAGAGAGCTCGGTACCTGGGCCGGTATGGTATAGACAAGCGCTTCAACTTGCTAGTGCTGGGGAGACTTGGAAACAGGTGGCACCCACAGTTACTCCTGGGAACAGGAGGGTAAATCAAGCTGTGTGTGACTCAGTACTGGTACCGTTCAGACTGGACTGGAGGACCGGTTCTGGCGGGATACGGTTGAAGCTGGTTGGGAGGAGTGTAGGGGTTCGTTCCCCCGTCGGGTGCGCAGAGCCTTCAGAGGGACTGTTCACTTGATTGTGTCACTCCCCCTATGTATACCATACCGATCCAGGGTAGTTGGAAGGTAGAGAATGTCAGGCCAGGGGAAGTAGCTCAGGGGTAGAGCTTCCGCTTCGAAGTTGGAGGGTCCCGGGTTCAAGTCCCGGTTTCTCCATGACATTTTCCGCTGACCACTACACAAACATTCATGGCGCCTTTGTTCCTCAGGAACGTGGTGGGACCATGCTGTCACACACTTTCGACTGTTTTCATACGAGATCTCATCTGAATAATAATCTTCCATTTAAGTTTCCATAAGTTTCAGATGATCTCATCTGAATCTAATTCAAATTCAGATGAGATCTGGCATATATCCTTGATCGGGGGCTCTGCCCCCCAACCCCCATTTGGCCGGGCACCCCCGGAACCGCGACGCCGTCAACATTCGTCTCCGCTGAGTGCCACATAGAATCTCCAAACAGACCCTTTTGTGTATGTGGACCAGACCCCTTGAGTTTGGGGTGCACCTTGTATGGAGGGTTTTTCAAAATACTATTAATTCAGAGTGGTTAGGTGCGCCTTCTGTGCAAACAAACCTTCTCTGAGTTGGGGGTGCGAGAGATTACGGTACTGATAAAAAAATGAAAAAAATGTACAGGTAAAGTGGTCCAGTTAGGGTAAGAAATGGTATGGCGTTTGGTGAAAAGACGATATCGCAACCCCCACCCCCGTACCGCGCCGGGCTGCCCCAGCTCTCCCCCCGTACCTTCACGGGAGTCCTGTCTGCATGCAGTTAGCCCTATTTTTGCCCATACAGTTACCTTCTTTCCCACACCAATCTAACAATTCTATACAAAGACAACTTATATGTTATAGTTAGGGAGGTGGACTGGAAGTTTAGGCACCCCTACCAACCTTTGTTTAGTCTGTATTCTTTAGTATACCAGTCACGCACGCCGGCCCCTATTTCTACCCAAGCTTTGCAAAATATGGCTTATCTGTACAAAGTCACTCCTAATAAAGTAGCACTATGGTTAGATATGAGCTTTATCAAAGTAGGCATGTTAGATTTATTGAGAAAATGTTATTGACCACTTTCCGCTGCTTCAGCGGAAGTGGTCATATTACAACTGCATCGGCCCATAGACTTTGCCTAGAGCTCTACCCTCCACTGTAAATCAATGTACCAATCGCACCCCGGTTCCATACCTTAACTGGACTATGGCCCCCTCCCCTCACCCCCTCCCCCCCCCCCGTGGGCTGCTACGCCGCTGAGGCAGTTCCCCCCCCCCCCACCTCTATGAGTTCAGGCTGTCATCGGCACACGGTCGGCGTATTGCCCGCCGAGCGCATATAGCCCCCCCTCACCCCCCCCCTCTTCACCCCCTCACCCAGCCTGACCTAGTTTCTTCACGCCAGAAGCCAAAATGTGCTGGTACCGCTGGTACTGCTGCAGCACCAGCGAAAGTGTTGTTTTTTTACAATGTGACGATGTGTCGGTGTTTTTAGCCCAAATGTGTTGTTATTTGAAAGAAATCTTGCTTTATTGTCGCAGTACATATGGATTATTGTCACAACTCGTCCTTGTTTGCCGCATGGTGCTGAGAAATTGCAGGAAATTGTTAGATTTGAACAAAGCATGACACCGCGTGCTGCGCGGCCCCGGCGTGTGCCGATGACAGCTTGAACTCATAGAGGTGTGGGGGGGAACTACCGCTGACCCACCGGGGGGGGGGTGAGGGGAGGGGGCTATAGGCGCTCAGCGGGTTCAAGCCGACCGTGTGCCGATGACAGCTTAAACTCATAGAGGTGGGTGTGGGGGGGGGACTGCCTCAGGCTCAGCGGCGTAGCAGCCAAGGACGCCGACCCACTGGGGGGAAGGGGGTGAGGGGAGGGGGCTATAGGCGCTCAGCGGGTTCAAGCCAACCATGGCTGTAGAGGCCAAAAATGCTGGGGAAAGGCCAAAATAGCCTGAAGCCAGAGAGACATCGTTGGGCGATAATAGGGTTCCGAGAGAAAAACGATTTTCCAGAGGAGTCCATAGCTGTTTGAATTTTTTTCCTACGACGACTTGGTGGAAAGTTATGGCCATTTTTGTGATGTCATAGCTTTAAAACATCGATAACTTTGTTCCCATTGTGCAGATCTGAAAATAAAGACCGCCATGACGTTCGCCAGCTCGAGCTACCCTTTATCTATAGGTCACACTATGGGAAACTCCTATTATTAAGGGAGATACGATTTATTTTGTAAAACTGCCAGTTCTTGGACCTCTCTGCCAGTACCTGGACTGGCGTCTGCCCCCGCATCCCAAAAAAGCCTATATTTCGATCCATTCCTTCCTCAAACCTGCCCTTTTTCGCCGGTGACACTTAAAACAGATAGGTTTTGGCAGGAGGTAGGGCGCAGGTGGACCGGCTCAGGCCGAAAAGGCTGCTAGTTAAAAAAATTATTTCGCTTATTCTTTTCCGAAACAAATTTTTTAGGGGGGCATGTTCTGTAGGGGGACGAAACACCCCAGATTGATACCGAACATTCCATATCCGCGCATATTATTTGCATAATTAGCATAATTATGCAGTACCTTGGTACTCTTCAATATAATATAGATATGTTCCATTGGTCCCTTATAGAATTCATATGCTTGCAAGTATAAACTACTGACTGCACCTAGTGACTAGTGGAATCTGAACAGTAGAAAAGAAAGACCCCTCCTCTACCTTTGTATAGCATCAAACAAGTTGTTCAATGGAGGCAGCCATTGCTTGATCAGATGCTTAAACCTTTTAGATCCAAATGCTAGTTACCAGTGCATTATCACTGTTGATAAGCTTTACACATCAATACCTGCGCAAGCCCTGTTTGCACTGAATGGATATCTTTCCATTTCTCCATTCTCTGGTGTTTGAAAATGTTGACGTCATCCTGTGTTTTAATTTGTGTTTTAATCTGTGTTTTTATGGTACATGTATTGAGTTTAGGGCTATAAAAGGTTAGTGTTAGTGCTATGGTATGATAGTAATTACTCACTATTTGTCAGTGGTTAATCAATATAATTTTTATGTTAGTAATTACTCACTATTTGTTAGCAATTAGTCGAAATATGTCAGTATTTACTCACAATTTGTCAGCAATTAGTCAGTATACACCTAGTGACTAAGTATTGACATTAAAAAGATTAATGGCATTTTAATCATTTGTGCATCATGGCCAGATTGACATGATGCACTCACATTTTGTCAGTAATTAGTCAAAATATGTCAGAAATAATGCATGATTTGTCAGTAATTACTCACTATTTGTCAGCAATTAGTCAATATATGTCAGTACTTAGTCATTGAATATCAGCAATTATCAATACATGTCATTATTTACTCACAATCTCTCAGCATTATGGTCAGTACATAACAGAGAAATAGCCATTGATTCAATTGTGCATCTTGCCTTGACTGGTATTTGTCAAAATATGTCAGTATCTATGGACTATTTGTCAGCAATTAGTTAATATATGTCAGTATTTACTCACATTTTGTCGCCAATAAGTCAATATATGTCAGTGTTTTGTCACTATTTGTCAGCAAATAGTTGATATATATCAGTACTTAGTCACTATATATATATCAGCAATTAGTCAATATATGTCAGCAATCAGCCAAATCAGTCAGTACTTGGTCATTATATAACAGCAATTAGTCCATATATGTCAGTCACTAGATATCAGAAATTAGTCAACACATGTCAGTATTTACATAAAATTTGTCAGCAATTAGTCAATATATGTCAGTATTTACTCACTTTTTGTCAGCAATCATTCAATATATATGCCAGTACTGAGTCATTATATAACAACAATTAGTCCATTTATGTCAGTAATTACTCATAATTTGTCAGATATTAGTCAATATATGTCAGTATTTACTCATATTTTGTCAGCAATAAGTCAATGAATGTCAGTACTTTGTCGCTATTTGTCAGCAATTAGTCAAAATATGTCAGTAGTTATGCACAATTTGTCAGCAATTAATTAAAATATGTCAGTACCTATGTACTATTTGTCAGCAATTAGTCAAAATATGTCAGTAGTTATGCACAATTTGTCAGCAATTAATTAAAATATGTCAGTACCTATGTACTATTTGTCAGCAATTAGTCGATATGTCAGTGGGCTTCCCTAGCTCACTTAAAAGGGTCTATTTCTCCTCTTTCCTTTCCCCTCAGATGTGTGTGGTGCACATATGCTCGGGCACTGACACATTCCTCTGTGAAATTGTGTAATGTAGTTCTTGCCATGAATATAACCTCAGCTGTCGAAATGGCGTTAAACATCTATTACTCACTCACTCTCGATATGTCAGTAATTGCTCATAATTTGTCAGAAATTAGTCAATATATGTCAGTATTTACTCACTATTTGTCAGCAATCAGTCAATATATGCCAGTACTTAGTCATTATATAACAACCATCAGTCCATTTATGTCAGTAATTACTCACAATTTGTCAGATATTAGTCAATATGTCAGTATTTACTTGCATTTTGTCAGCAATAAGTCAATGAATGTCAGTACTTTGTTGCTATTTGTCAGCAATTAGTCAAAATATGTCAGTAGTTATGAACAATTTGTCAGCAATTAATTAAAATATGTCAGTACCTATGCACTATTTGTCAGCAATTAGTCGACATGTCAGTGGGCTTCCCTAGCTCACTTAAAAGGGTCTATTTCTCCTTTTTCCTTTCCCCTCAGATGTGTGTGGTGCACATATGCTTGGGCACTGACACATTCCTCTGTGAAATTGTGTAATGTAGTTCTCGCCATGAATATAACCTCAGCTGTCGAAATGGCGTTAAACATCTATTACTCACTCACTCTCGATATGTCAGTAATTGCTCATAATTTGTCAGAAATTAGTCAATATATGTCAGTATTTACTCACTATTTGTCAGCAATCAGTCAATATATGCCAGTACTTAGTCATTATATAACAACAATTAGTCCATTTATGTCAGTAATTACTCACAATTTGTCAGATATTAGTCAATATGTCAGTATTTACTCGCATTTTGTCAGCAATAAGTCAATGAATGTCAGTACTTTGTCGCTATTTGTCAGCAATTATTCAAAATATGTCAGTAGTTATGCCAAATTTGTTAGTTAACATGCACATCCTCCCTTCATCACACTTTTAAAGAAATTTATAGCCTATATAACCCACACTCCTACTCAAAGCCTACCACACATGACTCTTTTGCCAAACCAAAAGGGTCAATGTTATCTAAACGGCCATCTAAACTCCTAAACCCCTCATGAAAGTGGTCTTGCAGCTTTGCTGCACCCTCTCGACCCCTAGCATCCTCGTTTCAAACCTCAGTATTTTTGAGTGAATTAGGAGCCTGATTTGGGCCAAGGAAACCACGGAAAATGTGCATCTGCTGCGACGCCAAACCCAAATCGGTGCACTGCCAGTACGGCCAATCCTGGGCCATTTCACCCAAATCGATTCCCACTAATTTGGGGCCATAGATCAACATGGCATTGTTGTATTTTTAAGAAATTGTCTCATTATTCCATAAATTCATGCTGAAATTCGAGGGCAGCCCTGTAAGGGTCCTGTTGGGCCCTATGGGGTCCTGTTAGGCCTCTCCCCATTGGCTGGGGCTGACCACCTGACCAGCCCCAGTCAGGCTCTATATAAGCAGTCTGGCTTGTTCAGTCAGACAGAACCCATCTTGGCTCTCACACTGCACTGTCCTGGAGCGCAGCTCCAATTCTGACAGTCTTTCTCCAGAAACTACTGCCTTACCCTGGAGCAGCTGCTCCAAGTTTTGGTAGGCCCCTGTGAGTTGTGATGTCCAACTCCCCCACCATCTTGGAGGCCCAGCTCGAAGTGCAGCCTCCCAAAGTTCCCTCATGAGGCCCAACTTGGAGGCACCCCCCCTGGAAACTCGCAGCCTCCCGCAGTCCCCAGCTCAACCGATGTGGCGTTTAACTTGCAACCCTATTTTGGACCCCAGTGTCCCTAGGGTCTACCGCGTGTCCCAAGTTTTAGCGAGGATGTGTCAAGTCCCCCATGGTACCACCTTCCCAAGAACTGAGGAACTTTTCCTTAACATCTCCAGGCCACCACCTTGTTCCAGTGTCCTTAGAATTCTAAACCGTGGCTGCCCGACTCCCCGCTTTCACGTATTCACACATACATGCAAGTTTCGCGGAGTCCTGGCCCCCCCTTTATTTTTAGGTATACCATATGTTTGGGCTTAGCGGAGACCTGGCCCCTATCCATAGTTATCACATACGTGTGGGCTTAGCGATGTCCTGGCCCCCTCAACTTTAACTTTATTTACGTTTGGGCACAGGAAGTCTATGTATCCTTAGCTCAACCAAGACCTGACCCCTTACTATATAAGGTCAGCAGAAAGTGTGGCACACAAGAGGACGTGTGCATCTTGGTCACAACCTTCCATCCCAGCTTCAACAACCTACAAAAAATTGTCAAGGCAAACTGGGACATGCTGGCAACCTCAGCAAGAACCAGTACCCTACATAAAACACGTCTTATTGTAGGCCTACGTAAACCACCATCTATACGAAATACGTTAGTCAGATCAAAGGTGGATTACCATCCTGAAAGAAGTGGCAAGCACAGAGCAGCCCTAAGTGGGAAAAAGCTCCAAAGAATGTGACAACCAAAAATGTCAATGCTGCCCCTTGTTGAACCGGAGTGGCGAGATCACCTCCGGCCAAACCAATAGATCACACCAAGCAAAGACCAAAGTTTCATGTCTTTGCTCCAATGTGATCTATTGTATATCATGCAAAAGATGTGGTAAACAATATGTGGGACAAACCAAACAAACCCTCCGACAAAGGTTTTACCCCCACATAGGGAACATCACGAATAAAAGAATGAACACCGACATGGGTGCTCATTTCAATTCTGATGGACACCTAGGCCTCAAAGATGTGGAAATCCACATTGTGGAGTTCATAAATAAGAACCCACACTCAGAATATGCGCAGAAAATCCGCAATAAATTAGAGAGGAACTGGATACTAAAATTACGTACCCAAGTTCCTCATGGACTGAATCTAATTGATGCACCTAATTTTTAGATCAGTGTCAAACCAGAAACAAAGGCCGCTACCCTTAAGCTCCGTGCAAAAAACCATAGATTACCGGGTAGCCGCCATATTTATGTGATATAATGATACCTTGTATCTTTATGCCAGGTTTAACAGAAATAAAAAAGACCAGATAAATCTAGTCTAAAATTTCTAGCCCTAGCAGATATACCATTTTATATCCACCATAAAACAAAACCCTGGTTTGTCATACCACAACCTTAATTCTGTTTTTTTATACATAAAATGTATAAAATGAATTAAAATATAATCTCCAGTCCAATTTGGCAGCAGCCCCTACTTGTATGCTCCTGCCAAAAAACAAAAACCTAAATAAACAATTGAATATTTATGGTAAAATAGTGATAACATCACATGCCTTGAATACCTCATGTAACACCTGATGAGATCTAATGGGATCGAAACCTTGTAATTACCACCCATATTGTAAAATATGTAGTGGTTCGTCTCGTTAAGTTAGATTAAATCATAACGAAGAGAGAGAAAAGTTTCCGGGTAGGCAACCGAGCTTTTATTTCAGAGCTTGCGTTACATACGATCACAGCCTCAGAGGACTACATGCTGCTAGTGCATTCGGTTACCCTTTCGGGTAACAACCTGGTTGAGCAGTGGGTAAACCACTACTGAGGAACCTAGGGCTAGGACCAGCCTTATATAGGGGAAAAGCCCGCGAAACTCAGACCGGCCACGTGACGTGTGGCGGACGAGTGGTAGGCCCCCTGGTGTAGTGGATACGAACCCAGAGGCAGGTGCTGCCACCTGCCATCCGGATTCCCCCACCACACCCGAAGGACCTAGGTCTGAGTCTCACGGGTGCATGAACGTTAAAGTGTAAAATACCATACCCCTACACTGCCCCCCTTAGACAATAACTTGGGGGTAATTAAACCGCAGTGTATTAATAACCTAGTAAGTGATTGTTTACAATACTAAAAAGGGGTATTAATTACACTTGCTCGATGTGAAATAGGCTATAGTATAAGACTATCCTATTTCTGAAAAATTATACAATAATAGCATCGAGTGTCGTTCATGTTATTTCCATCACTAGCTTATAACAACCATAAATGATAAATATACAATTATCACAGATTTATAGTAACGTTTTGACAACAGTAGGGTCCTGAAAAGGACCGGTGGTTGTTAACAATGATCGTATTATGGTTATTGAACCCGGAAAAAAAATTTTCGACTTTTTAAATTAACAGCTCTGTCTACTTTACAGAGTGAATTAAATATTAATGATCAGATATGGACAATTAATCTGATACTATATGAACACAATTAGGTATTAACCTGAGTAATACAATACTAAGTTTAGAGAAATCCGTTGGACCTTCTCTTATTTTATAGAAAAATATTTATACTTTTGAGACGCAACTCAGTTTATACCTTAGTGTTTTATATTTACAAGTTACAGAAGAATTATAGTCTCTTAATATATTGAGACCAGGAATGACCTATATAGACAGTTATAGGTCTAGGATTACCTTAAATAACTTTTAGGATTCGCAGATCCAGTATATTTATAGGTACCCTTATATAATAATATATCTTTATAAAAGATATTATATAGTTATAAATACAATTTTACATACAATATAATAATATCAACAAAGTTACTTGTTTTCATGATTGGAGGATGTAACAGGAGTCGGATGCTGCTGATGGCTTGGTATGGGCGAGCTGAACCCTGATGCCTGAAGTGCTATAGTAAAACTTGTTGGTGGGTGTAGCTAAACCCTGATGCCTGTAGTGCTAGCTAACTGGAGGTTATAGTAGATCCAGTTGTAGACTGTTGATGGACTCTATGGGCGTAGCTAAACCCTGATGCCTGTAGTGCTAGCTCACAAATAGTAGTGGTGTAGTAGTAAATCCGGTTTGTAGTTCAAAAGTCCATATTAGTGTAAATTGTCCATGATTTTATAATAGGCACAGTCATTACATTGTGGCACAGTACAATTATGGTGTTTACAGCATTCGTACTCCTCCTCCAGAGTGACTTGTTTGTTTTCTCCTTCTGTTTTCAGTTTCCGGATTAGGGTACAGTTTGGTACCCGAATCAATACGGGTTGGATAAAAAAATGGTTTCTTATCCAACAATGCATGGGTAATAGAACCCCGGGACACACAATTATGTCCGATCTTCATGCAACAGTTTTTTACTGTTCCATGTTCTCCTCGGGTGGCTGGTTTGGACCCGGTTGTTGAGCCAGTGGCTGAACAGGGGGGTTCATACCAGTTCCATCCGTAGGTGCCAATGCGGGGACAGCAGGTGTAAGTTTCACCTTTTGGCGTGCTTCGAACAGCTTCAAAGCATGCTCAGGTGTACCGTCCCAGTTATCCATGATAACTCCGAAGACCTTGAAGAACTTTTGCTGGTTCTTCATGTTCGTTGCTCGTTCTAGGTCGAGCATCTGAGAAGCTGTTTCCTTCTCGGATAGGGCCTCCTGCCGCAGATTAGCAGCTTCCTGCTTATCTTTGGCAACATCCGCTTTGATCTGAGTCGAGATTCGGTTGATCTCTGACTTCTGGATCGCGTCAATACACTGGAGAGTGCTCGACACGGTCCGACGATACATGTCCAGGTGGAGGTTTTCCAGATGGTGCTGTAGCGTCTCAAATTGTTTGCTCTGGATATTGCAAGACAATTTGTCCTCCTTCTTGAAGAAGGTCTCCACTGTCTGGATCAGCTTAGGCCGATGAACCACAGCACCAGGTGGGGGTACCTGACCCTGAGGCTTCGGCTGTGCTCCAGACCCGCTCGCAGTGACAGCTACCTGCGTGTGCGAAGAAGCAACCGCAGTAGTAACCGCACTAGCAGTGGTCGAAGAAGGGCCTTGAGTTGGTAATCCCTGAACCAGGGGCAACCGTGACAATTCCCTTCTAAGGTCTTTGGCCGTCAACAATGGTGCGGGTGGACGTTGTCTCACCACAGCACTCATTGTAGGTCGGGGAGCTTGACCTCCTACTGTCGGCAGTTCCTGCTTGACCCTCCCGTACTGATCAAAGATTTGCATCTCTGGTCCGGGTGGGCCCATAGCAGGGTACTGCTTCGGGTCTTTGACATTCAAAGGCGCGTGTTTCCGGGCGGACTGGCCACTCGGTCCACTGACACCAAAGAATGTCGGGTTCTGTGCACCTCGTGGAGTTGGTGCTCGCCCATAATGGGAAGGAGTTCCAGTAGGAGATGGAAGATGTGGCTTCTTCCTTCCCCCATTTGTCTGTCTCTCCAGCGCCTCCAGTGGTGACCTGGCTCGGCTTGGAGATTCAGACGCCTGTCTCTTCCTATCTGCTACAGAGGGTCCCTGGCGGTAATCCCTGCGGCTTCGGACCTGTTCTCCGGATGGAGTTACATAAGCCCCACCACGACGGCGGGCCTTGTTGCTTCTCCATTCGTTTAACAGATCGTACTCCTCCTGAGCGTACTCTAGTTTGCCGGACCCGGGAGTCTGGGCAAACCGAGCCTTTAGTTTCTGGTTAGTACCAGGAACCGTAGGCGCAAACTGCTTCGTACTCGGTGTGAGGGAAGCCAACTTCTCTGCATTGAGGCCCCTAAGGTTGCCATAGAGTTCGGAGTGAATTTTCATCACCCGATCTATGGCTGCCTCCAGGCCCTCTCCATGCGAAGTCACATAGTGCCGGACCATGTCTCCGCGTCGGGGGGTGACACATCCTGTGCATTTAGCACATTTCTTGCCAACCTCTCGGTCGCAGACATATTCCGGCCTCTGGTGCATATGAACCTCCACGAGATGACGAAGGAACGCGTCTTTCTCGATGAAGAATTCAACCTCACCCTCACTTTGAGTACAACGTTGGAAGGGACAATCCTTACGACCCTCCCCGTAGTACTCATCTAGAGCAAACTTGAGCTTGCCCTTCTGGTCATAATTGTACAGACCATTGGGCGAATTCTTAACGAATTCCCAATAGATCCAGTACATATTGGCCGGCTTTCTATCAGAGAGCTTCTTGCGAAGCCACTCCTCCATATCTTCCTGCCTCTCACAGGTGATCCGAGGGGGCAGTCTCCATACGGATTTACTCCCCTTCAGGTGTCCCCTGTGTAGAGGAATGAAGTCGGCAAAGTTGCTATTGGCGTTAGCCCAGATAGCAGCCTCTTGCTCGTCAGTCGGAGTGACATCCACAACTGGGTCAACCGGCTCCTCTCCCTCCGGGTCGGATGGTACATCCACAGGTTGCACAACGGGTTGTTGACCCGCGAGGACCTGGGCTGCAGCATCTTGAGCGTCTCCACTCAAATCGGCCATTACGTCGTGTAGCTTGACGATTGGCACACCGAGCTCAACTTTTACGGTTGGGACAGCCGGTTCAGCTTCTGTATTATCAGCTTGAACGTCTACCTCGATAGGTTCAGGTTTGCGTTGGTCAACCTTCTTCTTATTCCTCCTGCGGGATCTGCCGTTAGTAGAAGTGCCAGGCTCGGATGCGTCCGTCTCATTGCCGGAGACATCCGAAGCCTTAGCGCCCTTCTTATTGGCCGAGCGTGGAGACACCCGACGGGTTCGGGTACTGTCGTCCACACTCGTGCTGGTAGAGGGTTCGGTTCCTGACCGCTTCCCTTTACCCTTACCTTTGGTGGGGGTTGTTTTACCCTTTCCACCAGCTGCTTTCTCCTTTACTTGCTCAGTCTTCGTAGGGGTAGACTGAGCAGTTTTAAGGGAAACATCTGCATCAGGTAGGGCCTTCTCAGGTACTACTGCTGCGTCTCCCAAGGTGGGAGCTTCAGCAGGAGACATGAGACGGTCCATCCGATCGGCCATCTTGGCTGTTACTTGCACGGGTGCGGGTCCGGGTACTAACTCCGGATGCGCCAGTGCATACTGTCTCTCCAATAGACGTACTACGAGGTCTTGTATTACCCCGAGTCTGTCTAGTGGAGACACACCAATACGGGCCTCTTCTGCCTCAATGGTTTGAGACGTAATAGGGACCCCTGGACAGTAATCCACAACAGCGTTACCTGCTGCTTCATACTCATCCGCTGTGCTTAACAGTAGGATCTGGTCTCTGTCTATGTATCTAGAGACCTCATCTGCCTTGACACCGGTGTAACCCGTTTTGTCAGACACATAGGAAGGCCTATAAGAGGTATTCCTTCGGAAAGCCATTTCTGCGTCCCAGACGGCTTTACGAAACCATAAGTGGACTACCAATCCTTTGGCCATCTGATGGTAATCCATCAACCAGGACTCCGGAAAGGTATTAGCCCACTGCGGATGAGCACATTCCCAGATTGCGTTGACAACACGCTCGTCAACCTCTCTGGGCGTCCCATAACAGGTGGGTATCAGCATTTCCTCGGAAATTGCTAACATCCGTCCGTCATATGGACCGGCTACATCATGCCATTCGGGACTGTCTGGGAAGGGCAGCTCTAGGTGCATTGGCCTGTCAACCGGAGAAGCAGGTCCCAAAGCACCGAATGAGGTACTCCCACCAAGACGGGGCGGCAGTTGAGGGGGAGGTGGCATCAGAGCCCTGTCAAGAGACTGGGCTCCTGCCGGTTCTCCACTCAAACCTTCGGATGGAGGGGCTACATAAGGCTCACCTACATCAATTTGTTGTTGAACGCCTCGGCGTTCAGGACTAACTTGTCTGGAGTTGTCGGATGCGTCGTAGAACGATTCTACGTCGCTATCGTCTACTCCAGAGAAGTACTGATCAACATTCATTTGTTGATCCATTTGATCACAATCAGCATCGTATTGCTGATCGTCGTATGTATAAGTGGGACTCTTGGGAGAACCACTTCCATACTCTGGCGGGGTGCTGGCACCGGCACCGCCGCCAAGACGGACGGCCTCTTCTGCCATCGACAGAAGTGGCTGTTCGGGGATAAAATATCCCAATCCACCGGATAAGCAGTGAGTACTGCTTACCCAGTGAAAGGCGGGTGCCTTTTAACGAGGGCACACCTCGGAATATGGCTGTCACGGGCTATCAGACTCCAACAAGAGCAAGACCACCCTCGGCCACGTCTTCTTCCTTCGCAGGAATAAGACAATATGGCGGGATACTCGAACTTGAATCGCTGCGCATGATCAAACCGGCGCCTCACGTGACCATTCGAAAATGGGTCAACAACTTTCCCGCGTGCCCTTAATTAGGTCACGCGCCCTTACATAAAAACAATACAATACCCGATCGGTCGTCCGTCCGTACTCAGGGTTCGACTATGACAATTCGCTAGGTATTCTGGAGTTTATGGATAGCATAAGCATATCCACCGGATTATCCGTCCAAAACCATGGGTTCATTGTCATAGGACCTTTTCCAGAGACTCTTGACCGGCTCAAATATACATTGAACTAGGTTACAACATATAACAGTACACAGTACAGGACAACACACTCGTTGTGTTAACAGGCTAGGTTACGGCAGTCTGTAGCAACCTTGGACTGCGTCTAAGAGGTTTTGAGGCCTCTTTTATTGACCTGGTATCCATAAGAGCCTTTTCCAAGGTCTTCTTAGCCTTAGAGGGACCTTTCCTCTTATTTTTACCTGCGCCTGCCGAGACTTTTTGTATCTTCCCCTGCTTTCCGGATGTTACGACAGGGGGCACCACCCTCTTCGGGTCTGCAACCTTCCGTGGCCGCCCGGGTCCTCGCTTTCGGGTCGGTACCACTTCGAGTTGCTTAACACGACTCTGTTCCATTACTTCCAATAGACCATCGCCGTACATTTCGGTGGAGGTATCCCTCCCCCTCCATGGGCGTAGTCTCGCTACATTTGACTTGTAACATTTACCAAGCTGTGATTTAATAATCACTGTGCAATCACTAATAACCTGAGTTATAGTGAAAGGTCCATCCCAATTACTGGCTAATTTCAGGTTAGCTAGAGGTTGGTGTAGACGCAGTACTCTATCCCCTAGATTAAAAAATCTAGCTTTTAGACCTGTGTCATAGCCAACTTTCTGCCAACGCGCAGTTTTCTGCAACTCGTCTCTAACCCTCTCATAGGCTTGTTTGAAATTATCCCGTAGGGATTCTACAAACATCACCTGGCAAGGGGCTTCCGGATTCATTCTTATTACGCCGAACACCAAATCGGCTGGCATAATCAAATCCTCTCCAAAAACGAGGAGATTAGGAGAACAGTTTGTGCTCGAATGCACAGTGCCATTATAGGCATGTACCACGAATTCACATTGTTCATCCCAATCATCCATCTGCTCATTTACCAGAGACTTCAATACTTGGATCAAAGTCCTATTGAATCTCTCTACTTGTCCATCGCTCTGTGGTCTATAGGGATTAGTTCTTGTCTTGCAGATCGCCAGACAATTACACATCTCCTGCCACAGACTAGACTCAAATTCTCTGCCTTGGTCACTATGTAACATGAGTGGGACACCTAGGTGCAGCACCCACCCTTTTACAAAGGCCATAGCACAAGTAACAGCCTTATGATCCGGTAAAGGGAACACTCGGGTGTACTTGGTATAATAATCAGACACGACCATCATACACGTGTTGCCACTAGGAGTGGGGGGAATCCCACTAATAATGTCAACAGCTATTCTAGCAAACCTTACACCAAACAGTTCCTGGGATAATGGCAGCTTGCCTAACCCGGGTCCTGGTTTGTTCTTACAGCACTCGGGACAGGTCTCCACCCATCGGGTGAGATCTGTACTCATGCCGGGCCAATAGTATCGTCTGGTCAGACGTTCTAGAGACCTTTTCTTTCCAAAGTGCCCACTAGTTCTATGTCCATGACAGAAATACATAATATCTCGTCGCATAGCACTAGGTATGACAACTTGCAAGGTTTTGTTCCTATTAGAATGGTTCTTCCATCGAAACAGAATACCATCCCGGACTTTTAGCTCGGCCCATTGAGCTAAGAATCGTCTCATCTCTCTGTTCTCCAATGACACTACGGGTCTTGGGGGACAGATACCCTGATTAAGGAATTTAATCAAACGTGATGTGACTGCATCAGACTTCTGGAACTGCCTGATGGTCTCCAAGGACCAATTCAAGACATGTTCCGGATGGGTTTCGAATGGAACTCGAACCCCTGCCAACACAGCATTGTGTGCTCCACAATCAGTGCACTCAGCATTTGCACATTTCCTCACTGGGATTCTAGACAAAGCATCTGCATTCAAATGCTTTGCCCCGGCTCGGTGTTCAATCTGGCTGTGATTTAGACCGAATTCGGATAGGTGCGCTAACCAGCGACCTATCATCCCCTCTGCATCTTTGAAGTTCAATAACCATCTGAGGGAAGAGTGATCAGTCCGTAGAGTGAAATCACTCCCCCACAAAAAGTGCTTGAACTTCTTCGTATAGACCACCACAGCCAACAACTCACGTTTAGTGGTACAATAGTTTCTTTGAGATTTACTCAACGTGTTACTAGCGAAGGCTATAGGAACTTAGACCCCATCCTGGACCTGAGAAAGGGCGGCTCCTATGCTTTCATTACTAGCATCAGTATCTAGAATGAAATGATCATTCTCCGTGGGGTATCTCAACACAGGTGTGATAGCAAACAAATCCTTTATTTTCATAAAGGCCTCGTCTTGCTCGGGTCCCCAAGGGAATCGTTCCTTTCTGATCCCGGGTGTCCAGTGGGACAAACTCTGGATAGGAAAGGCAACCCTTGAATATCCTGGGATAAAGTCCCGGTAGTAGGAACAGAATCCGAGGAAGGACCTAACTTCTTTCGCATTCGTGGGTGCTTGCCAATTTGACACGGCATCCAGTTTCTCCGGATCGGCTTTAATCCCTTCATTCGAGATTATTCGCCCCAAGTAATTAATAGATCTTTTGAAAAGATCGCACTTCTTGGGTTTCAGCTTCAAACCATTAGTTATGATCCTTTCCAGGACCATACCTAAATTTTCCAAGCATTCTTCGTATGTCTTTCCAAAGACAATCACATCGTCTAGATAGACGAGACATTTCTTCCATAAAAGGTCACTTAATAAAGTTTCCATCATGGCTTCAAATGTCGCCGGTGCATTGCACAATCCAAACGGCATCACATTATACTGGAATAATCCAATATGACTGGAAAAGGCCGTCTTCTCCATATCTTTCGGATGCATACCCACTTGCCAGTACCCGGATTGTAAGTCTAGAGAGCAATACCATTGCTTACCTCCAAGGGAGTCTATAGTCTCATCGATCCGTGGTAAGGGATATGAATTCTTCTTGGTCATACCATTCAATTTCCGGTAATCTATGCAGAAACGGATGCTACCATCTTTCTTGGTCACCATGCACACAGGGCTAGACCAAGGACTGGTTGATGGAATTATTACATCCTGTTCAAGCATTTTAGCTATCTCCTCCTCAGCTACCTTTTTTTTTGGCTAGTGGGAGTCTTCTATAAGGAATCTTAAAAGGTTCATTCTCACCAGTGTCAATCGTATGCAGTACTTTATCGGTACGCCCCAATTGTTCACTCGGTGCTGCAAAAGCTTTACGGTACTTGTACAACAAGTCAGTTAGAGCTTCACGTTGTTCATCACTTTCTACATGGCTTTCGGCTACTAGAGTGTCTAGTTCCGGGCTCCTTTCGGGTGAGGAAGGGGCTCCGGGTGCCGAAACATGTTTACAGTCTTCTATCAATTCGGATAAGACAACCGATCCAAGGATCGTATCCTTCTGTACATAGACAGTCTTGTTACCGGTATTGGATATAGGAACCACCGTCCAAGCAGCGTTAGCTACTAGAACATCAGCGGATTCCAATCCGATACTTGACAACATGGCCATGTCTGGCTCTACAACTCCAGTTTTTCCTGAAAACTGTCTGTCCGCTCGACATAAGACATCACAGGCTGTGCCTGGTGGTATCTTAACAGTCTGGGCTACACTGGCTACACTGCTTACTTGCCTAAGTACACATTGTACTTCGAGATGGTACGGGTCTCTCACTTCCAATATTCCCCTCTGGGAATCTAACCTTGCTCCATATAATGCAGCAAAATCCAGACCGAGTATACCATCATCCGCGATGTTCGCCACAGTAGGGGTAAGGATGAAGTCCTTATCTTCCTGTAGACTGAACCTCATACATGTTCTACCGAACGTTTGTATCATGCTACCGTCGGCCGTACGAGCATTTCCTTCCGTTGTGAAAGTTTCATGATTCGTAGGCAAAAGATCGTAGAATCTCTTAGCAATACAGGAGTGGCTAGCACCCGTATCGACAAGAAACTCAGCGGATCTACCACTCACAGATACAACTGCGTACCACCTCCTACCTTTCAAGTAGGTAGGACTACTTGCATACTTAGCAAGTTCCGTCTTAGCGCCGAGGTCAAATCCACATCCCTTTAAGAATTCGAGACAAGGATGACCCGGGGGGAACTGGGCACACCCCACCCTGGCCAACTCATTGGCCGCTCCCTCTGGACTGATATCGGGTTTCCCCTCTGTGTTCTTCTGCCGGTTCTTGACACCTGGTGTACTATCAGTCTCCCCAGCCTCATGAGTAAGGAACTGATCAGGCTCCTTAGCTTCACTGCTGGGCGAAATCGCTAGAGGATTCTTGCCAGTACCGCAAGCTGCGATAGGCTGGCAGTCATGGCAATCACTCACTCTGGGGGTAATCCGGTTGCCATTGTGGACACCCCCTCTCAGTTTTCCTTCTTCACTGAGTCCTCCTTACCCGGATTGCTCCGGTAACGAGTGTTTCTATAAACTGGCTTATCTGCCTCACACTCGGCAGCATAATGCCCAGTTTCCTGACATCGGAAGCATGTCACAACAGTCCTATCAGGCTTAGGCCTCCTAAGATTTTCAGTAATCTTCTTTACCAAATTGTTAACCAGGTCCTCTGATAAAGAAGGACCCGTCGTGGGTTTGGTATCGGGTTGAGTCACAGGAGGTTTAGAAGTGATCACTTTCTCCTTGACGTAACCCGGTTTCTTTCCCCAGTTCCGGTTGTACCGGGGGTTCCCTTGGCCAATGGCCCCAACGTTTTCATCTTCGTCAGGTTCCCCTGATTCGGATGAATCGGTTTCGGGTATTCCCTCCGGGATTATCATTGCTGACACCCGTTGGGGTACCTTCCCGGCAAAGATACGGGCCTTTCGATCATAATGATCTAGGGACTGGAACAAATCTGTCAAAGAGGCATCATTCTTCCAAGCTTCACAGGCTACTGTCCTGTGTTCTTGATTCCGCAATCCTTCAATGAATTGTTTAAACATCTCATCTAGGAAGCATTCATCATCTAGTCTCCATTGAGGTCTGGCTTTATGCAACAGTCGTTGACATTCTAAGCCGAACACTTTGGCAGACTCCTTGGGCTTCTGTGTTCTTTTAGTGAACGTCAGCCAAGGGTCTTCTCCAACTATATTCCCATATAAATATGAAGCAATCTCTATGAGTTCATCATACTTCATATGGGCTGAGAGTCCTGTTATTTGAGAATCTCTCCATTGTTCCACGGCTCCTTTTCCGTCGCCTTCCTTTAACCAGCATACTAAATAAGGCAGAGCTTCCGCTTTACCCCATCCATTGCAGTTAAAGACATCCGCGCAGCCTTGATACTCCTCCTTCCAAGGGTTCTTGGCATTAAAGGGGGTAGGTATCTTAGCTACTCTACGAGCCGGATTCGTGGATCCAGTAAGGGTTAAACCCTTACTCCATTCCATGATCTCCGTATCGTCCAGACCTTGATTGTAACAATCAACACCTAAGTTAGCAATCGCTGCATTAGAATCATGCAGTGCTTGTAACCCTGGAGAAAGAGATACTCGGCGACTGAGTCTCTTTTTCCTTGGAGGATTCGTACCATAAGTACTTCCAAAGCCTCCGGATGGTGGTCCTCCTCCACCTCCTGATCCCCCTGCTCCGTATGGAGGCACCTGTGAAAAGGTGTATCCACTGGTTTGGGGAGCCGGCCCTGGACCATTGGTGGGTTGTGTATTTCCACCAAAGCTAAAGAAACCACTATTGGGATTAGTGTTTCCTCCTGTTCCATACGACTGATTTCCATTATTGAAACCAGTCCCACTGGCAGAGGGTCTGCTCCTGGAACGATCGCTTGAGGGTCCGGATCCTTGATCACATCCGGATTGCCCCCCAGCTGTACTGGAACCTCCGGGTGCTCGTCCGGTTGTTCCTCCGGACGTGTTCCGGGTGTTACCATTGGACGGATTCGTTCCTGTTTGGGACTGATTCCATCCATACTGGGCATACGGGCCATTTGGTCCCCCTAAAGGTGACTGTTGTGGCCATCCGCCGTCAAAGGTGGAGCTTCCTGCAGAGCGGCTTTGTTTAGCTCCACTCGCAGAATTATCCCCTTTATTTCCCGTACCTAGACCAAGAGGTTTAGAGGTATTATCTGTAAATCTAACCTGATGACTCTTTACTCCTTCATAACGAGGTACAGTTGTCTCTGTTACCCCGTCATTGCCCCTCAAAGAGAACATCTGGTTACTTGTCGTGTTTAGGGCAATTCCTGAAACAGTGAAGTCTGATTCAAGAGTGCCTACTGCACGACCAGTATCTTCTAGATACTTTGACATCTGGATAGCTTTAGCCTCCAGTTCGGAATAATCATCCATCATTTTAGTCTGTTTAACAGCCAAATCTGTGGATTCGCGTATCAATTGATCTTTGAGTTTTTCATGCTCATCGGTCTGTTTTTGGTACGTTTCCCGAGCATCTTTGAAGGCTGATTCTATTTTCTTCAGCTCTTCTTGATACTTGCCGTAGGCCGATTGAGTTGAATTTAACTCTTGTTTAGTTCTATTCAACTCATCATACGAGGCTCTGTATTCCAGATCCGCCGTATATAGTGCATCACGATACTGTTCGTGCTGGAGTTGAAAATCTTGCTTTTCTTTCTCCATCTGATCCAACAACAATTGTTGTTGGCGTCTACAACTCTGATCGTAATCGAGACGTTCCGATATCAACTGTTTGTTTTCAGTCAGAATCTTGTCTCGGGTTCCGGTCAGTGTAATAAGATCCTTCTGGATCTTCTCGTATTCAGCTCTCATGTCTTCAAGCTCGTCCATTTTGTTCTTTTCGAATCCACATTTTTGGTGTTTAATTCGAGAACTGTATGGAGTTTCAAACATACCTGCACTAGGCTTTGGTACCTCAAATGGTAATTTACCAAATTGAGCAGTACTTTTATGCATTGGTGCAGGTTTCGAAGTACCTCCTGGCATGAATAAGGAGTCTCCAAATTCATCCAGTTCATGATGTAAGTTTCTTCTTACATCTTCTAACCCATCAGGGTAGTGTTCTAGTGGATCCCTCCACTCCGTACCTTGGGGTGGTGACTTGATTTCACCATCCTCCATCGGGGAGTCTAGCTCACGATTTGAGCCATTTCCCCTAACTGGGCTCAGCTCAGTCATTTCTGACTGCGCTTACCCGAAGACCAACTGGTCACGGCACCAGTGTAGTGGTTCGTCTCGTTAAGTTAGATTAAATCATAACGAAGAGAGAGAAAAGTTTCCGGGTAGGCAACCGAGCTTTTATTTCAGAGCTTGCGTTACATACGATCACAGCCTCAGAGGACTACATGCTGCTAGTGCATTCGGTTACCCTTTCGGGTAACAACCTGGTTGAGCAGTGGGTAAACCACTACTGAGGAACCTAGGGCTAGGACCAGCCTTATATAGGGGAAAAGCCCGCGAAACTCAGACCGGCCACGTGACGTGTGGCGGACGAGTGGTAGGCCCCCTGGTGTAGTGGATACGAACCCAGAGGCAGGTGCTGCCACCTGCCATCCGGATTCCCCCACCACACCCGAAGGACCTAGGTCTGAGTCTCACGGGTGCATGAACGTTAAAGTGTAAAATACCATACCCCTACAAATATATACAATATGCTCCAAATAAATGTTTGGAGTTTAAGTCTAGGACCTGGAGAGTGTACACTCCTCCAGAGCCCTGGGGATACACAGGAAGTCTATGTATCCAAGGTGATGATGCATCATTGTTATCTCATGACAATGGTCCCCCTGGAGACCACCTTGACAACGGAAGTTGATAAGGTGAGGCGAGCATGGCAACGGCGCCATAAGAAGCAAGGTAGTGTTGAGGTGTGGTCGGGTCTCACACCCGTCCTCCGATATACGTTTGGGCTTAGTGGAGACCTGGCCCCTATTGATAGTTATCACATATGTGTGGGCTTAGCGATGGTCTGGCCCCCCTTTTTATTTTCATATATATACGTTTGGGCTTAGCGGAGTCCTGGCCCCTCTACTTTAATTTTCACATGTACATATGGGCTTAGCATAGACCTGGCCCATTAACTTTTAACTTCAATTATTTTCATAGATTTTGTGGACAAATACTGAGCACTTCCTTTTTTAATAAAATATATTGAACTGTATTTCCCTTGTCATCATCTGTCCTTGACCTAGTGTTAATGCCATCCTAGTGGTCTGAACTTGGAGCTTTCCAGCTTCCTTTTTATTAAGAACACAACGAGAAGTACTAGACCCCTTTGCGGGGAATTCCGCTACAATACCATCAAAATAGTATAATTGATGGGTTTTGATTTCTGCCACCAGGTGGCTTCTGTGTACCGCGCAGCGTTTGTCTTTAACTCTGAAAAAGTTATGGGAGAGAGGTGGGTCCAGGCTCCCGTGAATTTGATTAGGCCTAAACTAAGGCAACTGCAGTTGGGCCAGATCCAATTGATAGTTAGGGAGAGTGGCACCGATCAGATGGGGGACATCAGACATGTTTGATATTGTCAGACTCAATTGGACGCCCGCGCAGACATTTCCGATCATCAGGAATGGCCAATTGAGTCGGGTCTGTCTGCGGACTGGATTTGACTCAAATTTAGACTTCAGTGCAGTTTTATACTTTGAGAAAGCCTTTCACTTGTGAAATCCTCAAGGGTCCTTAAATTTTTAGAGGTTGGACCAACACCCAACTGATATCTCTGCTACATGTAATCTTGTAGAAAGTTCAGACCCAAGCACCTGGAGCCTGGAGGTATCCGGGCTTCCCTAGCCCACTTAAAAGGGTCTATATCTCCTCTTTCCTATCCCCTTGGATGTGTGTGGTGCACATATGCGCGGGCACTGACACATTCCTGTGAAATTGCATAATGTTTTTTTCTCGCCATGAATATGACCTTAGCTGTCGAAATGGCGTTAAACATCTATTACTCACTCACTCCTGGAGGTATCATGTTCATTTAGGGGGCAAATGGAGATGAACATAAAACACCACAGTGCTTTCTTCTTCATATCAGTATGTTACCCTGTATTATATGATTATTTTGACACTTTTAATGAAAAGAATCAAGTAATTAATTACCCAGCTAGCAACATTGGTAGTCTGACATCACACCAATGTTGGCAAATTTGAGGTTGGTTCAACGTCAGATAATTGCCAATGCTGGCAGAGCTTCCAGAAATGGGGATATTAGAAACATTGCCAAAACACTGTTTCTCCAACCTCCACCAGAGGGCATTATAGTCTATATGAAGAGATATTGTTCAGTAGATCTTTCACATTATATCATAAAGTCCATTAGAAATTAAATCTACTATGCGCTATTTGCATTATAAAGCCAGAAATGATCAATTTATAAAGTATATAATGCTAAAAGTTCAACTACTCTTCTGGAATGCCAAAATATTGGTTATAGATTAGGACACCGTTTTGTAAGCAATAAGGTCTCAATAATGGAATGACAATGTAAGCCAGTCAGCATGGCGCAGTCGGCAGCGCGGCAGACTCCAAGCCGTAAGGTGACGTGTTTGATTCTAGGCCAGGGCCCAGTGGAGGACGCTGTAAGGCTTCATTTGCCTTTTTTTTTTCATGTTAATGTATTATTAGTGGGAGTTTTATGCCTCTGGATATTCATAATTTGCTGTAGACATCTAGCTTTTTCTCTTATTTTACCAGGAGCGCTATTCACACTCTACATATGACCGCCTCTTCCACCAAGACTTTGGATACAACAACAAGCTTCACCGCTGTGACAGAGAACATGCTAAAGCAAACGGGCTTGCTGTTAATGATGAGGTATATAATATTTATTATTCTCAATCTGCATCCATGAATGGGGAGAGAGGCTTATTATAGCTTCACTAACATAGCCTTTTGCATTTTGAAAGTCCACCAAGTACATGCAGCTTAGCCCTAGCTTTGACCATGTTTAATTCGCTCAGGGTCTCCCTAGATCATTTGCAGAGCCTTTTCCATGTTTCTCCAAATTTTGAGAATATAAGCTTTGGACTAAAAAGCAACAACATTCCTTATCTTCTATCCTCAGTTGTTTTTTTGTGCCATAAAGCCTCCCTCAGAAGCAGACCAGAATTTGGGATTTGAGCCCAAATTGAACTTACAGCATTTACTTAAGTTTGGGGGTCAGCTTATGAGGGAGGTTTTAAAACATGTAAATTATAGTTTAACGACCTTGAAATGGGGCAAAATATGACTTCTAAATTCTTCTGAAGTTTATTATATGTCAGTACTTACTCACTATTTGTCAGCAATTAAACAATGTGTCAGTACTTTCTCGCTATTTGTCAGCAATTAGTCAATGTATGTTAGTACTAGTCTTGAAAGAAGAACTCTCCTCATATCTTAAAGTCTCTAAGACTACAGTATTTCAGTTTTAAGTCGTGAATGCTTGCTACGCTTGCTTGTTTCATAACAATTAGGTATCACATTGAATTAAACACCATCAAATGAGTATGCACTACTCATAAATGACCCCAAATTGTTCCCCTACATGTGTTGTGTCAAGACAAGGTTGACTAGCGGGTCTATTGGACTACCTTAAAATCCCGTCTATAAGTTGATTGTTGTTTTGTTTTTTTTGTATTTATTTTTCATGTAAGTCGAATTTTTTTCCCAAGCCCAAGGAGTGGGGTCAACTTATAGGTGGGGTTTTGACAAATAAAAAGTTGATTACCGTAATCTCTCGCGTATAAGGCGCGCCTTATACACCAAACAAAATGATACTGAGTCTTATACGTGGGAGGGACATTGCCTTGAGTTTGGGGTGCGCCTTATAGGGGGGGGGGATATTTTTACTATAGAACAGTACTAAACTAACAAAAAATCTGCCCTCAGAGGTGCGCCTTATACATGAAACAGATCTCCCTGAGTTGGGGGTGTGCCTTATAGCTCACATAGCCATTATCAGCTGGGGGCCGCCATTAGACCCCGACTCCACTATGACTAACACCTTTAGCCCCCGACTCCGCAGTTTATGCCAGGGATGCCTCCCATTGGTCAATAATACAATAGCCATGTGCCGTATAGGCGAGCTGCGCCTTATACATGAGAGATTATGGTATGAGCTATAAGATAGGGCCACTTAATTATGATACATGTAGTTGTTAGGATATTTGGTACTTAAATTTTACATTTAAACCCTTTTTCATGTGGAAATAAAAAATTAAGTTCAAGTTATGATATACCTATCAAAAATAGTTTGTAATTTCCGTCCCAATTTATTAGTTTTGCATTATTTTTTTTGTATAAGTCGAAATGTAATTGAAAGTTTGGGGGTCGACTTGTAGGTGGTGTTTTATGGTATGTTCTTTTAATGATTTTGCAGGTGTCCATGTATAAAGGGCCTGTCTGGTGTGAATGGCATTTTAGGCATTGTGTCCTTATAACCTGCTGTACAAACATGGAACAAGGGAGGGGGCACTGACTCTATGAGGGTGATTGCCAACTGGATGCAAGGCTTGCCATGTCACATCTTAGTGTCACAATAGCATCCAGCTTTGGAAAGTAGGTGTCAGCTCTATGTTACAACGTATTTAAGGGGTATTGTCGGGAGGGGGGGGGGTTGTTGAGGAACCCTGGAATGTTATGGAATTACAAGAAATGTCATCATATCTCAGGGAAAGTCATGGAAAATACAAAGATAGATATATTTTGTGAAATTATTTTGACACTTATCCATTTCCCCCCTCGATTGAAATAATACAACACTGATCTCACAGTTAAACATATATTGCTCAGTGGGACTGAAAGCAGCAGAAGAAAATATCTGAAAATGCAACAACACTGAATGCTGTCTTTAACACAATAGAAATGAAAGAACTCCTAAACAACCTCAGGGAATCAGAATTATATAAATATATATATATATATATATATATATATACATATATATATATATATATATACATATATATATATATATATATATATATATATATATATATATATATATATATATATATATATATCGGTCAGTGTGAGGGTAATGTGACCGACCAGGTGATGTGTCTACAGATTGCAGCATATTACCTTCATGAAGCAGCATGATAAAGAGGGGCCAGATGCCACGATTGGTATTTCACCGCTACGAGCCATGTCCCACTGCTACAAGCAGACTCCTAAATGTGGATCGCCATGGTAAAAGGTAAACCCGCGAGGGGGTATGCAGGCATAGCTTTTACCGTGTTGATCCACAAACACATGCACGCACACAAACACAACGATGCACTCATATGTGCAAACCCCTGTGGCTTACCATTACTATTGTATAGTTTAAAACTTTGAATGTCTGAGTTACTCAATGGCCCCCAGACGTAAAAGCAAACAAACAAGCAAACCCTCAGTTGAAGAAACTGTCCAAGGGGCTTTGCCCAGTCATGTTGAAAAATGTTTAATTTTGTCAGGCAAAATTTTGATTTTTGTCATGGAATTTTAGTCTGAGAATTTTCTCGGAACCCTGGGAGGGGATAGTTATAATAAAAACAGGAATTCTTAAACCCATTGTTTTCCATGATACAGGCAGAGGACTGCTCTACCATTTACTGATAGAAGTGGGGGTTGCTGCCTTATTTCAGCCACGCTGTGTGATATTTATAAACCATACTTTATGCCTCTTTGCTCGAAGGTACTGTCATCTAAATTAAGTCAGCATTCATTATATTTTATGCAGGAGAAAACCAAAGATGTGCCAACGTTGTCTTCCACTGTTTATGGACAGAAAGTACCAACCAAGGGAGTCTCAGATCTAGATGCTCCTACCAGACAACATGTACGAATCGCTCGTGTGAAGGCAGAATTCTTCCGACGAAATGAGATTATCAACCCAGACGACCATTAATTAAATTTGGAATAAAAGAAGAATCGATGTGAACAATTTATTTAAATGATGGCATACTCAGAACGGTTTGCTGAAAATCATGGTCTCTTATAAGTATTTGTTCAGTATGTCTTGCTACACCCAACTGTGTCAGCAAAAGAAAAGTATGTAACATAGGTCGCATATATTTTCTTCGTATGGGATGTGGGCCCATGTGCACATTTTCTGCACATTTGTTCTGAGGTTAAAAATATTTGATATTCTCTCAAGGTATGAGAAAACCAAAACTAAATAATTGAAGTTTTGATATCCAAGAAAGAATTAATAAGTTTTCAATCAAAACGATTTGCTGAGTGAAATTATATTGCTGGGGTGAGACGGTCCATAGGATTGTTCACAGTACATCAACCATGCAAAAGAAATAAATATAACGAGAGGGGGGGGGGGATCAGCCCAAACCTAAATTGCTTTCTTATATTCTTTGATCATGAGTATTGCCCTTTGTAGAAATATTGCGGGTGCCATACTTAATAAGAATGTAGTTTTAAATTTCACTCCAGAACACTTATGGTACGTGTAAAACACGGGCCTCCCTAGCCCACTTAAAAGGGTCTATTTCTCGTCTTTCCTATCCCCTCAGGATGTGTGTGGTGCACATATGCACGGGTTCTGACACATTCCTCTGTGAAATTGTGTAATGTCGTTCTCGCCATGAATATGACCTCAGCTGTCGAAATGGCGTTAAACATCTATTACTCACTCACTCACGTGTAAAACATTTAAGATACATGAATGATACAGAGCGCCAGTTTATAGATGGGTGCACTAGAGGGTTATATATTATGATAGATAGGTGGTACTGGTGTAAGTGATTGTTGCCAGGGGAAGTAGTATATATAAATGGTCACATATTCTAGGTTTCAGCCGGCCCATAGTTAATAATACTGTCATAGAGACTGTCAGCTTGGAATTTGTTAAACACAATATCTCTTGTATGAAAATCTGACCCAACAGATTTCAGCCTCTGATTTACCCTACGTTCATATGAGACCTGGCTTGTATAAAGATACACCGGGTAAAAGTATAAAAATTTGTGATTTTTGAATTTGGTAACCATCTACTACCCTGCACTAAAAAGGGAGAAAAATGCTAAAACATGCCACAACGGTATAAGTCAGTATTTAACCAGTTCACTGATAAATCACTAAAACATTGACCCCACTGAGACTGTATACAATATACTACCAAATAAGCGCCCAGGTTGTTTAATACTTAAGAGTTTAACTGCCTCCAAAATCGTGAAAATAAGCCTTTTTCTGGTCTGTAAAAGACACCTAAAAGGGTCAGGGGCGCTTATTAGGGGAAGGGCGCTCCTTAGGTCGAATACAGTATTAACAAAAAAAAAGTTACTGTCAGTATCAGGAAAAGAGGTAGGTGCATCTGTCAATTGTCAAGAATGAAAAATAAACCAACTGCAACCCATAATTTACTTGTTTTTGGCTCAGGGCCCCCTTGAGTCTATACCGCTAGTTTTCACCTTCAAAACTGCAAGTTAAAAAAAGCATCAAGTGACAACCACCCATCCATTTCCCCATAGGCCCTACGCCCTCTCTGGCGGGAGAATAAATATTTCTCTTTGTTCTTATATAATCTGGTCCACAGTAAGGACAACCGTCTGAAATTAAGATGGTTGTTATCTCATATTACACAACACCCTGTCTGTGGACAGCCATGCTGTCCGTTAGGGGTATCCACATGGTTTTATTTATAAACTAACCAGAGCACAGAATTTGTACCCTTCACTGGGACTTCAATGGATGGATGGAACTATGGGAAGGTCATGGGGATGACAAAAAAGCCTGAAAATGTGAAATATGTGACCCTACAGGGTTTTACGGTACCTACCCTGAGCCTTCTGTGCTTCAATGCACAACACCCAATTTCTATGTGTCTGTTGGTGATACCGGATTTACACCAGTGGGTGTTGTGTATTGAAGCACAGAAGGCTCAGGGTAGGTACTGTTAAACCCTGATTGGGAGAATGCTATATAAACCACACCAGTGAACTGTTCAACAAGGTAATAATGCAATACATGTATTACGGTAGTATGTTCATCATAGAAAAGAGTGGAGAAGGGTGGTAAACGAAAAACGAGGCGCTACATGCTAACGCACTTCGTGCGTAACAGATGATGATGGTCATCTCAGATAAATTGGCTTCATTGGTCCATGTTGCACCATTGCTGCATCTGCACTTCATCCCTGCCACACCCGTCCTGAATTCATGTGGTACATATGCTGCCTTTATGTTGTACAGAGATGTAAGTCAGGTACTGGGAAAATCCCTGAAAAGCTGTTATCTCAACACTGGGAGAGTTGGCAGACCCCCTAATACAAGCAGAGTGTTCAGGGCAGACTCTGACCAGCACAGCATCATGGCGCCCCCTGGTGTTAAACAATTGTACTATGTTGCTGACTAATGATTTTAGACCAATCAGAGAGCAGCATTGCCTTCATTTCTCCCTGGGAGGGTCTGCCCCTGAGATTCCCTGCCCAGAGTCTCCCCTGGACCAGTGAGTCCCTCTGCTTACACCAGGGGGGCTTAGTGGAGTCCCTAGTTGAATTAGACTACTGAGGACTGGGTCTGTGTGAAGAAAATGACTAGGGAAAGAAGGCTGTGAATACATTCTGTCCCTGAAGGCCCTGAATATCCTTATTCTGAATAAATTTTAACATTTTTCAATTCCCTATTTTCAGGGAAATCCCTGACAACTTGGATCTCTTGTGTTGTATCATTCAACTCGAAAAGAGTTATTAGCATGGGGGTTGGCAGACCAGTAGTAAGAGTTTTTGGGGGTGTAGAAACCTGATGAGATGGTCAACTTCAGCGTCGAAAAAAGGTTTTAAAAGTCGGTGTGGTTATCAAATGCATGTTCACTGCATCCTATGTATGTCAGGATAAAGGAGGAATACTCATTTAAGGTTAAAGTTTACAGGGGTGTGAAATTTCCGCGGAAACGCGGAAATCCGCGTTTTTGGTGCTCAGAAAGACCATTTTTGAGATCTATGCAAATCCACTGAGAAAAGAAATTACCATTTGTAGGGGGGGGGGTCTGAGTTGGAATGTCTGCCAATGTCATTCCAGATTGAGAATTGTTCGCCTCCCAATTGTTATTCCAAACATCCCTATTTTGCCCAAATAACATTAAAATCACTTTAATTAAGCTTTATCCTACATAAAAGCATTAACTAGCAAGCCGTATATTACACTTCAGAGGAAATGGGTTTCGGGATTTCACACCCCTGAGTTTAGGATTAGTTGAAATATGAGTGAAAATGTAAGGCAGGGTATGTGTGATGTGGAGCAGCTGAAATGAGACCCTTTTGAGTGCAATGGTGAAGGTATAGCGATGCTGATTTATGGATCAACATTGATCAAATTTTCCCGCCCTTTTGTGTAGTGCAATGCTGACTCAGCATGGGTAGCATCTGGCCCTCGAAGCAGATGTCTTGTGAAAGTATAGGACTATACTACTACTTAACATCTGCAGAGAATTTATGGTACCTAGCATCTGCCGAAAATTTTTTATTTCTTTTCGGGGTACAAGTGTAATGGTTTGTATTACCAGTTCGGGGGTTCAAGTCTTGTTATTCGAAAGAAACACAGACAGTATTCCGAGTGTATGCCAACAGGTTTTATTCGGGTCACACTTTCCAGCTACCCTTTATTCTTTAGGAAAGCAATGTTGCTACAAGGGTAATGTATGGAGGCCTACCTGGCCTCTGACGTAGCAGGTGAGCTTGGGGCTTTATATAGGTACCCCAGGGTATGTCGCCAGATGTATGTCGGTGCTGCCACCTATCCGAAGCCTCAGGAACATCAGGTGACAGGACTCACCTGCCACGCCAGACGGCACTAAATACTACTGGTATAACTATATGCCTATACACTACTCCCCCAGACAATAGGTAGGAGTTATAACTATTAGATACTATATAGGGATATAAACACCATAGATAAACACCGTGAAAAACTGTAATCAGAATATAATGTCTCTTTAAGTATACAGTTTTACACCTTTGACAGCTGAATAACACAATAGCTGTACCTATCTTAGTCAATAGCAATGACTCATTTTGTTCAGGATCATAGTGTAATCAGATTTACCAATACACATATTGGTGCATAAACTACTTGCATATAGTTATATTTGCCATTGGTTAGCACTGTGATATATATTTCTACATACCGGTATACATTCCTCACACATAGGCTTAGGTAGATTCAACTACACATACATTTATTAGGGCCTACATGTGGATCTTCACTTTAACACTGACAGAACTCAGCCATAGTGTCTATAATTATGCCTCACATTTAGCATTTAACCTTTATCATGATCATACAGAAATACAGTGCCACACACACTTGCTGAGGCTACTACTTTGACAGTACATTGCCACAGACCTTCATATATAAACTACATGTACTATACATGTACACTATCTGACAGTCTCAACAGTCACAGGAGGGTGGCTATATTACAGCCTTACACATTAATGTGGGACACATCCAATCAAAATAAGGTGGTCTATACATTCAAGGGGTTCATCACTTTGATTAGACATACCTTGTTGCGGTTACATAGGTCTGGATGGTCCAAAATTCTTCAATTTCTCTGGTTCTCTAAACCCAGTTTCTTATAGAAACCATGGTTTCCCTCTTCTTTCTCATGGGTATGGATACTCAATACATCAATACATGTATTAGCAAACTAGTACCATAACTGTAACTCACACTTGTTCAAATACAAGTTGCTTATAAATGTAACACAGTGGTACACCAAAAGTCAGCACCCAGCCTTTAACAAAGGCTTCAGCACATGTCACAGCTTTATGATCCGGTAGTGGGAAGACTTTTGTATAATAGTCACATACCAACATCATGCATGTGTTCTCATTAGCAGTTTTATTTAATCCACTTATAATATCTACTCCAACTCGGGCAAGTCTTACCCTGAATAACTCTTGTAAGAGCGGTAGTTTGCCCATTCCGGTTTGTTTTTACAATAATCTGCACAAGTAGCGATCCACCTTAATAGATCCTGGGACATTCCAGGCCAGTAGTATTTTTTTAGATAAACGAACTAGAGATCGTTTCTTTCTAAAATGACCACTAGTCCTTTGACCATGACAATAGTACATAATGTCATGCCTCATTACATGTGGAATTACCACTTGCATGAGATTCACACCATTTTTACATGGTTTCCAGTAGTACAAAACACCCTTTTGGACTTCCAGCGCAGTCCACTGAGCAAGAAATCTTCTCATTTCTAGCTGGACGAATGCCCTTTGGTACCAATTGTAATAGCTTAGCAGTTACCGAGTCAGTTTCTTGGAATTGTCTTATGGTTTCCATGGACCAATCCAATACACTGGCAACCCGGGTTTCGAATGATATTCGAACCCCAGCCAACACTGCTCTGTGTGCTCCACAATCAGTACAATCCTGATTATCACATTTCCGAATTGGTAGCCGAGATAAAGCATCAGCATTAATATGCTTCACTCAGGGTCTATGCTGAATTTGACAGTGTTCTAGTCCATATTCAGACAAATGGGCCAGCCATCAGCCTAACATTCCTTCAGCATCTCAGAAGTTCAACAACCATCTTAAAGAGGAGTAATCCATACGTAATGTAAAATCAGTTCCCCATAAGAAATGTTTAAACTTCTTAGTATTGTAATGGTCATGTTTTCCGAGTTCGAGTTTGTGTTTCTAATCCGGAAAGGACTACCAAACGACAATCTCCGGTAGAGAAGAGGCAACAAGTTTTATTCAGGATCCTACGTACAATCAGACTAAAGGTTTCCGAATGCAAAGGTACCCGTATCAGAGGTATCCGTATCAGAGTATTCAGACTATCAGACAGTGAGCTACCTATGTAAGTTCTCGGAGCCAGAGGAGGGAAAGCACTCTAACCGGGATAGCTCCAGATACGCGACTGACCTCTCTTCATGATGCTGCTGCCAATTGCGAACAACGTTTTCCTGAATTTTAAATGATTCATCCGACATCTTATCCAGAGCGTACCCCGAGGCATCCTTAGTTTCCGGAGTTCTGACGGTGTACGAGCCACTATCTGATTCCGGACCAGAAGATTCTGAAGGATGCTTCCGGCGTCTTGATCCTGAACTTACTACTGAACTTAACATTTCTCCTGATGTGGCACTCGTATCTTTATATCATATGTCTTGTGAGGCATACCAAACGTCCCGGGGTGTTTTGAATTCGGAAGGGGCCGTGGGTGCTGGTACATTTTCTCTCCTATTTCTTCCGTACTGATCTAATGTCTGACTCTCCTTACCAGGTGTTCCGAGCATAGGGAAGTCTTTCTCACTTGCCTCATCGAATTTAGGTGGAGCTGCACCCTTCAGACTACTCAATGGGGAGCGATGCTCCAGACCAGATGTGGACGGAACTGGTGAGGGACTCTCACTGGGGATTCTTTCCGAAACACCCGAGAACCGAGCTGGGCTTGGTCTTTGGATACCCCGGAAACTAAACTTTCCAACTGATTTTGTACGCCATTGCTTAGCAGCAGTGGCTCCCTTAACGTCACGGTAAGCCACATCTCCTCTGTACTTCCTCATCTCTGCAAACTAATCCCCATCTATGTTTAACGGACCTGACCACATCTTGACTTCAAATGCGGCTTCGAATTTCGAATTCGAGTGTTTAGTTACCTGACAGAATTTCGTAACCTTAGCTGTCAGACTTCCAAAGTTCTCAATCTTCCAACTATCCCACTTAGCTATTAACATCTGATGGTCTGCTTTCAGATGTCTTACTAACTCACTCATCCGACACGTTCTTATTCCGGAACACACAGCTCCCGTCCAACCTTTATCCATGTAACAGATATACCGGATGGTGGTGCATATGTTCCTCAACGATATGCCTAATGAATCTGATATGACTAGAAAATCCGATCGGAATCCCCTTACAGTTCGTAAACGGACACTTATCGTTGACCTTCTCGTCCCACATATCGATCGCCCATTTCAATTTGCTGTAGGCGTCGAAGTCGTAGTACTTATCGTTCCGATTATCCAGAGTTTGTTCAACTCAATTGACGTAGAGCATATAGGTATTCTCATCTTTCCTAGTCATCTTCATCCATTCCTCCAAATCGTCTTCACCATTTGCATCTATCAGAGGAGGGCACCCGAAATACTTATTTCTCTTACATTCAAGCAGACTTTTTGGAACAAAATCTCTGAAACCTGACTTAACGTTGGCCTGGATTCTCTTCTCATCTATGGTCAGATTCGGATCGTTATCGTACTGCTCCGGATGCTGGATATCGACGGTCCAATCCCAATCCGGATTCGATCTTGTATCCATCTTCTCATCCGTCTCTCCTTCCAGATCTCCCGAAGCTTCCGATTTAGAGTTGGACACTGTGTCCTTGCTCTGATTTCCGGGCTTATCCCCCTCAGTCTTTTCCTTCTCAACTTTCTCTTTCTCAAGCTTTTTCTTATCCTCCTTCATTCTCTTCTTTAACAGATTCCTAGCTCTTTTGGTAACCGTCAACTTAAATTCCTCATCCGACAGATTCTTAGCGGCCCCATGGGTAGTCAGGTTCCGTGCCAGCCTGAGCCTTGCCATGTCTGACTTATTTTCCTTGTCCATTCTGATTGCTTCCAACTCACTCTTCTGTTTCAGAAGAACCTCATCCTGCTCCTCAATCTTACTTTTTAGTTCCTTATCCCAAATTGACTTATTCTTAATCCGTCTTTCTTCTTTCTGTAATTCGGTTTCTCCTAACTGGGTAAAAGACGGATCATAAGGTATGGTAGAAGACCTCATACTCATCCGACCTACAGGAGTTGCTTCCGCTATCAACTCATCCAACTTCTCCGTAGTGTAGGGGCCGGCATCGTTGTATATATATTAGTGTGGATCATCCGAGAGACGTGCTCGTGTGGTGCTCGTTCCTTCTATGCCAGCCAGGTGTTGCTTCGCGATACCCGTTGGGTACAAGAGGGGGCAGCACCATGCCTCACGTCCAGCTCCTACTAAGGAGCTGGACGATCCGCAGAAGGGGACTGGACTTGCTCCAGTCAAGACGTATAACAGGCACTGGAAGTACGTTAATAAAAGGCCTACCCGAGCATTAGGGGTGATCTGGGGCTTTGCCAAACCCGAATCTTTCGTGTTGTGTTGGTGTCTTTAGTGATAAGCGAGCCAACGAGCCACCCAACATTTAAGTCAATACGAACCATTACACTGGTGCCGTGACCAGTTGGTTCGGGGGTGGAGCGCGGCCAAACGGCCGAAAGCCTCGGTAAACCCGATGCGGATCCCTCGAGCCCTGGGCTGGAGGGATTCGAAGAGGATGGCTTCACATCCCAGCATTTGTTGTTAGACTGGAAACCGGGTCAACAACATGTGTTCAACCCGGAGGGTGTCCAGACTGTTTTCTCGACACCCGGTCTAACAGACGGTGCCACCAGAAATGGGGACGGTATTGTTAAGTTGTATCCGGGCACACCTCAACAGTTCGCCACGGATACAGGATTATTCAGGGGGGTACTGAGGCCCCCAAGTCTGAACTTGAGCGATTGGTCCCAAGTATTGACTAGCAGACGCCAGCTGGGACCCATTATCCCGGCAGGCTCGGCTAGTACCTTGGATACACCAAAAGCCCAAGGCCCAATGCAGCGTACTGCGACCCCTATGGGCGCTGCACTAGATGGGGCAACCGGGGTGGCCCCACTTATGACATTGTCTGATCATGATAGCGACGATAGTAAGGCTGTAAAGGATCCGAAGGTTCCCTCAGCAACCCCGAAGACTAAGCCCCGAGAGACATTGCCGAGAAGCTCGGAAAGGCACTCTCTGGGCCTATCTTTAGATGAAGGCTTGTCTGACTCCATGTTTAACCCTGGAGGCAGCCGCAGGTCTATATACGGACGTCGGATGGGCCCCGGGTATAAAACTACCTCGGCCTATTTGAAAGCCAAAGAGCAGGTAGAGCTACAGGCTAAGAGACAGCATGAACAATTCATAGCTGCCCAAATAAAATAGAGGGGGAGACGAAGGCACGGATCGGTAAGCTCTGTTCCGTCGAGCAGGAGGCGATTCTAAAAGAATCCGACCTCAAGTATCGCTTGTCTTCATTAGCCCATCGATTGGAGCTGAAAGAGAAAGACGAGAGGGAAAAAGAAAGTAAGTTGGCTGACCTAGAACTCGAGGAAGCCAATAGACTCAGAGCAATTGACAAGGCTAGAGCAGAGGAAGTTGCTAAGGCCCGGGACATAAGCAGATTACAATCCAAATTGCATGCCATGGAGGAAAAGTTGAAGAAACTTCAGCTCCGTAAAGAGGAGACAGAAGCCAGGTTGGTCTCGGAACAGGCCGAGATCCGAAGGGAGACCAGCGAATATCAGGGGTCTCAAAAGGAAAAAAGTGAGAAGTATCGCTTATTAAAGGATACTTTAAAGCGAGAGGCAGTGGCTGCCCAAGAGGAACGGAACCGAGCTGTTGCAGATAATGAAAAGATTAGATCTGAGATCTTATCCGAAAATGCACAGCTAAGGGAGGAACAGCGAAATCTTACTACCGATGTAGCTACCCTCACAATAAATAAGTCCGCCATGGAGAGTTATTTACAGGAACAAGAGCATGCGAATATTCCCCCAGCGAGTAAGGACCAAAATCCTAACTCGACATTGGTCAAGCAAGGAGACCCAGTTTCCTGCTCGACTCCGAAGCATCCAGCGTATAATCCATTTGTCAATGATAATGCGACACGGAATGTAGATCAAGGGGGAGTATATATCAGAACCCAAGATAAGCACGGCCGAACTAGTAGAGTCCGGATAAGTGAGGTCCCGATAGTCCACAATTTAGACCCGGACTTCGTGCCTAGGGATTGTTCCGACACTAGTGCGGAAACGAGTGGATTCCACATACATGTGGACCAGACAGATGATGTCGGGTTGGGAGCGAGTAATACCAGCAACCAACAGAATCCACCTAGCAGTGGCAACCAACCAAACCAGGCTAGTCCGCCGCCTAATGATGGTCATCAGGGCGGCGCTAACTATGCTAGTGCACAGGGTGGGGATGGTGCCTCGGGTAACAGCCCCAACGCAGGTAGCGATGGTGCCTCAGGTACCGGCCCCAACCAAGGGGGTGGAGGCTATACGAACTACAGTGGTTCACAGTGGACGTATAACCAACCACCTCCACCACCACCACCAAACAATACAAGCTTTGGTGGGATGGGAGGCAATCGAACCTTGAATGAAACCAAGGCGATTGAATGGAGTAAACAACAATGCACTAGATTGATGTATGCTCACAATTCAGCCCGAAGGGTAGCTGTCATTCCGAAGGAATACGACGCTACTCGGCCATGGAAAGAATGGTTTGAAGATTTCATCGATGTGATGAATTGCAATGGTTGGACCCCATACGAGGCCAAGCCGCATCTTGTGAGATGCCTAAAAGGTGGGCCGGGTCGTATGGCCGTGGAGCAATGGTGCACCTGGTACGGTCTCGTCGGAATGATTGATTGATTGATTGATTTGTTTAACGTCCTAAGGCCGTAGGCCTCATGGGACTGCCTCATTGGTTATCAGACATTTAGTCCATTCTTTTCTCAAACTTATTTTGCGTGTGTGTGTGAGTGTGCGCGTGCGTGTGTTTGGGAGTCTGCTTGTAGCAGTGGGACACGGCTCGTAGCAGTGAGACACTGCTCGTGGCTCAAGGCCCCTCTTTATCGTGCTGCCTCACCCAGACGCTGTGCCGCAGACTGTTGACACATCATCTGACCGGTCCATTATCCTGACACCGGCCGGACAGTCGTGGTTCTATACCAATCGGGCCAGCTTACCACGGACTGACGAGCATAGAGAGCCACTTTCCAACCTAGCTGCAAGATTACTCTTCCAGCTGGGCCGGAGGATCATTCCCCCAGCCCACCTGACCGATACTTGAGGGGAGGTGTTTTCCCCCCGCTTCAGAGCTTCTCGAACATCTTCACTTCCCTGAGGAAGGTCAGAAGTTCTTTCTTAACAGTGCTGGTAAACACACTGTTCATGGACAAACCATGAAGGTGCTTGTCCCTACTCCTCTTTGTTGCCTGACATGAGAGCACTAGGTGTTCCATAGTCAGAGGTACTTGACATTGCTGACACGTGGGTTGGTTTTCACCCTTCATGAGGTGTCCGTGAGTCAGCAGAGAGTGACCTATCCAAAGACGGGTCAGTCTTGTCGATTCCCTCCTGGTCAGGCCAGTGTGGTCATGCTCTTTGCCAATCGAAGGTCCGATGGCTCTGAGCTTGTTGTTGTGGTCAGAACTCCATCTTTTCTGCCACTCTTTCTTTATGAACTCCTTGGCCATAGGGAGCAGGTCTGAAGAGGGGCTTTCTTAGCTGCATGGTCTGCAGCTTCGTTCCCCTCTATCCCAGTTAGTCGAATCTGCTAGCGGACTATTGTGTAATATGGTCAAGGAGGATCCGATGGTCCGCTTTAAAAAACGGACCCAGAAGCCTAATGAAGCTTTCAGGGCATACGGTATGGAACTGCATGCTCTGTTAAGTAAGGCCAGACTGGGTACAGAAAACCAAGACTGGTATATGGACGAGTTGATTACTCAGTTCGTCAAGGGTCTGAGAGACCGAGATGAGCAGATTGCTGCTAGGGATGCCTGGAAGGAAGGTATAACACTGCATGGCGTATTTAATGGCATAGATATGGCTGTGAAGAAATTAACAATGTTGGCTGGAGACATCCCGAACAGCACGGGATCGACTCCAGTGTCATCCGTAGTTCAGCGATCCGAGGTAGACGGTACCCCGGATGACTTTGAACTAATAGACATCGAGCAAGAGGACGGTACCTTTTGCTTGATGCAGCTTAGGAAAAACACTTCAGGTAGGAAGTATATTCCAAGGAAGGCGTTTAGTAAATCTAAGGATTCTAAATTGCCATCCAAGGTCAGAGGTGACTCGAAAGCTGGTAGCAAAGCTACTAAGCCCTCTGACAGCGCTGATAAAGCGAGGGGTCAGTCTCCGGACATGACCAAACTGATGGAGGAGATGTGTAAAAAGATTACAGATGCCCTTCAAGCCAGTCGGCAGAGACCCAGAGTGGACCGCCGGACGGTTAAGTGTTTCAGGTGTCAATGCATGGGACACTACTCATCCGAGTGTACTGCTGCAAAGCCAGTAATGGCGGCTTTCTATGAAGCCGAAGTCAACGGCGAGGATAGCCAGAATACTACGGATTCCACGTATACGGTGGGAAACTAGTGGGGGTTGTATCCACGGCATTGGGTATAACCCCAAGAGTGAACGAATGCCAAAAAGCCATCGGGGGTAACCCGGTGGAAGATTTCGAATCAAATTCACCTGGAGGCCGGGTGGCTGTGGGTGCGCACCCCTGCACTACGGCCGGGGCCAGGGACCCTAGTGCTTATGTGTACGGTGGCGAGCATATGGAGGCGAGTGGCCGCACTGGGGGAGAGGAAGGATGGATCAATGAGTTGATTCAAGTGTGTGGGACACGCCTTCCCCCAAGTCATCCGTGCCTGGAATTTTTGAGAGGGCTCGGATTGAATCTTGGTGATTCGGGAGACTTTCACCAGTTTACCAGCAACCCATCCCCTTTGGGGGGGAGACGGTGGTATGTACCCATATCTGTGGAAGGCCGGGTAGGAGAATTCTTAGTGGATACTGGAGCTAGCCATTCCTGTGTGTCCAAAAGATTCTTCGACTCGGTGGCCAGCAGTCATGAGAACCTCAAAACGGGGGTAAATGCTTGCACGGCCGACGGAAGCAGTATGCAGACTTTTGGTAGGACGTTTATGCCTATCCGTATAGGAGGCAAAGAGTTCGTTCTTTCACCGACTATAGCAGAGGTTAGTGATGACGGAATCCTCGGATTGGATTTTGCAAGCTTGTACGGGGCCATCTTGGACCCAAGGGATGGTATGATGAGTATCCGGAACCCGTATGGCTTGCATGTCCAGTGCGTTTTGAGACTTCGGTTGCATCGGTGATACACATGGTGAAGATCCCTCCGGGTACCACTTGCGATGTCCTTTGTGGCGGATCAATGGCCCAGAAGGGTGAAACCGGAGTCTTTGAACCCGACACGGTATATTTATCAAGTATCGGGTTGGACTCAGTGGACACATTGGTGGCTAATGCAGCATGGTCTGTATTACCCATAACTAACCGAAGTGGTTCAGTGGTTTACTTGAAGCGAGGCGACCGTGTGGGGGAGATGAGTTCGGTAGAACACGTCGCCGAGGCCAGGTTCAATAAACCATTAAACCCTGTTAGTAAGCATCCTTTGGATGAAGAATTTCAGAAACTGATTGAAAAATCAGATTTACAGAATACGGAGGATAAGGAATGCCTAGCGAGACTCCTGTGGAGGTACGAGAGTGCTTTCGGTAGGGAAGGGGGACCCCTAGGCAGATCCGATAAGGTGTTGCACACTATAGATGTGGGCAACGAAAAACCCTTTAAGATCCCGTATCGTAGACTTCCTCTTAAGAAGAAGTTAATATGTGAACAGGAAATACAAAAACAGTTGGACCTAGGGGTCATCGTGCCTAGCTCGAGTCCCTGGTCCAGCCCTGTTTGTATGACCACTAAAAAAGACGGTACTATCCGCTTTTGCGTCGACTACCGAAAACTAAACGGTATGACAAAGAAATACTCGTACCCCCTCCCAAGGATAGACGAGACTTTAGATAGCTTGGGTGGGAACCAATGGTTCTGTGCCTTGTATTTGCAATCCGGGTATTGGCAGATACCGATGCACCCCGATGACATGGAGAAAACAGCGTTCTCTAGTCATATGGGGCTATTCGAGTATAATGTCTTGCCCTTCGGATTGTGTAACGCCCCTGCTACATTCGAGGCCATGATGGAATTCCTGTTGAGTGACCTTTTGTGGAAGAAGTGCTTGGTCTACTTGGACGACGTCGTGTTCGGCAAGTCGTTTAAGGAATGCCATGCGAATCTGCAGTTGGTACTCGACCGGATCCTATCCAACGGTCTAAAACTTAAACCCAAGAAATGTAATCTGTTTAAGAAAACAATTACATACCTGGGAAGGATCATCACCCCTAACGGAGTGAGAGCGGATCCAGAAAAGCTGGAAGCTGTGGAAAATTGGGAACGGCCCACGAGTGCTAAGGAGGTGAGATCATTTCTAGGATTTTGTTCCTATTACCGTGATTTCATACCGAATTACTCTCGTGTGAGCTTAGCTCACTGGACCCCGGGTAGGGCACGGGACCCATTCCCATGGACCAGCTAGCAAGAAGAATCTTTTAATAAAATAAAGGATTTGTTTAGAAACACACCCGTATTGAAATATCCCACTCCCGAGGGACATTTCATATTAGACACAGATGCGAGCAATGATGCCATTGGGGCAGCGCTCTCTCAGGTCCAGAATGGAGTCAAGGTCCCATTGGCCTTCGCTAGCAACACGCTAAGCAAGACCCAGCGTAATTATTGTACCACTAAACAAGAGCTCCTCGCGGTAGTGGTGTATACGAAGAAGTTTAAGCATTTCCTATGGGGAACTGACTTTACTTTGCGAACCGACCATTCGTCTCTGAGGTGGCTCCTTAACTTTAAAGACGCCGAAGGGATGATTGGAAGATGGTTAGCTCACCTATCCGAATTCGGATTAGAGCATAAACAAATAGAGCACCGACCTGGTGCTAAACATATAAATGCGGATGCCTTGTCGAGGCGACCCGTCCGAAAGTGCCAGAATGCCACTTGTGAAGACTGCGGGGCCCACAATGCTGTGGTAGCCGGGTTGGTATTTAACTATACCACCCCCCGAATCCCCTGGGAGGAGGCTGTGTGCAGCTATCTCGATTGGTCCCCGGAGAACATCAAGAAGTTCCAACAGTCCGATCCCACCACTACGCACATAATGGAATACTTAAGGACAGGTATTAAGCCGGCAAGGCCGATGTTGTCCCTAGAAGACAGGGAAACGAGGCAATTGATAGCTCAGTGGACCGAGCTGGAAATCCGAGACGGTATACTGTGCAGGTGGAAGACCACTTCTACCAACGGTAGACTGTTACAAATAGTGATACCCACTTCGATGAGGAGGGATATCATGTATTATTGCCATGGCCACCAAACTAGTGGTCATTTCGGGAAGAAAAGGTCTATAGAGCGTCTGCAAAGACGTTACTACTGGCCCGGAATGAGAGGCGACCTACTTCGGTGGATTGCCACTTGCCCGGGACCCGGCCTGAGCAAGCTACCCTTGTCCCAGGAATTATTTGGTGTCAGGTTCGCTCGAGTAGCGTTCTACCCCTCGATGTTATATCGAATCTTTCGATAAACAACGAAGAACAACTATTCAGGTTCCAGTTAAAACTTTATTGTCTAATAACACATAGGCATCAGCCGTTCTCGATCACAGTTACAGGTGGCAGAGTTTTGAACTCTATTGCAGGTTCGACACTAGGCCTTCTAGTGTCTAGAGTTAATATTCCACATGAACCCCCTCTGTGCAGGAGCACAGAGGAGTATTAGAATATGGTAGCCGGGCAGCCGCCGACCATTGCTCACAATGGTCAGTCGGGGCTGGACTGACCCTGAGGAAGGCCGTACAACGGCCTTATATACACCGGAGTCGAGGGCCACGTGACCAAGTGGTGACGTGGCGCTGGACTCCAGCGCCCCCAGGCGTCGGGTAATAGAGGTGCTCTCGACGTCGCCCACGAGGACCACGAAGGTACCTCGAAGATGACGCGGGACCACCACACCACCCCCCACTAGACTGAAACGAGGTCTCTGAAAATTCAGAGATCCCGGATCAGTCTAAACAATTAGATAATAATATGAACTACTGGATCCGTCGACACAGTCGACAGAAACAGTAGAGGAATATATAGAAATATAGTTTCTACTGTACTGTAGAAAAAAAATTATTATCACAGTTAAATTATAAGGCGTTGCTCCATCCAACGTAGGAGACCAGTGTCGAAACACTGCTTCACGACCTGCTCCTGGTCGATCCGAGGGAGGCACGACCGGGTATGGCAACCGGGGTCGTGTCGTTTCCTCCCTGTCTCGTTGAGAAGCTCCTTCCAGCGTAGGAAGCCCATCGATAGCGTACCATACTACTATGATGGTCCTTCGACCGTGAGGCCGAGGATGTGTGGCACCACCGGGCCCTAAGACCAAGGTGGCTTCGGATCCACACAGCTTCGCAGGGAGGTCCGGGGACAGGAAAGGTACCCCCACTCGTGGAGGGTACACCGTCGTCCGGGAACGAGTTCCCGGGGGTTCCGTGCTGACATCGAGACTCTGTTCGATGTCAGCGATCCAGACTGACGAGGAGGAGCAGTAGTTTCATACTACTGATCCTCCGAGATGGACCCTGTAGCGGCGTCGCTTTCGGCCTGCTCTCCGTCAGTGCGCTCCTCTCCATGTGGAGCGCTGGCGGCTAGCTGGCCCGAAAACGTCGGCGACTCCGGCAATGGGGCCTCGCGGTCCATTGTCGTACTCCAAGCCTCGTTAGAGGTCTCGGGTGCATCCCGGGAGTCCCCCTCAGCATCTGAGTGGAGAACGGCCGAGTCTGCTGAGTCGCTTCCGTCGTCGTCGTCGCTCTCCTGACCTTCACGGTCGTCCTTGTCTCCCTGGTCAGGGGGAGGCTTTGGAGAATGATCGACGACATCGACGTCCCCGTCTATATCCATCGACTGTTCCACCTCGGCAGGTTCTACTGCTTGGGCGGAAGCCGACGGGTCCGGACAGACGGCTACGTTCGCCGGGGCCAGGGGAGTGATGCCCTGAAGATCCGGATGGATCCTCGGTGACACCATTCTCTGGACCGGTGGCGGCGTAGGCTCGGTGGTTCCCGAGAGGGTTATCAAGGGAACCGAGGAGGAAGACGGGGCTGCTGGCGGGTAGACGGAGGCACCGAGAGACCTACCCGGGGTGTCAGGCTTGTCCTGCACCACCTGCTCTCGGCCCAACATCGTCATAGCCGAGCTCAGACTGTCAATCTTTGGAGACAACTCTCTCAAAGGATTCGTCTGAGCCGCCAGCGTCCTGACGTCAGGAATCTCTCCACCCTCGACGAGGTACCTCTGCGCTTCGCGAGAGGGCTCGGTTCGAACGGGCTTCAGGGTTCGGACGCCATGGTGTTTGTCCCTCATCCATTCCGAGAGTTGGACCCCGAAGACTCTAAAGAATTCGCGGTCGATTTCCTCCCAGCCTTCTATGATACTGTCCCTCTTGGTAATATCATATTGGGCCTGTGCCTCAAAGTTATTGAGACGCGTTCGGACGTCGGTCAGACGAGAGTCCATCTCCATCTGAACGGTCTGGCGCGCCTCATTCCTAAGAGCCGGAAGGAGCTCGTTACGGATGGCCATGTTTGTTCTATCAAACAGGCCGAACAAGTAGGCACTCGCTTCCTCACGGAATGCCTCACCGAACTTGTCGATAGCAGGGCTGCCTGTCATCTGTAGAAGTCCCTTACAACTTCGGGACCCCACATTCGACGCCATCGCCGTATGCAGGCTGTGCCAATTCCCAACGCAAGGTTGCTGTCGGGGTGTCGGCGCCTGTCACGACGTTGGAGAAGCTAGCTCCTGCTGCCGAGGTCAATGTCGCGCCTCCTACGTGGACACGCGGCGTGGCAGCTGGGGTGCTGCCCTCTGCCGCTGTAGGGGGCTTGACAGGAGACGAGTTGGTGGTCACCTTGGGTTGTCGATCACGACCACTCCGGGTTTCCACCGTCTTGCCTCCAGTTTTAGCACCACTGGTGCTTGGTTTGGCTGAACCGGTCGAAGCAGTCTTCGACTTTTTAGGAGCCGGGGCCGGGGCGGCTTTCGATGCCTTTTCGGGCTTCGAGGGAGCAGCCTGCGGCTTAGGCTTCTTAGGTTCAGTCGAACCGGCAGACTTTACAGCTTCTGTAGAGTGGGGCCTCTTGTTCCCACTCGTAGAGGCTGTAGGTCCTGGGTCCCGAGGACGACTGGCCTCCCGCTTCTTCCGTTGCTCTACCCTGAACTCGGGGTAGGCACCGTAGAAAGCGGGCATCAGCTCCGGTCTGATATACAGGCGCTTCGTAGACGGGGGTGCGGGGGCCATCCGCATCCAGTGTCTAGTCGGCGCGCCTGTCTTCTCATTCCGTTCGCACTTTCCAACCAGTGTCTCCACTAGCTGGATAGCGCCCTCGGCGTTGTACTTATGGGGCTGCTTGTACGACTTGAGATGACGCGCCATCAAGCCCCTTCGTGAGGTCACGAAAGGAGGAGAGGTCGGGTCATCAGGGTCCTGATAACATGGAATGGTCTTTTCCACCTTAACACAACCGAACTGCGGACGGATGGCTCGATGCTCTTCAACCAAGTGTCGAGCATACCTGCCGTCAGTCGCGTATACGCGAGGGGGAAACCCCTTACGTGTGCAGTTCTCGAAAGCACACTGCTGCCCTGGATTGAAGATGCGCCATGCGAACCCAATCCGCTGTCGCTCGGGCAGCGACACCCCCGACGAGTCTGAGGCATTCGTAACATTCTCGATCATCGAGACATACCAGTCAATGGCATGACTGTCGTCCGAATACCATTCCTCGTCGTCACTACCGTCCTTTCCGACGAGACTTGGGAGTACCACTTGACCATTCTTGCGGTAGTCCTGAAGCTTTGTCAGTGGCCTGTCATCGACGTACTCAGCACGTCGTTTGGCAGTGATCGCTGACAGTTGCTTCCACTCGTCGACAGCCCTGGCCGTGTCTGGGGGTGAGGATACGGTGCTCTCCACGGCACCGGCATCGACCTCCGACGGCTCGGTTCCAGGTTCCGGTGGAGCAGTAGACTCGCTACTCCTCTCCCGGGCTGGAGCCTTCTTGGCTGCGGACTCTTTCTTGCTACTTTCCTTCTTGGGCACCCTAGGGATCTTGAAATCCTTCAAGGTACCCTTGGATGCCTTCGATTCAGTCGGCTTCTTGCCTTTAGAACCTGAAGGGGTAGCACTTTTCGATGGAGCAGGCGTCGACGGCTCGTCGACCTCCATCTCATCGGGAGAAGAGTCTCTCGAGGCGGCAGCAGCTGCGACCTTCAAGTCGCGCTTCTGCTGCTTAGCTGCCTCCTTCGCCTTCCGGCGGAGCTCCTTCTCCCGCTCCTGGGACTCAGCCAAGGCTTTCTGTGCATCCTCGATCTGCTTCAGAAGGGCTGCACTCTTAGCCGAGGTAGACTCGAGCTCTTGCTCGGGTCTGGTCCTCTTGGACTTCTTCTTCTTCTTCTTCTTCTGCGACTTGTGGCTCGCCGAAGAGCTGTACCCTGACTGCTCGTCGGACGAGGACCCCATGGTTCTTCCTGAACTGCCGGGTTCCACCAGGGAGAGAAGACTCCGGGTCTCGAACCGTTCTCAGACGGGACGAGACGTCGAAGAGGATCTTCGAGGTTTTTCGATCCGCACTCTGGCGGGTCGAAGCCTCGAAGGTGTCTTCGATGTACCTCGAACCGCACTCAGGCGGCTCGAGGGACCGAAGACTGGAGTCTCGAGTGAACACGAACCTGCGCTCACACAGGCCGTGTCCCTCGACACTAGGCAGGGGAGACCTCCTACACTCAGGTAGGAAGTCCCCAGACGGGGCGTACCAGCTGGAATAAGCTAGGCTTAGTCCAGCTTATCTGCGTCCGACTCTCACGAGAAGGGCGCAGATGTGACCTCCGTGGTGGGCGACGCGGCCTTTTATCCCTGTGGCGCACGTCTCTGATTGGAGGAAGGGACTACGTGACCGAGGAGGGCGAACCCTATTGGTCCACCGCGCATCACGCCATGACCAAATAAGGTATTGCTCAAAAAATAGAACGACTCACTCTCCCCTCACCGTCACGCTCTGCTTCTCCAGTCGCAATGTTTGCATATGCCGTTATTTCCTATGCGGTCTATGGGTTCCAACACTATTAACATGGATTAATCTGGGCACCCCCTCCTTCATCAGACTACCGGGATTAAAAAAAAATGGTTCCAATATGGATCTACCCTTCGGGCAGTATCCACCAGCCTATGCTGGGAACCCGTCCTCACAGTCAATAAAATCAGAGGCTCCAAATTTCCATGTTTCCAGTATCAGTTTGTCTCAAACTAAGAGGCAATCGTACGACTTCTCGTTGTGTAATTTTTTATTCACCGTCGGCTTCACGTCCACAGACAGATTTACTCAAGAACGGCACCCGTTATTTTAAAGTCTCATTAAAAACACAGGTTAGTAAAGCTGCTGCTTGGTATTGTGCGAAACATCGATTACTGAGTAGGGTTTAATCTAGGGCTTTTCCTGATTTTAACCTTTACTACAGGAACGAGTGTTGAGCCTCGGGGCGGGTTACTATTACTCCCTCCTAGCCCGCCGTCCTTTGATGTGGCCGGGCCGACCGGGCTATTAACCCGTTTCCGTCGGCGTCTGCCTCCCATCACTTGTGACGGTGTGGATGCAGGAGCCAGAGTGTTTGCTCTGGGTTTCCTTTTATCCTCGACACTCGCTGACCGTTCCTTTGATGAGCCTTGGCGCTTAAGCCTCGCTCGAGTCATAGGTCCGGACTGGAGTGACTGATCTTTCACTTCAATCGAAACGTTTCGATGTGAAGTTTGTTCAGTCGTTCGCACCTTCGAGGGGGGGTCGGGCTTCCGACATCCCTTCAAAGGCTGTTTAGATGTTTTCGACTTATCTCGACGGGCCGGTCGACCACGGCGCCGCTTTGATGGTTTACTGGCATCCAACACCTCCACCTCGCTCAGTTTTCGAGCTTTTTGCTGTCGTTTTCGATGACCCTGCTTAGTTTGTTCTTTAGACTGGATTTCCGGCCGCGACCTTTCGACCTCTATTTCGACCTGTCCAGAAACAGACTTAGCCCTTTTCGTAGCCCTACGAGAAGGTGAATCATCATCAAGTTGTGGTTGCAACAACTCGACAGTTTGTGATAGTTCTACGCCCAACCACCGGCGCACTCTATCAACATTGCTCTTTTGCAACCGTCCGCGGGATGATCGAAGTAATAATGTCGACTCAGAGAGGACAGAATCTACAACGAACGGCCCATCCCAGTTGGGGGCAAGCTTCATAGCTGCCTGGGGGGTGTGGTACCTCACCACCTGTTCACCAACTGAGTATCTTCTCTGCTTTAGCCCATAGTCATACCCGACCTTCTGGCGTTCCGCAGATTTACCTAAGTTTTCCCTTACCATGCTATAACTCTCCCTCAATCGGTCACGAAGTTGTTCCACGAAGGTGACGGAACAAGGGACTTCGAGTGGGTTCTCGATTGAGCCGAAAATCACATCCGCTGGCATGAGAATTTCTTCCCCGAATACCATCATATTTGGACTGCATCCAGTAGAACTGTGCTCAGAGCTGTTATATGCGGACACCACATATTTAGCCTGTTCATCCCAGTCGTCCATATGTTTGTCTACCAACATAGTCAGACTCTGAATCAACGTTCTATTGAACCTTTCCACCTGACCATCACTCTGTGGTCTGTATGGATTGGTTCTCTGTTTTACAATCGTTAAATATTCACACATCTCAGAGAAGAGTCGAGATTCGAATTCTCGACCTTGGTCGGAATGCAGAAGCAACGGGACTCCAAAGGTCAAAACCCATTCGTCCACGAAGGCCTCTGCACAGGTCTCTGCCGTGTGATTTGGTAGGGGAATAGCGCGTACATACTTGGTGAAGTAATCTTGGATTACTAACATGCAAGTATTCTTGTTTGGCGTGGGTGCAAATCCCGAGATGATATCCATAGCTATCCTCCCGAATCTCACCCCGAACAACTCTTGGTGCAGAGGAGACTTACCCATGCCCTCGCCGGGCTTTACCAGGCAACAGGTAGGACAGTGTCGAACCCAACGACCTATGTCCTTTCCCATCCCGGGCCAGTAATATCTCCTTTTCACCTTTTCGAGCGTTCGTTTACGACCAAAATGTGCCGCTGTTCGGTGTCCGTGGCAAAAGGAGAGTACCTCACCCCTCAGTTGGCGTGGTACAACTACTTGAATCGTGCGCCTAGCTCGACCCGCCTCGACTTTCCAGCGACACAACAAGCCTTCACGGAAGGTTAGTAGAGGCCATAGCCCTACTAATTTCCGTACCTCGGCGCTCTCGATCGATACATCAGGCCTAGTGGGTTTAGCCCCCTTAACTAGCCATTCAGCAACTCGTTTGATGTCAGCGTCCGCTTTCTGAGCATCAATGAGTTCATCGAGAGACCAAAATGCAACACCCACCCGGCTGTCTACTAAACCACTTACAGCTGCCAAAACAGCATTATGACTGCCGCAGTCTGTGCAATCCGACCTCTGGCATAGCCGCACAGGGATACGACTAAGGCCATCGGCGTTTAGATGCTTGGCCCCACTTCGATGTTCGATCTTAGAGTTTTCGAGACCGAACTCCGAAAGGTGGGCCAGCCACCTACCCATCATTCCCTCAGCCTCTTTGAAATTTAGGAGCCATTTCAAAGACGAATGATCAGTGCGGATAGTGAAGTTACCACCATAAAGGTAGTGTCTAAACTTCCTGGTGTACACGACAACTGCCAACAGTTCCCTTTTGGTAGTGCAGTAGTTTCGTTGTGTTTTACTTAGAGTGTTGCTGGCAAATGAGATCGGGACCTCCATTCCATCCTGCACCTGGGATAGAACAGCCCCGATCGCTGTGTTGCTAGCATCAGTGTCCAAGATAAAACGACCGTCGGGTGTGGGGAATCGAAGAACAGGTGTCTCCCTGAAACTTCGTTTTAACTCGACAAAAGCATGTTCGGCTTTCTCCGTCCACGCGAATGCCTCGTAACGACCTCTACTACCTTTAGGTTTTTGGATCACTAAGTCCTGCAAAGGACTGACGAGTTCTGCAAACCCCGGGATGAACTCTCGGTAGTAGGAACAAAAACCAATGAAGGATCGGATTTCCTTCACTGTAGTGGGCCTAGCCCAAGTCATTACATCGCTAATTTTCCCCGGGTTGGCTTCTATACCCTGTTCAGACACGATTCGGCCCAGGTACTCGACTGAAGTCCTAAAAAGTTGACATTTTTTAGGTTTCAACTTCAGTCCCCACGCCCGAATCCTGTTGAAGACTTCTGCCAGATTCGCCATTGCTTCATCCGTCGTTTTGCCGAAGACGATGATATCATCGAGGTAAACCAGGCAACTTTTACCTAGCAAACCTCTCAACATCTCCTCCATCATTCGCTCGAATGTGGCGGGGGCGTTACACAAACCAAACGCCATGCGATCGAACTCGTAGAGCCCCCTCTGGTAGGAAAAAGCGGTTTTCTCGACATCGTCGGGATTCATCCCGATCTGCCAATATCCAGATTGGAGATCGAGACAACTAAACCACTTGTTTCCTCCTAGGGCATCCAAGGATTCGTCGATGCGCGGGAGGGGGTAAGCATTTTTCTTAGTCACTCCATTCAGACATCGATAATCGATGCAGAATCTCATGGTCCCATCCTTCTTCGTCACCATCTGGACGGGACTGGACCAGGGACTAGTACTTGGCCTAACCACCCCCGTATCCAACATCTCCTTAAGTTGTTCATCCGCCGCAGCCTTCTTGCTGAGCGGAATCCTTCTATAAGGGACTCGGATAGGTTGTGCGTCACCCGTGTCGATGTTATGCAGACATCGATCGGTGCGCCCTAACGGCTCATCTGGGGATTTAAAGACATCCGCATGCTTACGTAGTAAGGCGGACAGCTTCAGTCTTTCCTCTGGCTGGGTCAGGTGGGTGTCGCCATACATGTCTAACAGCCAGGTAGGGAGCTCCCCCGTGTGGGTGCTCGCGATTTCTGCCGTCTCGATGTCTGCAGCTTCTTGCTCGAGACGCATCATCACGGATCCTACCTCCGGTGACGAGAGTTCACCGTTTCTGTCAGCATACTGTATAGTACCGACCACCTGGCCTTTCTCCAGGACAATGTCTCGATTCAGTGGATTACAGACGGGAAACACTGTTCGACGAACATTGCTGACAAGGGCAGCCTCACCAACCAACCCAAAACATCTCAGAGTGTTCAGGTCGGGTTCGACTATGCCCTGTCGGTCTCTTTCCAGACCTTCGGATGTTACCAAGACATCGCACCGATGTCTGGCAGGTATCCTAGTGGTCTGTGCTACTGAGGCTATCGATGACACTCTCTTCAGTTTACACTGATGGTGCTCTTCTACCGGCTCGGTCATGACCAATTGACCCGTCCTTGGGTTCAGGATCATACCGTATAATGCCGCGAAGTCGAGCCCCAGAATGCCATCGTCAGCCACATCGGCCACTATTGGGCTAAACACATAGTGGGTCGATGCGACCTTAAGAGGTAGAACCAATCGACCATAGGTCCGCATTTCGGCTCCAGACGCAGTGCACGCCGTTATTCCCTCGTAGAGATTATCTGACGGCACCACTAACGTTTTCGCGAGTTCTCGAGAGACAATGGTGTGGCTGGCACCAGTATCTATCAGGAAGTCCAGAGAACGCCCTCGAATCTCTGCAGACAGGTACCATCGTTTCCCCGACAAGGGGGCGGTTCCTGCTAGCATTCTCAACCCTACGTCAGTACTCAGATCGATCCCCCTCCTCTTCAGAAAAGAGAGACAGGGATCATCTGAGGGAAGCTCTGTTGCGCAGACTCTGGCCAGCTGCCGCATCAGGGCTTCTCTCCCGGCGTCGACTTTCACTTTCGATCCAGTCGAACCCTCGACCTCGGAGTTCGGGCTGCCAGCGCCCTGTTCCTTGGCCATTGAGGCTTTTTCTACACCGACATCTTCGGAACCCGACCGGTGATCAACCGGTGCCGCTGTGGTAAAGGGCTGGGACGGCCCTACCGGGACCTTACCTAGTTCCCTCGAATCTACTGTCGTCTGATCAGGAGTGCCAGAGGTGCTGATACCTTGGCTTTTCGATGGTCGGGCAGCTCGATTGCCACGTCGAGCCGCCCGCCTCAGTTTTCCGTCGCGTCAGGTGGTAGTCCTTTAATCGGCTCGGGGCAGGTTCGTGCGAAATGCCCCTGCTTCTTGCAGTTCCAACACTTGGCGTCAGACGGAGGGGTACTCGGCTTCTCCGAGCTAGTACCAGGGACATCCCCCCCCTCGATAACCCTGAGTAAATTCTTCAATTGACTCAGCGAGAAGGTCTGCTCCTGTACCTTGGGTTTGGAGGCCTTGTTTGGTGTTTTCGATTTACCAGCGGATTTCTGACCTTTCTTAGTCTTACTCCCCGCCCCGGGCTTCGAGTATGAGGAGACTTCGCCCTGTCCTTCCTCAACCAAAGCGGCGTCGGCCAACGCCGACAATGCATTTGTTGAGGTAGGATTCACTAACTTCGGCAGGAGTTGTCGTTTCCGCAACAACTCGTCTGCCAAGTCCATGAGATCCTTTAGGGACATGTAAGTACGCCACTCCCGAAGAACGTCTTGTTGTAAATCAACGTCATACAATCCTCCTATGAACAACTGGTTGACTTTGGTTATGAGCCATTCAACCGAGAAGTCCACACCTGGATAGGCATCGCCGGCAAGACGTCTCAAAGCAAAGCCATAGGCTCTAATGCTTTCGTTCTTGCCTTGGCGTCTCTTCTCCATTGTAACAATGGGGTCTTGCAGGCTAGAAGTCATGGCTTCCGTTACCATGTCGACCAGTCCCTCCAAAGTCCCATCTCCATGCTCCTCCCATAGCCACACAGTATCAGCTGCCGGGCCATTCTGGAGTAACATGAGGAGTTGAGCTAATGCCATACTCGAGGTCCATACATTTACTCGACGGACGTGATTGAATCCGTGGTACCAACGGAGCCAATCGTCCTTCCATGTAAATGGAGGGCACTCGACTGACCTAGTTCGGGCTGGTTCATGCCCGATAGAGGTATTTTCAAACATTCTGCTTGATCTCCTGACCTGATCAAGGGCGAATGTTGTGCCTCTTCTAGGTATTTGATGGTCCATCCCCATGTTTCTCATAGTCGTGTCTGCACGACTGTGATTCATCCCCCAGGGGTTACCAGACTCGGCGTCACTCAGGCGTGAAGCTTCGAACCTGATATCCCTATATTTGGGTGGATCAACATGTTGTTGGGTCGTGATAGGGGTCGAGAACTGCCCGATCACTTCACTTAGACCATCGGTGCGCGGCATTGAAGGAACTGGTTGGGTCCGGCGCGACCTCGAATCTACTTTCGAGATGTCGTCGATTGCTCCCACCATTCTATCTATCTCCGCCTGCTGTTTTGAACGTTCCGCCTGTCTCAATTCCGATACTAGGAATTCCAGGCGGGCATGTTCGGGTTTCGAGAGATCTCGTTGCTCGCTGATGGCAAAGAGTTGCTTGGCCTCCTTCATGGCATGGTCAAGCCACTCTCTGTAGTCAGGGTTTTCGACTAGATCCCCTTGAGTAGCAACTCTAGTAGTGCTGCATTCACTACCTTGTTGCTTATCTCGAAGTCTAGCGGTACGCAATTTCGATTCCGTCTGCTCCTTCAGACGTTCTTCGAGTGCGAGTTCATCACGAACTTCTTTATTCACCCTGGCTTCATCAGCCTTTCTGCGAGACAATATCTCTCGTCGGAGCTCATCGATTTCACCACGTATGGCTCCCAAAGTGTCCGAATCCTTCTGATCTTTCAGTGACTGGGCTACTAGGGATTCAGACTTCAAGGAATTAAGCTCGGCCTCATGCCTCGCTTTTTGTTCCATTAAGACCTGATATTCCGCCATTTTGTTTGCGTGTTCGATTCGTTCCTCACAGCGACGACGCATTTCTGCCTCGTCCCTGGCTCGAGCATCCTCGTCAGCTTGCATCTGATAGAGTAACGACTCTCGTTCCTGACGTAGCTGTTTCACCTGCTTTTCATAAGCCGTTAGGTGCTCAGCTACTTCTTCAGTATGCTCGGCTGATTGTTGGTTCAACTTATGCCACAACTCTTGCAGTTGTTCCTCCAACATAGTCTTTTCTACTTCTTGTAGTTTCAACTTATGTTTAAGGGACGTCTGCTCGTGCTGGGCATCCCGAAAATCGTTTCGAGCTCTCTCGACACATTCTCGGCGGCTTGTAGCAAGGCGATCGATCTTTGCTTTTAGCGATTGACAATCCATTGCTGTCAACCGACTACGCTCGATCTCTGACTTCGTTGCAAGCAAGGACTCCTTTTCGCTAGAGAGCTGCTTGACCTTCTCTTGAAGATCAGTAAGCTCTCTATTTGCGATCTGAGTCTTGTTCGAAGCCTCCAACGCCTGCTGCCTAAGCTGTTCCAACTTCAGCTCTATTTCTGTACTCTTCTCCTGAGCTTTCATGGTGTTACTCGCGAGAGCATCCAACTGTTGGCGACCCTGGCGCAGTTGGCGTTGCTGCTCTTGTAGCAACTCCTCGTTGAGTCCCCTGCCACTGTCAATACTTCCTTGTATCGACACGGGCGAGGGACCCTCGAAGGACCAACTGCCAAGGCCCATTGGAGTTCCCACGGGCGAGGCTGATTTTTCTACATAGGACAAACTCTGTGTCCTCAAGAAGTTCTCAGCCGCCGGAGAGAGTTGAGTCGATACTCGCCAATTGAGTAGCCGGCTCCTTTGATACAGGCCCAACGGGTCAGACGATGGACCTAATATCAGCGAGTGGTTCAAACCACCACCAATTAGTGGATCATTCCTATCCACTAAAGGGCCTGTAGTCACTTGATGTTGATGATTGGGGTCATCATCTTCATCCAAGTGACCCTGCATGTCGAACTTAAGCTCGCAGTACCTATGCGGACTAAAGTTAACAACTGGTCACGGCACCAGTGTAGCGTTCTACCACTCGATGTTATATCGAATCTTTCGATAAACAACGAAGAACAACTATTCAGGTTCCAGTTAAAACTTTATTGTCTAATAACACATAGGCATCAGCCGTTCTCGATCACAGTTACAGGTGGCAGAGTTTTGAACTCTATTGCAGGTTCGACACTAGGCCTTCTAGTGTCTAGAGTTAATATTCCACATGAACCCCCTCTGTGCAGGAGCACAGAGGAGTATTAGAATATGGTAGCCGGGCAGCCGCCGACCATTGCTCACAATGGTCAGTCGGGGCTGGACTGACCCTGAGGAAGGCCGTACAACGGCCTTATATACACCGGAGTCGAGGGCCACGTGACCAAGTGGTGACGTGGCGCTGGACTCCAGCGCCCCCAGGCGTCGGGTAATAGAGGTGCTCTCGACGTCGCCCACGAGGACCACGAAGGTACCTCGAAGATGACGCGGGACCACCACAGACATCATCAGCGGATTAAAAATGACACCCAGAGATAACACTTGTATGATGGTCGTGACTGACTACTACACGAAGTATACTCGGGTGTTTCCTCTTCCCAATCACAAAGCCGCCACATGCGCTGAGGCGTTTGTGAAAGGCTGGGTGCTACATTTGGGTGTCCCCCTTATGATGCACAGTTACCAAGGGAGAGAGTTTGAGTCAGAGCTATGGCAGGAAATGTGTCATTACCTAGCCATCTGCAAGACCCGAACTAATCCATACCGACCACAGTCGGATGGACAGGTAGAAAGGTTCAATAGAACTTTGATACAAGTGCTAAAGCCCCTGGTTAATACCCACCAGGACAACTGGGATGAGCAGTGTGAGTTCGTGGTACATGCCTACAACAACACTGTTCATTCATCTACTAATTGTACTCCAAACATGCTAGTGTTCGGCGAGGACATCATAATGCCCGCCGACTTAGTGTATGGAGTGGTTGGGATAGACCCGGAGGCGCCCTGCACCGTGTTGTTTGTAGAGTCGTTAAGGGACAGATTCAAACAGGCATATGAGGCCGTTCGTAAAGAACTGTTGAAAAGTGCAAAATGGCAGAAGGTGGGTTATGATACCAATGCCAAAAGAATTCGTTTTAATGTTGGAGACAAAGTACTAAGGTACTACGAGCCACTCGAACGGTTGAAGCTCGTAACGCCTTGGGAAGGTCCATTTAAGATTATACGCATCATCTCCGAGTCCATGGTGATGATGGAAGACGAATGTCGGAAAACTTCGGCCCTGGAAGGGACGCGAAGAGGCGGAGAGGGAGTTCGGTTACCACCCACCTGAGCCTGCGCCGAGTAAGCCGAGCGTGGTGGTACCCGAGAAACGCCCTAGAGGCCGGCCGAGGAAAGTGCCGGAAGCAGGAGGGGTAATTAAAAAGAAGACGACGGCCAGGAAACGGCCTAATCGTAAGAAACGGAAAAATGTCTCGCTGAGTGAAGGCATTACGTATGGGAAAGGTCTCGCCGTGGCTAGGCGGGACCCAGAGAAGGCCGTACGTAAAGCCGGGAAAAATAAGATGCTAACCGAAGGCGTTAGACGCAGTCCCCGGTTGAGGTCTGCCGTTACCTAACTCAGTACACAACGAGCTGCTGTGTGTTGTCCGCCGTAGGCGAATAACATACATTCCACGGCTAGGGATGCCGAACGCGCGCCCCCCGGTTAGCTGTATCCCGTGAGCGGCGGACGGATTAACCGGTACATTCGCTTGATAGCGTTGTATATACCGCCAAGCTCCAGACGATAGCACTCGGGTAGCAGCCCGCGTCTCGCATGCCGAGTCGAATGTTAGTTCGGATCTAGACCGCTAGGTGGCGCCGCGGGTGCGGCGGGAAAGCGCAGAACTAGGTCACCGGATAGCCCATCGCGGGATCTCGCGAGACGAGAGGTCTGACGTCATATTGGTCATAACTAGAGCGGACTCGTGGCGGTAAGACATCACCTGTTTCGCTCCAGTTATTGTTTGGCCTCCGGCAGCCTTTAGCTGCGTGGATTGTATCCCCCACCTTAGTTGGACGAATCCTTCGGGAGGAGTCCAACACAGTTGCCAATTTTTTAAATTGGAAGTTGTCCCACTGTGATGGCACAGGGGACGATTGACGCCGCACGTCAAACCGCCAACGTGCAGTTGGAGGAAGGCGAGGACCCGACGGTCTCGTCTCGGATTGAGGAGAATATGGACTCCTCAACGGCGGTTCCTGCAAGGGAATCCGAAGTCGAAGAGGCTGCTCGCACTCTCTCTGGGATGTCGACCGAGGTCACAGACAGAGATAGGATGCCTCCTCCTCCTCCTCCTCGCCCGGAACCATCGTCTACAGCAACGGCTCCGGGTCGCTCGATTGATATCTTGGACATTCCGCTGTATCCCCCGGGATACAGAACACGCATCGAACGCCTGGCCCATGTGGACGAGGAGGAAGGTGTCATGTACACTAGTTGGGGGACCTACATCCCCATGCATCCTTCCATGTTCGGATGCGGTCCCTTAGCGGAAACGCCCGGCCAAGCCGAGAACATCCCAGACGATTTCAAAACTCTGGTGATGGACTCGTGCACGGACGAGTTGGCCGAGAGCATGCCGGTCTCCTGGCTCCGCAACTACAAACGGTTGGCGGAGGCTATGGCGGTCAACGAGAGCTTGGCCCGAGCTGTGCTGCTTTCCGAAGGTATCACCCGGAAAGTGAGCCAGCTAAGAGAGTCTGAATCCGACATGGATACAGACTCCACCGTCACGCAGCCGTCGGTGGAATCCGGACAGGTCAAGCGATTGAGCCGTAAGCCAGCACCGAAGGGCCCTCTCACCGAGTCTGATCTCGAAGTGGAGGACGTTCGGATAGCCATTGAGAGGTCCAAGACCGAGGAGGAACCAGGCGCCAACATACCTGAGGCGGCTGGTGAGATCTCGGAAGAGGACATCTCACGGCAACAAGCTGCTGTTGAGGCCAAGCGTCGCGAGCTGGCTGAACAACAGAAGGAGCTAACTGCCGCCTGTCGGGCCCACCGAAAGCAGCAGGCTCAAAGCAAAGCGAGTTCCGCCTCCGGCTCTGACTCCCCGGTCAGTGGCAGGAGAAGCCCTCGTTCAAAGGACAAGGATCCACACCAGTCGGATTCGAGTCCCGAGGTACCGGCGCAGCCACCCAAGGCTAGCCGCCGGAAAAAAGAAGAATGGAGCGAAAGCGTCTCCGGTGGAGCCCGCACCCCTCACTACCAAGACGAGGGGTAAGGGCGACCCGAAGGCTTCCACTTCCAGTGCCCCATCAACCACCCCAGTTACTGCAGTACCCTCTGCTACCACCAGCGGGACGAGCGCCACGACCTCGGTCAAGGCTTCGACTGAAAGCGACCCAGAGCTGCCCGCGTCAGCCAAATCTGATTTGGAGTGACGACGTGGGAAGAAATGACCACGGACGTCCCGAAGGATGACAATCAGAAGTGGATGTGGAAGAATGCAGCTGAGGGGTTCAAAGAACGTACCCCACGCTGCTCCGCGGATTGTGCTTATGACACAATCCACTACATGTGCCCGGGCGCCGTCAATAAGGATGGTGATAGCGATGACGAGGAGTGGATGAAGTCCGGTCCCTCTGATACGCCAGTAGGAAAATTCTACCTCATTTGGATTGACCAGCTGAAGTCCAAATTGGGGTCAATTTACAACTACGAGGCCCGGACGAAAGTCCAATGGGCAATGACTCAGTGGGGACCAAGCGGCAACCGCCGCAGGTGCCCATTCGAGTCCTGCCAACTCGCCCTCACGGGCGAGAAGACGTTCGAGACAAAGCCCTGCTACGGTGCGTACCCGGAGACCGTCCGGGTAAGCTCTGCGACGGCTCGTTCAAGACTCACCGGCGCCGGGACATGGCTCTGCATTTGCAGAAAGCTCATGGTACCAGCCTGGAGAAGACCCGGAAACGAGCCGTTAAGTGCTTCAACGAACTCCTGGCTAACTGGGCGGCGTTGAGCTTTAAGGATGTCAAGGAGCAGGCGTTCGAATCCGAATTCTGCTCATGGAGGAGTGGCAACCTCATAGTTTACTTCGCCGTGAACTTCTCACCCACCAAGTTCGGGATGCCCACCGAGGTGCACCTGAGGGTGAAGAAGTGGCGGGCCGACGACAAACGGGAGAAAGGCAAAGCCCGTTCGAAGGGGACCAATGGAGGTTCGGCTACGGCCACCAGTGCCTCCAAAAGGACCCGCGCGGACCGATCTGTAAGCCCTTCGGGTAATAAGGATCAGCCAAGACCAGGTAACCCAGCTGATCGTCGCCAGTCGGGACAACAAGTCTCGGCTTTGGACATGTCTGGCAACCAGACCCATCGGGTGGTTAGCCAGGCAGCCGCTCCAACACCACCTCCAGCATCTACAGAGCACCCCCCGAGTGAAGCCACTGGCAGTCCGGATGACTGGAGCACCTACTTTGGTGCCCCATCCGGGCACAGTGCATGGTGGGCCGGTGAAGGGTCATCCGGCAAGCGCCCCACGTACAGTGAATACGCGGCGAAGTTCCCTGCAATGGGACCAGCGGGACCCGAATCACAGGTCCTAACCCCCTTGGGCAGAGCCAAGGCTCGGGGTAGAGGCCGTGGTGGCATAGAGTCCACCCGAGCTCCCCCGGGCGGTGGCCGAGGCCGAGGAGGCACCACTGTTGAGGGTCCCTCGGTTCCTCCAGCAGGCGCTCCGCCTGTCACTGTGCAGGCTGCTGCACCCCCCCAGCTATAGTCCCACCAGCGGCACCTCGGGTGCCCGTTATGGGACTCATAGCCAGCACCCTGTCAGGTCTTCAGGATCCGAATACGTTCGTCGACCACCGCGACGTCCGTACTGCCGAGATCCAGAATGACCTGATGGCAGAATGGCAGGCACTTCATCGCCAGAAGTCTGTCGACTACTGGCGGTGTATGACTGAAGCCACCTTCAATCTGGTTTATGAAATCCAGAAGAGGGAGGAAGAGAAGATCCGGGAGCAGGAGAGGAAGAAGGTCGATGAGGCCCTTCAATTCTGCCGGAGGCAGCAGATGGAAGCTGGTTCAAGGTACAAGGATTCACAGGTACAAGGAGGCTGACCTTAAGTTTTTCCTCTGCTTCGGTAAGCACCTGGACGAATGGGACGGCTCCACGTCGTCTCTGTCCATCGCTTTGGGTGCCCCAGCCGAGGCAGTTGACAGTCCCTCTGAGGGGATGGGTGCGCTGAGCTTGCTCAGCGAGTCCTTCACCAAGACCCCTAAGCTGCTATCTACCAGTAGCTGCAGCAGCTCGGCTCCTGCTGCCAACCCGGAGCCAGCTGAGAAGATGGACACTGATCCTGAGGATCTGTAACTGTCCATCTGACGGAGTGCATCGTACCCGAGGGTAAAGGCATTTACTATGCCAGAGGTTCATATCATCGAACTGGACCCGCCGAACTGGAACCAAAACCTGCAGCGAAGATGGACGCTACCCGAAACACCAAATGGATTACCACACCAAACCGGGGCTCCATCTTCCCATCTTCATCAGGGCACATCACAACAGCAACGTGGCTTGCCACCACACGTATGTCGCCGGATGGAGCTGCAGAAACCAGTTATTCCAGATTCGCTGGATCCTGCTACCCTGGTAGGACACCTATTTAATCAGTATTATATTTTGTATAATCTATTTTTCTATACGATAGTATATTTTTGTAAAAAAAAAATCTAACGAAATTTTTTTCTCGGGTCATCTACCCCCCTCGGGTCACGTACTTTCTAATGTAAATATTACTACTACTATATCACTCCATGTAAATCCATTACTTTTAATACGTCATTAACTATAATAACACTGTAACATTGTTACATATTAATAAACCACCATAGGTCGATGGTGCATAAGGGGCCACTTCCTATATTGTTATTATTTAGTTACTTCGGGTTATATGCGACGATGCCTATTATTATGTACATATTATTTATAATGCCCCTTTAATGTTATATATTCTATACGAACATATCGTTATAGACTTACCTATGTATATATTATTGTATAAACTTTAACAATAGGTATTTATTAACACCCAACCCTAGGTAAAGTCTAGTGGGGGTGGTGTAGAGGCCGGCATAGTTGTATATATATTAGTGTGGATCATCCGAGAGACGTGCTCGTGTGGTGCTCGTTCCTTCTATGCCAGCCAGGTGTCGCTTCGCGATACCCGTTTGGTACAAGAGGGGGCAGCACCATGCCTCGCGTCCAGCTCCTACTAAGGAGCCGGACGATCCGCAGAAGGGGACTGGACTTGCTCCAGTCAAGACGTATAACAGGCACTGAAAGTACGTTAATAAAAGGCCTACCTGAGCGGTAGGGGTGATCTGAGGCTTTGCCCAACCCGAATCTCTCGTGTTGTGTTGGTGTCTTTAGTGATAAGCGAGCCAACGAGCCACCCAACATTTAAGTCGATACGAACCATTACAGTAGTAGTACTGCCAGGTCCACCGAGGTAGAACAGGGTATCAGAAGCCTCCCTGTCCGGATGGGTACTATCCCAGCTCTTCTTAACGGATTCACAGATCTGATAGAGCATTTCGCCATCCCCGTAGCCATGTCCATATAATTCGTATACCAGAGACTCGGGATTGTTAAACCGGCAGGAATCATGTCCCTGACTCCACTTCTTATTTATCTTATGCGGCTTACTTAATTTTTCATCCCAAATCTTATTCCTATTGTCACCATTCAGCAACCGGATAACCCCGGTCTCGAAATTCAGATATCCCTGTTCGCTCTCAGGATCCAAGATGGCGGCGGCGGTTTCCCTAGCCTCCGCACCTTTTTCCTTTCCGAGTGTTTCTTTCCGAGCTGTCTCATCTTCCTGAATAGTGGGCTTCATACTTCCATCATCAACATCCGAAGTAATACTCATCTCCATTCTTTCTGCGTCCATACTAGTGTTCTGACTACTGATTCCCACAATCGTCTCAACTGCCGCTGCTTCTTCCAACAATCTTTCGTCTTTTGAATTGACCGGACTGACCCGGCCCTCTCCAACCGCCATCTTAACCTCCTCGGACAACATACTTTGCGCCATTACAACGCACAACAGAAACAAAAGTACCCACAGGCATGACAGTTTGCAGCCTTAGTGGTTGTCTTACTGCGAGAACCCTGATTGCGCGGTCAAAGGTCATACCCGCTTTCTTAACCTCGTTCCTGAATCTAGGTCAGGCCCCACACGTGCTCGCACGCTCGTAAACAAAACGATCTGTCAAAGTCGTATAACCACTTTCAACTTAATCTCTTCAGGAGTATCTATGGAGAGTATGTGTAGTCTTATACTGACACGTCGGATATATCCGTCCATCACCCACGGGAACCATCAAGTCGCGGACAACAGAGCAGGTTAGAGCGATTCTGTTCACTCGGTACTGCATTCTTCCTCCAGCTGTCAACAAAGTTGACACCGCCTCTATCATAACATAACAGTACATACATGTGACATAAAGACATCGTACAGGACAATACATCGTTGTGTTTCAGGATTCAATACTTCTTAGAACTTCGGATAGGGCTTTATTAGGTTACACCGCTTCTCTGTGTGATCCTAGCACTACAGCGTACGCCCTCCTTATCAGGTCTATTCTTAGTATTGGGTGACATAGTTTGATTCCCGGAATCTGACTTAGTCATTCGGGTTTCAGGTTGCTTTCCGGGTACCTAGCATAGGCATTTTCCTAGGTTTCTTCTTCTTTCCAGAATCCACAATTTCATCTGGAATGGCTTCATTACCTTCATCCTCATCCTTCATGTTGGTTAAGTGTTCCAACTCGGGTAGATCCACAACCTCAGGTAACTCTCTAACATTCGGACCTACTCCGTACATTTCCTCTGCTAGTTTTCTACCCCTATAGGGTCACAACACTTCCACATGACATCTTCTCATATTGCCATTCAGGTCTTTTATAAAACAGGTGGTTTCCGAAATAATCTGAGTGGCTGTCCTAACTACATACCACCTTTAATCTATCAAGAAGTTTATAGAACCTAAGGACCTTATCACCTACCCTGAAGAATCTTGGTTTTAATCCAGTATCGTATCCTACCTTCTGCCAATTTGCCGACTTTTCCAATTGGTTCCTAACGAGTTCATAAGCCTTCTTAAAATTGTCCCTTAGAGCTTCCACAAACATTATGCTACAGGGAGTTTCGGGACTAATTCCGATTACACCAAACACCAGGTTCGCTGGCATTATGATATCTTCACCATAAACCAACATATTCGGAGTACAATTAGTAGAAGCATGCACCGTACTATTATATGCATGAACTACAAAATCGCATTAAACATCCCAATCATCTTGTGCATATATGCGCGGGCACCGACACATTCCTCTGTGAAATTGTGTAATGTCGTTCTCGCCATGGATATGACCTTAGCTGTCGAAATGGCATTAAACATCTATTACTTACTCATTCACTCCCAATCATCTTGATATTTATTTACCAATGGTTTCAGGACTTGTAATAGGGTTCTATTGAACCTTTCTACCAGGCCATCCGACTGGGGACGATGCGGGTTTGTACGTGTCTTACAGATAGCCAGGTAATTACACATTTCCCGAAACAATTCCGACTCAAACTCCCTTCCTTGATCACTGTGAAGCATCAGGGGAACCCCGAACTGCAACACCCAGCCTCTTACAAATGCTTCCGCACAAGTAACAGCTTTATGATCCTTCAGAGGGAACACCTTCGTATATTTCGTATAATAATTGCACACCACCACCATGCAAGTGTTATCCCTAGGGGTTGTAGTAAACCCACTAATGATGTCAATTGCAATCCTGGCAAAACGTACTCCGAACAGTTCTTGAACCAAGGGATTCTTACCTAACCCCTCTCCAGGCTTATTCTTACAGCAATCAGGACAAGTGGCAATCCACCTAATGGGCTTATTCCACCGAAACCGATTCTTGGCCGATAGTCCATCTCCGATGCATCGGCGACAGAAATAGAGAATCGGAGACGATCGGACCCTTATCGGGTGGAAATCGGGTATCATCGGCCAAGAATCGGGTCCAGTGGAAGAGGTCGTGAAAAAAAACGGAGACCATCGGAATCACGTCGGGAACGCATCGGGAATGATCGCCGACGGTTTCACTTTGGACCCGATTTTTTCTGTTCAGACAGAAAAAATCGGCCAGGAATCGTTTCTATTTTTTGTCGGCCCGGCAATTTTAGTTTCCGGGGAAGGCGGTAGGGGGGCGTACACGTCGCCGATCACATGGAAATCACGTGACCTGCAGTTCGGCAGTACTAGAGGAAAACATCCAAGATGGCTCCACGGCGTGCAACTAAGCGCAAGACGCAAAGAAAACCAGTAAATACAACAAATGACGAGGGGAATGAGGGCCAACAGCCTGAGGATACCTCGAGGAAGGGACAGGGAACACGTTTCACGGCAAGAGGTAGGCCTAGGCTTGAAATAACAAAGGAAGATGAAGAATCTGCTCGACGTCTTCTCGACCGTACTACCGGTAGTAAATCTGGAGCATTGGAGGAGTACAATGAAGACGACGACAATGATGAGCCCCAAGACCTAAGTTGCACACCTTCCTCCCGTTCCAGGGGAGGCTATTCTGACTCCAAAGGTCCCTACTCACGGCTAGGTATGGGTGGCAGCCGCCTAACCAAGAGAAAACTCATCCCCGATTACGATGAAAACAATGAAGATGAAGAGGAAGAAGGCAGTCCTCGTCCTGCCAAGTCTTTTAAGAGCCCCCCTACCTCTGCAGGTACAGAAATCATTATTGATCACGACGAGGATGATCCCTGGTATATGGACCCCGATTATGATTCACAGGAATTTTCTTTGGACAATGAAGAAGAAGAAGAAGAAGACGATCCCCTCCCTACCATAAAGCCACCCAAAAAGAAAAGACCTGTAGCCCCCACAAACTTTGACATGACTAAAAGAAACCAGGAGGAGGTCACTCCTAAGAAGACTGTTAGGGAGGTTAAAAAGAGCCAGTTTACTCCTAAAAAAACTATAGGTCAGTTAAAGTCCAGACCAGATGCCCCTGGAAGTGGCCGACAGTACTTCAAAGACAATGCGGTGTTGGAAAGGTTGTGTGAGCTATGGGAGGCTGTTCCATACCTGTATGACAAAAATCACAAGCTGTATAAGGACCCGACAGCAAGGTGGGCCGCCTTAGGAAAAATTGGCGACGACTTAGGGATACCAGGTAATTTATTCAAGATTTTCAAGAAAATATATTTTATCCTAGACCCACATATTTCAAATCGTCCTAGACAACAGAAAAAATCCAAGATAAAAAAGGGAGAAATAATTCTAATTATTAAAAACAGCTTTCTTTCATTTCTACTTGCTCTTGTGTTTAAAACAAATCTGAATTACTATGAAAATAAAAAAAAATTCTATTTTTTTCAGCCTTCTTTGTGAACACAAGGATGAATTCGCTGAGGACAGACTATCAAAAAATAGTCTCAGGCAAGGTCAAGTCAGGCTCTTCTGCAGCAGACGGGAAGCTCCCATACAAGAAAGAGTTAATTAAGCGGCTTTGCTTCTTCTTGGATCCGTATTGCAAGAAGGAAGCAAGCATAACTAACTACAGGAAGGTAAGTTCTCCCCTTTCTTGATTTTTAAGGCCAATGATTAAAAATCCCAAATAAAATAATCCCCAACAAAAAATTATCCGAAATAAAATAATCCCCAAAAAAGAAATCCCAAATAAAATAATCACAAACAAAATACCCCAATATAAAATTTGATTATCTATTTGCCTGCTACCTTGATCAATTAATCAATCAACGACAATTATAAAGTAATGCATCTTGGATAATTTTTGCTTGCTATTACCCTGATTAATAGACTACCAGGCTATCTTCTCTGCTCATTTACTTTTCCCCCTTTCTTGTTTTTTCAAGCAAACCCAGGTAGAGGAGGAATCACCAGAACAGGAGGTCGACAACGAGGACCAGGACAAGGGCCGTAGTGAGGAGGAAAACTTGGAGTCTGATGAAGGAGGGTTGGAGGAAGCTCATGTAATCCCAGATGAATACGAAGAAGAAGCTGTTTCATCCAGGACGCGTAGTTCTCCCAACAAACAGAACATTGGTAAATCTAAGACCCCCCCCTCTTCTGGCAAGGGCAAAGGTTCAGGTAAAAGCTCTTCAAAAAAGCCAACTCCTGAGGCTACCACTAAACCCCCCCCCCCCCCAGAAGGGCTGGCAGCACAGGCAGTTCGACGGTACAGCGACCCTCCTCCTCTGACGGTCGGAGACATACAGGACAGATTACCTGGCTGACAAAGATAAATTCTATGCAAATAATGAGGAGGTTTCCAATGAATATTTCAGGAACAAGGAGCCTCAGCATCTCCGAGAGAAAAAAAACAAGACTGTCGCCGAGGTCCTTGAAAATCGAGAGCAATATTTTGAGAAGTGCACCAACTCTGTGGTAGAGCTGACCCAGCTTGCTGCAGCACGCCATGCTCAGCCCCCTCCACCTCCTCCTGTGGCAGAACCTGAGACGGAGGACTCCCACTGGAGTAAGATGATCTTGTTCCAGTGTCAGAGAATGAACCAGAGAGTACGAGAAAAGTTTAAGCTACACGTGCACAGCTTGGCTTTAGACGCTGTGAATGGGGACTGGGTCCCATAAAAGACATAAAAAACTGTTTTGCTCGTGACGAATTATCCCAGATTTGTAGTTAAAAGTTATATATCCCAGACATTTTTTATATAGGATCCGAGCGATGATCTCAACCAATATTCTTACTGTTACTGCACTTGACTCAAAAGACTTGAGGATTGCTATATGTTCTGTTCTAGTGCATAAAAAAACAATATGCGACAACAATTTTTCAGGATCGCAGAGATTGAGGGAAGTGTATGATAATATTTGTTGTTGCTATTGTTGTTGCTGTCGTTGTTATTATCTATCAAGGACTGAAGACAAGGCTTGCATAACCTGCTTTGTACTTTCTTGTAGTAGGCGATTACCTCATGGAAAAGGAAAATATTTTTTTTTATTTCAAGGAGAAGTAAAAAGCCTTCTGGTTATCATGGAAACAGACTAGACGACTTTATTTCTAGTTTACTACATGGTTTTATATCAAGTTAAAAGTTGCTTCGTCTGAAAGAGATCATAAAAGTTAAAAGTTCATCCACTGTGGTGTGTTCAATAAAAAGAGGTTTCTACTTTTATAATTAATTCTTCCCTTCAATGACTTTGATAACATTTATATTCTCCATATATATATAACAGAAACAATACATGTCGCTCATAAACCCAAAAGTCCTCATCTCAGATTTGTTTGTCCCCAATAAAATTATCTTGGACATTTTTTGTCAGAGATTAGTCATCCTCCTCTTCCTCAACTTCTGCTACAGCCTCCATCCGCCTTTTGCGCATGTACTTGTCTTGCCATGGTACCTTACCGTGCCTGGAGTTGAACCAGCGGCACAGGCTTTCCCGCATGGCTTTCGCACTCTGAGGCATGTTCCTTCCATGATGAGACCTGTCAAGGCCATCCAGGCCATGATCTTCATCCCGCCACTGTCCAGGATGGACCTCAAGCTCTGGCCCTTCATAGTCGACGGATCCTGCTGGGATGTACTCTGATGGTGCTCGAGTGCGAAGGAAGTTGTGCAGGGAAACTGCTGCCATGGTTACCATTTTAACTCCCTTCGGTTCCATGTCCTGTGTACGCAGGAAGAGGCGGAATCTGGTAGCAAAAATTCCGAAAACATTCTCAGACATGAGACGGCCCCGAGATACTCTGTAGTTGTACACTATCTGCTCATCTCCCTGGTCTTTTACCGCATACGGCTTCATGAGATTGGTTGCTAGTGAGAACGCATCATCCCCTACCATGAAGTAAGGTAGCAAGTCCCGCATGCCATTTATCTTAGACGCTGGTGGTATGTTCAGAGGGTTCGTTGGGTCATTAAGGTCAGCGTAGAGGGGCCCTTCCTTCCATATGCGGGAATCACCTGCCTTGCCTTCTGACCCTATGTCTACATATATGAACCGGTAGTAGGCGTCTATGACAGCCATTAACACTACACTAAAATACTTCTTGTAATTGTAGAAGGTGCTTCCACTCTTCCGGAGTTGGCGAATACGAATGTGCTTCCCGTCCACTGCCCCGATCATGTGAGGGACTTGCCACTCCTTCCAAAATCCATCTGCGATTTCCTTCCATTCCGCTTCTGTTTGTGGGACCTGGAGGGAGGAAAGGAAAGCTTATATAAGATGTAAATTATTTAATATATGTTTCTTGTATATATCCCAGATTTTTTTGTAGCAGACAAGACCTTCGGCTAGGTGAAATCCAAGATTTTATAATTGAAACACTTGATAAATAGAAAAGAAAACAAAGAAACAAACCTTCAAGAAATCTTTAAGAACGGCAGTCAGGGCAATGCAGGTGTCTCTTATTATAGGGTAGACTGTTGACCCCCCCACTAAATGACCGTGGTGTAGAGTTTGACTGCTGTCTCCTACAAAATAAAAAAGAAATTAAGTCAGGTGTCTCAGATAGTTGAAATCCCAATAAAAAATATGCTATATTTAAAACACACATTTTATCATTGATATTCTACCTTTGTAAATTTCACGGGATACTTTTTATATATCATACATTTTATAGAAAATAAAACAAAAGCTCACCTAAAGCCAAATACAGTAGGGTTATGTCTAGGCGTTCCTCTGGCTTAATAGACTCTCTGAAGTTTGTGTCACGCCTGTATATCAGGGGGTAGACCTTGCTCAGGAGCTCTTTGTATTCTCCAGGGCCCATCCTCAGAGTGTGGCGAAACTCATTCACCTCGTCCATCTGAAATTATTTTATAATATTTTTATCGCTGATAAATTTTATCTTGGACAAATAAGGACTCACATCTGTTTTTTTATGACCACGAGCTGCTCTTCTCTTGATCTCTTTAAAATAAGTGAAAACACCACCACCCCATTGAGCTCTACTCCTGTCAGGGGAACATGAAGCCACAGACCGGTACCCCTTGACTCCTACCCCCCCAAGTAAACAAAGAAGACAGAGTAGTACTTACTTCCAGTAGGTCCCTGTGCAGTTTAGTGAAGGTGTTTCGCTGCAGATTGTCTGTCCGGTCCTTCAAGTATGGAGCCACGTGGTACTTGTGCTTCCTCTTCTTGCCCTGAAGTATGTCAGCATCTTCCTCAGCCAGTTTCATGAGCATTAAAGTGGCGTGAGCGACCACGAGCACATCTGTGGGCTCCATCTTGGATTTGCTCATATGGTTGATACTAGGTCATCGCCGATGAAGAGGCCTCTGGTGGAAGAGGGTGGAACCATCCGCGATGACTGTCGGCGATGACAATCCGACAATTTTGTCCTCGGTGGAAGAGTGAATTTTTTGGTGATTTTGAGACCCGATTTCACTGTCCCCGATAAAATTTGACGCGCCCGACAACCGTTGCCGATAGCAAAAACCCACTATTGGGCTGACAATTCTGCTGGTTTTGGTGGAATACCCCCATAGTAAATCTCCACTCATCCCTGGCCAATGGTATCTCCGGCAAAGTCTTTCCAGAGATCTATTCTTCCCAAAATGGCCACTTGTAACGTGGCCATGACAATAATACATAACATCCCGACGCATAGCACTCGGGATGAAAATCTGAAGCACCTTATTAATCGGACTTATCTTCCATCTACATAGAATTCCATCCCGGACTTCCAACTCGGTCCATTGAGCTAAAAATCTCCTCATCTCTCTATTCTCCATACTAATAGCAGGCCTTAGAGGTTTTATCCCATATGGAACGGTTTCCAGGAGCTTCTTAGTGGTAGGGTCTTTATTCTGAAACTGACGAATAGTCTCGGGTGACCACTCAATCAGCGTTTCCGGATGATCCCTATATGTTGTTCTTATATCCGCAATGACCGCGTTGTGCATCCCACAGTCGTCGCAATCCTCCCGGTTACACTTCTTAATGGGCCTCCTACTCAAGGCATCAGCATTCGTATGCTTATTCCCTGATCTATGTTGAATCTGACTGTTCTCCAATCTGAATTCTGAAAGGTGGGCCAACCATCTTCCCATCATTCTTTCGGCATCCTTAAAGTTAAGTAGCCACCGGAGTGATGAATGACCAGTCCGTAACGTAAAATCTGACCCCCACAAGAAATGTCTAAATTTCTTAGTGTACACTACCACCGCCAAGAGTTCCCTCTTAGTGGTACAGTAGTTCTTCTGAGCCTTATTCAGAGTGTTGCTAGCAAACACGATCAGAACCTCAACACCATCCTGGACCTGAGACAGTGCGGCTCCAATGCTGTCGTTGCTAGCATCTGTATCTAAAATAAAGTGCCCCATTGCCGTGGGGTACTTTAACACTGGAGTATCCGTAAATAAATCTTTCAACTTAACAAATGCCTTCTCCTGATCCTCCCCCCCACGGGAAAGGTTCCTTGGACCTTCCGGGTGTCCAGTGTTCAAGGTTTTGTAGGGGAAAACTCAGTCTCGAGTAACCCGGAATAAAATCCCTGTAATAGCTACAAAAGCCTAAGAATGACCTCACCTGCTTAGCAATCACAGGTCTTTCCCAGTTCCGCACACTCTTTTCAGGATCAGCCTTAATCCCTTCCGGAGATATTATTCTTCCTAAATACGTAATGGAATTCCTAAACAACTCACACTTTTTAGCTTTCAGACGCAATCCCTTGGACATTAGTCTTTTCATAACCTCTTCCAAATTATTCAGACACTGACGGAATGTTTTACCAAAAACAATTACGTCATCCAGGTATACCAAGCATTTCTTCCATAACAGATCACTCAACAGAGCTTCCATCATGGCCTCAAATGTGGCTGGCGCATTGCACAGCCCAAATGGCATTACCTTGTATTCAAACAATCCCAAATGACTAGAAAATGCCGTTTTCTCTACGTCACTAGGGTTCATCCCAATCTGCCAGTACCCGGATTGTAAATCCAGGGTACAGAACCAGTTGTTCCCTTCTAACTCATCCAAGGTTTCGTCAACCCTCGGAAGAGGGTACGAATTCTTCATAGTCATTCCATTCAACTTCCTATAATCCACGCAAAATCGGATACTACCGTCCTTTTTCGTGGTCATGACGAACGGGCTGGACCAGGGGCTAGTAGTTGGTACTATTACCCCCTTTTCCAACTGATCAAGAATCTCATTTTCACAAATAATTTTTCTTCTTCAGAGGCAGTCGTCTGTACGGAGTCTTGAAAGGTTCGGCATCTCCGGTATTGATATGGTGTAACACCTTATCATTCCGACCTAGGGGCCCACCCGAGTAACCGAACGCCTCCTCATACTTCCGCAACAGGTTCCGCGCTTCCATCGTCTGGTAACTATTCTCCAAAGAAGATTCCTCAATGATCTTATCGAATTGCTCATTCAGTTTCACCTTTCCCGGTAGAACCACTTCCTTTTCCGGTTTGTTAGCCGACTGGGCAACCATATTTACCAGTGTCATTGCCCCAATTTCCGAACCTTTCATGAGATAGATGGTGTCCATCCCCCGATTCATGACTGGGAGCACATTCCAAAATGGATTCCCCACTAGGGTATCCATCAATTCCAATCCGATACTGGCCAGGTGGACAGGATCCGGTTCAAACAGACTTTCCTGACCTTTCAGAGACCTGTCAGTAGTACATAGCACATCACAGGTAACACCCGGAGGGATCTTAACTGTGTCCACTACGCTGGCTACTGAACTGATCTGACGGAGCAAACATACAACTTGAATATCATACGGTTTCTTAATACTCAAAATGCCCTGACTCGGGTTCAACTCAGCTTCAAAAAGACTCGCGAAGTCCAATCCGAGTATACCATCATCCTTCACCTCAGCTATTATCGGACATAGGACATAGCCCGATCTCCGCCTTCATAAATGTCTTACCAACCACCTGCATATCTGACCCATCGGCCGTACAAGCCCTTACCTCCGTTATGAGGTTCTCAGTCTTGTCAGGCAAGTGGCTGAGGAATCGCTTGGAGACCAATGAGTGCCTAGCTCCCGTGTCTACCAAGAATTCTCCAGTCCGACATCCGAGTGGGGAGGAGTTCCCAGTAAACTAATCAAAATCTTCCGAAATGCCGAGATCCAACCCTCGTTGTTGTATGTGCTTCAAACAGGGGTGATCCGGGGGATGGTGTGCCACACATGCATGTGCGAGTTCCTGAACCGACGGCCCTTCCTCTTCCCTAGTGGTAACTGGTACGTTCTCAATCTCTTTATCAACTGATTCACTAGGGTCTGTGGCCCCGAGAAGAGAGAGGTGATCAGCCTCCCTACCTACTCTGCCAGACGTACTCATCTCGGATTCTTCAGACGATTTACTGTGGACAGTACTGTGGCTTACATTAATTCTATGGGTTGAGTCTTTCACCATAATCCCAACCCTCTCTAATTTTCCGAATTCTCATCTACCTCCTCAACACCAGATACATTCTGAGCTACCGCTTCAGGAGCCCGACAATCATACGCAATATGTCCCATCTTTTGACATCTATAGCATCTGACCCTGGATTTATCAAACCGGGGCCTATTCCACCGATGATTCTCAATCTCCTCCCTAAAAGGTTTCATCATATTCTCCATCATACTTTTCATATCTAGTGGGGAGTCCCGGTTTCCGCCGAACCGGCCTTATATATTGTAATAACCAGAGTCGACACCGTGTATAAAGAATGGAATATAAAGTTACAGCCGTTGTTGTTGTTTTATTTCTTAGGAGCCTTAAGGACTAACAGTCACTGGTCATCAGTTACTTGCTTATACTGATACTTGTACTTATACTGATTCTTTGCTTAGAGACGCCACTCTGTTCGTGAACTAGGACTAGCCACCGAACTCCCTTAAGATAGCTTACACATAGGCCACCTGAGTGTCTGATCGCGTCTGCCATAAAACCACCGGACACCGCGTTTTATAGCCCCCGGCCGCCGACGGTGACATCACAAGGCTGTGACGTCACCGCCGACGCGCCACCTAGCAGTCACCGCGGGAACCGGCCACCGAGCCTCGGTGGCCGCCGCCGAGCCGCCAGCCAATGTTTATTACAATATGTAGTGGTCAGTGAAAACGTCTTCTGGAGACACCGGGATTCGAACCCGGGTCTCTCGCTTGCAAGTCGAGTGCTCTACCGCTGAGCTACATCCCCTGGCCTGACATACCCTGTCACCAACACGGCCCCACTGACATTTCCACCTTCAAACTACCCTGAATCGGTATGGTATACATAGGGGGAGTGACACAACCAAGTGAACAGTCCCTCTGAAGGCTCTGCGCACCCGACGGGGGAACGAACCCCTACACTCCTCCCAACCAGCTTCAACCGTATCCCGCCAGAACCGGTCCTCCAGTCCAGTCTGAACGGTACCAGTACTGAGTCACACACAGCCCATCTGTTTCCAAGTCCCTGAGCACTAGCAAGTTGAAGCGGTTGTCTATACCATACCGGCCCAGGTACCGAGCTCTCTAAAGGTCCCCCATGCGAGGCAGGACCACTCGGTGTCTCCACCACTGTAGTGGTCAGTGAAAACGTCTTTTGGAGACACCGGGATTCGAACCCGGGTCTCTCGCTTGCAAGTCGAGTGCTCTACCGCTGAGCTACATCCCCTGGCCTGACATACCCTGTCACCAACACGGCCCCACTGACATTTCCACCTTCCAACTACCCTGAATCGGTATGGTATACATAGGGGGAGTGACACAACCAAGTGAACAGTCCCTCTGAAGGCTCTGCGCACCCGACGGGGGAACGAACCCCTACATATACAAGGTCACAGGGGTTGGATGGCGACCTCTCGAGTCCAGGCCAAGAAGTCCGGGGAGCAGTGCTGCCACCACTCGCCCGGCGTAGCCGACCTTAGACCTGAGTGTCCACCCCGCTCAGGAACTGACCAACTCGTACCGAAACCATCCTAAAACCGTGCCCCTACAGTATACACTATTACTGCTAACAACTCTCGTTTAGTTGTGCAATAGTTACGTTGAGTTCGACTCAAAGTGTTACTAGCAAATGCTATTGGTACTTCTACTCCATTTTGGACCTGTGATAGAGCAGCACCAATGCTATCATTGCTAGCATTCGTATCCAGTATGAAATGATCCGTTTCATTCGGATATTGTAATACTGGAGTACTCGTGAACAGATCCTTTAGCTTCTGAAAAGCTCAATCTTATTCGTTTCCCCAAGGAAATTTTTCCTTGGCACTTCCTGGAGTCCAATTAACCAAAATTTGTAAAGGATAACTGACTCTAGAGTAATTTGGAATGAAATCCCGGTAATAGGAACAGAATCCTAAGAAGGACCTTATTTCTTAACTGATTCGATTTTATCTGGATCAGCTTTAATACCTTAGCAAATGCATTCTTGTATTGCTCCAGCAATTCAAACAGTTCCTTTTTATGATCAGGATCTTCTAACGGTGTTTCCTCATATAACTTTCTCAAGTCATCTGACATATCCCCCGGATCAGTTACTTCCGGCAACTTAAAGTTGCTGTCCGTAACCGTTTCTGAAAGAGTTATGCTTCCAAAAACATGTCCCTTCTTCAAATAGATGGGTCTAGTACTCAGGTTTGAAACTGATACTACTGTCCAAGATGCATTAGCTACCATTGTGTCTACGGAAGTCAATCAGATACTAGACAGGGCAACTACATCTGGTTCTATCACGGCTGTCTCATTCCTAATAGCCGGATCACTTCTTAGAAGTACATCACAGGCTACTCCTGCAGGAATCCTTACAGTATGAGCCACTGAGGCCATACTGCTCTCTTGTATTAATACACACCTTACTTTCACAGGATACGGGTATTTCGCACTCAGCACCCAAGACTGTGGTTCCAACATCACTCCATATAATGATGCGAAATCTAACCCGAGTATCCCTTCATCTGATATATCCACAATGGCTGCACTCATGACAAAGTCATGTATACTATCCATTTGCAACTTCACACAGGTTCTACCATACATTTGCATTTTACTGCCATCGGCCGTCTGAGCACTACCTCCCGATAGGAGAGTATCATGCACATCCGGGATAAGGTCGTAGAATTTCCTGGAAATACAGGAGTGGCTAGCACCCATATCAACCAGAAACTCAGCAGACCTTCCGTTAACAGTAAGACATACATACCACCGCCTTCCATTTAATAGGGAAGGCGTATCCGTAACAACAGGAATTTCATTGTTCACACCAGGAGTCAATCCACATCCTTTTAGGAATTCCAGACAAGGATGACCCGGGGGTAGGTGGGTACTACCAACCCTGGCTATCTCATAGCTGCCTACCTCTTCACAGATATTGGGTTTCCCCTGTGCACCCTGGGCACTTGATATATCGGGCTCCCTAACCTTCCGGATTTTACAATCCTCACCGGCGAATCTGTTACTACATGCAAATCTGTATTACGGCTGGTGATATGGCAAATAATGTCACAGGGATCCCCTTGTTTGCCCTTCAGGAGACCCCTCTTCAGTTTTCCTTGGTATTTACACTAGAAAAATTTCCTGTGATCTAGGCACAGGTTTCTCTGCCATGCATTCGGCAGCATAATGACCAAGAGTTTGACATCAAAAACATCTCTGAGACTTATCTACCCGAGGGCATCTTAAAGCTCCAGTTAACCATGTAACCAAGGTTTCCACCAGATCCGTAGGGGCAGCAGAAGCCACCACTGTAGGAGGGTTTATTGTTTTGGTTACAGATGGTCGGCAAACAACAGGTTTGGTAATACCTAGTTTGCTTTCGTCTCTTGGACCTATCTTTCGATACCATTTCTAATGGTAATACTTCCCGGCGATCCGAACTGCACCAATATGTTCTCCATTCTCATCGGTGACATATTCATCATCAAAATTAACATCCTGTAGTTCTACAGGAGCTATCTGGAAAGATCCTGGAATCATAGCAGATGCTTCCGCATACTGCATAGGCGCAGCCCATAAAGGGTTGTGAGCTAGACCTACTAATCTCTTCTTTTTGTCATTATTATCTATGGTTATGAAGAGGTCACTGAACAAAGTTTCATCCTTCCATGAGTCCCAGACTACCTGTCTGTGATCATCATCCCGCAATCCTCCATAGAATTGCGTAAACAACTCTTGCAGATAGCAATCGGACGGGCTTTTGACAATAGGTCTTGTAATTCTAAACCGAAGACTTTGTGAGATTCTTTCAGTTTCTGGGTTCTCTTTTTAAAGGTAACCCATGGGTCTTCTCTTACAATAGAACCAAATAGGTATGCAGCACATTCAACCAATTGGTCATAAGTAACGTATCACCCATACACAGCTCTCCATTGATTTACAGCCACTTTACTGCCTTTACTCAACTAGCAAATTAGGTAAGGTAAGGCTTCCTCCTTGGTCCAACCACTACAGTTGACTTCATCTACAAAGGCTTGATACCTATCGTTCCATGGATCATTTGGATCATATGGAGGGGGAATCTGCGCCATTCTCTGTGCAGGATTAGCACATCCTCAAACCTATCTGCTTCTCGCATGCTCCAATTCATGATTTCCATGCCATCGGCACCCTTTCGGTAGCAGCCAATGCCCAAATTTTGGATGCACTGGCTCCTATCAAAGATACTCTGTATTGCTGCAGGCATAGAGGTCCGACGGTTAGGTTTTCTACCGTCTCCTCCAGCTCTGGAGCCACCGGATCCTGGTCCACCTGGATTTCCTCCAGGAGGTCCATTTCCTCCAGCTCCAGGAGAGCCTCCTGCAGGACTACCCGAACCTCCAGAGTAACCTGGGGACCCCTGGTTATAGGACTAGTTTCCTGTATAACCATTTTGGTTTTGTCCCTGGTTGTAACCATTCCCAAAATAGGAGAATCCACCTCCACTAGATTGGGATCTTCCATATTGCGTTCCTGGATAGTAATTACCCTGGCCATATCCGGAATTAGTTCCATCAGAACTTCAGATACTCCTGTTCCACCGGATGCAGATACCAGAACATAAGTATTTTGAGCTACGTTCCCTCTGGGACAAAGCCACAGGTTGAGATGTCATTGGTTGGGACGGTATTGCACCAGGATTAGGTGCTGATGCCTGCACAGTATTTGGACCCAGGTAAGGCTGAGGTAACCTTGGGCCCACTGGAGTACTATGTCCAGGTTGAGAATAATAAGAGGGAGGCGTCAGCAAACCTCTTACCGGTCCTGCTGCCTGAGATACAGGTGGTGGGACTACATTCTGTGTAGTTACAGAAGCACTGGTCTGAGGTGGATTCATCTTATGACTCAGATCAGGGATTGGTGGTGCTTGTCCCCCTGCGGATCATGTCTCGGATTCGCTAGTGGAGGCATACTACTAATAGGTGTTTGCATAGCACTGACTGTTGTAGTCAAACCATCAGATCCTACCAATCCCCCAGAAAGAGTATCATCCGGTTTAGAATATACACTGGAGCTAACATTTCTATCGGCACCATCATTTACAAAAGGATTGCATCTGACTGGTGCAGTGACCTGAGGTTTAGAGGGAGTCACAACGGTATGGTCACAATCGTCAAGCATTTGAGAAACGACATTCGGGTCTATCTTTCCAATAGACTTTTGTGCCGCTTTCACATACTTGTCTAAGGTCAATGCAGTTTCCTGCATATCTTGTATTTCTTTTATCATACCTTCTCTATCTTGTTCCAGTTGTTGATTATAAGTTATAATACCCAACTGGTTAGCCTCATTATCCTGAGCTTGCTTGTTACATTGCTGTTTCAGGTTTTCTAACTCAGTATGATAATGTACAGCTTCACTATTAACCTTTTCACAACAAAGCTGATCATTCACATCTATGTTCTCTTGGATACGAGTTTGACGAGTATCATACTCCTGATTAAATGATTTCCTCATTTCTTGGAGCTTCGCATTCTCATCCTGAAGTTCTTCAGGTACTCTGTCTTCTTGTGTTCGAATTCTTTCTGTAACCCAAAAAGATCCTCTTCTAGTTGCTCTTGTAATGGTTTTTGTTTGACTAATTCGGTGGTTCGGGCCTTACGGATTAGGAAAGAAGAAGTAAGGCAGTGATTCAAGTGTATGCCAACGGTTTAATTCAGGATACTCTACGGCTACCCGGAAGGTGGTGGTGGGGCAGCTAATCTTGATTACAGTACATCTATGAGCTCGGAGGCCTGGAGGGCCTCTGACGTAGCGGCTGAGTCCCGGTCTTTATATATGGACCCTGGTGTTTGTTGCCAGATGTCCCATAGGCCCGGATAGGTGCTGCCACCTACCCGGAACCTTAGGAACACCCAGCAACTCACCTGCAACGCCAGACGGCACCTACATGTATATTATAGTATAATACCTCTACACTACTCCCCCAGACATTAGACAGGAGTTATAACTATCATAGTATATATTATATAGGGATAACATTACATTATGTCTTACCTTAATAATAGAGGTATAACCATAGATATAACAACAACATTTTAAAAGTATCATATGAGAAATATTTAACATACTCGATAGTATTAATAGTTACGAATAATGATTAGGAAGGTTGATACAATTCGACAATGTGGATAATAACAGATATATGAAACGGATCTGTTTAAGTGTTGAATAAACCACATATTAATACACTAATGAGTTTGTTCTTATAACAAACATGATATGTATTTAGTCTTGATAAAGACTTTAAACGTAACCATAATATCTAATGATACTTTTAGTTAGATTATATTTCTATAGTAGAAATATTCGACACGATACCATTTTAGTTTTATACACTTGAAAAATTACAATTATTTTACAATCTCATGCATCTAAATTACTATCACCAGCACCAGATAATGATATGTCATAGATAGATAATTATGACAATCTGGTGTATTATAACCTATATCGGATCATATCAAATATTATAAGTGAAGATAGATCCGGTTATTTTATAAACCCGTAAGACAATTATAATGGTACATTAGTACAGGTATAAAATGATAGTTATATGAACATTTGAATAGTGATAAACACAATTCGCATGAGAACATTTATACAAAATATAAGTATATTGTTGTGCGTAGTCTAGGAGTATGTCCGGTGTGGTGTGCAGAAGGAAGTGTGGTCAGCTAACCACGGGGTGGAAGTGCTATTGTCTATTGGATCCTAGATATAGAGATATATAAATACACGGTAGTTGATTAGGGGCAGCTACCCACAATCCTCTAGGTGTGCTATTGTTCGTTGAAATAATCTGAATGTTGTTAATATGTAGTAATAGTAGTCCTTTTTGGTGTAATTGACAAAGTGATAGTCCAAAAAGTAGATCCGGAAGTAGATAGGTAACAGTAGTAAGTCCATCCGGTAAGTAAAACAGGAACAGGTAACAGTAGTAAGTCCATCCGGTAAGTAAAACAGGAACAGGTAACATCAGGCATCAGGTAACAGGTACATATCCACATCCGGCAGTATTCCTAGCAGCACAACTACTATTCGGATCCGTAGGGAATTCATAATCCAAAACAGAAACATCAGGAGATAGGTGTCATGCTATATCCTGATAAGGCTAACTGTGGTTATAAAAGAACCCGGAACACATAGAATAGACTTAAGTGTTATTTGTATAGGAACATCAGAAGGTAGATATTCTACCTTCTGCAAACACTAAGTCTGGTTGTAAAATGAGACAGTAGAGAAGAAAAAAAATTATGAGGGAAACCCGGAACACACTAAGTGGATTTCTAAGTGTGTTTCTTCCTTAGAAGGTCTAGGGCCGACTCGGGATTGATTGATTGATTGATTGTTTAACGTCCTAAGGCCGTAGGCCTCATGGGACTGCCTCATTGGTTATCAGACATTTAGTCCATTCTTTTCTCAAACTTAATTTGCACGTGTGTGTGTGTGTGAGTGTGCGCGTGCGCGTGCGTGTGTTTGGGAGTCTACTTGTAGCAGTGGGACACGGCTCATAGCAGTGAGACACTGCTCGTGGCTCAAGGCCCATCTTTATCGTGCTGCCTCACCCAGATGCTGTGCTGCAGACTGTTGACACATCACCTGACCAGTCCATTATCCTGACACCGGCCGGACAGTCGTGGTTCTATACCAATCGGGCCAGCTTACCACGGACTGATGAGTATAGAGAGCCACTTTCCAACCTACCTGCAAGATTACTCTTCCAGCCGGGCTGGAGGACCATTCCCCCAGCCCACCTGACCGATACTTGAGGGGAGGTGTTTCCCCCCCACTTGAGAGCTTCTCGAACATCTTCACTTCTCTGAGGAAGGTCAGAAGTTCTTTCTTACCAGTGCTGGTAAACACACTGTTCATGGACAAACCATGAAGGTGCTTGTCCCTACTCCTCTTTGTTGCCTGACATGAGGGCACCAGGTGTTCCATTGTCAGAGGTACTTGACATCGCTGACATGCGGGTTGGTTTTTACCCTTCATGAGGTGTCCATGAGTCAGCAGTGAGTGACCTATCTGAAGACGGGTCAGTCTTGTTGATTCCCTCCTGGTCAGGCCAGTGTGGTCATGCTCTTTGCCAATCGAAGGTTCAATGGCTCTGAGCTTGTTGTTGTGGTCAGAACTCCATCTTTTCTGCCACTCTTTCTTTATGAACTCCTTGGCCATAGGGAGCAGGGGATGGGAGCCAAGCCGGGTTCCCGGCTCAGGGCTTTCTTAGCTGCATGGTCTGCAGCTTCGTTCCCCTCTATCCCAATGTGGCTGGTTGGTCTTCATGAGAGTTTACCTTGATGGTGCTGAGTATCACCGGAAAGTGGTCGCTTTGCAGGGGGTCTGGATGCACTCTCCAGTTATAGTCACCATCGATATCTGGATGACAGATTGTAAGGTCTAAGGCTGATTTTCTGCCTGATCTACAGAGAAAGGTTGGAGTCCCTGTGTTGAGTAAACATAGTGACTTTTTATCGAGAAGATTCTCAATAGTCCGACCTCTTCTGTTTGTGCGGTGTGAACCCCAAATTGTGCTGTGAGCATTGAAGTCACCAAGCAGAATGTATGGGGGAGGCAGTTGTTCCACCAGCAATGTTAGTTGCTCGTACATGACTCTCTCATTAGGTGGTAGATAGAGAGAGCACAGTGTGACAGAGGTGTTGATCGTCACTCGGGCTGCAACTGCCTGTAGATCCGTATTTAGTCTTATTTCGGTTTGGGGGTATGACTTGTTTATCATGAGAGCTTCTCCTCCTGATGCCTGGTTGGGATCTGGGATTTTGTTGTAGCTCTTGTAATTTGCAAGTCTAGGTATTTGACCTGGTATGGTCACTTTCAACTCCTGGAGGCTCAGAGCAACTGGGTTGAGGTCTGCCACCAAGATGGGCAGTTCTGCTCTGTTTGCTCTGATTCCTCTACAGTTCCATTGGATTATATTACACCTAACGTTCGCCATATTGGGGTTAGGTGTGTCTATCAGAGGCCATAGCACAGCTTTTGACCCTTGCCTGGTGTTATTCCCCATCTCATCCTCCAGTGCATCTCTCTGGGAGGCCGGAGTATCCACCACCCCCACGGTGGAAGTAGAAGGTGAAGATTCCGCTTCCTTGTCAGGAGAACGGGGTTCTTCCTCACCCTCAGAGCCGGATTCTGCAGGCTCCACCTCGGTGGAAGACGGTGGAGCCTGCAGAATCCGGCTCTGAGGAGTGCCGTCCCATTCGTCAATGTCGACCCCGAACACCCTCATGAACTTAGTGTTCAGATTGGTGTTTCGGGTGATCTCCTCCTTTACACGCTTTTCTAGAACGTGCACATCCATAGCTGCCTGTTCTTTTGCAGCTATAGCTTCCTCCTCACGAGCTTTTACTTCGTCTCGGATTACGGATTCTAGGCGTTCCTTCTCAGCATTGCCTACTTCCTTCATACACATGAGAGTGTCATTCAGAAGACCCTGATGGAATTCTGTAGCTCTCTCCTTGACACATTTCTCCCAATGGGTGTAGATGGCCTTCTGCACATCAGCCTCCCCTTGGCTTGACTTCTCAAACCAGATTTCAGCGTTACCGGTTTTAATGGTAATCGCATCCTTCGGTTTGACGGGTATTGCAACACTCTTGGGGGGTGTTGTCACTACAGGAGCAGTATTTCTGGATGTTGGGCTTCCGGACGTTCCCGTAGGTGCCATAGGGACACAGTAACCGGGTGGAGGGTTCTGTTTCAACCCCATCTGCATGTACAACTGTACCTGCTCAGGAGACACGACACCTGGAGCTCCGGCGACTGCAGGTGCTGGGGCCTTTTTGGGTACAAGGCGACCCCCTTTCCCGATGACCAAGGTCTGGCTTTCGGGTCCAGGACCTTGTGACATTGACGGGAAACTGTCTTTATCCAGCTTCCCCAGTTTAGCTGCTGCCCAAGCGTAGCCGGCAGGGCCAGGTTTCTTGAATACAGGAGTACTCTGGCTCTGTTCGTGTGGGTGACGTGCCAGGGGGGATCTGGAACGATTATCCGCCCTGGACTGGGTACTAGGTTTACTCTGACAATTACCGGGTCCACCCCAGCTCTGGTCTCTCCTGATTCTATCTCGCGCTTACCATCCTTCCCGGACTCTTCGCATCTCTGCCAAATACTCTCATGCATATCCAGTTTGCCCTTACCTGGAGTCAGGACAATCTCAGCTCGTAGTTTTCGAATCCTTGGATTTTGGAACCTCACAGAGGACTTGGTCCCCTGGTCGGATCTTTGTCCAAGCATCCGAGCTTAAACTATCGAACTCTTTCCTGAGTTCCTGATGCAGCTCCATGATCCGTTTACAAGCTGTATCGAGACCTTCAGCATGTCCCTTCTTCTGGTGTCTTGCCAGATCGCTACGCCGGTTGTAAGTGACCTTCGTAGTGCATTTCTTCCCCTTCTTACCATAACTCGGGTCACAGATGTAGACCGGGTGATGGTGGAAGTGGGCCTCTACTAGATGTCTCTGGAACCGGGCTGAAGTACTCCAGGTCCGGACCGAAACATCACTCGCATCCTGGCAGATGGAGAAGGGACAGTACTTTTGATCGTCACGGTACCACTTCTCAAGTGCCCAACGTAGCTTTCGCCTCTGGGTATAGGTATAATACCCGTCTGTATGGTTCAGCATCAGCCACATCTTGAGATAGGCCTTGCTTGGATTGGGATCCTCGTCCGTAAGACGCATCCAATCTTCGTCATCTGATTCCCCATTCTTATTAACGGGATCGGGGCAGGCATACAAAGTGGAGCCGTCTTTCTTTACTCCATATGCACAGTCTTGGAAGCAGGTGGGTATCCAGGTCTTAAAACCAGACTTGGCTTTAGACCAATGCTCTGCTTCTATCTGAGTAGATGGGACACTTTTCTCATCATACTCTACTGAGGATTCGTCTAAAGAATCCTCATCCGACGAGTCCACCTCCATGGCGGCACTCGAACTGCAGGCACCTGAGGTACTTGGCTTCTGTTCGGCTTTAACAGAATTGGGTAGATTCTTAAGCCGACGTGAGGCAGACCTCCTGTTCTTTGACACTTGCCAATCTTCCGGATCCGAATCCTTGGCTCCAGGTTCGGCCTTTCCAGCAGGAGAAACCTTACCCGAGGTGCTTGGGGTTTCCAGATCCACAGGTTTTCCGGTAGAGCCACTAGAGGCGGATTTAGGAGTATCCAAGCCTCTAGCATCTAGTTTCAAATCGGGAATCGGGGGAGCGGTTACCTTTACTACCTTCTCCTCAATTCGTGCTTTATTGCGAGCCTCATCCTCAGCTGCCATACGACGTTGGATAATCATATGGAGAGCTGCGTAACGGTCCAGTTCTAGGAGGGAGGAGTTCCTGACCTGGGTAACTTCGGCTTCTACTATATAGTAACCGTCGTCCCACTTTTTGAATGAAGAAGCGGCTTCTCTGAACTCCCTCATAGTATGAAGGTCATGCTGGATAGTTCTAGGGTGGGGGTAAGTTTGGCCTTGGGAATCAGAAACACAACCCACCCAGTTAACATTTTCACGTGTTACATGCCACTGAGACCTATCAGGCTTGGGATAGGCTCCCAGCTCGAAGGTTCTGTTCGCTTCGTGAACCGACTCTCGGAAGGAAATATCTACCATGAGTCCTCGCTGGAACCAGTCCAGTCCGTAAGCCACTCCAGTGGCGTCCTCTCGAGTTGGAGCAGGTGCATCACATCCTCGATAGCATCTCGGATCCATTTTAACTGGAGATCCATCAGAGTGCACTGTCTGTGCCTGTAGCTCCGGATGGACGTACAGGTACCTTCCATCGTAGAATGCTGGGAACGGGTTATCCTGGATCGGTTCCGTCTCCCTTACTTGGTCTTTGGATCCGTCTACCTGGGTAGTTTCGGATCCGGTTGCACCTAGCTGTACTTCTACTGACTTAGAAGCGTCTCTAGATCCCTCGGCAGGAAGTGGTGAAACTGGCTTTTCTGGCTCATTCAAAGAAAATGAAGCTAGCTTGTCCTCAAATGACCTATCAGCAGATTCATCCACCTCCATCAGGTCATTATCTGCCTGTGTTACAGGTGATAATGCTTCTGGAAAAGCATCTGCAGACGGAGTCAACTTATCCGGGTCACTGGATAGCTTGGCTACGGTTACGGATTCCTCAGCCATGACTGAAGGAATCTACACGGGAGTCCAACACTCCTTTTCCTGACTTAACGGCGTCAGGGGTCGACACAGATCGGAGCCGCCTTCCTAAGAATCGACTCTGTTGGTGGGGGGGCAAACTGTTTAGAGGTAGAAACCTGCAGATGGACGATCGCTTGTCCGCCTTGATCCTTACCAAAAAACAATATGGCGACACGCCAGCTTCCGTGACGTCATTTCCACGCTTGCGAGCGGGGTCATGAGAGGTCAGTCAAGACTGGACGCGGTGACGTCATGCGGCAACGCACGTGCTACGGACGGAACATAAACTGAATGTTTTTAGTTAATTATCGCTCATGCTGTCGACTCATCTAGGAATTTAAGTGGAGTTTATGGAAAGCTTAAGCAAATCCACTGGATTATCCGTCCACTACCCACTGGTACATCATACAGCGACAACAATCAGACCTTTCGAGTCAGTTGTTATTCTTTCAACCAATCCATCACTCAATCCATCACTCTGAGGTCTGTATGGGTTGGTTCTAGTTTTGCAAATAGCTAAGTATTCGCACATTCCTTGCCAGAGATTCGATTTCTCTACCTTGGTTACTGTGTAGCATAAGTGGTACACCAAAGGTCAGTACCCAACCTTTTACAAAGGCTTCGGCACAAGTGACTGCTTTGTGATCCGGTAGTGGGAGAACTTTAGTATACTTCGTATAGTAATCACACACTACCATCATACAGGTATTATCATTAGCGGTTGTGTTGAACCCACTAATGATATCTACTCCAATTCTCGCGAATCTCACTCCGAAAAGTTCCTGAGATAGGGGAAGCTTGCCCATCCCGGGTCCGGGTTTGTTTTTACAACAGTCCGGACAGGTGGTTACTCATCTTTGCAAATCTCGCGACATGCCGGGCAAATAGTATTTTTTAGAAAGTCGTGCTAATGAGCGTTTCCTTCCAAAATGACCACTGGTCTGATGGCCATGACAATAATACATGATGTCATGCCTCATTGCATGTGGTATAACCACTTGTATGAGTCTCTCACCATTATTACATGGCTTCCAACGGTATAACACACCTTTCCGGACTTCAAGCTCTGTCCATTGAGGAAGAAACCTTCTCATTTCTCGATTTTCCAGGGAGACCTCAGGTCAAACTGGACGTATACCCTTAGGTACCAATTGCAGTAGCTGTGCAGTTATCGAGTCAGCTCCCTGGAACCGTCGTTGGTGATCCATAGACCATTCCAGTATGCTGGCAACTAGGGGTTCGAAAGGTCTACGAATCCCTGCTAAAACTGCTGTGAGCCCCACAGTCGGTACAATCCGGATTATCACATTTCTGAATTGGTATTCGAGACAAGGCATCAGCATTTAAATGCTTCACTCCGGGTCTATGCTGAATTTGGCGATGTTCTAGCCCATATTCGGACAGATGGGCTAGCCATCGACCCAACATTCCTTCAGCATCTCTGAAGTTCAATAACCATCTTAAAGAGGAATGATCCGTAGGTAAAGTAAAGTCAGTCCCCCATAAGAAGTGTTTGAACTTCTTTGTATATACTACTACTGCTAACAGTTCTCGTTTAGTCGTGCAGTAGTTTTACTCAGTGTATTGCTAGCAAAAGCAATAGGTTGCTTGCGAAAGGGCAGCGCCAATGCTATCATTACTAGCATCCATATCCAGTATGAAATGATCCGTCTCATTCAGATATTGCAATACGGGAGTACTCGTGAACAGATCCTTTAGCTTTAGAATAGCAGATTCCTGTTCATGCGTCTGTAGGGGTATGGTATTTACACTTATACGTTCATGTACCCGTGGGACTCAGACCTAGGTCTTCGGGTGTAGTGGGGGAATCCGGATGGCAGGTGGCAGCACCTGCCTCTGGGTTCGTATCCATTACACCAGGGGGCCTACCACTCGTCCGCCACACGTCACGTGGCCGGTCTGAGTTTTGCGGGATTTTCCCCTATATAAGGGTGGTTCTACCCCCATGTTCTCCAGTAGTGGTTTTACCCACTGCTCAACCAGGTCGTTACCCGAAAGGGTAACCCAATGCCCTAGCAGCATGTAGTCCTCTGAGGCCGTGATCGTATGTAACATAAGCTATGGAATAAAAGCTCGGTTGCCTACCCGAAAACTTTCTCTCTCTTCGTTATGATTACTTAATCTAACTTAACGAGACGAACCACTACACTGGTGCCGTGACCAGTTGGTCTTCGGGTAAGCGCAGTCAGAAATTACTGAGCTGAGCCCAGTTAGGGGAAATGGCCCAAATCATGAGCTAAAAGTCACCATCCCAAGGTACGGAGTGAAGAGATCCACAGGAACACTACCCTGATGGGTTAGCGGATGTAAGAAAAAACTTACATGACGAACTGGAAGAATTTGGAGATTCCTTATTCATGCCAGGAGGTACTTTGAAACCTGCACCTATGCACAAAAGTACCGCTCAATTTGGTCATCTACCATTTGAGGTACCGAAGCCTAGTGCAGGTATGTTTGAAACTCCATATAGTTCTCGAATTAAACACCAGAAATGTGGATTCGAAAAGAACAAAATGGACGAGCTTGAAGACATGAGAGCTGAATACGCGAAGATCCAAAAGGATCTTATTACACTGACCGGGACTCGAGACAGAATTCTGACTGAAAACAAACAGTTGATGTCAGAACGTCTTGATTACGATCAGAGTTGTAGACGCCAACAACAACTGTTGTTGGATCGAATCGAGAAGGAAAAACAAGATTTCCAACTCCAGCACGAACAGTATCTTGATGCACTATACACGGCAGAGTTGAATAAAACTAAACAAGAGTTAAATTCAACTCAATTGGCCCATGGCAAGTATCAAGAAGAGCTGAAGAAAATAGAATCAGCCTTCAAAGATGCACAAAGTACATATCATAAACAAACCGAAGAGCATGAAAAACTCAGAGGTCAATGGATACGTGAATCCACAAACTTGACTGCTAAGCAGACAAAAATGCTGGATGATTATTCCAAACTGGAAGCTAAAGCTATCCAGATGTCAAAGTATCTAGCGGATACTGGTCGTGCAGTAGGCACTCTTGAACCAGACTTCACTGTTTCAGGAATTGCCCTAAACACGACGTGTAACCAGATGAACTCTCTTCTCTCTGCCTGCCGTGCCACCTTCCCCCTTATCCTCCTCCTCTTCCTTCTCTTCCTTTTCTGCCGTCGGTTGGTTAGGGTGGTACCACCCTAAATATGCGCTGCGACCCGAAAAAATCCACTATCGCTGACACTTGACAAAATATTTCAAATACTTAAAATTTCCTCAGAACTAAGCCAAATATACCAGATTGTAGCTTTTGAAATGGCAAAAATCATACACTAGGTCTGTCATAACAAAGTGCAATCAGATTTTTCGCAAATCGCCATGGAAACCACCGATGTGATTTTGTGGTCTGCCACCTGAGTCACTACACATCTATCATAGGTCCCTTTGGTCCGCAGTAAATGATCTAAATTATTTTCATTCTTTTCCAATCTTTTTTTAAAAATATTCTCCAAGCCTCCAGGATAATTTTAATGCCAATATATACATAGACAACCTGTTTAGAACCCATTTTATAGCCCTAGAAGTGAAAATTTGACTGTATTTAGTGCAGGACTTTTACCATTCTACCCAGAAGTAACCTGATTTAGGGTGAATCCTCCAGATGGCGTCTCAGTCGCAGCAGCAGGAGTTTGTGGACTTTCACTTTCAGGACCAGCAGGAGGAATGGTTTCAGTCGGTCCCACAGGGTCGACATGACGTAGGTTTTTTGTTATTTTTACTCCTCTTTTCAAAGCAGATTGGGCTGATAGATTCGACGTAGAGCTTGACGATCTACTGAAGACACTATGGGCTCCTGGTTTTCCCAGAGGAAAAAATTCTCTTCTGCGTTTGTTTAATAAAGCTACTACAGTGCGGAGGTTGTTTTTCAGGTCGTTTTCTCCCTCTGCCAAGAGAATGGCTTCTTCTTTGACGTTGTACCACGTGGTAGGACAGGTTATTTCTTGAAGAGCACACTCTAACTGAGTAGGAGAGTTAATGTATTCTGCCAAAATTGTGTTGTAACTAGTTAAAGTGTTGTCAGGAAACACGTTCATAGACGAGTTACTAGGTAAAGTTAAGGTAAACGCCATTTGTCTATGTTCTTGACAGGTTCCCAAGAGTTAAAATAGTTTTACTATTTTTTCTATGTTGTAGCGTCTTCCGTGACGGACTTGCACCTTCTGAACTTTAGGTTCGTAGAAGCTTCCTTTTATCTCTTCTCCAAGGAGATCTTTGAGGTGGTACCCTTTGGGTGAAATATCGTCCACTGTGTATGTTTCCTCAGTCCAGTTAGGTTCGTACCCTCTGTTGAATGTTTTCTTTGTTTTCAACATTCGCACTTGATTTTTTTCTCTTCAACTGAAGGACAGGAACTTTTTTCTTTTGAGGTTGATCGTACAACCTGTAAAACAAGAGCTGAAGGGGCAGCTCCTAAGGTTTTGTGGTAAGTTAGATTGTAGGACTTAACCAAGTCGGGCAGCAAGTCAACCCATTTGTAGTTATTGAAATGAGAGAAACATCTCCACATTTTTCCTTGTATAGTACAGTTAAACCTTTCGGCTAAGGCACACTTCACATCGTCGTTTTCTCCTGTGAAAAAATTGATGTTTTGATTTTCACAGTTTTTTTTTTAAAATTTGTTAACGAACTCTTTGCCCTTGTCAGTTTGAATTTGTTGAGGTTTTCTTTCTTTGCTCATTTTTTTGAAAGCCTCTGTGACGTCATCAGCTCTCTTACTTTTCACAGGTTGTCCAAAACCATACCTTGAAAACACATCTATTCCCGCTAGAATGTACTGGTATCCTTTGTTTTCCTTTGAAAATTCTCGCATGTCTATGAGATCAAGTTGCCACTGTTTGTCTATGCCCCATGTTTGTGTTTTTCTTCTAGGAAATCTTCTCTTGTAAGGTTTGTGTCTGGTGTATGCGTCTACATCTTCCAAAGCTTGTTCTATGTTTTTTTTCTTTGTTTTCTTGAAGTGATGACGTTGAAGTTTAGATACACTGGTAAAACTTCCAGGTTGTTCAGGATCTGTGTAAAACCTGAGGACATCTTTCTTCAAAGCCTTGTGTGCCATATAAACTTACGTCCAGTTCCTTTTTGACTTACTTTCCTCTTCTTTATAGGGGATGCTCTCTTCAAGGGACTGGCAGCAAAAGAAGGACTGTGTCCTGCAAAAGCCGACTTGTTTTTGACAAATTTTAAGGTGGGGTTCAACCTTTTAACTGCTCTTATGAAGACCTGGCTTCCTTTAGGTTGGTCCTTTTTCAACGACTTTGGTCTGGCAGCAAAGCTAACAAATCTGTTATGTCAGTTCCAGGCACACGTTCCCCGTTGACATATATTTCTCCGTCTCTGTTCCAATTCAATATCTGACGAGATAATTCTCTGTAGAGATTTTTAGCAGTCGTTCTGTAAGTTGCGGGTATTCTTTCTTTTATGTTGGCGTCCATACCCACTGTGTTGTCTCTTGCACAAGGTCCAGGTACTTCCCCCCCTTTGACTTCGTCTACACTCTCTCCGTCTGAATCGTCAGGAAGTTGTGGAACGTCTCTAGTCTCTGTGAAAGTGTCGTCGTCGCCGTCGTCGGTGTCTTCTAAAGTATTGTTCATACCCCTAGCTGCTGCTGCTGCAGATCTTTGTCCTACTGCTCGACCAGGATAGGGCCCTTCCCTACGTTGTCCTAAGGCCTTGGCTTTTTTAGTTAAAATTCCCGACTTTATCATAAGTTGATTGTACTGTCTTAACTTTTCCTTCAGTTTGAGGTTAGGAGAGTTGAGCACCTCGTGTGCTTTACTTTGAAGGTGGTTTAGGACTTGAACCAGGCTGGAATCAGGAGTTAAACCTTCTCTTAAAAGTTGAGTGCTGTAGTACTGGTCTTGAACACTAGGTCCAGGCTGGGGAGGAGAGGTAGGAGTAACAGGAGAAGGGTTTTTTTTCTCGGGGAACAAGATCCGCCCTTATGAGGGCCATCCTTGAATAAGACATGATTCTTATCGACGTGCTCCTATGAGACCTGTTATCAGGGGTAAGGCTAGACCCAAAATGGTTCCCAAGAATCCACCCTTTTGCTCAAAGGTTTTCCTCTTCTGCTTTACGGTAGCCTTGTGCCTTGTGACTGTCTTCAGTTCTTTCTTGTAGGGTGATAAACGTTTAACTGCGTCTGATTCGTTACGCAACAGGTTTTTGTTCATCACGTTGACACAAATTTGACTCATCAACCTGATGACCTCATCGCTGAGACCTTTAATTATGTGGGAACACTCTGCCGAGGAACACTTGGATATGTGTTTCAACAAGTGGAAATGTTTCCTTAAAATTTTAAATTTTCCTCCAGAAGCAGATCTTTTGGTCACCATTCTATCTTTTTCTTTTCGAAGCTGAAGCTTGAGGAATGAAAACCAAGGTATTCCAAGGAGTTGTTATACTGTTCCTTACCCTGAGCTCGTTAGGTGTGCTCTGCTTAAAGTCCAATAGGATGTATGAATGCTTCTCTTTGGTTTCTGAGTTATATACCTCCGTCAAAAAGGATTTCTGTCCAGGAAAGGCCTGTTTGCTGATGTGTCCTATTTGACTCATGTCTCTAGGGTTTTTAAAAACAACTAGGTAGTGTGCATTTAAGCTCAACATTCTGAAGGCAGGATTGTTAAAAAACAGGTTTTGTGTAATAAAAATTACACTTAAACTGCGATGGTGAGAGCCCACAGTGAAAAGCTTCATTATGGTGGGAACGTACTCGGGATCCATAAGGTCGTCTATTATGACCAGTCCATGTTTAGTCACGTCTCTTTTATCCTCAAACAAAAAGTCTTCTGAAAGAAGACCTTTGTTAAACTTAACCCCCAACTTTACCATTTCATCGAATCCATCTTGCCATTTACTGTAGCAGTAGTATATGTCGTGTATTTTTGGAGTTACAAGCTCGTCTACACCTTTAATCAACTTGAAAACAAGTTGACTTTTTCCACAAGAAGTAGGTCCAGCTATGATCATAGTGAAGGGGCTTTGTAGACGTGGGTCAAAAATGATCTCCTTTTCCTTGTGATCCATGTTGGATGAAATCTTAAACCAAAGTGACCAAAGGATCCACCTCAGCCTCTTTTAAGTGAGAAGAGCCCTCTCGTAATCCTTCCACGTTAAGAGCTACGTCAAAAAGCCCCATGTTGTTCAAACTTGCTATAAGACAACTTGGATGAGATATTTCTCTATGCTTCCACACCATCAGGACTTCGAAAACAGGATTTGTGACACCTTTTCTCCCTGGAACAGGGGAGGTAATCACATCAAGTTCATGCTCGGTTAACCCCAGTTGTCTTCCCAGTTTTCTCCAGTCAAGCATCTTTAACTTGTCTGCCAGGTTCACGAACAAAGTATCAACTTTCCACTCTTCTGGAGGTATTTCACAATGGTCCACTACGTCGTAATACTGCATGTACCATCTGCAATATTCAGAGAGATCGTAACGACCTATGTCACTTAACGCATGTCTTAATACCATCCACTTGCAACGCACATTCTTTCTGTTCCATGATATAAGCATTTCTCTCCCCATAGAACGAAGAGATGGTGTTTTTTCCATGTAATCCATCAAACTTAGTCTGAGTCCTAGATAAACCCCTAATCGAGGGTAGTCTTTTTTTGATATTTTTTCACTGATCTTGAATAACAACTCGTCCGAAAGGTGAAACTCCATAGCAGCCAAAAAAGGTATTTAGGAAGTTAGGTAGGTAGGTAGGTAGGTTATGACAGGCTAGGAAGCATACAGTAAACTTATATAGGGTAGGGTAGGGTAGGGTAGGTGGGTGGGTAGTTTAGGTGGGTGGGTGGGTTAGGCGGGTTATTTGGGCGGCCAGCCCGGGCCAACAAGCCCCAAACCCCCCATACTTGAGGGGTGCCCCCACCCCCCACCCCATAGTTTTTTAAGCCCACCCCAACCCATTCCTACCCTACCCTACCCTACCCTACCCTACCCTACCCCTACCCTATATTATCCTACCCTATTCTACCCTGTCCTATCTTACTCTACCATAACGTTCCCCCTCTTTAGGTCAGCCTGTAACATCGTTCTTCATTCGTTTAAATTTGTTATGATATTGAGTGTAAAGCGAGCTGATTGTGGTGAAAACAGTGAGTAAGGGAGATAAGCTGGGTGCACCACATAGCCAGATAAAACCACACTTTTTTTTTCTCCTCCACACTGAAACGATCCAGGGACGATGATGGGATGTGAAATATGGGGCAGGAGGAAAACAAAGTTTTGGTTTCTAAGCACTGAGCTAGAAGGTCCAAAATAGACATGAAGAAATCAAGACGCTGGTTAAGTTGGCGGGTATTTTCTTTGGCGTGATGCTCTTCTGCCGCTTTCAATGCTTCCAAATGGAAGGGGTTTTTCAGTGGGCCCTTTCCCTTTCCTCCATGTTTCAGGGCATAACCCAAGGTTTCCACCGCTGAAAATTTTGACAAGTTATGTCTCAAAACCATTTTCCTCAAGGTTTTTCTGTCTTTGGATGTAAAACTTGATTCAACTGAAGAAAAAACTAAGTTTAATTTTTTCCGGTGAAGAACAGTTTCTTTCAAGTATTGCACACATAACTGAAACAGCTTGAAGAGCAACATATAATTTCCTTTCTTTCCCTAACGTACGTCAGAACTTGAGTGTCGTCGGGGTGACGTTGTTCTAGTACACGCTGCAGGGAGTAACCCGACATGGTAGGGCGAAGGTTGTTGTGTCAAATGATGGTTTAGTCCCCGTTTACCCTTTATAGGAAACCTGTCAGTCTTTCCTTATTGCACTTTTCTGAAATGATTTATTGCTCAAGGACGAAACAAACGTCAGGGTCAGTGCCTGAGCATGTTGAAAAGAGGGGAAAACATGTGGAAGGGTGGGTTTAGCCCAGGGGCCTTACCCGGAGGATCATCGTTTATTTCTTTTCAGTTTTATTAGGAGGACCAAAAATGAGATACGGGGTAGGCTGTTACGACCTTGAGCTGACCTTTTTCATGGGAGGCAGTTATTTCAGTTATAACTCTCACAACATGACAGCACCCACGGTAATTGTGTCCAATCTCTGTCCTGAATCCTCTTTCATAGAAAATTTTTGAACCTAGAGAGTGTGTAATTTTGTCTGGGTGAAGTAAAGTGGCTTTAATTAAAGCCTTCACCATAGTAGAATCGATGAAAACTGAATTACCAGGTCCTCCCCCCAAAGGTTGATCCCTGAGAAAAAATTTTTTTGAACTTCCAGAGGAAATGGAATGCCTCGACATCAAGTGTACCATGGCACCATGTCCCAAAAGAACACCTGAAAAAAAACTTTCCCCATTTTCTGAGATAAGTTTTTTCACAGAGGGTCCACTAGGAACCAATGCAGTGGTTTGGTTGTGCAAGAAGCATTGTTTGAAGTTACAGTTAGGAGGGATGTAAAGATCCCTGTTGAAATTTTCAGGACAGAATTTCCACACAGCCCACACCTTACCTTCTTCTACGCCCCTCCTGATGTCTGAAATAAACACCTCCTGACGCCTTTTGTGACCTATGATCAAAGACAAAGGCAAAGGACAAAAGTTAGCCATGTCTGCTTGAGAGAAGCTCGTTTTGAAAAATGACGAATGGTCTGCGTTAATCACAAAACGGTTACAACGAGATTCGTCTTACACGCCTAACCCTGAACGTTGACTGAGCGTTATCACGGTTTTTTATTTGAGTTAAGCTTTTTACTTTTTTCCAAAACAACGTTGTCTGAGCGTAAATCATACTATGAATGGAAAAGCACGGTTATCTACGACTCATGGACATGGTTGTATGTTATCTGAACGACAAGGGAACGTCCCAGGATCGTATCAGGATAGTTACTATAAAGAAGGCTTGAGCTGCTCGATCTTCATCAAACCTTTTCTGACGTTTGTCTGCTGTTCGCCGTCCTGCTCCTGCACCTTCCAGCCCTGCCACCCTTTCATCTTGAAGGAGAACAATGCCTGGTCGCATGAAGATGGGACTTAGTGTCAGGAGAGTAGCAGCTAAAAAACTGGCTCCACTGACTGTTCCCACACCTAAACAGACAGTGGAAAAGACGTCGGGCGTCGCCCCTCCTCCCACCTCTCCAGCCTCAGCTGATAAACCACCTGCAACTCCTGCTCGGCTTCCAACTGAAGTGCCTGATGCAGGAGAACAAGAAGCCGCTCTTGCAGCTCTTCATGGCGAAATCACTGATTTCCTGGATCGCGTCCGGGATCGCACTCCTCAGGAAGATGGCGACGGCGATTTTGACATCAGGGAATTCATCAATCCCCCGGCACCAGCCCCCCACTGAAGCACCTACGTCCGCCACTTACTCGCCAGTAACTCCGGAGGAACCTTCTCCCCAGGTCAGTCCAATAGAGGTCATAGACCTCACATCGTCATCACCAGCAGTCAACCCCATAGAAGTGGTGGATTTAACACAAGGGACACCTTTACCTGCTCACCGAGGGGGGTATTCACAGGTAGAGGTCATAGATCTGACTGGCCCTTCTCCCCAATACTCTCTCCCGGTTCCGGTAGAGGAGCTGCTTAAAACCCCGCCGGAGAAAAGAACCTGTCCCGGTGAGAGTGAAGGGGAGCCTAAGAAGAAAAGACAGAAACGCGCCTACAACAAGAAAACCCCTGTCTCTGCCCCTGCTTCAGTTTCCTCAGCAACTTCTTCCTATGGCGCCGAGCCAATTGGTTCTGCCCCAGGTATTCCTTCTTCTAAAGACAAGTCACACAGGCAAAAGTTTGGGGAGGGCACTGCCCCCAGTACTTCCAGCAAGCTTGTGGGCTTCAGGTCAGTGCCTTTGGTGGCAAAGACATGGTTTTCAAGAGAAGTCACCTGCCCCCGACCAAGTTTTTTATCCGGAAGGGGATAAAAACGCCTGCATAGAAATATACAGGGAACCTAGTATTAGGGGAGTATGCTTGAGGACGTACCTGGACAAACCTTACGAGCGGTGCTTAAACCTAGAGGCGCGTGAGTTCAGGAACTTAGTGGACCAGACAGAGTGCATCCTTGGAAAGTACAAGGAGCTACACCGCCGAGCTGCCCTTGGAGAGAGGAAGGTAGACAATCTTTTGTTGTCCTTGAAACAAGACTGCACCGACCCCCGTGGTGGACGGGCTATGATTTTGGTGAACTTGTACAAGGGAACTCCTAAAGTTCATAAAGGAACAACCAGCTATGTCGAGGAGATGAACGCCTCGGTGTCTTCCAGCTACAGGATGCCCCCCTCAGCCACACACTGTGGACACACTGTGTCCCCCTTCATTCTGGAGGACATTAAATCATGTGTTGGTCCGTTCCTAGACGAGACGACCGATTTCTACTCTGGGTAAGTGGTCAACTTTGTATAGTGTCTGGTCAAGAGCTCCTTATTCAGTGCTTTCACATAATCATGTATATTAGCTGATTCATAGTTAGATTTAAATGTACTCCATGTTCAGTCGACATAGCCCAGCATAGGTTTAAGTTCTTAAGTCAAACCTAAATGTAAAAAAAGGTAAAACAACTTTACACCGTCAACTGTCCAATGTGTAACACCCCTAGACCTCCACGTTTGGTTACTGTAGAAAACAGTGGTAAAACTCTATGTAACTCAGTTTCTTGTAAGAGAGAAACTTTTTCCGACAGCTTAGAAATTCCAAAAGAAATAGAAATAAATTATTTGCATAAAAGCAGTTACCGTGACAACTTCAAGTCCATAGCTTCAGGTTTGGCTGTGCTTGGTAAGCTTTAGTCCATTTTCAACGTCAGAATGACAAGTTTTAACAAAGACTTGGGAGCCAAACAGGTAATAGAAGCTCTTACCTCTATTCATAGAAATCAAGTTATGGCTTACAAAGTGGCTGTCTCTTTTGGAAGGTTGTTGTCTTCCTCTAAGGAGGAAGAAGAAGAGAAAGTTATGTACTTCCATGCTTCTGCCAACAATTCGTCTTTGTTCTATGACAGTGAAAGTCATAGAGACCCTTACATTTTCATAAGGGACGACAAAGACTTTGCAGATTGTTTAGATTTAATTGAAAACAACATAAAAGAAGACACTCAAAGACCCTCTACTAAATGGAGTGTAATAGGCAACGTGAACGCCAACATTACCCTCATAAGGGCTACGGGAGGAGAATATCTCTTAGGTAAAATGAACACTGTTCCACCAGGTTTAAGGCAAAGAGGAATGCAGCACTTTCACAGAGACCCTAAAACCAAAAGGGGATACAAGGACAACTTGTGTTTCTTTAGATGTCTGTCTTTCTTCCTGTATGGATCTTTAGAAAAAACTCTTTTCCTTGAAGCCTATCCAGGGGTGAACAAGGAGACTTTTGAGGGCATTGACATAAAAGATTTAGACAGGTTAGAAAAGGTGTTTGAAGTTAACATAAGAATTTTTTACCTTCCCTCTTTTGGTAAAAAAAAGGGGCGACCTAAAATTATAAGGTCAAATATGTGTTCATCCAAAAAAATCATGAACTTGAACTTACACAGGAACCATGTAAGTTTAATAACTAACATGGGACTGTATGGTAAAATGTACCCCTGTGAAAAGTGTCATAAAGTTTTCACTCGTAGTTTCCTTTTAAAACAACACAATGGGGTGAAAAAAGATTGCACCAAAGTCAGCTTCAGGTACAAAGGTGGAGCTTACAATCCATCCAAAATAGTTTTTCAAGTTTTAGAGGAATTGGGAATAGTGTGTCCACCTGAGAAAAAAATATATCCCTATAAAATTGTATTTGACTTTGAAAGCTACTTCGTCCAACCTGAAAATCCATCCCCAGAAAATGCTAACACTGTGATAGAAAAAACTCACATACCCCTTTCTGCCAGTGTAGCTTCTAATTTTCCTGGGCATACAGAACCAGTGTGTTTTGTCAGAAATTCCAACAGGGACGACGATCCTTTGGTAAAAAATGTGTTGGAAAACATAAACAACTTGGGGCAGCTGATAGGATAACAGGTGAAAGAGAATTTTAGAGATGTTTTAGACGAACTAGACTCTTTAGAAGAAAAACAAAAGGAATTAGAACATAAAGCTAGCAAAGTTTTTCCAGCGAAGAACAAAAAAAATCCAAAAAAAATCTCCCATGTTCTTGAAGTGAAGGAAAAACTTCTTACCTACATAGAAAGAGTCCCTGTCCTAGGTTTCAACTCTGGAAAGTATGACATTAATTTGATAAAAAAGGAATTTCATTCTTTTTTTATAGACACAGACAAGACAGAAATGAAAACCATAAAAAAATGCAACAAGTACATAGCAGTGTACACAGACCATCTTCTTTTCCTTGACATGTTCAACTATTTGGCACCAGGTTATTCCTACGCAAACTACCTGAAAGCCTTTCTTAAAGGGAAAGCTGAAAAAGGGTTTTTTCCCTACGAGTGGATGGACAACATAAGAAAACTGAACAACAAAGCTCTTCCTCCACGCCACTGCTTCTACAGTTCTTTGTCAGGTGGTGGAATAAGCAAAGATTATCTTGAATGTAAAAAGGTCTGGGCAGAAAACAAAATGAAAACTATGAAAGACTACTTGATATATTACAACAACCTGGACGTTAAACCCTTTGTTTTAGCCATAAACCCTTTGTTTTAGCACACAAAATTTTTTATAGACCGTGGGGTAGACATGTTCAAAGACGGTCTAACCTTGAAGTTTCTTTTCAACAACACTGCACCTAATGCCACACCTTACATTCTTTTTGGTGAGAAAGAAAAGGATGTTCACTCCTTGCTCAGACGCAACTTAGTAGGGGGTCCCTCTATTATATTTCACAGACATCACAAAAGTGGAGAAACAAGAATAAGACAAAAAAAAATACGGGCCACAAAGCAAAGTATGCAGACACATAGTAGGGGTAGATGCTAACAGCTTGTACCTCAAGTGCATGGGTGAAGAACACTGCACAGGTTATTATGTGGTGCGCAGGAAAGAAAACGATTTTCAAGCTGTCTGCAGTCAACAGATAAGCTACTCAGCCACAGAATGGTTGCGCTACAAAACTGTGACAGACAAAGTGAAAATATTACACCAATACAACTACGGGGAAGTTGTATTAGGTTCAAGGAAAATAAAAGTGGACGGCTATGATCCAGCTTCAAAAAAAGTATACCAGTTTCACGGGTGCTACTGGCATGGTCACATATGTCACCTCACTAAATCAGTTTTGAAAGAACCCAATGGAAAGGCATGGTTAGAAGAAAAAAAACCAAAATACGATTTTGACTACCCTATATCTTCAGTCGTTGGGTTACCAAGTAGAGGAAAAGTATGAGTGTATGTGGATGAAAGAAAAAACTGAAAGCTCGTGTAGAAAAACAAAAAGTGAATGGGAAATTAAAAGGCCATCGTGCCAATGCAGAAAAAGTCAGGATGAAATACTGAGAGGGGTTTCAAGAGGAACAACTTTTGGACTTATCCAGGTAGACATAGAAACACCTGAATCTTTGAAAGAAAAATTCAGCGAAATGACACCTATATTCAAAAACTGTTTAGTAGGAAAAAATGACGTAGGTGAACATATGAAACGTTACTTGGAAGCAGCAGGTAAGCTGAAGCAACCACAACGCCAACTTATAGGCAGCTACCACGCAGAGGGAATTTTGTTGGGAACTCCTCTCTTGAAGTGGTACCTGGAAAAAGGTTTGGTAGTTACGACAGTACACCTTCTGATAGAATACACACCAGAACAGACTTTTTTACCCTTCATGGACGAAGTCACCAAAGCTAGGAGGAAGGGTGACGAAAACATAGACTGTAAGATTCTGTCAGATCTGTACAAACTTTTGGGAAATGGTTCATACGGGAAAACCATATGCAACAAACAAAACTTTGTTCAAACAAAGTATCTTCACCCCTCTAAGGCAAGACGTTTGGCCATGCACTGGTCAGTGCAAGATGTGCAAGACATAAGCGACAACACGGTAGAACTGTCCTGTTTCCCCACCTCCATCACCTACGACCTCCCAGTTCAAATAGGTTTCATGGTATACCAATACGCCAAACTTAAAATGTTGGCCTTCTATTACGACTTTCTCCTTGAATACATAGATGAGAAAGATTTTGAAATGTGTGAAATGGACACTGACAGTTTTTACTTTGCTTTAAGTGCAGAGAACATAGAAGACGTCATTATTCCTGAGAAACGTGAAGCTTTCTTCAGAGAACGTCACAAATGGTTGCCCTCTGAATCATGTGACAACAGTCACCACAGAGAGACCTATGTTCAGACCAAAGTGTTGGGTGTGCTGTGGCTGCCTCAACCATGCTGTAAGAGCCGTCTGGCGTTTGACAAGAGAACCCCCGGGTTGTTCAAAGTGGAGTGGGAAGGTGATGAAATGACTGCCTTGAACTCCAAATGTTACATAGGCACAGGAGTGAATGTGCCCGTTAAAATGAGTTGCAAAGGTGTAATTCAAAAACAAAACCCCCTAACCACTGACAAGTACAAAGAAGTACTGGACAGTGAAAATGTTGTCACGGTAGTCAACAAAGGATTTAGAGTAGTTAACCACAGCATTACCACTTACTCTCAAAGGAAACAAGGTCTAACCTATCAGTACATAAAGAGACAAGTATGTGAAGACGGTGTAAGCACCCTACCCCTTTCTATATAAAAAAATGGTTTCTTTTTCTAGTTTCACTTCCAGTTGTACATTTTGTTGAAAGAAACAAATTTAAACAAATTGTTCAAATGAACATTTTTCCCCATAGAAAACAGTGTTAAACTGGAAAATGTTTTTTGTTCAAATGAACATTTTTTCAAATAAACAACAAAGGTAAAAAAATGTGTACTGTATCATGAAAAAAAACTGACAAAAGTAAAAAAAAGTGAACTGTATCACCCAAAAAAATCCAAAAAAAATTTTCACAAAAGTGAACGCTGTACATGTTCACCACAAAAAATAAAAATCCGGCGCTAAAGAAATTAACTTGGAACAGAAAAAAGTGGTACCAGATTTCTTTTCTCATAGCGTCACGTTCACCAGATTATCAGTATCTGGTTAGATTTAAGCGACCATTTAACATGGAAAGTTTAGAAGCTATGCTTGTGGAGCAAACCACAGAAACTCCACCTTATGACTATTACATGCGTCCAGTTTTACAAAGTGTTGCTTCATATAATCAAGCTTCTTCTATAACACCTGACAATGATATAAGTTCTGTAGCATGTGGATGTTCAGAGAATTTGTTTTGGGAAATAATACCTGCAGAAAACATTGGTTATTTTAGAGGAGCTGAACCAGACACTGTTGACCACTGTATAACTAGTGTTAAAATGTACAAATATTTCTCTTCAGCTTTTTGGGACGCCTACAGAAACTGCATGTACTATTGTCGAGTGAAAAAAGTTAACTTGATATCGCATGATTGGTGTATAGGAGTATATCAATTGCACACTGAACCTGGCTGCCCAAGACACTACACAAGGTACACTTTAGGAAGTGTAAGAAAGTTTGCTGTTACTCTCCAAGAGTTAGAATGTAATCCCATAGTAGGAGTGTTTTGTCAGTGTAACTGTAAACTGGAAGTATCTGCTATTGCTAAAACTATTTGTTTCACATGTCTGCAGGTCTCACTGGAACTTCACGCCTTAAGTATACCTGGAGTGAGAAATCATTTCTCTTTCGAGGTAAACTTTAAGGATGGCTTTTTATCTGGTCTTTTACCTGGACCCAAAAACAGTCAAACTTACTTCCTGGCCCAGGCTTTGTTCGAGCATGCTATATCTAACATAGCCAAACTTAACAGTTATTGTTTCCACAACACATGGAAAACTAGTCTCACTGGTCAAAGCTGGTATCAAGCAAGTAAATTCACACACAACAAATGTTTCTGTTGTATATGTGCACGCCCCGGAAATGGAAAATCTGTCTTCATCTGTAAATATTGTGTCTAATAAAAATATAATCTGTTATGTGAAATGAATGAGTTGTGTTTTATTTTAATGTATGAAATGAAGAGAGATAACAAAAATGAGTCATAACTATGCATAGAAATATTGCATCAGAACATGAGTCATGGGTATTGTGTAAATTCTTTCAAGCATTGCGCAATACACCCTCATACGTAGGGCATACGTTTTTGCAAGTAGGTTAGTAGGTCACTTCCGGTTTGCAAGTAGGTCAACCCTAGGTATTGCGCAATTCTCTTAATTTATGCAACTAGGTCAGGTCACTAGGTCAAACGGAATCCAGCTCTCTGATTGGTCGAAAAAACTAGGTCATGACCTTATGATGTCACTTCCTGTCAAATCCAGCCCTCTGATTGGTTGAAATTAGGTCACTTCCGGTCTACCAGTAGGTCATGACCTAGTTAGTAGCTGAAGCATTGCGCTGACTTTGCATGTATATACTACTCACATTGGCAGAAAGTTGGTTATGACACAGGTCTAAAAGCTAGATTTTTTAATCTAGGGGATAGAGTTTTGCGTCTACACCAACCTCTAGCCAACCTGAAATTAGCCAGCAATTGGGATGGACCCTTCACTATAACTCAGGTTATTAGTGATTGTACAGTGATTATTAAATCACAGCTTGGTAAATGTTACAAGTCAAATGTAGCGAGACTACACCCATGGAGGGGGAGGGATATCTCCACCGAAATGTACGGCGATGGTCTATTGGAAGTAATGGAACATGTGTTAAGCAACTCGAAGTGGTACCGACCCGAAAGCGAGGACCCGGCCACGGAAGGTTGCAGACCTGAAGAGGTGCCCCCTGTCGTAACATCCGGAAAACAGGGGAAGATACAAAAAGTCTCGGCAGGCGCAGGTAAAAATAAGAGGAAAGGTCCTTCTAAGGCTAAGAAGACCTTGGAAAAGGCTCTTATGGATACCAGGTCAATAAAAGAGTGTGTTGTCCTGTACTGTGTACTGTTATATGTTGTAACCTTGTTCAATGTATATTTGAGCCGGTCACGAGTTTCTGGAAAATGACAATGTACCTATGGTTTTGGACGGATAATCCAGTGGATATGCCAATGCTATCCATAAACTCCATAATACCTAGCGAGTTGTCATGGTTGAGACATGAGTACAGACAGAAGACCGATCGGGTATTGTATTGTCCTTATGTAAGAACGGGTGACCTAATTAAGGGCACATGGGAAAGTTGTTGACCCATTTTCGAATGGTCACGTGAGGCGCCGGTTTGATCATGTGCAGCGTTTCAAGTTCGAGTATCCTGCCATATTGTCTTATTCCTGCAAAGGAAGAAGATGTGGCCGAGGGTGGTCTTACTCTTTTGGGAGTTTGATAGCCTGTGACAGCCGTGTTTCGAGGTGTGCCCTCATTAAAAGGCACCCGCCTTTCACTGGGTAAGCAGTCATAACTGCTTATCCGGTGGATTGGGATATTATATCCCCGAATAGCCACTTCTGCCGATGGCAGAAGAGGCCGTCCGCCTTGGCGGTGGTGCCGGTGCTAGCACCCTGCCGGAGTATGGAAGTGGTTCTCCCAAGAGTCCCACTTATACATACGACGATCAGCAATACGATGCTGATTGTGACCAATTGGATCAACAAATGAATGTTGATCAGTACTTCTCTGGAGTAGACGATAGCAACATAGAATCGTTCTATGACGCATCCGATAACTCCAGGCAAGTGAGTCCTGAACGCCGTAGTGTTCAGCAATCAATTGATGTAGGTGAGCCTTATGTAGCCCCTCCATCCGAAAGTTTGAGTGGAGAGCTGGCAGGAGTTCAGTCTCACGACAGGGCTCTAATGCCACCTCCCCCTCAACTACCGCCTCGTCTGGGTGGGAGTACCTCATCCAGTGCTTTGGGACCTGCTTCTCCGGTTGACAGGCCAATGTACCTAGAGCTACCCCTACCAGACAGTCCTGAGTGGCATGATGTAGCCGGTCTCTATGACGGACGGATGTTAGCTATTTCTGAGGAAATGCTGATACCCACCTGTTATGGGATGCCCAGAGAAGTTGACGAGCGTGTTGTCAACGCAATCTGGGAATGTGCTCATCCGCAATGGGCTAATACCTTTCCGGAAGCCTGGCTGGTGGATTACCATCAGATGGCCAAAGGACTGGTAGTCCATTTATGGTTCCGTAAAGCCGTCTGGGACGCAGAAATGGCTTTCCGAAGGAAAATCTTCTATAGGCCTTCCTATGTGTCTGACAAAACGGGTTACACCGGTGTCAAGGCTGATGAGGTCTCTAGGTACATAGATAGAGACCAGATCCTAATGCTAGGAACAGCGGAAGAGTATGAAGCAGCAGGTAACACTGTTGTGGATTACTGTCCAGGGGTCCCCATTACGTCTCAAACCATTGAGGCAGAGGAGGCCCGGATTGGTGTGTCTCCACTAGACAGACTCGGGGTGATACAAGACCTCGTAGTATGTCTATTGGAGAGGCAGTATGCACTGGCGCACCCAGAGCTTGTCCCCGGGCCAGCACCCGTGCAGGTAACGGCCAAAATGGCTGATCGGATGGAGCGTCTCATGTCTTCTGCTGAAACTCCTACTTTGGGAGATACAGCAGAAGTGCCTGAGGAGGCTCCACCTGGTGCAGATGGTTCCCCTAAAACTGCTCAGTCTACCCCTACGAAGACTGAACAGAAGACAGGGAAAACAGCTAGTGGAAAGGGTAAAAGGAATAAGAATAAAGGTAAAGGGAAGCGGTCGGGAACCGAACCCTCTACCAGCACGAGTGTGGCCGACAGTACCCAAACCCGTCGGGTGTCCCCACGCTCGTCCAATAAGAAGGGAGCTAAGGCTTCGGATGTCTCCGGCAACGAGACGGATGCATCCGAGCCTGGCACCTCTACTAATGGCAGATTCCGCAGACGGAATAAGAAGAAGGTTAACCAACGTAAACCTGAACCTATCGAGGTAGACGTTCAACCCGAAACTCCGGAAGTTGAACAGGCTGTCTCAACCGTAAAGGTTGAGCTCGGTGTGCCAATCGTCAAACTACACGACGTAATGGCCGATTTGAGTGGAGACGCTCAAGATGCCGCAGCCCAGGTTCTCACAGGTCAACAACCTGTTGTGCAACCTGTGGATGTACCATCTGACCCTGAGGGAGAGGAGCCGGTTGACCCAGTTGTGGATGTCACTCCGACCGACGAGCAAGAGGCTGCTATCTGGGAGAATGCCAATAGCAACTTTGCAGACTTCATTCCTCTACACAGGGGACACCTGAAGGGGAGCAAATCTGTATGGAGGCTACCCCCTCGGATCACCTGTGAGAGGCGTGAGGATATGGAGGAGTGGCTTCGCAAGAAGCTCTCTGACAGGAAACCGGCCAATATGTACTGGATTTATTGGGAATTCATTAAGAATTCACCCAATGGCCTGTACAACTATGACCAGAAGGGTAAACTAAAGTTTGCTCTGGACGAGTACTATGGGGAGGATCGCAAGGATTGTCCCTTTCAACGTTGTACTCAGAGTGAAGGTGAGGTTGAATTCTTCATCGAGAAAGACGAGTTCCTTCGTCATCTCGTGGAGGTTCACATGCACCAGAGGCCAGAATATGTCTGCGATCGAGAAGTTGGCAAGAAATGTGCTAAATGCACAGGATGTGTCACTCCCCGACGTGGAGACATTGTCCGGCACTATGTGACTTCGCATGGAGAGGGTCTGGAGGCAGCCATAGATAGAGTGATGAAAATTCACTCTGAGCTCTGGCAACCTTAAGAGCCTCAATGCCGAGAAACTTGCTTCTCTCACACCGAGTACGAAGCAGTTTGCGCCAACGGTTCCTGGTACTAACCAGAAGCTGAAGGCTCGGTTTGCCCAGACTCCCGGGTCTGGCAAATTGGAATATGCTCAGGAGGAGTACGATTTGTTGAATGAATGGAGGAGTAATAAGGCCCGCCGCCGAGGTGGGGCTTATGTAACTCCATCCGGAGAACAAATCCGAAGCTGCAGGGATTACCGTCAGGGACCCTCGGTGGCAGATAGGAAGAGACAGGCGTCCGGATCTCCTAGCCAATCCAGGTCACCACTGGAAGCGCTAGAGAAACAGACAAATGGGGGACGGAAGAAGCCACATCTTCCTTCTCCTACTGGAACTCCTTCCAACTATGGATGAGCACCAGCCCCACAAGGTGGTGCAAAGAACCCGACATTCTTTGGTGTCAGTGGGTGGTCAACCCTCCCGAACACATGCGCCTTTGAATGTCAGAGACCTGAAGCAGTACCCTGCTATGGGCCCACCCGGACCACAGATGCAAATCTTTGATCAGTACGGGAGGGTCAAGCAGGAACTGCCCGCAGGAGGAGGTCAAGCTCCACGACCTACAATGAGTGCTATGGTGAGACAACGTCCACCCGCACCATTGTTGACGGTTACAGACCTTAGAAGGGAATTGTCGTGGTTGCCCCTAGCCCAGGGACTACCAAACCAAGGCCCTCCTACGACCACCGCGAGTGTGGCTACTACTGCGATTGCTTCTTCGCATACGCAAGTAGCTGTCACTGCGAGTGGGTCTGGTTCGCAGCCAAAGCCTCAGGGTCAGGTACCCCGACCTGGTGCTGTGGTTCATCGGCCTAAGATGATCCAGACTGTGGAGACCTTATTCAAGAAGGAGAACAAATTGTCTTGTACCATTCAAACCAAGCAATTTGAGATGTTGCAGCACCACTTGGAAAACCTCCATTTGGACATGTACCGTCGGACCGTGTCAAGCACTCTCCAGTGCATAGATGCGATCCAGAAGTCAGAGATCAACCGAATCTCTACTCAGATAAAGGCTGATGTTGCCAAAGAGAAGCAGGAAGCTGCTAATCTGCGGCAAGAGGCCTTATCCGAGAAGGAAACAGCTTCTCAGATGCTCGACCTGGAACGAGCAACGAACATGAAGAACCAACAAAAGTTCTTCAAGGTTTTTGGAGTTATCATGGATAACTGGGACGGCACACCTGGACATGCTTTGACCTTGTTCGAAGCATGCCAGAAGGTGAAATTAACACCACCTGTCCCTGCATTGGCTGTACCTACGGATGGAGCTGGTGTAGCTCTTGTTCAGCCACAGCCACAAACCAGCCACCCGAGGAGAACATGGAACAGTGAAAACTGTTGCATGAAGGTCGGACATAGTTGTGTGTCCTGAGGTGTTATTACCTATGTATTGTTGGATGAGAATTTATTTTTTTATCCAACCTGCATCGATTCGGGTATAAAACTGTACCCTTATCCGGAAACTGGAAGCAGAAAAAAACAAGTCACCTTGGAGAAGGAGTACGAATGCTGTCAATATTATAATTGTGCTGTGCTATTACATAATGACTGCCTATTATTGAACTATGGACCTTTAATACCGGAATATGTTAATATGGACTCTAAACTACAACCAGATTTACTACTACACTACTACTACTACTTGTCAGCTAGCACTACAGGCATCCAGGTTTATCTGCGCCCATAAAGTCCATCAATAGTCTACAACTGAATCTACTACTACTTCCAGTTAGCTAGCACTACAGGCAACAGGGTTTAGCTACGCCCATCAACATATTCTTCTATAGCACTTCAGGCATCAGGGTTCAGCTTGCCCAAAATCTACAAATTCCTGGACTAAACATAGCACTTCAGGCATCAGGGTTCAGCTCGCCCATACCAAGACATCAGCAGCATCCGGCTCCACTTATGTTCTCCTACCAAGAAACACAGACCTTTGTTAATAGTATTGTATTGCATGTAAAACTGTATTTATAACTCTAATATCTTTTATAAAGGTATATTATTATATAAAGGTACTTACCTATAAACATACTGGATCTGCGTATCCTAAAGGTTATTTAAGGTAGGACTAGACCTATAACTGTCTAGATAGGTCATTCCTGGTCTCAACATATTTAAGAGACTATACTTCTTCTGTACTTTGTAAATATCAAACACTAAGGTATAAATTGAGCTACGTCTCAAATATATAAATATTTTTCTATAAAATAGAGAAGGTCCAACGGATTTCTCTAAACTTAGTATTATATTACTCAGGTTAATACCTTATTGTGTTCATATGGAATCAGAATGATTATTCATATCTGATCGTTATTGTTAAGTTCACTTTAAAAGTGGACAAAGTTGTTAATTTAAAAAGTCGAAATTTTTTTTTTCAGGGTTTAATAACTGTCATACGATTAATAATTACAACCACCGGTCCTTTTCAGGACTCTACTGTTGTCAAATGTTAATATAATCTGTGATATTTATATTTATCATATGTGGTTGTTATGGTTACTGGTGGAAATGAAATGAACGATACTCAATGCTATTATTGTATAATTTTTCAGAAATAGGATAGTCTCATACTATAGCCTATTTCACATCGAGCAAGTGTAATTAATACCCCTTTTTAGTATTGTAAACAATCACTTACTAGGTTATTTATACACTGTGGTTTAATTACCCCCAAGTTATTGTCTAAGGGGGGCAGTGTAGGGGTATGGTATTTACACTTATACGTTCATGTACCCGTGGAACTCAGACCTAGGTCTTCGGGTGTAGTGGGGGAATCCGGATGGCAGGTGGCAGCACCTGCCTCTGGGTTCGTATCCATTACACCAGGGGGCCTACCACTCGTCCGCCACACGTCACGTGGCCGGTCTGAGTTTCGCGGGCTTTTCCCCTATATAAGGCTGGTTCTACCCCAATTTCTCCAGTAGTGGTTTTACCCACTGCTCAACCAGGTCGTTACCCGAAAGGGTAACCGAATGCCCTAGCAGCATGTAGTCCTCTGAGGCCGTGATCGTATGTAACATAAGCTATGAAATAAAAGCTCGGTTGCCTACCCGGAAACTTTCTCTCTCTTCGTTTACTTAATCTAACTTAACGCGACAAACCACTACACTGGTGCCGTGACCAGTTGGTCTTCGGGTAAACGCAGTCAGAAATGACTGAGCTGAGCCCAGTTAGGGGAAATGGCCCAAATCATGAGCTAAATTCCCCGATGGAAGATGGTGAAATCAAGTCACCATCCCAAGGTACGGAGTGGAGAGATCCACAGGAACACTACCCTGATGGGTTAGCGGATGTAAGAAAAAACTTACACGATGAACTGGAAGAATTTGGAGATTCCTTATTCATGCCAGGAGGTACTTTGAAACCTGCACCTATGCACAAAAGACCCGCTCAATTTGGTCAACATAAGCTATGAAATAAAAGTTTGGTTGCCTACCCGGAAACTTTCTCTCTCTTCATTATGATTACTTAATCTAACTTAACGAGACGAACCACTACACGTCCAAGGAAATTTATCCTTGGTACATCCTGGAGTCCAATTAGCTAATATTTGTAAAGGGTAACTGACTCTAGAATAATTAGGGATGAATTCCTGGTAATAGGAACAGAAGCCTAAGAATGATCTCACTTCTTTAGGTGAGTTAGGTCTACTCCAATTCGTAACTGATTCTATTTTCTCCGGATCAGCTTTTATTCCTTCATCTGAAATGATACGGCCCAAATAATTTATGGACTTCCTGAACATATTACATTTCTTAGGTTTCAGTTTGAGACCATTAGAAATAACTTGTTCTAATACCATTTTAAGATTATTAGAACATTCTTCGAATGTCTTTCCGAAGACTATTACATCGTCAAGATATACAACAAGACACTTTTTCCACAATAGGTCACTCAGGAGAGTTTCCATCATTGCTTCAAATGTAGCTGGTGCATTGCACAAGCCAAAAGGCATTACGTTATATTGGAATAATCCAATATGACTCGAAAATGCTGTTTTCTCCATATCGGCTGGTTTCATTCCCACTTGCCAATATTCTGATTGTAAATCTAGGGTACAAAACCAACTATTGCCTCCTAAAGAGTCAATGGTTTCATCTATTCTCAGGAATGGATAGGAATTCTTTTTCGTTACTCCATTTAACTTTCTGTAATCTATACAGAATCGGATAGTACCATCTTTTTTGGTTACCATGCACACAGGACTACTCTATGGACTATTGGATGGGACTATTACGTCTTGTTCCAACATCTTATTTATTTCTTCTTCAGCTACTCTCTTCTTCACTAAAGGTAACCATCTATAACATATTTTAAACGGTTCTGCTTCTCCAGTATCTATTTTATGTACTACCTTAGTTGTCATACCCAATTTTTCACTGGGTTTGGCAAAGGCAGTTCTATACTGATGGAGCAAATCATAAAACTCTTTCAGATGTTCCGGATTCTCTAATGAAGTTTCTTCATACAACTTTAGTAAGTCATCCGAGATATCATCGTTATCCGCTACCCCATGTAGCTTCCTTTTTCAAGTAGATAGTAGCGTTCCCCGTGTTGGAGACCGGTACTACTGCCCAGGATGCATTTGCTACCATTGTATCTACGGAAGTTAATCCGATACTCGACAAAGTAACTACATCCGGTTCTATCACTGCAGGCTTATTGCGCATCACAGGATCGCTCCTTAAGAGCACATCACAGGCTACACCTGCGGGAATTCGGACAGTGTGTGCCACACTAGCCATACTACTTACTTGTTTCAATACACATCTAACTTTTACAGGATATGGGTATTTCACACTCAACACTCCTGATTGTTGATTGATTGATTTGTTTAACATCCTAAGGCCGTAGGCCTCATGGGACTGCCTCATTGGTTATCAGACATTTAGTCCATTCTTTTCTCAAACTTAATTTGCATGTGTGTGTGCGTGTGAATGTGTGTGTGCGCGTGCATGTGCATGTGGGATTTGGTTTGGTTTGGTTTGGTTGATTTAACCTCCGCTAATAGTAGTTAAAATTTAGCAGAGAGACTATGTTTCATTTCTTTTCTGTTTTTCCCTATTTACTTATAGGGCATTGCCTGATAGGATCAGGCTTCCTTGTTTTTCATATTTTGTCAAAGAGCTTGGCTTCCCGCAGGAAATCAAGAATCTCCTTGTTTCCAGTGCTGTGGAAAACACTGTTCATTGTCGTTGGATTTTTCAGGAATTTCTTCCTGCTTCTCTTGGTTGCCTGACAATGTAGCATGAGATGTGTTTGGGAGTCTGCTTGTAGCAGTGGGACACGGCTCGTAGCAGTGAGACACTGCTTGTAGCAGTGAGACACTGCTCGTGGCTCAAGGCCCCTCTTTATCGTGCTGCCTCACCCAGACGCTGTGCCGCAGACTGTTGACACATCATCTGACAGGTCCATCATCCTGACACCGGCCGGACAGTCGTGGTTCTATACCAATCGGGCCAGCTTACCACGGACTGACGAGTATAGAGAGCCACTTTCCAACCTAGCTGCAAGATTACTCTTCCAGCTGGGCCGGAGGATCATTCCCCCAGCCCACCTGACCGATAATTGAGGGGAGGTGTTTCCCCCCCGCTTCAGAGCTTCTCGAACATCTTCACTTCCCTGAGGAAGGTCAGAAGTTTTTCACCCTTCATGAGGTGTCCGTGAGTCAGCAGTGAGTGACCTATCCGAAGACGGGTCAGTCTTGTCGATTCCCTCCTGGTCAGGCCAGTGTGGTCATGCTCTTTGCCAATCGAAGGTTCGATGGCTCTGAGCTTGTTGTTGTGGTCAGAACTCCATCTTTTCTGCCACTCTTTCTTTATGAACTCCTTGGCCATAGGGAGCAGATCTGAAGAGGGGATGGGAGCCAAGCCGGGTTCCTGCCTCAGGGCTTTCTTAGCTGCATGGTCTGCAGCTTCGTTCTCCTCTATCCCAATGTGGCTGGGGAGCCAACAGAGGGTGACCTCTTTCTGGGCTTGAGTCAGGTGCGAGATAGATTGTTTCATCTGCTGCACCACTGGGTTTCGTGGGTCATGCTGGCATAGAGTTTGCAGGCATGACTTCGAGTCAGAGAATATGATGAAGGCATTGCACGTAGACACCTTCATCCACTCCAGTGCACTTAGGAGGGCATGCGCTTCTGCAGTGAAGATGCTGCTCCTTCCATGTAGTGCTCCTTTGCGGACTCCGAAGGGTGTACAAGCCGCAAAGCCTACTCAGTTTCCGTCCTTGGAGCCATCAGTGTACACCTCAGTATACATTTGATGGCAATGGCAGACTTCTGCCAATTTCTCCAAGTACACCTTGTTTTCAGTTTCGCTTTTCTTGTGTTTGCTCAGGTCAAAAAGGATCTTGGCTTCTGCCTGTTCCCAAGGAGGGGACTTGGCAGGTCCTTCCTTCATGACCTTTGTGATGGGAATTCGGGCCTCTCTGATCAGGGTTCTCACCCTTACTGAGAAAGGCTTTGCCACGTTCTTGTTTCTACGAAAGACGCTGTGGTCCTCGTAGAAGATGGTATCGTGGGTGGGGTTTCTCTCATTTGCCTTGATTCTGATGGCGTATTGCAGGGACAGCTTGCTCCATCGCAGATCCAGTGGTGGAACCCCTGCCTCAACGCAGAGACTACTTGCCGGTGATGATCTGAATGCTCCCATGCAGAGCCGTAGGCCCTGGTTTTGGATAGGTTTTAGCCAATCCAAGTAGGACCTTGCAGCTGATGCATACACCACTGATCCATAGTCCAGGCGAGACAGGATATACGTCCGATAGAGAGTCAGCAGAATCTCCCGGTCCGCTCCCCAGTCTGAGTGGGAAAGCATCTTCAGGAGGTTCATGGCCTTCTGGCATTTTTTCCGGAGGTATTCGATATGGGGTTTGAAAGCAAGAATGCTATCAAACACGAGTCCAAAGAATTTGACCTCCTTTTCTACCTTTAGTGCGTTCCCGTGCAGTGTGAGGGTGGCTCTAACACCACCCCATACAGGGATGCGAAATCCAACCCGAGTATCCCCTCATCTGATATATCCGCAACGGTGGCACTCATGACATAGTCATGCATTCCATCCAATTGCAATTGCACACAAGTTCTACCATACGTTTGCATAGTACTGCCATCGGCCATCTGAGCATTTCCTCCCGATATGATTGATTGATTGATTGATTTGTTTAACGTCCTAAGGCCGTAGGCCTCATGGGACTGCCTCATTGGTTATCAGACATTTAGTCCATTCTTTTCTCAAACTTAATTTGCGCGTGTGTGTGCGTGTGAATGTGAGTGTGCGCGTGCGTGTGTTTGGGAGTCTGCTTGTAGCAGTGGGACATGGCTCGTAGCAGTGAGACACTGCTCGTGGCTCAAGGCCCCTCTTTATCGTGCTGCCTCACCCAGACGCTGTGCCGCAGACTGTTGACGAATGCTCCTCCCGATATGAGAGTATCATGTTCATTCGGTATAAGATCATAGAACCTCTTGGAAAAACAGGAGTGGCTAGCACCCGTATCAACGAGAAATTCAGCGGATCTTCCGTTAACAGTGAGGCAAACATACCACCGCCTTCCATTTAGTAAGGAGGGCGTGTCCGTGACAATCGGAACGTCATTGTTCACACCTGGAGTCAATCCACATCCTTTAAGGAATTCCAGACAAGGATGACCCGGGGGTAGGTGGGCACTACCAACCCTGCCTAAAAAATAACCGCCTACCTCGTTACCGGTACTGGGTTTCCCCTGTGCTCCCTGGGTACCTGTTGTATTGGCTTCCCCAACCTTCCGGGTGTCTACAACCACTCCGGTGTTAGGCGAATTTGTTACTACATGCGAACTATCATCACGGATGGTGATATCATGGCAAGATTTGTCATCAGGACCCTCCTTAGTTTTCCTCTGTGGTTATTCCAGAGATACCTCCCTGTCCCCTCGGGACAGGTTTATCAGCCGTACATTCGGCTGCATAGTGTCCTAGTTTTTGACATCTGAAACACCTTCTCTGAGATTTATCTACTCGGGGCCTTGTCAGAGCGTCTGTTAATCGTGCTACTAGTGTCTCTACCAAATCGGTAGGTGCAGCAGCAGCTGCTATGGTAGGGATGTTTGTAGCTGTAATATTACTTGCCTGGGCTGGCCCGGATGTTGTTTTATTTACAAAAGGTCCCCCTTTTCCTTTCGGATTTCCTTTTCCATACGAAACAGTAATATTTTCCGGCTACATGGACGGACCAAATATACTCTCTGTTGTCATCGGAAATATATTCATCTTCCTAATTAACTTCCTGTAGGTCAACTGGAGCCAATTGGAATGTCTCAGGTATTTGAGCGGGTGCTGCTCCGTATTGTAATGGAGCAGCTCGCAGCGGGTTAGGTGCCAGACCCACCAGCCTTTTCTTCATATCATAACCATCAATGGCTATGAAAAGATCGTTTCATCTTTCCAGGAATCCCAGATCACCTGTTTGTGATCCGGATTTCGCAATCCGCTATAGAATTGTGTGAACAATTCCTGCAGATAGCAATCATCATCATGAGCCTAATTCGGACGTGCTTTCGATAGCATGGATCTTCTCTTACGATAGAACCAAATAGGTACGCGGCACATTCGACTAATTGTTCGTAAGTACCGTATATTCCATACGCTGCCCTCCATTGGTTTAGAGCTACTTTTCCGCCCTTGTTTAACCAATAGATCGGGTAAGGCAGAGCTTCTTCTTTCGTCCAACCACTACAGTTGACTTCATCGACAAAAGCCTGATACCTATCCTTCCATGGATCATTCGAATCATAGGGAGGGGGTATCCTTGCCTGTCTACGAGCTGGATTATTACATCCTCGTAGCCTATCATCTTCTCGCATGCTCCAGTCCATGACTTCCATGCCATCTGCTCCCTTCCGGTAGCAGTCAATGCCCAAATTTTGGATGCATTGGCTCCTATCAAAGCTGCTCTGCATTCCTGCCGGCATGGATGTTCTCCAATTCGGTTTCCTGCCATCTCCACCCGATCCAGATCCTCCTGATCCAGGTCCACCAGGGCCACCTCCAGGGTTACCTCCTGGGGGTCTGCTAATCGGATGACCTCCAGAGTAACCACTAGAGTAACCACCACTGTTGCCTGTGTTTCCGGCTGAACCGGAAGGCGCATTCCTAGGGTAGGAATTATTTTGATTCCCTCCCTGGTTGTTAGAATTCCCCGAATAGAAATACCCTCCTCCTCCAGAATAATAATTATTATATCTATATCCTAGGAGGTGGCCTAGGTACGTAAGCACCCCCTACCACATTAGGTTGAGATGATGCTGAACTGGAAGCTTGTCCAGTTGTCGGTATATTACTGGGACCAGGATTGGGGTTAGGCAACCTTGGTCCTGCTGGAGTGCTATGTCTGGGTTGGGCGAAATAAGAAGGTGGGGTTAACAGATTTCTTATCGGGCCCGGTACACAAGGTTGGGGTGGCGGAGTATTTACCACTGTGTTGACCTGAGTCGGATTAATTTTATGACTCAGATCAGGGATCGGTGGTGTAGGGTCTACTCCGGAGTCATGTTTCGAAATATGGGGTGTAGGCGCACTACTTGCTGAATTTTGGTTTGAGCCAATTTGTACAGTTTTACTGTTCGGATCAACCACTCCCCCAGATGCAGAATGATCTGGTTTCTTATAGATACCAGAATTTACATTCTTATCTGCCCCATCAGTTACAAATGGATTGTATCTGGTGGGCGTTACGGTTTGGTTCGTATTTGCCAACATTGTAGACACCACATTCAGATCTATATTGCCTATAGTCAGTTAAGTCAGTGCAGTGTTTTGCAAATCCTGAAGCTAGTTAGTGAGTTTCTGTCTATTTTCTTCCAGTTGTTTATTATATGCTATAATACCCGTCTGGATTGTCTCATTGTCTTCAGCTTGTTTGTTACACTGAAGTTTCAATTTCTCTAATTCACTTTGATAGTGACTTATATCAGTTTCATAACTGACCTTGTCACGACATAGCTGATCATTCGTATCTATGTATGTTTGGATACGAGTGTAATGGTTTGAGGTCTTACGGACCTAGGGGGTTCGGGTCTTACGATTCGGGAAAGAAAGAGTAAGACGGTGTTTCAAGTGTATGCCAACGGATAGTCTTTATCAAAATACACACTCACGGCTACCCGGTAGTTATTGATAGGGCAGCTAATAAATGTTAAAGATGGTCTTACATACTTGGAGGCCAGAAGGGCCTCTGACGTAGCGGCTGAGCCCTGGGCTTTATATAAGGATCCAGGTGTTCGTCGTCAGATGTCCCCACAGACCCGGATCGGTGCTGCCACCTATCCGGAACCTGAGGAACGTCCGACGACTCGACTCACCCACCACGTCAGACGGTACCCAACACTATGGTTATACAATACGTACCTCTACACCACTCCCCCAGACATTTAGGAAGGAGTTATAGTTATATTGTTATTACAGGGATAACATTACTATATGTCTAAACCCTTAGTAATAGAGGTACAACCATAGATATAACGTTAACACCATGTTAAGTATGATTCGAATGTCAATTTTACAAATTTGATAGTGTATATAGTTACAGAATAACAAACCGGATGTTGTAATATGATACGAATTAGTTGAATGAGTAACAGTTATGTGTAGCGGAACTGTTAATTAACTTTTTATACCATATAGTAACAATCTATGTTTACGGTATAAGTATTAGGATAAGTACCATAATTCGTATATATGTGATAATGTAACGGAACTGTCAAATATCGAATAAATCACATGATAACATCCATATGTGTTTGTAATTAATAATATTATGAATGATTAGATAGTCTTGAGAAAGACTTTTAAAGTAACCATGCTATCTAATGACATTTTATATATTATGACCAAATGAATCCGTTAAGGATTTCGTGAGTTATTAGGTATAGAACCGTTATCAATTATACACTTGAAAAAGAAAAAATTACGGTGGATTAATGTATATGACAATATATGTGATACCACCATGTACCAAATAACCTTTATAGCACCAGATGAATATATTTATAATACAATATGCCGCGCAGGACAATAATATGAATGATCTGGTGAGGTTTAGTGGATCTTATTAAATAGATATGAACATTAATCAGAGATCCGTATTAATAGAAATGCATATACCCGTATCAAGATATGGAGTAATTTATCACCACAGTGTGACTATAGACATACAAATGATATTAGAAAAATAGTTATATGACATTATATACATAATAAAATGATAAATGCTGCTGGAGTCTCGTGCTGCAGTCTGTTGGATGCTGGAAGGTAGGTATGGTGGTCAGCTAACCACGGGATGGACGTGCTAAAGTCTTTTTGATCCAAGTTAATAAATGTGAACACGGTAGATGAGTTTGGGGCAGCTACCCACAATCCTCTAGAAGTGCTATTGTTCATAGGTATATCCGAATGGTGTAGAATAATAGTCCGGTTTTGTCAACAAGTAGAAACGTAATCCATTTAAGTATAGTTGACATAAGTATGAGTCCAAAGTAGGTTGGTCCGGAAGTAGTAGTATGTAGTTTTAATCCATTCGGGAGTAGAGGTAGCACAAAATCGTATAGTCCATCCTTATGTAGTGGTCAGCAACAGGTAACAGCAGGAATCAGGAACCAGCATCCGGATACGTATAGCAGCATCAACTCTACTATCGGATTTGTTGTAAGTTGAGATCCTAATCCGAATAGACATTTCAGGATATAATAATGGTGTATGTCCTGAATATACACAAATAGCTGGTTATAAATGGAACCCGGAACACAAAGAGCAGGTGTTCATTATTCTAATAGAAGACATTCGCAGAAGTATAGTTCCGCAAAGACTAAATCTGGTTATTAGAAGAAAATAATATGTGTGTAGAGAAATAACCTGTAGCATGCTTAGGTGGACTTCTTAGCATGCTTCTTCTTAAGAAGATCTAGAGCCGATTCGGGAGTGCCGTCCCACTCGTCGATATCGACTCCGAATACCCTCATAAACTTAGTGTTTAAGTTGGTATTCCGGGTAATCTCCTCCTTAACACGCTTCTCCAGAACGTGTACGTCCATAGCTGCCTGTTCTTTGGCAGCTAAGGCTTCATTCTCCTGGGCCTTTACATCGTCCCGAATGAGAGTCTCGAGGCGCTGTTTTTCGGCATCTGCTACCTCCTTCATACATAACAGGGTATCGTTGGCTTTAGCAGCTGTGGTGGTCTGACCATTACCGTTACCACCACGGTTCTGGTCTCTTCTGCTCCTCTCACGAGCTCTCTTTCCCTCCTTTCCGGATTCCTCACATTTCTGCCAGAGGGACTCGTGCATGTCCAGTTTTCCTTTTCCGGGAGTCAGGACGATCTCAGCGCGGAGTTTCGAATCCTTGGTCTTCGGAACTTCGCAGAGGACTTGGTCCCCTGGTCGGATCTTCGACCAAGCATCTTCACTCAAGCTATCAAACTCCTTCATGAGTTCCTGATGGAGCTCCATAATACGTTTACGAGCTCCATCTAATCCCTCTGCGTGGCACTTCTTCTGGTGTCTAGCCAGATCGCTACGTTGGTTATATTGAACCTTCGTAGTGCATTTCTTGCCCTTCTTACCATAACTCGGATCACAAATGTAAACCGGGTGATGGTGAAAATGGGCTTCCACTAGATGCCTCTGGAACCGGGCTGGAGTACTCCAGGTCCGGACCGAAACATCACTCGCATCCTGGCAGATGGAGAAGGGGCAGGACTTTTGGTCGTCACCGTACCACTTCTCAAGTGCCCATCTCAACTTGCGCCTCTGGGTATAAGTATAATACCCTTCGGTATGATTGAGCATAAGCCACATCTTTCGATATGCTTTGCTCAGATTGGGGTCCTCGTCCAAGAGACGCATCCAATCTTCGTCATCCGACTCGTTGTTCTTATTAACAGAGTCCGGGCAGGCGTACAGGGTGGAGCCGTCCTTCTTTACTCCGTAGGCGCAGTCGGAGAAGCACGACGGAATCCGGGTTTTAAATCGGGATTTGGCGTTGGCCCATCGTTCTGCCTCGGTTTGAGTTGATGGAGTGGCCTTCTCATCATACTCAACCGAGGACTCATGCACTGATTCCTCGTCCGAGGAAACAACCTCCATGGCAGTACTACCAGTGGCTGAGGTGCTGGCTTGCGGTTCGGCTCTAGCAGAATCCGGAAGATTCTTGAGCTTCCACGCAGCGGACCTCCTGTTCTTGCTTACCTTCCAGTCTTCCGGGTCCTTGGTTCCGGACTCACTGGAGGTTGATGCTTCTACCGTGGTTGACTCGGTAGTACTGCCGGTGGCTGTAGCAGAACCGGCTGCGCTTCTGGTGGCAAGCTTCAGGTCTGGGATAGGAGGTGCGGGTACTTCCGCTTCCCTCTTAGCCTTTTCCAGGGCCTCCTGCTCTGCAGTCATACGACGGACGAGAATCGTCCGAAGGGCTGCACTCCTGTCCATACCCGTTAGTGACTTGTTCTGCACGTCGACTAACTCCGCTTCGGTTATATAATAACCATCGTCCCACTGCTTGAAGTTGCTAGTGGCTTCACGGTACTCCTTCATGGTCCGACGCTGGGGCCGGGTGGCACAAGGACGTGGGTAGGTTTGCCCCTCGGGTTCCGAGACGCAGCCTACCCAATCAATGTTGGTCTGCTTAACATTCCACAGAGACCTGTCTGACTTCGGATACGCTCCGAGCAGGAAGGCTCTGTTTGCCTCGTACACCATGAGTCCACCATGAGTCACCGTTGGAACCACGCCCAGTCTCGGAGCCATTCGGGTGGCATCCTGTCCAGCTGTTCGGGAGCTGTGATGCCCTCGATAGCTATTCTAACCTTCGGGTCCAACCTAACCGGTGTACCGTCCGCGTAGGTCACCTGTGCCTGTAGCTCCGGATGGACGTACAGGTACCGACCGTCGTACTCTGCAGGGAACGGGTCAGCCACTGCTGGCTTCCACTGATCCTTCGGGCCGTCGACTTGTGTAGTCTCGGACCCAGTTGCTGCGGGTTCAGGGTTAGCAGCGTCTCCAGATCCCTCGGGTGGAAGTGGTGACAACAGCTTTTCGGGCTCATTCAGTGAGAATGAGGCCAACTTCTCCTCGAACGAGCGATCCGTGGGTTCCTCCACATCCATCATCTCGCTCTCTTCCTGTGTCACAGGTGACAAAGCTTCCGGAAAAGCTTCTGCGGACGGAGTCAGCTTATCCGGGTCACCGGATAGCTTGGCTGCAGCTACGGATTCCTCAGCCATGACTGGGGAATCAACACGGGAGTCAAGATACTCCTTTTTCCGGCTTTTACGGTGCCGGGGCCGACACAAGCGGAGCCTGCCTACTAAGAGACAGACTCTGAGGATACACCAGGGGTTTGCTAGACGGCAAAAATCCAAGGAGGGGAGCACGCTCGTCCGCCTCGAACCTTACCGAAAAACAATATGGCGACAAGCCAGCTTTCGTGACGTCATTTCCCCGCGAGTCCGCGGGGTCACGAGAGGTCAGTCGAGACTGGACGCGGTGACGTCATGCGGAAACGCACGTGCTACAAGCGGAACATCAACAAACTGATTGTTTTTAGGTAATTATCGCTCACGCCGATGACTCGTCTGGGGATTTAAGTGGAGATTATGGAAAGCTTAAGCAAATCCACCGGATTATCCGTCCACTGCCCATTGGTACATCATACGGCAGCGACAAATAAGCCTTTCAGGTCGGTTGTCATCCGTTCCTCTAAATGTAAACATTACACTCGTTGTGTATACAGGTTAGGTCACTGCAGTCCTCTGGGCAAATCGAGGGCTGCGGCAAACGTATATCCCCTTCTTGGATAGTTCCTTATCGGACCTGACAGTCTGAAGAGCCTTTTCTGGGCGTTTCTTGGCCTTAGAAACACCTTTCCTCTTCTTTTTGTCTTCACCTGCCGAGACTTTTTTAACTCCCCCACGCTTAATCAGTGTTGGCATGGGTGGTACTGATTCGGAACACTTCTTAGGCCTACCCCGGCCTCGCTTCACTGTAGTGCTTTTTACCTGGTCTAGTATACGATTCTGGTTCCGGATCTTTTCTAATCCTTCACCATACATTTCTGTGGAGGTCTCCCTCCCACACCACTTCCTCAGTCTAGCCACATTTTACTTATAGAGTCGACCAAGGTCTGATTTGATAATTACGGTACAATCACTAATAACTTGTGTTACAGTAAAAGGACCGTCCCAATTAGACGCTAATTTTATGTGTCTAAGTGGTTCATGTAGTCTTATAACTCTGTCTCCGGATTGGAATTTCCGATGTTTTAGATCAGTATCATATCCAACCTTCTGCCATTTGGCACTTTTCTCCAAATCAATTCGGACAGACTCGTATGCTTTTCTGAACCTGTCTCTTAAACATTCGACGAAAACCACATGACATGGTAGTTCCGGGTCCATTCCTACAACTCCAAATACTAGGTCTGCAGGCATTATTAGGTCCTCTCCGAAAACTAGTAGATTCGGAGTACAGTTAGTACTTGAATGTACCGTACTGTTGTAAGCATGTGTCACAAAATGACATTGCTCGTCCCAATCATCCATGTGTTCATTAACAAGTGACTTTAGGACCTGGATAAGGGTTCTGTTGAACCTTTCTACCAATCCGTCGCTTTGTGGCCTATACGGATTGGTTCTAGTTTTGCAGATAGCTAGGTATTTGCACATGCCTTGCCAGAGATTTGATTCGAATTCTCTGCCTTGGTCACTCTGTAACATCAATGGTACACCGAAACTTAGTACCCAACCTTTTACAAAGGCTTCGGCACAAGTAACTGCTTTGTGGTCTGGTAGTGGAAATACTTTAGTGTATTTCGTATAATAATCACACACTACCATCATACAGGTATTCTCACTAGCGGTTGTATTCAATCCACTAATGATATCCACCCCGATTCTTGCGAATCTAACTCCGTAAAGTTCTTGGGATAGTGGGAGCTTGCCCATCCCGGGTCCGGGTTTGTTCTTACAACAATCCGGACAAGTGGTTACCCATCTTTGCAAGTCTCTTGACATGCCAGGCCAATAGTATTTCTTGGAAAGTCGTGCTAATGAGCGCTTCCTTCCGAAATGACCACTGGTCCGGTGCCCATGACAGAAATACATAATGTCATGTCTCATTGCATGTGGTACCACCACTTGCATGATTTTCTCACCATTATTACATGGCTTCCAACGGTACAACAGGCCTTTCCGGACTTCAAGCTCGGTCCATTGAGCAAGAAACCTTCTCATTTCTCGATTTTCCAGAGAGACTTCTGGTCTAACTGGACGTATACCCTTTGGTACTAATTGCAGTAACTGTGCAGTTATCGAGTCAGCTTCCTGGAAACGTCGTATGTGATCCATAGACCAATCCAGTATACTGGCAACTAGGGGTTCGAATGGTCTTCGAATCCCTGCTAACACTGCCTTATGAGCTCCACAATCAGTACAATCCGGATTATCACATTTCCGAATTGGTATTTGAGATAAAGCATCAGCATTTAAATGCTTAACTCCGGGTCTATGCTGAATTTAGTGATGTTCAAGCCCATATTCGGATAAATGGGCTAGCCATCGGCCTAACATCCCTTCAGCATCTCGGAAGTTCAGTAGCCATCTTAAAGAGGAGTGATCCGAAATGCTTAACTCTGAACATGTGACATTTCTTAGGTTTCAATTGGAGACCATTGGAAATAATGCGTTTTAATACCATTTTAAGGTTATTAGAACACTCTTCGAATGTTTTTCCGAAGACTATAACATCGTCAAGGTATACAAGACATCTTTTCCACAATAAGTCACTTAGAATAGTTTCCATCATTGCTTCAAATGTTGCTGGTGCATTGCACAAACCAAACGGCATTACGTTATATTGGAATAGTCCAATATGACTCGAAAATGCAGTCTTTTCCATATCCGATGGATTCATTCCCACTTGCCAATATCCTGATTGCAAGTCTAGGGTACAAAACCAACTGTTTCCTCCTAAGGAGTCAATGGTTTCGTCTATTCTCGGTAATGGATACGAATTCTTTTTCGTTACTCCATTTAGCTTCCTGTAGTCTATGCAAAAGCGGATAGTACCGTCTTTTTTTGTTACCATACACACAGGACTGCTCCATGGACTATTGGAAGGGACTATTACATCCTGTTCCAACATCTTGTTTATTTCCTCTTCAGCTACTCTCTTTTTCGCTAAAGGTAACCCTCTATACGGTATCTTAAAGGGTTCCGCATCTCCAGTATCTATTTTGTGTACTACCTTATTTGTCGTACCTAGTTTTTCACCAGGTTTGGCAAAGGCAGTCTTATACTGACAGAGCATATCATAAAATTCTTTCCGGTGTTCCGGATTCTCTAATGAAGTTTCTTCATACAACTTGAGTAAGTCATCCGAAATTTCATCATTTCCTGTTACCTTCTGTAAGTTTAACTTACTATCCGTTACAGTTTCCGAAAGGGTCACGTTACCAAAAACTTGTCCCTTTTTCAGGTAGATAGTAGTGTTTCCAGTATTGGAGACAGGTACTACCGACCAGGATGCATTTGCTACTATAGTGTCTACAGATATTAATCCGATGCTTGACAGAGTAACTACATCCGGTTCTACCACTGCAGGCTTATTACGCATTGCAGGATCACTTCTTACAAGCACATCACAGGCTACTCCCGGAGGGATCTGCACAGTGTGTGCTACACTAGCCATACTGCTCACTTGTCTCAGTACACACCTAACCTTTACAGGATACGGGTATTTCACACTCAACACTCCTGATTGGGGCTCTAACACCACTCCATACAGGGATGCGAAATCCAACCCCAGTATCCCCTCATCTGCTATATCCGCAACGGTGGCGCTCATGACATAGTCATGTATTCCATCCAATTGCAGCTTCACACAAGTTCTTCCATACATTTGCAAGGTACTGCTGTCGGCCGTTTGAGCACTTCCTCCCGATTTGAGAGTATCGTGTTCATCCGGTATAAGATCATAGAACTTCTTGGAGATACAGGAGTGGCTAGCACCCGTATCCATAAGAAATTCGGCAGATCTACTACATGCGAACTATCATCACGGATGGTGATATCATGGCAAGATTTGTCACTGGGATCCCCTTCTTTGCCCATCGGGGGACCCCTCCTCAGTTTTCCTCTGTGTTTATTCCAGAGACACCTTCCTGTCTACGAGGGACAGGTTTCTCAGCCATACATTCGGGAGCGTAATGGCATCTGAAGCATCTCCTTTGAGATTTATCAACTCTCGGTCTTTTCAGAGCTTCTGTTAATCAGGCTATTAATGTTTCCATCATATTAGTCGGAGCAACAGCGGCTGCCACGGTTGGCTTGGCCGTAGAGGTCACATTACCAGATTGGGTTGGTCCGGAAGCTATTTCACTAGCAACGCCCCCTCCCCTTCCTTTCGGATGTACCTTCCTTTACCGTTTCTGTCGGTAATACTTTCCAGCGACCTGGACTGATCCAATATACTCTCCATTTTCATCGGAGACATATTCGTCTTCCTGATCAGCCTCCTGCAAGTCAACCGGGGCTAATTGAGAAGTTTCATATACCTGAGCAGGTGAACCTCCATGTTGCAATGGAGCTGCTCGTACCGGGTTGGGTCCTAGACCCACCAATCTCTTCTTCATATCATGTCCATCGATAGATATGAATAGGTCACTGAAGGATTTATCATCCTTCCAAGAATCCCAAACTACTTGTTTGTGATCCGGATCCCGCAATCCACTGTAGAATTGTGTAAACAATTCTTGCAGATAGCAGTCATCGTCATGAGCCCAATTTGCACGTGCTTTTGATAGCAAGTCCTGTAGCTCCAAACCAAAGACCTTATGAGATTCTTTAGGTTTCTGAGTCCTTTTCTTAAAGCTTACCCATGGATCCTCTCTAACGATAGAACCGAATAGGTATGCGGCACATTCGACCAGTTGGTCATAGGTGCCGCTTATTCCATATGCTGCTCTCCATTGGTTGAGGGCTACTTTTCCACCTTTATTCAGCCAACAGATCAAATAAGGCAGAGCTTCTTCTTTTGTCCAACCACTACAGTTGACTTCATCGACAAAAGCTTGATACCTATCCTTCCAAGGATCATTAGAATCGTATGGAGGGGGTATCCGTGCCTGTCTACGTGCCGGATTATTACATCCGCGTAGTCTATCTGCTTCTCGCATGCTCCAGTTCATCACTTCCATGCCGTCTGCTCCCTTCCGGTAGCAGTCAATGCCAAGATTTTGGATACATTGGCTTCCCTCAAAGATGGTTTGCATCCCTGCAGGCATGGAAGTTCTCCTATTTGGCTTCCTGCCATCTCCTCCCGATCCTGATCCTCCGGATCCGGATCCACCAGGGCCACCCGGGGGATCACCTCCAGGGGGACCACCACTAGGGTAGTTCCCAGAAGCACCGCCAGGGTATCCGCCTCCATAATTTACATTTCCAGATGTTCTGGAAGATGTATACCTGGGATAGGAATGATTCCATCCCTGATTGTAGTTATTACCATTTTGGTAATTACTACTTCCTGCCGGATTATAATTATGCCTATATCCATAGGAAGTTGTTCTTGGTTGGTACGTACCACCGGTAACATTAGGTTGTGGTGGAATCGGTCTGGGAAAACGTCCACCATTAGGATCATTGAATTGACCTGAAGGCGGGTTCGGCAATCTTGAGCCTGCTGGTGTACTATGACCGGGTTGAGAGAAATATGAAGGGGGGGTTAACATATGTCTCGGTGGTCCCGGTGCTTTCGGTTGTGCTACTGTTGTGTTATTACATGCACTAGTCGCGTTGACGTGAGTCGCTCTAATTTTATGACTCAAATCTGGTATAGGGGGTGCCGGACCTACGGTATCAAGTCTAGGAGCTGTAGGTGTAGGTACATTACCTGTTGATCCTTTATCAGTAGTTCCCTGGGGGCAATTACTAATTTGGACACTCGTTCCGCTAGCTGCGGTGTTATCCAGTTTCTTATAGATACCGGATGTTATATTCTTATCAGCCCCATCGACGACGAATGGGTTATATCTGATTGGAGTTGCATCTTGGGATGATTTCGCCAACATTGTAGAGACCACAGTTGGATCTATAGTTCCTATAGTCAATTGTGCGGCTTCTACGTATTTGTCTGGGGTAGTAGTATATACATGCAAACTGAGCGCAATGCTTCAGCTACTAACTAGGTCATGACCTACTGGTAGACCGGAAGTGACCTAGTTTCAGCCAATCAGAGGGCTGGATTTGACAGGAAGTGACGTCATAAGGTCATGACCTAGTTTTTTTCGACCAATCAGAGAGCTGGATTCCATTTGACCTAGTGACCTGACCTAGTTGCATAAATTAAAAGAATTGTGCAATACCTAGAGCTGACCTACTTGCAAACCGGAAGTGACCTACTAACCTACTTGCAAAAACGTATGACCTACGTATGAGGGTGCATTGCGCAATGCTTGTAAGAATTTACACAATGTTCTGATGCAATACTTTTATGGATTTACGCAATACTTATGACTCATTTTGTTATGTCTCTTCATTTCATGCATTAAAATAAAACACAACTCATTTATTTCACATAACAGATTATATTTTTATTAGACACAATATTTACAGATGAAGAAAGATTTGCCATTTCCGGGGCGTGCACATATACTACAGAAACATTTGTTGTGTGTGAATTTACTTGCTTGATACCAGCTTTGACCAGTGAGACTAGTTTTCCATGTGTTGTGGAAACAATAACTGTTAAGTTTGGCTATGTTAGATATAGCATGCTCGAACAAAGCCTGGGCCAGGAAGTAAGTTTGACTGTTTTTGGGTCCAGGTAAAAGACCAGATAAAAAACCATCCTTAAAGTTTACCTCGAAGGAGAAATGATTTTTCACTCCAGGTATACTTAAGGCATGAAGTTCCAGTGAGACCTGCAGACATGTGAAACAAATAGTTTTAGCAATAGCAGATACTTCCAGTTTACAATTACACTGACAAAACACTCCTACTATGGGATTACATTCTAACTCTTGGAGAGTAAGAGCAAACTTTCTTACACTTCCTAAAGTGTACCTTGTGTAATGTCTTGGGCAGCCAGGTTCAGTGTGCAATTGATATACTCCTATACACCAATCATGCATTATCAAGTTAACTTTTTTCACTCGACAATAGTACATGCAGTTTCTGTAGGCGTCCCAAAAAGCTGAAGAGAAATATTTGTACATTTTAACACTAGTTATACAGTGGTCAACAGTGTCTGGTTCAGCTCCTCTAAAATAACCAATGTTTTCTGCAGGTATTATTTCCCAAAAGAAATTCTCTGAACATCCACATGCTACAGAACTTATATCATTGTCAGGTGTTATAGAAGAAGCTTGATTATATGAAGCAACACTTTGTAAAACTGGACGCATGTAATAGTCATAAGGTGGAGTTTCTGTGGTTTGCTCCACAAGCATAGCTTTTAAACTTTCCATGTTAAAATGGTTGCTTAAATCTAACCAGATACTAATAATCTGGTGAACGTGACGCTATGAGTCAAGAAATCTGGTACCACTTTTTTTCTGTTCCAACTTAATTTCTTCAGCGCCGGATTTTTTTATTTTTGTCGTGAACATGTACAGCATTCACTTTTGTGAAAAGTTTTTTTATTTTTTGGGTGATACAGTTCACTTTTTTTACTTTTTTGTCAGTTTTTTTTTCATGATACAGTACACAGTTTTTTCCTTTGTTTTTTAATTGAAAAATGTTCATTTGAACAAAAAATATTTTCCAGTTTAACACTGTTTTCTATGGAAAAAAAATCATTTGAACAAATGTTCGTTTGAACAATTGTTCAAATGAACATTTTCCATTTTAACACTGTTTTCTATGGGAAAAAATGTTCATTTGAACAAATGTTCGTTTGAACAATTGTTCAAATGAACATTTTCCATTTTAACACTGTTTTCTATGGGGAAAAATGTTCATTTGAACAAATGTTCGTTTGAAAAATTGTTCAAATGAACATTTTTCAGTTTAACACTGTTTTCTATGGGGAAAAATGTTCATTTGAACAATTGTTCGTTTGAACAATTGTTCAAATGAACATTTTTCATTTTAACACTGTTTTCTATGGGGAAAAATGTTCATTTAAACAAATGTTCGTTTGAACAATTGTTTAAATGAACATTTTTCATTTTAACACTGTTTTCTATGAAGAAAAATGTTCATTTGAACAATTTGTTTAAAATTTTTTCTTTCAACGAAATGTACAACTGGAAGTGAAACTAGAAAAAGAAACCATTTTTTTATATAGAAAGGGGTAGGGTGCTTACACCGTCTTCACATACTTGTCTCTTTATGTACTGATAGGTTAGACCTTGTTTCCTTTGAGAGTAAGTCGTAACGCTGTGGTTAACTACTTTAAATCCTTTGTTGACTACCGTGACAACATTTTCACTGTCCAGTACTTCTTTGTACTTGTCAGTGGTCAGGGGGTTTTGTTTTTGAATTACACCTTTGCAACTCATTTTAACGGGCACATTCACTCCTGTGCCTATGTAACATTTGGAGTTCAAGGCAGTCATTTCATCACCTTCCCACTCCACTTTGAATAACCCGGGGGTTCTCTTGTCAAACGCCAGACGGCTCTTACAGCATGGTTGAGGCAGCCACAGCTCACCCAAAACTTTGGTCTGAACATAGGTCTCTCTGTGGTGACTGTTGTCACATGATTCAGAGGGCAACCATTTGTGACGTTCTCTGAAGAAAGCTTCACGTTTTTCAGGAATAATTACGTCTTCTATGTTCTCTGCACTTAAAGCAAAGTAAAAACTGTCAGTGTCCATTTCACACATTTCAAAATCTTTCTCGTCTATGTATTCAAGGAGAAAGTCGTAATAGAAAGCCAACATTTTAAGTTTGGCATATTGGTATACCATGAACCCTATTTGAACTGGGAGGTCGTAGGTGATGGAGGTGGGCAAACAGGACAGTTCTACCGTGTTGTCACTTATGTCTTGCACATCTTGCACTGACCAGTGCATGGCCAAACGTCTTGCCTTAGAGGGGTGAAGATACTTTGTTTGAACAAAGTTTTGTTTGTTGCATATGGTTTTTCCGTATGAACCATTTCCCAAAAGTTTGTACAGATCTGACAGAATCTTACAGTCTATGTTTTCATCTCCCTTCCTCCTAGCTTTGGTCACTTCGTCCATGAAGGGTAAAAAAGTCTGTTCTGGTGTGTATTCTATGAGAAGGTGTACTGTCGTAACTACCAAACCTTTCTCCAGGTACCACTTCAAGAGAGGAGTTCCCAACAAAATTCCCTCTGCGTGGTAGCTGCCTATAAGTTGGCGTTGCGGTTGTTTCAGCTTACCTGCTGCTTCCAGGTAACGTTTCATATGTTCACCTACGTCATTTTTTCCTACTAAACAGTTTTTGAAAATAGGTGTCATTTCACTGAATTTTTCTTTCAAAGATTCAGGTGTTTCTATGTCTACCTGGATAAGTCCAAAAGTTGTTCCTCTAGAAACCCCTCTCAGTATTTCATCCTGACTTTTTCTGCCTTGGCACAAAGGTCTTTTAATTTCCCATTCACTTTTTGTTTTTCTGCACGAGTTTTCAGTTTTTTCTTTCAGCCACATACACTCATACTTTTCCTCTACTTGGTAACCTAACGACTGAAGATATAGGGTAGTCAAAATGGTATTTTGGTTTTTTTCTTCTAACCATGCCTTTCCATTGGGGTCTCTCAAAACTGATTTAGTGAGGTGACATATGTGACCATGCCAGTAGCACCCGTGAAACTGGTATACTTTTTTTGAAGCTGGATCATAGCCGTCCACTTTTATTTTCCTTGAACCCAATACTACTTCCCCGTAGTTGTATTGGTGTAATATCTTCACTTTGTCTGTCACAGTTTTGTATCGCAACCATTCTGTGGCTGAGTAGCTAATCTGTTGACTGCAGACAGCTTGAAAATCGTTTTCTTTCCTGCGCACCACATAATAACCTGTGCAGTGTTCTTCACCCATGCACTTGAGGTACAAGCTGTTAGCATCTACCCCTACTATGTGTCTGCATACTTTGCTTTGTGGCCCGTATTTTTTTTGTCTTATTCTTGTTTCTCCACTTTTGTGATGTCTGTGAAATATAATAGAGGGACCCCCTACTAAGTTGCGTCTGAGCAAGGAGTGAACATCCTTTTCTTTCTCACCAAAAAGAATGTAAGGTGTGGCATTAGGTGCAGTGTTGTTGAAAAGAAACTTCAAGGTCAGACCTGGCAAAGTTAAACCGTCTTTGAACATGTCTACCCCACGGTCTATAAAAAATTTTGTGTGCTCGTTTATCGCTAAAACAAAGGGTTTAAAGTCCAGGTTGTTGTAATATATCAAGTAGTCCTTCATAGTTTTCATTTTGTTTTCTGTCCAGACCTTTTTACATTCAAGATAATCTTCTTTGCTTATTCCACCACCCGACAAAGAACTGTAGAAGCAGTGGCGTGGAGGAAGAGCTTTGTTGTTCAGTTTTCTTATGTTGTCCATCCACTCGTAGGGAAAAAAACCTTTTTCAGCTTTCCCTTTCAGAAAGGCTTTCAGGTAGTTTGCATAGGAATAACCTGGTGCCAAATAGTTGAACATGTCAAGGAAAAGAAGATGGTCTGTGTACACTGCTATGTACTTGTTGCATTTTTTTATGGTTTTCATTTCTGTCTTGTCTGTGTCTATAAAAAAAGAATGAAATTCCTTTTTTATCAAATTAATGTCATACTTTCCAGAGTTGAAACCTAGAACAGGGACTCTTTCTATGTAGGTAAGAAGTTTTTCCTTCACTTCAAGAACATGGGAGTTTTTTTTTTGGATTTTTTTTTGTTCTTTGCTGGAAAAACTTTGCTAGCTTTATGTTCTAGTTCCTTTTGTTTTTCTTCTAGAGAGTCTAGTTCGTCTAAAACATCTCTAAAATTCTCTTTCACCTGTTCTCCTATCAACTGCCCCAAGTTGTTTATGTGTTCCAACACATTTTTAAACAAAGGATCGTCGTCCCTGTTGGAATTTCTGACAAAACACACTGGTTCTGTATGCCCAGGAAAATCAGAAGCTACACTGGCAGAAAGGGGTATGTGAGTTTTTTCTATCACAGTGTTAGCATTTTCTGGGGACGAATTTTCAGGTTGGACGAAATAGCTTTCAAAGTCAAAAACAATTTTATAGGGGTATATTTTTTTCTCAGGTGAACAAACTATTCCCAGTTCCTCTAAAACTTGAAAAACTGTTTTGGATGGATTGTAAGCTCCACCTTTGTACCTGAAGCTGACTTTGGTGCAATCTTTTTTCACCCCATTGTGTTGTTTCAAAAGGAAGCTACGAGTGAAAACTTTATAACACTTTTCACAGGGGTACATTTTACCATACAGTCCCATGTTAGTTATTAAACTTACATGGTTTCTGTGTAAGTTCAAGTTCATGATTTTTTTGGATGAACACATGTTTGACCTTATAATTTTAGGTCGCCCCTTTCTTTTACCAAAAGAGGGAAGGTAAAAAATTCTTATGTTAACTTCAAACATTTTTTCTAACCTGTCTAAATCTTTTATGTCAACACCCTCAAAAGTCTCCTTGTTCACCCCTGGATAGGCTTCAAGGAAAAGCTCTTGAGTTTTTTCTAAAGATTCATACAGGAAGAAAGACAGACATCTAAAGAAACACAAGTTGTCCTTGTATGCCCTTTTGGTTTTAGGGTCTCTGTGAAAGTGTTGCATTCCTCTTTGTCTTAAACCTGGTGGAACAGTTTTCATTTTACCTAAAAGATATTCTCCTCCCGTAGCCCTTATGAGTGTGATGTTGGCGTTCACGTTGCCTATTACACTCCATTTAGTAGAGGGTCTTTGAGTGTCTTCTTTAATGTTGTTTTCTATTAAATCTAAACACTCTGCAAAGTCTTTGTCGTCCCTTATAAAAATGTAAGGGTCTCTATGACTTTCACTGTCATAGAACAAAGACGAGTTGTTGGCAGAAGCATGAAAGTACATGGCTTTTTCTTCTTCTTCCTCCTTAGAGGAAGACAACAACCTTCCAAAAGAGACAGCCACTTTGTAAGCCATAACTTGATTTCTATGAATAGAGGTCTAAAGCGCCTCTATTACCTGTTTGGCTACCAAGTCTTTGTTAAAACTTGTCATTCTGACGTTGAAAATGGACTGAAGCTTACCAAGCACAGCCAAACCTGAAGCTATGGACTTGAAGTTGTCACGGTAACTGCTTTTATGCAAAGAATTTTTTTCTATTTCTTTTGGAAGTTCTAAGCTGTCGGAAAAAGTTTCTCTTTTACAAGAATCTGAGTTACATAGAGTTTTTCCACTGTTTTCTACAGTGACCAAACGTGGAGGTCTAGGGGTGTTACACATTGGACAGTTGACGGTGTAAAGTTGTTTTACCTTTTTGGGCGGCATTTTTTTTTAAGGTTTCTTTTTCTTGTTTCACTTTATGTTCAATATACAAACTTATAACTAAAACCTAACCTAAGTATACATGGAGTACATATAGAACTTAAACCTACGCTGGGCTATGTTGACTAAAGACGGAGTACATTTAAATCTAACTACAAATTAGCTGATATACATGATAATGTAAAAGCACTAAACAAGGAGCTGTTGACCAGACACTATACAAAGTTGACCACTTACCCAGAGTAGAAATCGGTCGTCTCGTCTAGGAAGGGACCAACTCGTGATTTTATGTCCTCCAGAATGAAGGGGGACACAGTGTGTCCACAGTGTGTGGCTGAGGGGGGCATCCTGAAGCTGGAAGACACCGAGGCGTTCATCTCCTCCACGTAGCTGGTTGTTCCTATGTGAACTTTAGGAGTTCCCTTGTACAAGTTTACCAGGATTATAGCCCAGCCTCCACTGGGGTCGGTGCAGTCTTGGTTCAAGGACAACAAAAGATTATCCACCTTCCTCTCTCCAAGGGCAGCTAGGCGGTGTAACTCCTTGTACTTTCCAAGGATGCACTCTATCTGGTCCACTAAGTTCCTGAACTCACGCGCCTCTAGGTTTAAGCACCGCTCGTAAGGTTTGTCCAGGTAGGTCCTCAAGCATACTCCTCTGATGCTAGGTTCCCTGTATATTTCTATGCAGGCGTTGTTATCCCCTTCCGGATAAAAAACTTGGTCGGGGGCAGGTGACTTTTCTTGGAAACCAAATCGAGCAGGCCATTTTTTTGCCACCAAAGGCACTGACCTAAAGCCCACAAGCTTGCTGGAAGAACTGGGGGCAGTGCCCTCCCCAAACTTTTGCCTGTGTGACTTGTCTTTAGAAGAAGGAACACCTGGGACAGAACCAATTGGCTCGGCACCATAGGATGAAGTCGCTGAGGAAACTGAAGCAGGGGTAGAGACAGGGGTTTTCTTGTGGTAGGCGCGCTTCTGTCTTTTTTTCTTAGGCTCCCCTTCTCTCTCACCGGAACAGTTTCTTTTTTCCGGCGGGCTTTTAAGAAGCAGCTCCTCTACCGGAACCGGGAGAGAGTACAGAGGAGAAGGGCCGGTCAGATCTATAACCTCTACCTGTGAATACCCCCCGCGGTGAGCAGGTGAAGGTGTTTCTTGTGTTAAGTCCACCACTTCTATGGGTTGACTGCCGGTGATGAGGTTGTAAGTTCTATGACCTTTATTGGACTGACCTGGGGAGAAGGTTCCTCCGGAGTCACGGGCGAGTAAGAGGCGGACGTAGGTGCTTCAGTGGGGGGTTGGTAGTTCAAAGGTGCCGGGGGATTGATGTATTCCCTGATGTCAAAATCGCCATCGCCAGCTTCCTGAGGAGAGCGATCCCGGACGCGATCCAGGAAATCAGTGATTTCGCCATGAAGAGCTGCAAGAGCGGCTTCCTGTTCTCCTGCATCAGGCACTTCAGTTGGAAGCCGAGCAGGAGTTGCAGGTGGTTTATCAGCTGAGGCTGGAGAGGTAGGAGGAGGGGCGATGCCCGACGTCTTTTCCACTGTCTGTTTAGAAGTAGTAAAAGTCAGTGGAGCCAGTTTTTTAGCTCCTCCTCTCCTGACACTAAGTCCCGTCTTCATGCGACCAGGCATTGTTCTCCTTGAAGATGAAAGGGTGGCAGGGCTGGAAGGTGCAGGAGCAGGACGGCGAACAGCAGACAAACGTCAGAAAAGGTTTGATGAAGATCGAGCAGCTCAAGCCTTCTTTATAGTAACTATCCTGATACGATGCTGGGATGTTCCCTTGTCGTTCAGATAACCTACAACCACGTCCATGAGTCGTGGATAACCGTGCTTTTCCATTCATAGTATGTTTTACACTTAGACAGTGTTGTTTTGGAAAAAAGTAAAAAGCTTAACTCAAATAAAAAAAACGTGATAACGCTCAGTCAACGTTCAGGGTGAGGCTTGTAAAACGAATCTTGTTGTTACCATTCTGTGATTAACGCAGACCATTCGTCATTTATAAGAACTAGCTTCTCTCAAGCAGACATGGCTAACTTTTGTCCTTTGCCTTTGTCTTTGACCGTAGGTCACAAAAGGCGTCAGGAGGTGTTTATTTCAGACATCAGGAGGGGCGTAGAAGAAGGTAAGGTGTGGGCTGTGTGGAAATTCTGTGCTGAAAATTTGAACAGGGATCTTTACATCCCTCCTAACTGTAACTTCAAACAATGCTTCTTGCACAACCAAACCACTGCATTGGTTCCTAGTGGACCCTCTGTGAAAAAACTTATCTCAGAAAATGGGGAAAGTTTTTTTTCAGGTGTTCTTTTGGGACATGGTGCCATGGTACACTTGATGTCGAGACATTCCATTTCCTCTGGAAGTTCAAAAAAATTCATCTCAGACAGACAAAAACCCTTTTTTCTAAGGGATCAACCTTTGGGGGGAGGGCCTGGTAATTCAGTTTTCATCGATTCTACTATGGTGAAGGCTTTAATTAAAGCCACTTTACTTCACCCAGACAAAATTACACACTCTTTAGGTTCAAAAATTTTCTATGAAAGAGGATTCAGGACAGAGATTGGACACAATTACCATGGGTGCTGTCATGTTGTGAGAGTTATAACTGAAATAACTACCTCCCATGAAAAAGGTCAGCTGAAGGTGGTAACAGCCTACCCCGTATCTAATTTTTGGTCCTCCTAATAAAACTGAACAAAAATAAACGATGATCCTCCGGGTAAGGCCCCTGGGCTAAACCCACCCTTCCACATGTTTTCCCCTCTTTTCAAAACGCTCAGGCACTGACCCTGACGTTTGTTTCGTCCTTGAGCAATAAATCATTTCAGGAAAGTGCGATAAGGAAAGACTGACAGGTTTCCTATAAAGGTTAAACGGGGACTAAACCATCATTATTTGACACAACGACCTTCGCCCTACCATGTCGCGTTACTCCCTGCAGCGTGTATTAGAACAACGTCACCCCGACCACACTCAAGTTCTGACGTACGTGAGGGAAAGAAATGAAATTATATGTTGCTCTTCAATTTGTTTCAGGTACGTGTGCAAATACTTGAAAGAATGTGTTCTTCACCGGAAAAAATTATACTTAGTTTTTTCTTCAGTTGAATCAAGTTTTACATCCAAAGACAGAAAAACCTTGAGGAAAATGGTTTTGAGTCATAACTTGTTGAAATTTTCAGCGGTGGAAACCTTGGGTTATGCCCTGAAGCATGGAAGAAAGGGAAAGGGCCCACTGAAAAACCCCTTCCATTTGGAAGCATTGAAAGCGGCAGAAGAGCATCACGCCAAAGAAAATCCCCGCCTACTTAACCAGCGTCTTCATTTCTTCATGTCTATTTTGGAACTTCTAGCTGAGTGCTTAGAAACCAAAACTTTGTTTTCCTCCTGCCCCATATTTCACATCCCATCATCGTCCCTGGATCGTTTCAGTGCAGAGGAGAAAGAAAAAGGTTTTATCTGGCTATGTGGTGCACCCAGCTTATCTCCCTTACTCACTGTTTTCACCACAATCAGCTCGCTTTACACTCAACATCATAACAAATTTAAACGAACGAAGAACAGGCTTACCTAAACAGGGGGAAGGGAATGGAAGAGATATATAGAATAGGGTAGAATAGGGTAGGATAATATAGGGTAGGGTAGGGTAGGGTAGGGTAGGAATGGGTGGGGGTGGGTTTAAAAAACTATGGGGTGGGGGGGTGGGGGCACCCCTCAAGTATGGGGGGTTTGGGGCTTGTTGGCCCGGGCTGGCCGCCCAAATAACCCACCTAACCCACCCACCCACCCACCTAAACTACCCACCCACCTACCCTACCCTACCCTACCCTACCCTACCCTACCCTTCCCTATATAAGTTAACTGTATGCTTTCTAGCCTGTCATAACCTACCTGCCTACCTACCTGCCTACCTACCTGCCTACCTTACTTGCTGAACACCTTTTTTTTGGTTGCTATGGAGTTTCACCTTTCGGACGAGTTGTTATTCAAGATCAGTGAAAAAATATCGGAAAAAGACTACCCTCGATTAGGGGTTTACTTAGGACTTAGACTAAGTTTAATGGATTACATGGAAAAAACACCGTCTCTTCGTTCTATGGGGAGAGAAATGCTTATTTCATGGAGCAGAAAGAACGTGCGTTGCAAGTGGATAGTATTGAGACATGCATTAAGTGACATAGGTCGTTACGATCTAACTGATTATTGTAGATGGTACATGGGATATCACAACGTAGTGGACCATTGTGAAATACCTCCAGAACAGTGGAAAGTTGATACTTTGTTCGTCAACCTGGCAGACAAGTTAAAAATGCTTGACTGGAGGAAACTGGGAACTCAACTTGGATTGACCGACCACGAACTTGACGTCATATCCACCCCTGTTCCAGGGAAAAAAGGTGTCACAAATCCTGTTTTCGAAGTCCTAATGGTTTGGAAACATAGAGAAATATCTCATCCAAGCTGCCTTATAGCCAGTCTAAACAACATGGGACTTTTTGACGTAGCTCTTTACATGGAAGGTTTGAACGAGGGTTCTACTGATTTAAAAGAGGACGAGGTTGCTCCTTTGGTCACTTTGGTTTAAGATATCGTCCAACATGGATCACAAGGAAAAGGAGATCATTTTTGACCCACGTCTACAAAGCCCCTTCACAATGATCATAGCTGGACCTACTTCTTGTGGAAAAAGTCAACTTGTTTTCAAGTTGATTAAAGGTGTAGACGAGCTTGTAACTCCAAAAATACACGACATATACTACTGCTACAGTCAATGGCAAGATGGATTCGACGAAATGGTGAAGTTGGGGGTTAAGTTCAACAAAGGTCTTCTTTCAGAAGACTTTTTGTTCGAGGATAAAAGAGACGTGACTAAACATGGACTGGTCGTAATAGACGATCTCATGGATCCCGAGTACGTTCCCACCATAATGAAACTTTTCACTGTGGGCTCTCACCATCGCAGTTTAAGTGTAATTTTTATTACTCAAAACTTGTTTTTCAACAATCCTGCCTTCAGAACCTTGAGCTTAAATGCACACTACCTAGTTGTTTTTAAAAACCCTAGAGACATGAGTCAAATAGGGCACATCAGCAAACAGGCCTTTCCAGGACAGAAATCCTTTTTGACGGAGGTATATAACTCAGAAACCAAAGAGAAACATTCATACATCCTATTGGACTTTAAGCAGAGCACACTTAACGAGCTTAGGGTAAGGAACAGCATAACAACTCCTTGGAACACCTTGGTTTTCATTCCTCAAGCTTCAGCTTCGAAAAGAAAAAGATAGAATGGTGACCAAAAGATCTGCTTCTGGAGGAAAATTTAAAACAATAAGGAAACATTACCACTTGTTGAAACACATATCCAAGTGTTCCTCGGCAGAGTGTTCCCACATTATCAAAGGTCTCAGTGATGAGGTCATTAGGTTGATGAGTCAAATTTGCGTCAACGTAATGAACAAAAACCTGTTGCGTAACGAGTCAGACGCAGTCAAACGTTTATCACCCTACAAGAAAGAACTCAAGTCAGTCACAAGGCACAAGGCTACCGTTAAGCAGAAGAGGAAAACCTTTGAGCAAAAGGGTGGATTTTTGGGAACCATTTTGGGTCTGGCCTTACCCCTGATAACAGGTCTCATAGGAGCACGTCGATAAAAAATCATGTCTTATTCAAGGATGGCCCTCGTAAGGGTGGATCTTGTTCCCTGAGAAAAAAAGCCCTTCTTTTGTTAGTCCTTCCTCTCCTCCCCAGCCTGGACCTAGTGTTCAAGACCAGTACTACAGCACTCAACTTTTAAGAGAAGGTTTAACTCCTGATTCCAGCCTGGTTCAAGTCCTGAACCACCTTCAAAGTAAAGCACACGAGGTGCTTAACTCTCCTAACCTCAAACTGAAGGAAAAGTTAAGACAGTACAATCAACTTATGATAAAGTCGGGAATTTTAACTAAAAAAGCCAAGGCCTTAGGACAACGTAGGGAAGGTCCCTATCCTGGTCAAGCAGTAGGACAAGGCCCTGCAGGAGCAGCAGCAGCTAGGGGTGTGAACAATTCTTTAGAAGACACCGACGACGGCGACGACGATGACGACACTTTCACAGAAACTAGAGACGATCCACCACTTCCTGACGATTCAGACGGAGAGAGTGTAGACGAATTCAAAGGGGAGGAAGGGTTTAAACCTCGTGCAAGAGACAACACAGAGGGTATGGACGCCGACATAAAAGAAAGAATACCCGCAACTTACAGAACGACTGCTAAAAATCTCTACAGAGAATTATCTCGTCACGGAAGTCAAATTTTGAATTGGAACAGAGACGGAGAAATATATGTTAACGGGGAACGTGTGCCTGGAACTGACATAACAGATTTGTTAGCTTTTGCTGCCCGACCAAAGTCTTTGAAAAAGGACCAACCTAAAGGAAGCCAGGTTTTCATGAGAGCAGTTAAAAGGCTGAACCCCACCTTAAAATTTGTCAAAAACAAGTCGGCTTTTGCAGGGCACAGTCCTTCCTTTGCTGCCAGTCCCTTGAAAAGAGCTTCCCCTATAAAGAAGAGGAAAGTAAGTCAAAAAGGAACTGGACGTAAGTTTATATGGCGCACAAGGCTTTGAAAAAAGATGTCCTCAGGTTTTACACAGATCCTGAACAACCTGGAAGTTTCACCAGTGTATCTAAACTTCAACGTCATCACTTCAAGAAAACAAAGAAAAAAACATAGAACAAGCTTTGGAAGATGTAGACGCTTACACCAGACACAAACCTTACAATAGAAGATTTCCAAGAAGAAAAACACAAACATGGGGGATAGACAAACAGTGGCAACTTGATCTCATAGACATGCGAGAATTTTCAAAGGAAAACAAAGGATACCAGTACATTCTAGCAGGAATAGATGTTTTTTCAAGGTATGGTTTTGGACAACCTGTGAAAAGTAAGAGAGCTGATGACGTGACAGAGGCTTTCAAAGAAATGAGCAAAGAAAGAAAACCTCAACAAATTCAAACTGACAAGGGCAAAGAGTTTGTCAACAAAATTTTCAAAAAACACTGTGAAGATCAAAACATCAATTTTTTCACAGGAGAGAACGACGACGTGAAGTGTGCCTTAGCCGAAAGGTTCAACTCTACTTTACAAGGAAAAATGTGGAGATGTTTCTCTCATTTCAATAACTACAAATGGGTTGACTTGCTGCCCGACTTGGTTAAGTCCTACAATTTGACTTACCACAAAACGTTAGGAGCTGCCCCTTCAGACATAAATAAAGACAACTCTGAAGTCTTGTTCTACAGGTTGTACGATCAACCTCAAAAGAAAAAAGTTCCTGTCCTTCAGTTGAAGAGAAAAAATCAAGTGCGAATGTTGAAAACAAAGAAAACATTTAACAGAGGGTACGAACCTAACTGGACTGAGGAAATATACACAGTCGACAACATTTCGCCCAAAGGGTACCACCTCAAAGATCTCCTTGGAGAAGAGATAAAAGGAAGCTTCTACGAACCTGAAGTTCAGAAGGTGCAAGTCCGTCACGGAAGACGCTACAACATAGAAAAAATAGTAAAATACAGAGGAAAAGGCAAGAAAAGAGAAGCCTTGATCAAGTGGAAGGGTTATGGAGACAAGTTTAACTCTTGGGAACCTGTCAAGAACATAAACAAATGGCGTTTACCTTAACTTTACCTAGTAACTCATCTATGAACGTTTTTCCTGACAACACTTTAACTAGTTACAATACAATTTTGGCAGAATACATTAACTCTCCTACTCAGTTAGAGTGTGCTCTTCAAGAAATAACCTGTCCTACCACGTGGTACAACGTCAAAGAAGAACCCATTCTCTTGGCACAGGGAGAAAATGACCTGACAAACAACCTCCGCTCTGTAGTAGCTTTATTAAACAAACGCAGAAGAGAATTTTTTCCTCTGGAAAAACCAGGAGCCCATAGTGTCTTCAGTAGAGCTTCAAGCTCTACATCAAATCTATCAGCCCAATCTGCTTTGAAGAGAGGAGTAAAAATAACAAAAAACCTACGTCATGTCAACCCTGTGGGATCGACTGAAACCATTCCTCCTGCTGGTCCTGAAAGTGAAAGTCCACCAACTCCTGCTGCTGCGACTGAGACGCCATCTGGAGGATTCACTTCTAACCAACCCACGCCAGAGAAGGAGGAGAAGGAAGAGGAGGAGGATGAGGGGGAGCGTGACACGGCAGGCAGAGAGAAAAGGGAAATATCGTCAGCTGTGGCTGAAGTGATGTCTATGGATGACAGGGAAAAAAGGTCTCTTTCTTTTTTTGAAGAAAAGGCCGTCTTCACAGACTCTGCTAATGTTTCTCCTCTCTCTCCCAGTCAGTTACAGGCTGTGAAAATATGTACACGCTTCAAGGAAATTAGCAGATACCTGTCTAAGTATTACTTCAAGGAAGGTAGTACCTACAATATGTTTGCCTTAGAAGGTGTGAACCTGGAAAGCAACTCAGAGTTGATAGGATACTTGAACAGGACCATAAATAAACTACAGAGCATGTTGGTGAGAAAACTAAGAAACTACAGGAAAAACAACAAAGCCACCGTGTTTCACTACAACAAATACACAATGAAAAGTGTAGTTTCCTTGCCTCCTGGTGTGGTCATGCAACTCCCAGAAAACTTAGGGAAACAATTAGGTTTCGACGGAAGTGTTTTCCTAAGTGGAAAAACACAAAGCCCCTACGTGGTAGACCTTCAGTACAAAAGTCGATGTGCTTTCGTGTACTCTGACATAGTCAAGCACAGTCTTGTGGGTGACTCTAAAGCACCCCTTCTGAGGCAAATCAACATAAATCGCTACAACGGTGACATGCAAACCATAAGTTTCCAGAACTTGATATATCTGCCAGTCACTAAAACCACCTTCAGACAGATAGGGATATACTTAAGAGACAAGACTGGGGAACCGATACCATTTGAAAGCGGATCAGTGTCGGTGGTACTTGCCTTCAGACCTCTTCAAGGATAGGAGTATATTACCATGCTTCACTACTATGGAACACCTCCATACCTGGCCCCTAGGGGTCAGTACGCTGAATACTACAGAAAATCACAGTTTGGGAACGGTGCTTTACCAGCGTACGGTGGCAGGGGCAGACAAAGAGGGCACGGACTTGGCTCGTTAATAGGTGGTTTACTGAGAGGAGCTGTTCCCCTCTTAAGTAAAATAGGACGCTCAGCTGCCAAATCTGCAGGCAAAGCCTTGCTTACTACAGGAGCTGGAGTCTTGTCTGACGTGGTATCAGGAAAAGGCTTCAAGAAAAGTGTAGTTAGGAGAAGTAAAGCAACAGGGAAGAACTTACTCAAAAGGGCTGCTTCTTCTGCTCAAGGATACATAAGAGGTACATCTGGACCTCCTCCAGTCAAACGACGAGCAACCGGCAAGCGCGGAGGACGTAAGGGGCAACGCGGCAGAGGTAGAGGACAAGCTAGAGGAAGGACCTTGTTCTAGTCATGAGTCTCCTTCATCCCAAGGGTCAGGTATGTGCAGTAGGTGAACTAGACCTACACGCCTTGCCTGTCACTCAAAAGGACATATTAAAGTGTCAAAAAATAACCAAAACTACCAACAATGCCCTGACTCCACACACTGAATCATTTGACTTCACCTTCGAACCAAGCAACCTGTACACAGACCTCTCAGAAACTGAGTTGTACATGGAACTGGAAGCCGTGGCGGCAGACGGAACAACTCACCTTGCCGTCGGCATAGAAGCTGCAAGTCAACAACTTGGCACATGCTCTCTTTGCTTCCTGTCAGTTGCTGATAAATGGGGAGAAAGTCACCGGCAACAATGAAGACTATGGTCTCAAGGCCTACATTTTGGACACAATTTGTTGCAACAAAGAAGACAAAGAGACTCGGTTGAAAGGGTGTCAAAAGTACATGAAAGACACCTGTGGTCACATGGAAGCCAGAGCGGGCGACAATGCAGGATGGACGGCACGGAGAGCAGAGTTCAGTGCCCGCAACAAACATGCCTTAGTAATGAAGCCGCACCTGGATTTAATTAAACAGTGCAAGGTGCTGCCTCCGAACTGTGAAATCAAGTTCATATTCGAAAAAAATCAGCCCAATTACTACATGATGCAAGCAGCCGATCAAAACTACTGGGTCAAAATCACCAAAGCTGAAATGACACTTCTCCAAAAATGTGTCGACGACGAGGTGGTGAAAACTCACGTCAGCAGTGTCAGGAATCCACATTGGGGCCCTTTCAACTATCACATAGCCAGGTGTAAAGTAACTAAACACACTTTGGACGGCGGCTCACAAGACTACAGTTGGACTCAACCTGACACTACTCAGATCCCCACCAGGATAGTCTTGTGTATGATAAAGGAAACAGCAGCTGCTGGGACTAAGACAGAAAATCCTTTCAATTGCAGACATTTCAACGTGAAGGAAATATGCGTGAGATATGACGATCAAAAGTTTGAGTTGAAGACCGACTTCGAAACAGGCAACTGCATCAGAGCCTACAGTCAAATGTTCATAGACAGTGGGCTGTCGGCTTTGGGGCAAGACTGTGGCATCACTTTGGAAGATTTCAAAGATGGGTATTCCTTCTTTGTTTTCGACCTCACCCCAGACAGAGCACCTGAAGACAGTCGTATAAATCTCATCAAGCAAGGAAAGCTGGGCATTTCCCTTAGGTTTGCCGCCCCGACTACTCATGCCATATCTGCCGTCTTGTGTTCCTTCTACGACAACAACATCCAACTGACGGCTGACTGTCTTCCTGTCACAGACTACCACATGAACTGAGAAAAAAATGAGAACTTCAGACATAACAGGTGCACTGGGAAACCATCCACACACAAGGCGTTTCTACCTGGGAACTTTTGCCAGTAATCAATGTCCTAAAAAACCAATTCCCTCTACATGTTTCGTCAGTAACACAGATCCAAGCTCTAAACCTGGATAGCACTGGGTGGCATTTTACGTTTCTCATGACGGGAATGTATTCTACTTTGATCCCTATGGCTTACCTCCATTTACTATATATCACCAGAGGTTCATGGAAAAGTCGTCAGATGGTCACGGGTCGTTCAGCAGAAAACAAGTGCAAAACTTTTACGCTAAAACGTGTGGAGCCCACTGCATTAACTTCCTCATAGAAACATGTCGGACCAAGGACCCACACCACACTGTGAAAAGGTTTTCTCAGGTCCCCTTCAACTTAATGGACAAAATAGTCAGGCCCTTGCTGAGGAAAAGAGAGAAGAAGAGGCAATGAATTTCGAGATGAGTCCAGAAGAAGTAGCAGTCAAAGCAGACGTGAGCAATCTTTTGGTGAAAGGGAAAGTTAAACGTGAACTGGACGTGATAGACGGGCTTCAGAGCACGGCGGAAGTAATAGACAAGATTCTCATGATCATGGCCGAGTTAATGGACAAAGTGGTAGCCCTGGAGGAGAACGACATAGGAAGAAAGGCCTTGAAGGATTTAATGGAGAGAATGCGGGCCTTAGAGGACCGTAGTCAAAGTCCTACTCCAGCCAAGACCGGGTGCAGTTGGTACTGCAACAAGAATTCATTTTCTGATAGGAAGAAATAATAAAAAGATTGAATTAAAAAAACCGAGTTGTGTCTTTGTTGCATTTAATCTCATATCAAAATAATGAGTCATAAGTATTGCGCAAATCCATAGGAACATTGCATCAGAAAATGAGTCATGGTTATTGTGTAATTTCTTTCAAGGATTGCACAATACACCCTCATACGTAGGTCATACGTTTTTGCAAGTAGGTTAGTAGGTCACTTCCGGTTTGCAAGTAGGTCAACCCTAGGTATTGCACAATTCTTTTAATTTATGCAACTAGGTCAGGTCACTAGGTCAAATGGAATCCAGCTCTCTGATTGGTCGAAAAAACTAGGTCATGACCTTATGACGTCACTTCCTGTCAAATCCAGCCCTCTGATTGGTTAAAACTAGGTCACTTCCGGTCTACCAGTAGGTCATGACCTAGTTAGTAGCTAATCCATTGCGCTCAGTTTGCATGTATATACTACTTAGGGTTATTGCAGTAGTCTGCAATTCCTGAAGCTCATTCGTGAGTTTCTGTCTATCTTCCTCCAGTTGTTTATTGTAAGCTATAATACCTACCGGATGGTTTCATTGTCTTCAGCTTGTTTACTGCACTGAAGTTTCAATTTCTCCAATTCGCTTTGATAGTGGCATATTTCAGATTCGTAATTTGCCTTATCAAGACTTAGTTGATCGTTCGTATCTATGTATGTCTGGATACGAATGTGTCTATTGTGATATTCTTTATTGAATGACTTTCTCATTTCTTGAAGTTTTATTTCTTCACTTTCTAATTCCTTCATGTATTCACTCTTCCTGGCTTCGAATTCGTTTCGCATGCCGATCAAGTCATCTTCCAACTGAAGTTTTTCATTGAATACTTCATCTTTAGCTCTGACCAAGGTATTTAAATTTGCGTTCAAAGTTACGTAGGTTTCATTTAACAACAGGACATCCGGTCGTTTAAATTCTTCACCTTCCGGTACCGCATAGGTTAAGTCGCCGTCTATAGCGCTGTAATCTAATATTGGTAGCCCGGGTCTGGGTAATCTGTAAGGTAGTTCTCCAAATGTTACCCTTTTTGGCATCGGTGCCGGATGTTCTGGGTTAGTACTACCACCAACTTCGAACATCGAATTACTCAATTCGTCAACAAGTGATTGTTGACTTATCAAATTACTCTGCCTCTGTATGGATTGTTCACGTCGTACAGAGTCTGGTAGATTTTCCTCACTATCATTATAGTGAGGTTCGGGATCTCTCCAAGATGCAGATTCCGCATCTCGGGAGTTCGAATGGGTTTGGATCATTAATGTTCCATTGCCATTCTCCTGGGCAGCTAGTTGCCCTGCTGGGTGAGCTTCCGCGAGGATATCTTTTGTTTGTTTGTTTGTTTGTTTAGTTTTACGTCCGGGGGCCATTGAGGAACTCAGACATTCAAGAATTTTAAACTATTCAATAGTAATGGTAGGCTGCGGGCCTACCTCGGGTTTGCGCATATGAGTGGGTGGGTGTGTGTGCGCGCGTGCATATATTTATGAGTCTGCTTGTAGCAGGCTATCTAACCCATGTACTAGCCGTTCGGGACGTTATAACGTCCGGGCTATACACCAGAACTAACTGGTCACGGCACCAATATAATGGTTTGAGGTCTTACGGACCTAGGGGGTTCGGGTCTTACGATTCGGGAAAGAAAGAGTAAGACAGTGTTTCAAGTGTATGCCAACGGATAGTCTTTATTAAAATACACACTCACGGCTACCCAGTAGTTATTGATAGGGCAGCTAATAAATGTTAAAGATGGTCTTACATACTTGGAGGCCAGAAGGGCCTCTGACATAGCGGCTGAGCCCTGGGCTTTATATAAGGATCCAGGTGTTCGTCGTCAGATGTCCCCACAGACCCGGATCGGTGCTGCCACCTATCCGGAACCTGAGGAACGTCCGACGACTCGACTCACCCGCCACGTCAGACGGTACCCAACACAATGGTTATACGTACCTCTACACCAGTGTGTGTATTGTCATATTCTTTATTGAACGAATCTCTCATGCTTTGAAGTTTCATTTCTTCATCTTGCAGTTCTTTCATGTATTCTCTCTTCCTGGTTTCGAATTCGGCTCCCATACCAACAAAATCCTCTTCAAGATGCAGTTTCTCATTAATCACTTCATCTTTCGCTTTGACTAAGACATTCAAATTCTCATTCAAAGTTACATAAGTTTTGTTTAACAACAGGACATCCGGTTGTTTCAATTCCTCTCCTTCCGGTACTGCATATGTTACATCGCCATCTATGGCGCTGTAATCCAAAATAGGCAGACCAGATCTGGGTACACTATATGGTAATTTTCCAAATGTTACCCTTTTTGGTATCGGAGCCGGATGTTCTGGGGGAGTAGAGTAGAGGTATTATACTATAATATACATGTAGGTGCCGTCTGGTGTGGCGGGTGAGTCCAGTCGCTGGGTGTTCCTAAGGTTCCGGGTAGGTGGCAGCACCCATCCGGGCCTGTGGGACATCTGGCGGCAAACACCAGGGTCCATATATAAAGACCGGGGCTCAGCCGCTACGTCAGCTACATGTATATTATAGTATAATACCTCTACACTCTTTTTCTACAGCAACTTCATCCTTTGCCTTAACCAAAACATTCAAAGTTTCATTTAAGGTAACATAGTTGTCATTCATTAAGAAGACATCCGGTTGTCGGAACTCTTCGCCTTCAGGTATGGCGTATTGTCTATTGTGATATTCTTTATTGAATGACTTTCTCATTTCTTGAAGTTTTATTTCTTCACTTTCTAATTCCTTCATGTATTCACTCTTCCTGGCTTCGAATTCGTTTCGCATGCCGATCAAGTCATCTTCCAACTGAAGTTTTTCATTGAATACTTCATCTTTAGCTCTGACCAAGGTATTTAAATTTGCGTTCAAAGTTACGTAGGTTTCATTTAACAACAGGACATCCGGTCGTTTAAATTCTTCACCTTCCGGTACCACATAGGTTAAGTCGCCGTCTATAGCGCTGTAATCTAATATTGGTAGCCCGGGTCTGGGTAATCTGTAAGGTAGTTCTCTAAATGTTACCCTTTTTGGCATCGGTGCCGGATGTTCTGGGTTAGTACTACCACCAACTTCGAACATCGAATTACTCAATTCGTCAACAAGTGATTGTTGACTTATCAAATTACTCTGCCTCTGTATGGATTGTTCACGTCGTACAGAGTCTGGTAGATTTTCCTCACTATCATTATAGTGAGGTTCGGGATCTCTCCAAGATGCAGATTCCGCATCTCGGGAGTTCGAATGGGTTTGAATCATTAATGTTCCATTGCCATTCTCCTGGGCAGCTAGTTGCCCTGCTGGGTGAGCTTCCACGAGGATATCTTTTGTTTGTTTGTTTGTTTGTTTAGTTTTACGTCCGGGGGCCATTGAGGAACTCAGACATTCAAGAATTTTAAACTATTCAATAGTAATGGTAGGCTGCGGGCCTACCTCGGGTTTGCGCATATGAGTGGGTGGGTGTGTGTGCGCGCGTGCATATATTTATGAGTCTGCTTGTAGCAGGCTATCTAACCCATGTACTAGCCGTTCGGGACGTTATAACGTCCGGGCTATACACCAGAACTAACTGGTCACGGCACCAATATAATGGTTTGAGGTCTTACGGACCTAGGGGGTTCGGGTCTTACGATTCGGGAAAGAAAGAGTAAGACAGTGTTTCAAGTGTATGCCAACGGATAGTCTTTATTAAAATACACACTCACGGCTACCCAGTAGTTATTGATAGGGCAGCTAATAAATGTTAAAGATGGTCTTACATACTTGGAGGCCAGAAGGGCCTCTGACATAGCGGCTGAGCCCTGGGCTTTATATAAGGATCCAGGTGTTCGTCGTCAGATGTCCCCACAGACCCGGATCGGTGCTGCCACCTATCCGGAACCTGAGGAACGTCCGACGACTCGACTCACCCGCCACGTCAGACGGTACCCAACACAATGGTTATACGTACCTCTACACCAATGTGTGTATTGTCATATTCTTTATTGAACGAATCTCTCATGCTTTGAAGTTTCATTTCTTCATCTTGCAGTTCTTTCATGTATTCTCTCTTCCTGGTTTCGAATTCGGCTCCCATACCAACAAAATCCTCTTCAAGATGCAGTTTCTCATTAATCACTTCATCTTTCGCTTTGACTAAGACATTCAAATTCTCATTCAAAGTTACATAAGTTTTGTTTAACAACAGGACATCCGGTTGTTTCAATTCCTCTCCTTCCGGTACTGCATATGTTACATCGCCATCTATGGCGCTGTAATCCAAAATAGGCAGACCAGATCTGGGTACACTATATGGTAATTTTCCAAATGTTACCCTTTTTGGTATCGGAGCCGGATGTTCTGGGGGAGTAGAGTAGAGGTATTATTAAGCTAATAGATGATGGCTGTCGGGGCCCTAGGGCTGTATATGCTGTATATACCTGAGCCGCGAAGCGGCGAGGGTATATACAGCATATACAGCCCGTGGGCCCCGACAGCCATCAACTAATAGGTTTATACCACGATTTCCTCCATTTTGTATTAATTTCTTACCTGAAATCCAAAGATTATAGCCAGGAGAATACATTTTGTAAAACCAAGCGATACGGCCCGGGTCCGCTCTGCGCGAAGCCATTGTTTGTGCGGCTGCCGGGAGAGGTACCGCTGTGTATACAGTCACTTTTCGTATGGATTCCAACCATGACACGTCTTCAAATTAATACATACACATCCTTAGATAGTCTAGATGATTCCTCCATACGTATTATGTCCAATATATTCAAAATAAAGGAGAATCCATTGATTTTCCCAACGTACGCGAGTCGCGGTCCGGCCATTCCCACCCGCCTCCTTGTCCGGCGAAAGTGTGTCAGTGGCCCGGATGTAGATATAGGTCAACTGCTCGTCGTACAAGAAAGACGCCGAAACAATGGCTTCGCGCAGAGCGGCCACGGGAAAATCAATGGATTCTTATTTATATCGAACAAAATGGAGAAAATTAGCACGCATTCCTCGTCTATGGATCGAAAACTTCTTTGGATTTCAATATTATAACATGACAAGCTTGTAATCAAGACGAAATCTGACTGCAAACTTACCACTAGGACCTCAGGTTAGAACTTATTTATTTTCGCATTGGATTTCATCACCGTTCAGTGTGGCGCTATGGCTAAGGCCTTCGCCTACCACCACTGCGGCCGGGGTTCAATCCTCATACGAGTTGGGACGATTTTTCACCATTGAAACAATGGCGAGGCCAAATTTCTATGTCCGCCAACGTCTCCAAAAATATTCTAAGTCCAACTTGACCTCGAAAAAGTATATACCAAAAATTCTAAAAACGCACAAGTGTGGTATATGCAGAATATACCACGTATATATCGCATATAAAACCACCGGAAGTGCCAGAATAGTGGTATAAACTATAATATACATGTAGGTGCCGTCTGGTGTGGCGGGTGAGTCCAGTCGCTGGGTGTTCCTAAGGTTCCGGGTAGGTGGCAGCACCCATCCGGGCCTGTGGGACATCTGGCGGCAAACACCAGGGTCCATATATAAAGACCGGGGCTCAGCCGCTACGTCAGCTACATGTATATTATAGTATAATACCTCTACACTCTTTTTCTACAGCAACTTCATCCTTTGCCTTAACCAAAACATTCAAAGTTTCATTTAAGGTAACATAGTTGTCATTCATTAAGAAGACATCCGGTTGTCGGAACTCTTCGCCTTCAGGTATGGCGTAAGTTATCACTGCCGATAGCACTATAATCCCAAAAAGGTAAACCTGTTTTAGGAACATTATAAGGTAGTTCTCCGAATGTAACTTTTTTAGCTGGCATTGGAGCGTGATGTTCCGGGTTAGTGCTTCCACCAACTTCAAACATAGAATTACATAATTCTCCCGAAAGAGAATTATTCCCTATAAGGGTACTCCGTCTCTGTATAGATTGCTCTCTTCGTACAGAATCAGGAATGTTCTCCTCACTTTCCATTTGATAGTGGGGACCAGATTGTCTCCAGGTTGTATATCCAGCATCATGGAGGTTCGAATGGGTTTGCAGTATTAGAGTACCATTCCCATTTTCTTGGACATTCTGTTGTCCATCAGGGTTAGTTTGTTTTAAATCATCTAACCCATGTATATGCCGTTCGGACGTTATCGTACGGGCTATACACACCAGAATTAACTGGTCACGGCACCAATGTAATGGTTTATATTACCAGTTAGGGGGTTTGAGTCTTGTCATTCTAAAGAACCACAAAGACAGTATTCCGAGTGTATGCCAACAGGTTTCATTCAGGTCGCACTTTCCGGCTACCCTGTTAGGTATTCTTTAGGGAAGCAATGTTGCTACATGTGTAATGTACGGAGGCCTACCTGGCCTCTGACATAGCAGGTGAGTTCTGGGCTTGGTGGTTTGGAAGACGAAACACCCGTGTGTACTTAGTATAGTAGTCTGTGACGACCATCATACAAGTGTTCTCTCTAGGCATCGTTTTAAATCCGCTGATAATGTTAATTGCTTCACGAGCAAATCGGACACCAAACAATTCCTGGGACAAGGGTAGCTTGCCTAGGCCCGGTCCTGGCTTGTTTTTACAACAATGGGGGAAGTTGCGATCCACCGAAGTAGGTCACTTCTCATCCCAGGCCAGTAGTATTGTCTCTGCAGACGTTCTATGGATCTTTTCTTTTTCAAAATGGCAACTCGTTTGGTGTCCATGACTATGTGGGAAGAAATGACTACGGACGTCCCTAAGTTTTTGATTGATTGATTTGTGTTTTACAGCACTTTAGCGGCACTAAGTGGCTATCCTGTGCTTCATAGGTTGATAGGCAGAAATGATGCTATGATTTGTCTATGTGGGGGAAGTAATCATCAGGTTTCAACTAGATGTTATTGTAGAGCCCAAGGGCTTTTTTGTGTTTCTCGAATAGTTCTTTCAAGCTTGTACAAGCGTGGTATTGTGCCCTGTAGGGACACTGTTGGCAATCGATGAGGATGTGCTCCACTGTCAGGGGGTTCTGACAGCGGGCACACTTGGGAGGGTTTTCTCTCCCAAGTGTGCCCCAAGGACGAGAATCAGAAGTGGATGTGGAAGAATGCAGCCGAGGGATTTAAAGAACGCATCCCCCGCTGCTTCTCGGATTGTGCCTACGACACGTCCACTACATGTGCCCGGGCACCGTCAATATGAACGGTGATAGTGACGATGAGGAGTGGATGAAGTCTGGCCCTCACGACACGCCAGTTGGGAAGTTGGTCCAGGACCAAGGTCCAATGGGCTATGACGCAATGGGGACCAAGCGGCAGCTGCCGTAAGTGCCCATTTGAGTCGTGCCAGCTCTCACTCACCGGGGAGAAGATCTTCGAGACGAAGCCTCGGTTCACCAGGCATATAGTGGAGCACCATAAGCCCTTGATGAAGTGTGTCCCTGGAGACCGCCCCGGCAAGTTGTGTGACGGCACCTTCGTGACCAACCGGCGCCGGGACCTGGCTCTGCATCTGCAGATTGATTGATTAATTTGTTTAACGTCCTAAGGCCATAGGCCTCATGGGACTGCCTCATTGGTTATCAGACATTTAGTCCATTCTTTTCTCAAACTTGATTTGCGTGTGTGTGTGCGTGTGAGTGTGAGTGTGCGTGTGTTTGGGAGTCTGCTTGTAGCAGTGGGACACGGCTCTTAGCAGTGAGACACTGCTCGTGGCTCAAGGCCCCTCTTTATTGTGCTGCCTCACCCAGACGCTGTGCCGCAGACTGTTGACACATCATCTGACCGGTCCATTATCCTGACACCGGCCGGACAGTCGTGGTTCTATACCAATCGGGCCAGCTTACCACGGACTGACGAGTATAGAGAGCCACTTTCCAACCTAGCTGCAAGATTACTCTTCCAGCTGGGCCGGAGGATCATTCCCCCAGCCCACCTGACCGATACTTGAGGGGAGGTGTTTCCCCCCCCACTTCAGAGCTTCTCGAACATCTTCACTTCCCTGAGGAAGGTCAGAGGTTCTTTCTTACCAGTGCTGGTAAACACACTGTTCATGGACAAACCATGAAGGTGCTTGTCCCTACTCCTCTTTGTTGCCTGACATGAGAGCACCAGGTGTTCCATAGTCAGGGGTACTTGACATTGCTGACACATGGGTTGGTTTTCACCCTTCATGAGGTGTCCGTGAGTCAGCAGAGAGTGACCTATCCAAAGACGGGTCAGTCTTGTCGATTCCCTCCTGGTCAGGCCAGTGTGGTCATGCTCTTTGCCAATCGAAGGTTCGATGGCTCTGAGCTTGTTGTTGTGGTCAGAACTCCATCTTTTCTGCCACTCTTTCTTTATGAACTCCTTGGCCATAGGGAGCAGGTCTGAAGAGGGGATGGGAGCCAAGCCGGGTTCCCGGCTCAGGGCTTTCTTAGCTGCATGGTCTACAGCTTCGTTCCCCTCTATCCCAATGTGGCTGGGGAGCCAACAGAGGGTGACCTCTTTCTGGGCCTGAGTCAGGTGCGAGATAGATTGTTTCATCTGCTGCACCACTGGGTTTCGTGGGTCATGCTGGCATAGAGTTTGCAGGCATGATTTCGAGTCAGAGAATATGATGAAGGCATTGCGCGTAGACTGGGGAGCGGACCGGGAGATTCTGCTGACTCTG